>OZ000459.1:1887500-2515000 GCA_963922655.1 Cardamine chenopodiifolia
GAATTTGAATCTCTTGATTATAAAAAAAAAATTAAGAGAAAGGGAGAAAAAAGAAACCGAAAGTTGTATGGCCTTTAGCATTCAAAAATATGAATTATCTTTTTGCATGATTTTGTGGACGAAGCCCAATTCAAGAATACATTTAACGGTTTCGCCATATGAAAGAAAATTATATATATATATATATAAAGAAGGATATATCATAACTTCTTCCGTTTTTGTCAACATCATATCATACTTTTGCAGTGTTTATACGTAAAGTGAGAATATGTACCGTTGTTTGTTAAATGGATGTATGCACTTCAGCACTTGGTATGATGGTCTCAACCGACAATACTTTAAACGAAGTTAGCAATATCAACCAGTATTCATTCCTAAGCTAATAATGATAGATCAAGTAAGAAGCCCATCACTATTTGAACTCATTTAAAAGATCAGTCCATAAAGTTAATAATGTTGGAAAATAAATAGGCCCAATCCAACCTTTCCCTTCGGTAATCCACGGGAACCTTAGAATCTATAAGAAGCGTCCATCGTTTAAGTGCTCTTTACACTTGTTTTTCAATATCACATCTTTACCCACAAATTCTATTAACTGATTATATTTATTACTTGATATAATTATTATCCTTACATAAATGATTTGATATAAAGTTAAATACTATTTTATCGTAATTATTTAATTTAAATTCAATTGAATAAATTTTCGATGAAAATTATCTTAATTCCACCATTTAAAAGCTTTGAAGGCAAAAATTCTCTCTTTTGATTTTTTTTACTACATGGATTTCATTTTATTATATACATGATTTGATATGCAACTCGATAATATTTTTGCAATCATTTAGTTTCATTTCAATTAAATAAACTTTGATGAAAAATAGTTTAATTCTGTAATTAAAATTTTTTGAAAGGGAACTCTTGTTCAACTTTTTCCTTCTCTTCGCTTATAATTTTATTATATATACACTATATAGAATATTAAATGGCGTGTCATTTTTGTTAGAAAATATCTTTTTGACATTTTGACTTACTGAAAACCTAATTGATTTTCATTATTGCTGGTACTTAATTTTGAATCACAATTGTTTGAATTAGTTAACCAATTGTTTTTTTATATATGTTAGAGACCACATAGACATCAAGTAGCTGGGATTTTTTGGATGCACCTTCATAACTGGCGTCCAATCAACGATGAACGGAGAGAGGTGGAGAAAGATATATTTTATATATTATAAAATATATATATATATATATAAAGTTCGTTATGTTCCACTATATGTATATATACTTCTTTATTGATGCATACTTTCCACTCATTATAATCTATAAAGGGGGGGGGGATAAAAGAAAAACAAGCTTTTGATTTTTCTCGTGTGTGACGACTAAATCATGTCCAAAGAAATAGGCACATGCTTAAATTGAAGATGCATGCACTTTCTTGCTTTCAAGTGACGGATAAAAGTCCAGCATGGAGAGAAGATTCTATATTTTGTCTAGAAATAATATATATATATATATATATATGCATTTGAATTTCATTTAGTTTGAGAGGGTTTGTAAAGTTTGTACAAAAATAGCTTAACCAAAGGTTTTTCCTTGCCAAAAAGGATAAAACAACGGAGAACCCAAAAATAAATTTTAGCTCTCAAGTTTTGATTTCAGATTTTATCCGGCAATAAATTAAAATAAGTTAATTAGAGTAGAAAGTGAATAACTCAAAAATAAAATAAAAACAAGATATTTTCATTTTATACTAGTTTTCCTCGATTTAGTTATATAAAAAATCAAGGTGTGGATTTCGGAAAATAGATATATACATGTCTCTTAAGTTTCGGAAAGACCAACCTTTTAGACTAATTTTTTGTTAACAGAAAATTTGGTATAAAAAAATATTCATTAATGCCAAAAAAATATCAATAGATTCCTACGAACCACAAAATATTTTTATATTAAAAGAAAAAAGGTCAATCATTTTTCCTTTAGCAAGTTGAGCCATTATTATATCTTATATATGTTATTTAAATAATTCTAAAAACAGTTTAATCAGCTATTACGTGTTATATTACATTTATTGTCATTGTATTTTTATATATTCATGAGCAAATAAATCAATCTCTAGAAGGATAAAAAAGTAAAAAAATTATGCAAACAAAATCCAATAAAAATCCAAACAGAATCTTTTAAATAATTATTAGTTTCTAAAAAATAAAATTTATTTTATTTCTCCTAATAAATATAAACGAAAATTTTAAATTAATTTTAAAAAATTCAATAAAATAATCCAAACAAAATCTTTAAAATAATTATTAGTTTCGAAAAAAGAAAACTTATTTTCTCTCTCTCTTCTAATAAATATAAAAGAAAAATATAAAATTAAATTTTAAAAATTGTTATCAAAAATAACAATCTTAAATATTTATTAGTTTTCAAAAATAAAAATTATTTTCTCTTTGTTAATAAATATAAATGTAAAATTAAAATTAATTTAAAAATTTTGTTAACCAATCAAAATAAAAAAAAAAGAGTAAAATTTGATATTATATTATCCAAACATGTGATTCAGATACTAGCATATAATTTAAACTTTTTCAATTAAATTATTATCTTGATCTAATCAAATACTAAATTTTCATTATTTTAATGATATAAAGTTGGTGGTTGACCATCTATAGTAATACCATACTATCATCGTTCTCAGCGAACGTTTCACGAAACTTTGAACGATGGCGACAAATATGTGAGTCTGGTGATTCGATTCACCGAATTTTTCCTTTTAATTAGGTAAAATTTATCAAATAAACATTCTCCCGCGCTACATAGCGCGGACCACTATCTACTATATTATTACTATACCAACTATTAGATTTTGCTGGAACTTTAATAATTTCCCAATCAAACCATTTACTTTTTTTTTTTTTCTAATTATAGTTATTGATAATGAGTAGTGACATTCAATATCATGCATGTCTGGGTTTTCTTGGTCATGAGGAAAACAAAGGAGTTTTTGACCCACAATTTAATATACCAAAATAATTGGGTTTACCTCTGACCGGAGCAGACTAGCAGGCTCGGCAAAAAGTGAAATTACAAAGATTGAAAAACATATAAAAAGAGAAGAGTGTGCATGCACCCGTCTCTCTTGGGTACATGTTACTATTGTATTCTCAAGTTGCTATATAAGCCAATTGCATTTCAATGGTCCACCACTATAGGCCCGCTCATTCCACTAAATTAGATTTTGTTAATTCCTAAATCTTTATATAACTATATTGGTTTGGTTTATCGTCTTAAACTTTTGTTAATTATCTTCCTAATTTTTTCTCTTTTCGAATATGCCTTCTTACTAAATTTATGCTCCCCCGCTCATCATCTATTAATTAGTGGACCAAATCTCTAAATTTAATTACCATAAAATGTTTGCACACAGATAATTTAAATTCAAACGTAGTGTATTTGAAACAAATCTATAATATTTGCTGGAAACTTTAATTTGACTGAGGGTGAGTTTGCGGGAAATAGTTGTCCAAAAAATGTAGTTACCCGTAAAATTATTCAGACAACGCTACGGTGAATCATACACCACCTACTAAACCACAATACTTTCATTTACGCAGATCTATTTGTATTTAATCTTAACGGTTTCAAGACTACTTTTAAAGTGAAGACATATTAGCATTTATATGAAAATATATAGTTCAAAAGTCAGATGTCTAGTTTTAGTAAAGGAAATCAATATTTGTTACTAATATAATGCAAAAAAATACAATGACAAGAGTTTCCTATTGTGGCAATTTTTGGTTTGTGGGCAGTCTCAAGATCCCGTAACTGCTATTATGTTCGGGTTATTTTATTACTCGACCTCATGCGCATTTTAGTATATTTTATTTTCGATAAAACATTTTAGAAATCGTATCAGAGAAAAAAGACAGTTATAATAATTTGTTTGTCGAAGAAAACAATTGAACTTTGGACTTTTGTTCTCCATTTTGTAATCAGTAGAAAACATTTCTGAGTCTCTGACAGAAATCAACAAAAAACCTTTATAAAAAATCTCGGCCGCATAAAACATTGTTATAATTATAAAAAGAAAAATTGTACGCATAATTCCAACAGAATAAAGGACATTTTTGTGATAATGATATGACGTTTAATAAAGGGGTATGCATTTGGACATCAAAGTCAAAATCAAGCTATTTTATGGATTAAACTTAAATACATATAAAACTTCTCGATTTTTTTTGTTTATGGGTTTAAATTTCTCGCTTGTTGGTTTCCAAAAATCTCTCACTCTGAGAAACTATAATGTGAGCAAATCAACAAATCATTTTATTTTCCAAAACTGTGTGACGAAAAGGAAAATAATCCAATTTTCTTTTTTGTAACATGAGATTTAATTAAAAAAATAAAATCGTATATCTTATCGTCAGAGATAGCTTAAGTTAATTTTGTAAAAGTTTCCACGTTTTCCAGATGTATGTAGTCGATGCTACCAACATTCAGTTTCAACATTATCATTGTTACTGCTGTATATCTTTTTATTCCCTTAAATTATTTTCAATTTAACTCTATTGCAAGAAGAGGCTAATTAAAAACTAAAATCTTGAGCCAGAAATTTATTTTCTTCCTTTATGTCTATAGACTTCACATGCATACATAGATTGGCTTATTCATGGTATGTGAAATCCATTTGAGAGTTGGTTCGTCTCTAAAATGTTCTCGATTACTCTTGTAAATCAATACGATTTTTTTTCTCCACCTATATTTTGTATTTATTTCCCATGTTTAATTTTGTTTTCAGTTTTTACACATATGTAAAACTCGTGCGAAAAGAAATCAACAGTTGAGTTCTTTTGAGAAGACTCCTACAAATAGATATACACATATTGGTATCATAAAATTTTTAAAATGTTTTTCTATAAAACATCTTCACACGAACCACACAGAATTAGAATACGAGGAGCTACATTCACCTTTTCTTTGTAAGATTCAAACCTGATCGCATGGAGCATGATTTAGTTTAGCTAATACTGTTATTATGCCAACATCTAAATTATAACTGCATATTATATATTGTTAAAAACAAAAGTGACATTATTACCAACTGAATTCTTAACGTTCTAAAATGGTATCTAAAATAATTTTCGATTTTTTTTAATGTCTTTGACCACTCATATATGTCCCACGCCTCTACCTATAACATCGATTCTTGTGTTCCACCTCTGTCTGGTGGCTGATTTGCTAACCAAAATTATTTTTTTTAGGATTGATAATTAATTTTAAATTCTTTTGTCAATTAATTTTGTGGATCACCATGATTTGATTTCTTCTATTCTTTGTGTTCATTATTAACTCACGTGCAAAATAATATATTTTTAGTAGATCTTATATCTTTTAATTATTTCGAATTAAACACATTTATATAGAACATATATTAATCATGAGCAACTTTGAAACGAATTTCACTTTGAAAAGTAAATAGTCAAAATAAGAATTTTCTTTTTAAATGACATACCCCATTTTGCAATCTGCTAGATCAAATAGAGATAAGCAAAATATATTACTCGCAATGACTAAGCCGGATATCAGATAGCTAATTTTTTTGTAAAATACGTGTTAATCATCCATGTTACATTTTAGCTGAAACTTCATAAGAATCCAAAGTACGTCGTCGCCGAGTGGTCCAATGATTTTGTACGCTTCGAATTCGAACCTTCTTATCTACTGTCAATTTATCGGAGTTTCAAGTTGCAGCCATACGACCCCACATCGGTCTAATCAGTCGGAACCATTTATAGTGAACGTAAGAACTTTCTTCTATGTAAATTATCATGCAATTAATGTAATATTTTCTTAACAAAAAATCATAATTAAATTTAAAACTCCCCAGTTAATGTAACACTGACCAAAATATTTTCTAGAAATCCAAATTGTTAGTTAGTTAACAAATCTTGTAATCTGAACTTTCCAAGTGTTGTGATGGTAACATCTATTTTTACTATGCAATGCTATATAAATGATTTAAAATTTTTAAGATATAATATTGCATCGGTTTAATGTTTATCCTCTTATGTTTCTTTTCATAACTATTTTTTCATTAATCTTTATAATTTTTTTTATATGTATGTAAAATGAAAAATTTATAAAGACTAATGTAAAAGAAAATTCAATTATGGGAAGAAACATAAGACGATAAACATTAAATCGTTGTAAATCTTTATAAATTTGCAACACACTATATTTTGGTATATGCTTTGAATTTAATCACAGGTTGCTTGTGGTAGCTAGCACGGAGATCTTACTGCCCAGTAAATGGGTTGGGAGTCGCAAAAGGTGATGTATCTTTAGTTTGAGATTCGGAGAAGCAATGTCTCTCGTCCCGAATATACTTTTTATAAACCGTCGTTTTTAGGTTAGAACTTTTATGATCTAGACTCCATAAATGCTAGTAATGGACATGACAAATAATTATATTAGCTTTTTCAATTTGAACTTTTTGGTATTTTTTGTTTTGTTCTCTTTGGTATTTTGAGTAAAATTTTCATTTTGTTAACAATCTATAATTCTTATATAAAATAAACTTTTAAATCTGAATATTGACACGCTAATATCATTAACACAAATCAGTAAACTATGGTTATAATCTGAAAAATCAAAATATGGTTATATATATATTATATTATTTTCATTTGAAAACCAAACAAAACTCTACTAACGATGGAGATGCGCTCTGCTCTCCAGAAACGGTATATGAACGACAAGTGTCAAAAAGTGCTGATCTCATCTAGTATGTCGGACATACGCCGCCGTACGTCATTCCCTCAAATTTAGTGTCGTCCCACGTGGAACAAGTCACCCACTTCAGTGTATCTCATTTTAGAGATAGTTCCTATTACGTACTACTCCTCACTATTCTTTACAGTATTATTATTATTATTATTGAGTTTTTGGAGGCAGCCTTATTGTCAATTGGACCCAATGCAATAAAATATGTACTAAACTATTAATATTTTATACAATAGCCCCCAGATTCAAATATCTAATCCGTTCCATGTCGCTTATATATATATATGCTATTTATTTCCCAAATTTATTGCCACTTAAGAAATAGATCAGAAATAGAAAACCGTTAAGAAGAAGAAAAAATATTGAAAATGGAATCTTTCTTAAGTGGAGAATTTTCTCCGGAGAACTCTTCTTCAAGCTCATGGAGCTCACAAGAATCATTCTTGTGGGAAGAGAGTTTCTTACATCAATCATTTGATCAATCCTTTCTCTTATACAGCCCTCCTTACAACTCTGATGACTTCTTCTCATTTGGATCATCAATCATCAAAGAAGAAGAAGAAGAAGAAGAAGCCACTGTGGCGGCTGAGGAGGAAGAGGAGGGGAGAGCATACAGAGGAGTTAGGAAGCGGCCGTGGGGGAAATACGCAGCCGAGATAAGAGACTCAACCAGAAAAGGAATACGAGTATGGCTCGGGACGTTCGACACTGCGGAAGAGGCGGCTTTAGCTTATGATCAGGCGGCTTTTGCTTTGAAAGGCGACCTCGCCGTACTCAATTTCCCCGTGGAAGTCGTCAAGGAGTCTCTCCAGAAGATGGAAAATGTGAATCTCAACGGTGGAGAGTCTCCGGTGATAGCTTTGAAAAGAAAACACTCCATGAGAAACCGGCCTAGAGGAAAGAAGAAGTCTTCTTCTTCTTCCTCCTCCTACTCGTCCTCTTCATCTTCTTCTTCTTTGTCGTCGAGAAGTAGAAAACAGAGTGTTGTTATGAAGCAAGAAAATAATACAACACCTGTAGTTTTTGAGGATTTAGGTGCTGAATACTTAGAAGAGCTTTTGAGATCATGTTCTTGATCATATCTACATCTAGTTTTATGTAATTTGAGTGAGCTCTGTTTTTTTTTAATAATATAGTTTCTCGTATTTTTATACGATGAAAAGTTTTGTTAGAGATGTGATGGCGATGTTGGAAGTGTATAGACGTTAACTCTTGCGTTATTGTTGGAAATCATGTATTATGTTATATATGTATATTTCTCCACCATTATGCTTAACATCTACAAAACTGATCCGAGGATTTTAAATCATTAATCAAAATTTCGATTAACTTTCAATTATCCAAGAAAAAAAGGAGTCAAACGAAACATAGATGGAGTGTAAAGTAAAAAGATACTTTGAAAAAGTATTGAAACAAAGTCAAGCTAGCAACACAGTTGATAGAGAATCATTTACTATCATCCCTATTTTCTTGGTTATTCGGTGGTTAAAAATTTGTATATTCGAGATTCTAAATAAACGGATCTTCGAGAAAATAAAATAAAATAAACGTATCTTGTTAGTTGATGATTTTTTTGGCAAAGAAACTTTCACCATATTTAAATGTAAAAATTAAAATTGAACCATCTGCGAACCCATCTTACAAGAACTGATCACAAGAGAGAGTTGTGCTACCTTCTCTAAGATAATTTACAAATCTATGACTAGCTGTCTAGCTAGACGTGTTCGATCATAGATAAGACGAGGTTATCCACCTTGACACAAACAAGGATTGGATGTAAAATGTACGATCCAATCATATTGTTTTGATATTCTTATAATGTAATGATCAGATTTAAATTATATACACGTCACTGCTGATGTTTTTCTTGTCACTATTAACATTTATTATTCCATCCGTTTATATCTCTAATTAATACTCTATCTGTTGTGTAATATAAGTCGGAAAAAAAATTCGAAAACCAAAAACTACATATAAGTGTTGTTTTGATAATTTCTCTGTTCTATTATATATATTTTCTAAGTAGGAACAAATTAGATATTTTCTAATCAAAATTTACACTGAACTTTCAAAACACCATCTTATTATATAAAGCCTGAATTCTCGCTCGCTCTCCAATTCGTTGTAGCATGCTATTTCTGTTTTCATACAAAAAGAATTGGTTCGCCATTACAGAAGATTGTACAAAAACACTTAGACAAAATTAAATGAAGCAAAGAAAAACACTTGGGCAAAGTTTTTAAAAGTAACCGACTTCACTTAGGCTAATTGATTGGGGTTTAGTAGAAACAGGCCCAAATGAAAACTAGCACTGAGCCCAAAAGCACAGTTTCACTTAACTGCTGAGCCGACGAACAATAGTCAGCAATATTCACGATCTGAACGCAACTTGTGTTTTAGATCAACAACAGTTCCTTTGACGAAACGTTTTAGATTGCAACGCCTATGATAAACCAATATATGGAAAAGATGGAACCCTCACATGTAGAATCAAGAAAATTCGGGGGAAGTGATTGGAACATGTAATTGAAACTTAAACCCAAAAAAAGAAAAAAAAAAAGAGAGAGAGGCATAACTACAAGCCCACAGCTAAGAAAATAATACGAAAATATTACTAATGTGATTGTTAATTATTCATAATTAACTTAATAACCAGCGAGATGAAGAATTAATCACTAGAGTAGCAGTGATAGCCATTAGTCGTTGAAAGAGCTTCCATGTATTGTTTCTCCAACACTTCCATAACTCTATCTGCTATGGCACTTGCATAAACACTAGATCCCTCACCAATCTGAAATTCACAATTAGTTAGTCTAATACGTATATATCTGGTCTGACTAAGAATTAACTTGAAAAATGAATGACAAACCTTGGTGTTGAACAAGAAGCTATGGTGCTCTCCAATCTGTGCACCAGCTACATGGTGAAGATCAAGCTGAAGCTGGTCAATCACTCTGGAGACGAACAACAAACAATTGATTTTCTTCTTCTGTACGATTTTGAGCGTAACTTCATCGTCTATGATACGCACATCGACCTCAGTAAATTTCGATTTCCTCTTCAGCCACGAGCACCTCAAGGAATTGTTCTTCTTATTGAACAAACACTCTACTACTTCGCTTTGAGCCTTGAAGTTCTCATCAACAACAACATCATCTCCTTCTCCGTTCCTCTGTTTTATACTTCGTTTCTTTTCCACTAGCAGCTTAAACTCCTCGATCGTCCTTAACAACTCTTTGATGTAATCTATGGCTTCCCCGACGATTGATGCTCTATCATTCTTGAGATACAAGAAAAAAGGTTTAGTTTGTAAAGTTTATTACTTGAAGAAGAAGTTAATATATAAGTAAGTAAACCTTGGTGGGATTTGGAATTAGATTCTTTAAGTCACCAAACCGATCTTTGAAGTGAACTCTTCTCTCACGTTCGGTAGGGAAAACTTTCCGCTTTCTCGATCCTTTCCCTTTACGGTTAAGACCATTGTCGAGGTTGTTGTTTTCTTCAACATACATCAAGTTCACTCCTTGGTTTGTCTCAGTTTGATCCTCAACTCCTAGTAAAATCCCATTAGGAGGCTGCAAAAGGAAGTTCAGATGGAAGAGCGGGTCATAGGCCGCGACAGAGGAAGATGTCATGATAATGTCTTGAAGGCTCGGGTTTGCGAAAGGCGGATGTGAGGATCTAGGTAATTGCAAGAGACTGAGTAGGTCAGGAGTTGTATGATTAGGACCCAAATTCACAAATTCTTGGTATCCATTGTCCCAATTATTCGACTGTGGCGGATACGATGGATCTTGAAGGGTTTGTTGCATTGAGTTTTGGAATGGATGATCACAATTAGGGGTATCATTGATGTGAAGCTGATGAACAGAAGCTGCGGCTGCGGCAGCTAGAGAACAGTCTTGTGGGCTGAGGTGAAATTCAGAGAGATCTTCTAGACTACAGTTGCTGTTGCTGGTGCTACTGCCGACAGTGACCACCGGTGGTGGCTCTGCCGGAGTGAAACTGCTCTCCACCGTGATTTCTGCCGGAGCATTTGGATCAAAACACCCAATTTCTTCAATCATGCCTCCTCCTTCCATTAAACCGGTTCAAGATGGTTTCAAAATCTGCAAAGGTTTAGACAATTCTGCTTTCCGGTAAACCAAGATTATATATTTACAAATGGAACCTAATAGGCTCTAACCATCTTAGAAATCGAATTAACTAAGCTAAGATTAATTCTTGTAATCTGATCAGCTTGGGGTGAGATTAGAAGAAATTAGATGTGGAAGAGTAAGAGAAGGTATTTTGTTGCCGTCGGTTGATGATTTCTCCGAAGAAGTTTTCCGATTAAAGCATCCGAATTCACGCCAAGAAGAGTCTTACATTAACAACTCTCTCTGTCTCTTTCTCTCTTTTTGAAATGCCTATACGTTTGCAACTTGAGGGTACCAATAAAAAGAGAGTGAGATGATGACACATTAATTTTTTTTAACTAAATAAAAAAAAACACCTACTATTTTTTGTGGTTTATCGAGGGACAAAAATGTAATGTTCAAAACAGAATTTTATTTTATTTTGTTTTGCTGTTAAATTTTCAAAACGGACTTATTCAATTACGTCCTTTTTTTACGAAATCATGTCCTTTTTTTGTACCCTAATTTTCATGATTTAATACTAATTTTGGTTTTCTCTATTATTTGTGGGACTCCGATTCTTAAAGTCCAGTTTATTTAAGCCTAGAAATTTTATTTGTTTGGTTCGATTGATTCGGTTTTGTAATACATATTTGGTTGGACTAAAGCTGGTTCTGTTTTGGTTTCTGAAACAAATGTGCCAATTAGTAAACGAAATTATATATATATATATATAGACATATAAGTATCAGATACTTCATACTAGTTGTGTTACGATAGTTTTGGTTGGATCATGAAATTTCTCTTTGAGGGTTGGGGCAAGACAGGCCGGTTAGTTACAGTCTGTAAGTTGCTTGACGTGTCTCTAACCGCGTGGGTCCCATCACGATTCTCTCAGGTTATGCCGTTTTGGGAAGGATCTTAGGGTTATTTCTATTTATATATTCTGAGTAATCTAGGGGCATGATTGCCTTCGTTTCATTTGGACTGATCATGCGATTCCAAAAAATGGTTCTACTACTAGTAACTCGTTAATTTATTTTATTTATAGCAATTTTACTAGTCGTCACTATTTTTTACATTTTGAAAACGAGTACATTATTGAGTTCTAATATTATGGTTAACGAAATAACCTCCATTGAATATACTACTTTTTGAGAAAATAAATCAGCGATTGCTTTTTCTACTATGAGTAAAAAATGACCCATCATATTTTAGGATAAAATAAAATAAAAATTAATGTTGTTAATGTTTCTTAGTTTCTCGTTTGTTGGGTCATGCAATTTCTGTTTGAAGGCAAGGTAGCGGATTGTTTTAAACGTATGGGAATAGAAACAAAAAACTATGCGGGGAGGGTGTTTTCGTAACTTCATTAAACGGCCTGAAAATTCTGCTAACCAGTATTATCCCGGTTATAATACAATTCATGATCTCTTTGAAATAAGAAGAAGAGAACACATGCAACATAGACACAGAACATCGGCATTATGTTATTGTTCTTTTTGTGTCGAAGTTAACACATCTCCTTTCGTTCAGAGGAAGCAGCAAAGGGAAGCTTCTTGAACCAGACGGTTCGACCATGGGCCATTCTGTTAAAGGCTTCAATCATCACTTCCTGTTTTTGTTATTGGGCTTCGGCCACATCTCCTGCCATCTTGGGTTCATTATGATTCCTGGGCCATTCGGCTTGTAATAATTAGAGCAAGCATCTGTAAAACCAGTTGTAACTCTTGCCGCTTTAAAATATAATGCACCTAATTTTTATTAAAAAAAATTAAAAAAGTGAACACATCTCAAACAAAGGTGAGGAGGAGATACAATAAGGACTTATTCGTAATTTAGACAGTAACGTAATACAATGATGGTTGCCTCTGGAGTCTGGACCATGTATGAAATGAGAGGCATTTAGTCATGGTTGCCCTACGAGGGCCTTTTTTGGATGTCCCGACAAAAGTCTTAATTTGGGCTTCAAGGAATGTGAAACAATCAATGTGTCAAATACCCCAAACTGATGCCTTGATAGGAGAAGAAGAAGTAGGCTTCATTCAAACACGTTCCCTCATCTAGAGCCAGACATAACAAGGCCTGAACCCGAATCTAAAATAATAAATGATTACGATAATGTTGCAAAATCGAAAAAATAATTAAATAAAATTATCGCATATGAAAACCATATGAGATTTATTGCAACTTTTGCAGACGTAGTATTTATCTATTTACGCAGTGCGAGTCCTACCAGGTGGTTATTTATGGACTTAACTTACCAAACAAGTGAGACTGAAATTTGAAACATCCATTTTGGGCCTAGTGATCTTATTGAGCACCATAAATAAGCCCATTCTTTGATCGTTATCATTTATAGTTGTAAACCTTGTCATGGTTTGAAATAAAACACTCTCAACTTATTGTATAAAGTGTCTATATATTCCATCTAGTTAGATGCAACTTATCAAGTAAACCAATCAATTTATATTAAACCACTCGACACTTTTTGACAATCCCATACCATTACTAGTAATTAGTAAACCAAAGTCCACTTTCATTCTCTCTTTTATTTTTGTTAAAGGAATTTCATTGTCTTTTTTAAAACAAATAATCAACAAATACATACATGAAAGATGTTGGCCCTAGTTAGTTCTTAATTTCCTTGTGAAGACAAAAATGTTTATGATAAAAACGTAACTATTCATTGAAAAGAAAAAAAAAGAAGAGGAAAGGACGTTGGAAACATTGGAATTTGTGTACCAAAAGTAGAAAAATATATTAGAGCTTGTCATTTTCTTTGGGTGGCACTGTATCTCTATATATTGATTATTGACACACTTAGCCATTGTATATTTGCTTCTCACATTTGGCTTCCTTTACTTTCACGAACATAAACCTTCTTCTTCCATTTTTTTTCTCTTTTTCCTTAGTTTTATCTTCGTTCTTTTGAAGATTTCTCTTTCAAATTGATTTTTGAGAAGGATTAAAAGAAGAAGATGGGGAGAAGACCATGCTGTCAGAAAACAGGATTGAAGAAAGGGCCATGGAGTGCTGACGAAGATGGAATATTGATAAATTATATTCGTCTCCATGGCCATCCCAATTGGAGAGCTCTCCCTAAACTAGCCGGTAATTAAGCCTTTTTTTAGCTAATTGCTGTATATATTCCCAGAATTTTTTTATAGGGCATTTGATTTGATTTCATATATGTGTGAGTGTGTGTAAAGTTTTTAATTGTGCGCGTTTTTTTTTCCTTTAATAGAAAGTTTTAATTGTGGTTGTGAAATGATTAGGGCTACTTCGGTGCGGCAAAAGTTGCAGACTTCGTTGGGTTAATTATTTGAGACCAGACATCAAACGTGGCAATTTCACTCCTCAAGAAGAAGAAACTATTATCAACTTACATCAAATCTTAGGCAACAGGTTCCTCGTTTTTGTTATCAGCTTTTTTTTTAGTATTTGCCATATTTAGTTTTTGGGCTCTATTTAACCAGAAATTAAAAACAACTTTTGAGAAATCAGTCACTTTCCTAGATTTAGTTTTATTTTACTTGAACTCAGATTTGACCCCCAGAAAAAAAAAACATTTGATCAATGAGCTAACTATGTATAGATCATATTTATTTTTTGATAACTACTTCTTCTGTTTAACATCTTATATTATAGATAAAATTTGTTTTGTAGACGAAGATTTTGGGACATGTTTAATGTGAAAAAATAACCCTACTTTGGAAAATAGTTTCTTTTAACTACTTCACAAGTCTTCTGAACAAATTTCTTTTTTTTTTCTTTGTCAATATGCCAAATCTTATATCTGCGTGGGGCTGACTGCTGAGAACTGAGAAGATTTCAACCCGTGATTGCTTTTGTCTATTAGATAATTATAATTCTTTTTTATCTTATAAATTTAACAATTTTCACTACTAGACAAAGATAGGCATTTTTTTTGACGTCTTAAAAGATAGGCACTTAGAACAGTGTAAGACATGTGCAACTTTTTTTAAACCTTACAATAGCTTTTTATTTTGTTTTACTCGCTCTTTGTTCTCATAACAATGTTTTTTTATCTCTTGTGTAAGTATTAACAAATTGATAAATTTTAATATTTATTTATGTGAAATTTTGCTTAATAATTTTGTTTGGCAGATGGTCTGCGATAGCTGCAAAATTGCCAGGACGAACAGACAACGAAATAAAAAATGTTTGGCACACTCATTTAAAGAAAAGACTCTACCAAAATCAAGATCAAAATAACAACGAAAATTTTGTCTCTACTACAACTGCAAAGAGGCCAACCTCTTCACAGCAACATTGTAGCAGCAGTACCGAGGTCTCAGCGGTTACAACATCGGGAAACAATAACGACATCTCCAATAGCAACAAAGACTCTTTGACGTCATCCGAAGATGTTCTTGCATTTATAGATGAGAGCTTTTGGTCAGAAGTCGTGTCGATGGATTGCAAAATTTCAGGAGATGAGAAGTATGAGAAAAATATTGAGAATTGGGAGGGCTCATTAGATAGAAATGATAAGGGATATAGTTACTCGAAATTGTACAACGATGACATGGAGTTTTGCTTTGACCTTCTCATGAATAGTAGTCGTACAGTTGGAGAAAATTCCGACATTTATGAGTTTTAAGTTGTTCTTTTGTAGTTAAGACCCTTTGTGACCGACATGAATAAAATTCGTTTATGTTTCCTATATTATTCCTCCATATATATGTATCTTTATCCGTCTCTTATGCAATTTGAATATATGAAAAAATAATCTTAAGGTACATATTATTTTGGCTACTTAAAACTTAAAAGGGTACGTACCAATCAGGATTCGCCCAATCTTTAATAGGATATATTCTGAATATCTCTTTTTTTCGGTCATGTGATGATACAATAACAACACTAATTCAAATCACTAAGCTACAAACTATGGTTATATTATAAACAGTTCATATCAAGCTAAATATGTTATTGTTGCTTGTATTTTTCTTTTGGCGTCTTATGAATATGATAAACACCTTTTTTATACTAAAAAGGTGTTTAGTTATAATTATTTGGTGACGTTTTGTACTGTATCTAATAATAAACATGTTTAGTGGATGGCTAGATTAAAGAGAGTCTATATTGTTGTTCTAATAATGGTCGAGATACTTTTAAAAGCATATTCCCTTTTTCTATGCACAATGATTTACTATATAATCATATTTTAATTTCTCTAGTTTTAGTGTTTTACTTAAAGTAATGGGCTAACCAACAAAAAATATAGCTTTAAGGTCCACATCTTTTAATTAGCCATTTTATTATGCTATAGATTTCCTAAGTATATTTGGAATCCTCAAAATATTTTAATAATAATTTTTTTATTAACAAACTTTCTATTCATATTTGATTTATTTTAATTCTAGTAATTATGTTTTAAAGATATAAATCATAATGAATCAACTTGTCACAATCTCAATACAAGGTTTGAATTTAAAATGAAATAAAAACCGCACTATAACGTTAATAAAATGGAGTAAAGCATAAAATGATAAAAACGTGGTTGACAAGTGACAAGTAAATGGAGACGAATAGAAGATGGTGATGAAACATTGATAATTGATCTATTACTCTGGCTGGGTCCGGACCCACCTTGAATGAGCCGGGCTTAGAGTAACTTTCTGAACCAAAGAAAGGGTTTAGAAAAAAAGTGGTTAGAGTAGGATCAGTGGTTCAACAAATATGCCTTGTAGGTCACGAGTCTCGGCGTGCGTATCGAATACAAATTAGCATGAAAACTTATGATGGTGGCAATCCATAAATGCCAAGTATTAAGTGATATGGCTTAAAAGAATGTTCTGTCTCTTTGATCCAGGTGCTCTTCGTGCTTCACTGCGCTTCTTTTGCTGAAAACCATTGGAATCGCGTTGATGGACAGTCCCGATGGCACAGCTTGGAGACGAGCCCATCCTCTTGATGAGCTTCAACAACATGCAACTACCACTTGAAAGTCTCAGAGAAATCTGTGCTAGCTAATTAATTTAGAACTATCAAAACAAATACCATCAACCTGTTTGTAATAGATTTTTGAAAAATCCACCAAAATTTCCAAACAATGTCTCCTGAACACTGTAGTTGACAACGTATATTGTTACAACAAAGAAAAAGGCAAATCCTAGTAAATCAGAACATTTCAACCAGTATTTTTCAAAAGCAGAGAAAATAACTCGTTTCAACATTGTCGGTAATTGATACTTGTCCATACTCGAGCAATGTTCATATAATTGGGTCTCTTTCACTTTCAAATCAGCTGGAATTACTACCAAGCAACTCCACCAGTTCAGCTTTCTTCATCTTTGAAAACCCTTTTAGACCTCGTGATTTTGCTATGTCTCTCAGTTCCATCAGCTTCAATTTATTCAAGTCTTCGATTTTCACGGCTTCCTCAGCTCCATCACTGTCTTCATCGGCATCATCCAGAGACTCATCATCATCATCTGACAACAAATCTAAAGTAACACCATCGCCGAGAGACTCATCATCATCATCCTCCTCTTGGTAAAATGATGATGACTCTGGTTTCAGCTCTGACTCTGATTCAACCATAGTTGTCGCAGGCACAGATTCTGACTCATACTCAGGTTCATGCTCATACTGAGGCTCATGCTCAGGCTCAGGCTCAGGTTCATCACACAACTCTACTGTATCCTTCTTCTGGGTCCAGGTTACGCTGTAACTCGATGACTGATCAAATGTTGCTTCACTAGAATAAGTGGGCGGTGATTTAGATCTTGGTACTGGTGACTTCCTTCTGAAGCTTGATGTTGGTCTGGTAAAGGATGATGCATTGTAATCCTTGTTCCCAGAATTGACAAATTTTCCGCTGCGATCTTGTTTGTCGACAGTATCTCCTTGTACTCCTCCCTGGCTTCTAAAATTGCTAATTTTATTCTTGCTTTGCTCTCCTGAGTGCTTCCTTAGTAACTTAAGAAGGGAGTCAACAGTTTCACTTTCTTTTCCATGTATTTTAGAAGCTTCTTCTGTCTGTTTTTCTTCTTTCTTTGCTGCAGCTCCAGCTCGGAGCTGAGCTTGAACCTTTCTGAAAAGCTCCACTATCTCTTTCTCTCTCGGTCCAGGGGATGAAGTAGCTTGGAATTTAGGGGAACTAGATAGAGAGAGTAAAGGCCCATTTCTTGAAGACAACATTTCAGAGTTTTCAATATCAAAATCGTCTCTCTCTTCACTTTGCCTGTTTCTTTCCCGGAAACCATGCTTATTAAGTCTTGAGAAATCAGGATTTCTCCAATAGCCGCCAGAATTTGCTTGGCACACAAAAGAACTACTATTGGGAACACATTTCAGACGTCCATTCTCGATGCGTAGTTTGTGATCCAAACAGGACGAGCATGGGAATATGGCAAGTGTTCTTCTTGAAACAGCAGAGTTAGAGAAGTAACGGCTGTCTGAAAGTGTGTAAACTGTGTTACCAAGCAAATACAACATAGAGTAAGCAGACTGAAACATAGAACAAATTGTTTCAGCGTTTCTTCTTTGGCCATGTCTAAGAAACCAACATAATGGACCACATCAATGCAGAATTACTACATGCATAGCTTCACTATATGCAAATGAACTTGAGTAACATATATATACATAGATATATCAGAGCCAAGCTAAAGAATGACAACTGAATTAAGTAAATCATGTAAGTGGTTCATGGAATTGGTTTCAACTTCACATGTGGTGCACGAAACCATTTAGATTTAGAATGTATAGACTATAGATATTAATCAAACATCAAGTAAGCCTGAATATAGCATAAAAATATGAAGATAAACAAATTTTCTCCAGATTGGTAAGTACTATTGTTGAGATGAGAAACGGATTTATGAAAATTTTGAAGAAATTTAAAAGCTTAATATTCAATACTTGGCACTGGCATACCAACACCTAATATAATATTCGAATACAATTAATTATCTATAAAACCCTAGAGGCCTGTACAGAAGCATGTAACAGCCAACAAAATGATTAAGGCGAAGTCTATATAACACTCAAAGAATCATTCCATCGAACAATTGGTGGACAAAACAAATAGCAAGGTTATTTTCACACACGTTGCTAGAGGGATTCGGATTAGCTCATTCTTCGACACATGGGCATAAAAGAGTGGCTGCTCAGAGAGCATTTAAGGAAGAACCCTTAAACATTCTTCCCGACAAACATAGATACCTTAGCAATTATCAATAATCAACGACAGAGGAAATAGAGGATAGAGGATAAGTCAAGTACCAGCAACGTAGTCAGAGGTCAAATGAAAAGTTCCTGACATCGCCATGAACAGATTTCGCAGAAAGGAGACAGATTAAGCTTCTCCTTGCATTGCCTCTCCTTCGACTCTTGCCTTCTCTCATGTCTCTAGAGGCTTTGTCTTGGTAACACAAAAATCTTGATATACCAAATTATTATATTACTATGGGCTTTGGAATTTCGGATATTACAAATTAGAGAGATTGGAAATTTCCAATAAACCGAAATTGCAGCGACGATTATCCCAAGACGCAAACCAAACCGACTTTCCAAACTTCCAACATGAACCGAACCAATTAATCTGAATGCACAAAGCCTAGTCAGATTTCGACCAAATTAAAATCAGATTCAATTTTCATATTAAGTTTTCCGGTAGAATCTTTGTTCGGCTCGGTTTATAACCGTGGTTTGGATTCTATAAAGAAATAGAAAGGATGAAGCTCATGACGAGATTTCTCCTCAACACACTCAAACACTGTCAACAATATTCGTGTTAAGCTTAGAACCAACGTGCCACAAACATCTCCAATGACATCTACATTGGAGTTTAGAACGGAAACAAAGAGACAGTGAAGATGATACAACAAGGTTCCTTGTTATTACGCCTTGTGGTCTTTCGCCATTTCATCCACATCAAGTTCTACCGCCAGGATCGGAGAATCCTCTTCCATGGCAAATTCACTGATAAGTAACAACATTTCCAGGAATTGCTTTTCTCAGTAATAGAAGAATAACCGAAAGATAAAGCTGATAAGAGACGATAACGTACCTGTTACTTACTGGACCATGATCAACAGCTGTCCTCAGACAATATATAGCTCTTCCTACTATGTCCGCCATTGAAATCGGACCAAATGTTCGACTATCATATGCTTCCTATTAAAACTCACCGGGTGTTAAAGTCAACCAAAAAAAGGTACCAAAGAATATAGACATTCAATTTCCTCTTATGTAATGCGGCCTTACTAGAGTGCTATGAAGGTCAAGGTTTCTGCAATACTGTATAGTGTAAGGGAAAAGTAAACGATGTACCTTAGATTTCATCTCTTGGTTCTCAGCTACAACCCAGCACTGATCTTTTTCAAGGACAAAAGGCTCGTCTTTCTCATCACTTGATACCATTTCAGATCCTTCTAAAGCTGCTAATCTTCTGACTAGATACTTATTTGTTTCATATGGGTCCTTCAAGACAACAGCATCTCCAACGAAAACATACCTAGACAAAGAAACAAGAAATCCAGATGGGCATAACTAATAATCCACACATTGAAACAAGATCTTCAGAGTTAATATAGTTATTTGAGCCAATCAAATAAATTTTTTCCAATTCAATCTGCACCAAAGTAGGTAGACATGCATACGCCAAACTCCACATTTCTTCGCAAGCAAAACAACAAAAATCTAAACTTGTTGGCATTAATGATAGTGTCTATAAAAGATACGATGAATAGCACTATCATCTTAGCCTGACAGAATGTTGGAGTTAAGGTCAGCGAAGATGAGAGACTTGGCTCTCCACACAAATATTATACCCTTATCTCACGGTTGTCACTTCGAAAATTAGAAAACTCCAATGTCAATCCTTGATGTCCTACGCCTACTTACAACTCCCAAATGCAAGAAAAGGAAATAAAATAATCTAAAATCCAAAACTTCATGACTTTAAATAAACGTGATCCCAAATCCCGTTTAAATAACTAGCAATGCAACGACAGAGCCACATTTCATGTAACACCAAGTGGTAACTGGAACTAAGAGAACTACCACTTCACGCAAGAAACATACCTTGTATCAACAACTGGTAGCTTACGGACAAGTAGCTTGTTTTCATTTGTTCCCATGGTTGGGGCCATCTCTTGTCCTTTACCCGAGTGTAAGTAGGTTATCCTTCCATAGAATAGATTCTTCACGACTATACCAAGGAGTTCCCGGTCACTGAGCTTCTCTCTAGTATGTTTCTGACAAACAGAATAACTCAGGGATGGTAAATAAAGCAGATTCTACATGAACAGTTTTTAAACAACTCAGTGAGCTGAAAACAAAAATAGATTCAGAAGAAAAAGTATCTGCAGCAGAAGAAACGAACAGGACCAGAACAATCATGAAGGCTTTCATACGGGTCATTGAAATCATAGCTGAAAGAAAGATCTTGAAATCATATTCACAAGTGAAACTACATGATACACATAATATCACATATTAAATAGCTATGCTTTGACTATATAAACTTGTTTTAAAATTATTCAAGAACCAGAAGCTGTTGAAGCTATTTCAACCAGACTACTGGATCCCTTAGCGTAAATATTTTTCCTTTTCTTGTTTTTAACATCAAAATGTGCCATTTTATTATAAGGGGTAGTTACAAATCATAATTGGCTGGAAAAAAAATTCAGAAACCCTAGCCAATAAAATCATTTCTAAAATCAATTTCATAAATTATCAAGAGAGAAGAAGGAAATTAAAATCCATAAATCATGTAAGCCAAAGGCCAGGAGCTAATCAAAAACTGAGTCAAAGAGAGGGAGAGAGAGAGAGAGAGAGAGAGAGAGAGAGAGAGAGAGTATTATAAGAACCTTAAGGCTGAGGGTGAGGGAGTACTCGAGCTTGTGAGCCATGTATCGGACCCAATTAGAGATGGAGGCCATCGTCGAAACACTAAAGAGAAGTTCGACTTCGAAAAGGTAGCGACTTTGATCGGAGAGGACACTCTTCGCCGCGTCGGTTTCTCAGCCTCGTCGCCGCCGATGTCGAAATGGTCCTTTATGGGTTCGTTGATAAAAAATCTTGTAATTTCCAACATTTCCAAAAATAGATAGGATTTTTATGAAAACCTCAAATTAGCCTCGAAACTATTATTTATTTTCGATTTTAACACTGTACTAAACAATTTGTCATCTTAACCCTCACCGTAGAGCTACTGACGAAAACTCGAGTTAGGCTTTGTCAACATGCCACGTGCTCAACAATCCTTCTTCTCTTTTCTACCTCTCCGCTGAACATTCAACACTTCGTTCCGACAGATTTGTAGATTCAAGCTAAATAGTCCAAAGACAAATACCAAACAAAACAGCAACTTTCGAGAAGAATTGAATTTGATCATCTGTAAGTAACTCCATCTCATGTCCTCTCTTCTTTTTCATTCTCATTTCAGTTTCTCCTCTAATTTCAAGGATTAACACATTTGATAGATCCATTTTATTGTAATTTTTCTTCCCTGATCTCAGTTTATTAGACTTTATAAATATTTGATTGATTGATCTCAATTCGGATTTTACGATTGCGTACTGTTTGATATTATAGACCGATGGTAACTCGAAAATGAATCGGAATCAAATTTAGGGCTTCATAAATTAGATAAATTTTGGCTTAATGTGCAGGTGCATCATAAGAATATGGACAAATTGAAGATAGCGGAATGGGGAGAGAAGCTGAAGACTGGTGGAGCTCAGATGAGCAGGATGGTGAGTGGGAAAGTGAAAGAGATGCTTCAAGCTCCGACCTTGGAATCGAAAATGGTTGATGAAGCTACTTTAGAGACGTTAGAGGAGCCTAATTGGGGAATGAACATGAGGATATGTGCTCAGATTAACAACGAAGAGTTTAACGGCGCTGAGATTGTTAGAGCCATCAAGAGGAAGATCTCAGGTAAGAGCCCTGTGAGCCAAAGGCTGAGCCTTGAGCTTCTGGAAGCTTGTGCTATGAACTGCGAGAAGGTTTTCTCTGAAGTTGCTTCTGAGAGAGTTCTTGATGAGATGGTTTGGTTAGTTAAGAATGGAGAAGCTGATCCCGAGAACAGAAAGCGAGCTTTTCAGCTTATTAGAGCTTGGGGACAATCTCAAGATCTTGCTTATCTTCCTGTTTTCCAGCAGACTTTTATGGTAAATCTCTCTGAATCTAATTTGCTTATGCAAAGATGTATTTTTGATATGCGTATAATCCCCCTAGCTTTTCTTTTCCCTGTTTTTTTTTTTCTTAGAGCTTAGAAGGCGAAAACGGTTTAAACGCTCGTGGTGTAGAGAATACGATGTCAGGACAAAGTTCTCTGGAGTCACTTCTTCAACGGCCTGTTCCAGTGCCTCCACCTGGTAGCTATCCAGTTCCTAATCAAGGACAGGCTCGTGGGGACGATGACGGTCTTGACTATAACTTTGGAAACTTATCGATAAAGGATAAGAAAGAACAGATTCAGATTACAAGAAACAGCCTCGAATTGCTCTCGAGCATGTTGAATACCGAAGGAAAGCCGAATCACACAGAGGTAATCTCTGCATTGTTTGCTGTTTATGCTTTCTAAGAAACATTATTTTTTCAGCTGTATGTGATTTTGTGAATTTTGTTTACAAATTCTCTTGAGTATTTATATATGTTATGATTACAGGACGATCTGACGGTAAGCCTGATGGAGAAATGCAAGCAATCACAGTCATTGATTCAAATGATCATAGAGAGCACAACAGACGACGAGGGAGTCCTTTTCGAAGCTCTGCATGTGAATGATGAGCTTCAACATGTTCTATCTAGTTACAAGAAGCCTAATGAGACTGAAAATGAGAAGAAAACCTCCATGGTGGAACAAGAATCATCAGGAAGCAAAGATGCTGGTCCGAAACCAACAGACGAAGAAGAACAACCTGTGAAGAAAACGGGTGATAATGATGACACAAAACATTCAGAATCATCAGGATCCTCCAACAAAACCGTGGAAGAAGATAAGCAGGTCAAAATAGAACTCGGACTTTCGAGTGATGAAGATGAAAAATAAGCAGTCTGTGTTTGTCTTTCTTCCGACCTGGATATCAGAATGTTGTGAAGATTTTGTTCTTGATGATTTTGTTCTTGATGATTTGCTTCTAAGTTATAACAATGTACCCCCACTATAGGTGTGTTGAATCTTTTTAGCTTTGTTTTTTGCTTTGTGTTTTAAAGTGGTTATCTTTAGACATTTTAAAAACCATAGGTGAATCTTCACCCGACATAATATTTATATATGTGGTGTACTTTTTATACGAGGTGTTTTTGGTTTGCACTCGGTCTCTTGCCTCTGTGTGTTGTGAGGTTAGTATGTACCTTCTCTCTGCTATGTAATACTAATAACTTTATTTCAGCACTAAAAACATCAAACCTCCATATCAGATTTTAACTCAAAATCTTGGTATTGATTCATCAAAATATTTGCATTCAAAAAAGTTGTCTTTAGGTAATAATTGCTAAGCTCCAAAAAAAAAAAATTAAAATTTTTTGCTAAGTTCTCATATCAGCAAATTATTAAATATAGAAAGAGTGAAGCCTAAATTTCGAAATAATCAGTATTAAAAAAGAATATTCTGTTTAGTTTACTATGAAAGTTTCAATTTTTTTAATAATTAAATAAATAAAAAAACATGAACAGTAATTAAAAAAATATCTTGGTGCTCAAATTAGATTTGATAAAAATATCAAATTTAAGAAAAAATAAAATCGTAATTAGCAATTAAAATATTAAAATATTTTGTGGATCTTCTAACTTGATATTTGAATAATTAGATTAAATATTGATGAATGAGATTAAATGTAAAATATGTTTATTTTTAAATTATGTTGTTAATAGGATTTGTTTATGCTACAATTATGCTGATTGTTATAGAATTTGATATATAAAATAAATTCTAATTATTTTCATAAAATAATATAAAAGATCTTAACATAAAATCCGAAGTTGATTTGTATTTTTTTCAAAAAAATCCGTAGTTGATATAATCAAAATATAAAATTTAATTTAATATTTTTCGTTTATATTTATTAGGAGAGAGAGAAAATAATTTTTATTTTTTCGAAACTAATAATTATTTAAAAGATTATGTTTGGATTTTTAATGAATATTTTAAAATTTTCGTTTATATTTATTAGGAGAGAGAAAATAAGTTTTATTTTTAGAAACTAATAATTATTTAAAAGATTCTGTTTGGATTTTTTATTGGATTTTGGTTGCATAAATTTTTGACTATTTTAATCTTTTATATCTTGTTTAATTTGGTCTTAATTTTATAAAAATATAGTGGCATTTTATGTAATATAACACATGAAACCTGGTTAAACTGTTTTTAGAGTTGCTTAAATAATATAGTAGTAGATTAAATCACTTTGGTGATTTTTACTATGACTCTTCAAAATGGAGAACTAACGTGGTATTCGCTGAGCAACCAAGAGCTTTTTAGGATCTCATAGATGAAGGAAAGGTAGTGCTACTCCTTAACCATCTTATGTTATGTTGAATTATAAAATCTCCTTATTGTAAATCTCAAACACAGAATCTTGAAATTTTCCTTAATTTTTGTAACAGATTCGCTACATTGGTGTCTCAAATTCTGTAAAACAGTTTGAGAATATTCTAGCTAATAGAAACTTCATATGGAGTGATGGAGTTTGTTAACAATTACAGCTTGCTATCAGACAACTCGCCAAACTAATATTCCTCCTCTTCCTCCTTATATTATAAAGTTCTCTTAGTTTGTAAAGTTGACTCTTTTCATTTACAAATTATAAAGTTTGTAATTGAAGATACTTTTAATCACTTTGGTGTCGCTCACTTTTTTTCTCCGCCGCATCTCAAACCATTAAAGTTTTAAAAGCAAACAAAGTAATGATACCTATATTGATTAATTTTTGGCAACTATAATGGTTTGTTATGTCACATAACCTCTTTTATCTTAACTGATAAAAAATCAGAAGGTGCATATTCTGTACATTTAGGTTCTATCATATTAAATCATTAATTAATATATTACTCAAATTGTTTTTGTTTGTAATATATTCCATAGATTTTTCTTATGGTTTGAAAAAATGACACAAATGTAAATATATATATATATATATATGTCTTCACAATATATTTTCTCACATTTATATATTATTAGCTACTTGATATAATTTTCTGTAATTAATTAGTTAATGTGCTTACTTATATATCATTAACTTTCGCTTCTTATTTTTTAATTGATAAACCATAAGAGTTTTATGTTTTTGACTTATAATCTCATATAGTATATGAGACTAGTTATTGATAATATCATGTTTAAAAAGTAAATAACTCTTCTCAAATGGAGTTTCAATAGTATGACGACAAAAAATGTGAGATATCCCTTCTACCACAGGAATACCAATATCAACTAATCCAGCAATTCCAACGTTAGTAGGTCTAGTAAGAACATCCTCAACCCACCTATAATTACCATGTGGTGGGTAGTTGTTCAACAACATGTGAAGAAAACGGGTGATAATGATGACACAAAAGATTCAGAATCATCAGGATCCTCCAACAAAACCGTGGAAGAAGATAAACAGGTCAAAATAGAACTCGGGCTTTCAAGTGATGAAGATGAAAAATAAGCAGTCTGTGTTTGTCTTTCTTCCGACCTGGATATCAGAATGTTGTGAAGATTTTGTTCTTGATGATTTGCTTCTAAGTTATAACAATGTACCCCCACTATAGGTGTGTGGAACCTTTTTAGCTTCGTTTTTTGCTTTGTGTTTTAAAGTGGTTATCTTTAGACATTTTAAAAACCATAGGTGAACCTTCACCCGACACCATATTTATATATGTGGTATACTTTTTATACGAGGTGTTTTTGGTTTGCACTCGGCCTCTTGCCTCTGTGTGTTGTGAGGTTAGTATGTACCTTCCCTCTGCTATGTAATACTAATAACTTTATTTCAGCATTAAAACATCAAACCTCCATATCAAACTTTATCCTTTGAACCCTTTAACTCAAAATCTTGGTATTGATTCATCAAAATATTTGCATTCAAAAAAGTTGTCTTTAGGTAATAATTGCTAAGCTCCAAAAATTTTTTTTTGCTAAGTTCCCATATCAGCAAATTATTAAATATAGAAAATAGATTTTAACTGGAAAAAAATAAGAAAAACTTCGCCCACTAAAACTCTCTTTCGCGTAGAGTCGTTCGAATCTAAAACATAAATCTAAGTCTCTAATTCCTTCTTCGACGGCTCCGTTCATCACAACAGTCTCAGGGTCTCGGAAAAACTCGAACCCAGTCACCACAAACCTCATCGCCGAGCCAATCCTCATATTCCCATCACATTCTGAACTGGTTTAAGACGCCTCTGGCTTGTGCACAGCCTCTTTCTCTCATCTACCTTGCGCACGGCATCTCGCTCTGTCCACGCTAAGTTAGTCTTCTCACTCCTTAACTTTCTTCAGCGGTGTTGCTGGTTGATTCTAGCCTAGGGTTTTGTTCTACTCTAACTTAGCTCGAGTTTCTGGTTGATTCTTGCCAAGGGTTTTGCTCTAGTCCAACTTAGCTCAAGGTTCTGTTTGATTATCGCCTAGGGTTTTGCTCTAGTCTATATTAGCTCAACTTCTGGTTGATTCTAGCCTTGCCTGTGCTCTATCAGACCCTTGGGGTAAACTACGCAAGAACTCCTTCGATTCTATTTATTATGTTGTGTTGTTGATCTCTCTGGTTTCTTCAAGTGGCCCAGCTTCTTGCTTCCAATGCGATTGTTGGCCCCTCTTTTGATCTTAGAGTTCCGGAGATAGTTCATGCATTTCATGTCTCAGTCTAGAATGGTTTATCTTTTCTTTCTGATTTGTGTTTTTAAGTGTTGAATGCTGTTATAGTATTAGGCATTAGTCGACAATGGGTTTCAGGTTAAATGAAGTATGTTGCATATTTGCTATTATATCATCAAAAGCTAGATTATGTGATGATCCTCTGATTTGACTTTTGAGGTTAAGTTTCTGGTATTGTTATCTGCTCTTCATGATTCTGATTGCTTATGGAACTCTATTTGACAGGTTCACATAAAGATGGACGATAGCTTGTATGATGAGTTTGGTAACTACATTGGACCTGAGATTGAGTCTGACAGAGAGAGTGATGATGAAAGAGAAGATGAAGAGCTCCAAGATAAGCAACCTGAAGAGGATGGATCGGATGGCGAGCATGGGCCTGGAGGTTCAAATGGCTGGATTACAACGATCAATGATGTTGAGATGGAGAACCAAATTGTTCTTCCTGAGGATAAGAAATACTATCCTACTGCAGAGGAGGTTTATGGTGAGGATGTTGAGACCTTGGTTATGGATGAAGATGAGCAGCCTCTTGAGCAACCCATTATCGGACCTGTTAGAGATATTAGATTTGAGGTGGGGGTGAAGGATTCTACAACGTACGTGTCAACACAGTTTCTTATCGGCCTCATGTCTAATCCTGCGCTTGTGAGGAATGTTGCTCTTGTGGGGCATCTACAGCATGGGAAAACTGTCTTCATGGATATGTTGGTAGAGCAGACACATCATATGTCTACTTTTAATGTTAAAAACGAGAAGCATATGAAATATACAGACACGCGAGTTGATGAGCAGGAAAGAAATATATCAATCAAGGCGATTCCAATGTCTCTTGTCCTTGAGGACAGTAGATCCAAATCGTACCTGTGCAATATCATGGATACCCCTGGACATGTCAATTTCTCTGACGAAATGACTGCTTCTCTAAGACTTGCTGATGGTGCTGTTCTGATCGTTGATGCTGCTGAAGGAGTGATGGTGGGTGTTTGCTCTCTCTTTTTAGATCTGTAATATTTTTATTTGAAGTTTGCTATTTGTACTAATGCTAATAATCTTTTTCAGGTAAACACAGAAAGAGCTATACGGCATGCAATCCAGGACCGTCTCCCAATTGTTGTTGTGATCAATAAGGTACATCTCATGGTTCAGGACCATCTCCCTATTGTTGTTTGAGATTTTATATTTATATACACTATGCTTTACCTTTGCTGTTTGTTAATTTTTTCCCCCAAAAGGTTGACAGGCTCATAACTGAGCTCAAACTACCTCCAAGGGATGCTTACTACAAGCTGAGGCATACAATTGAAGTCATTAATAACCACATATCTGCTGCTTCAATAACTGCTGGAAACTTACCCCTTATAGACCCTGCAGCTGGAAATGTCTGTTTTGCCAGTGGTACTGCTGGATGGTCCTTCACATTGCAATCTTTTGCTAAAATGTATGCCAAGCTTCATGGGGTGGCCATGGACGTGGATAAGTTTGCATCTCGACTTTGGGGAGATCTTTACTTTCACCCTGATACTAGGGTATTCAAGAGAAATCCTCCTGTAGGTGGTGGAGAAAGAGCATTTGTTCAGTTTATTCTGGAGCCTCTATATAAGATATACAGCCAAGTGATAGGTGAACATAAGAAGAGTGTAGAGACCACCCTTGCAGAATTAGGAGTGACTCTGAGTAATAGTGCATACAAGCTGAATGTTAGACCCTTACTTAGGTTAGCCTGTAGCTCAGTGTTTGGTTCAGCTTCAGGATTCACTGATATGCTGGTAAAGCATATTCCTTCCCCCAGAGAGGCTGCTGTTAGGAAAGTCGACCATGCATACACTGGCACCAAAGATTCTCCCATTTACGAATCAATGGTAGAGTGTGATCCATCTGGACCTCTCATGGTTAATGTGACGAAGCTGTACCCTAAATCAGATACTAGTGTGTTTGATGTGTTTGGAAGAGTATATAGCGGTAGGCTTCAAACAGGGCAAAGCGTGCGTGTACTAGGAGAAGGGTATTCACCCGAGGATGAGGAGGACATGACTGTAAAAGAAGTTACCAAGCTATGGATATATCAAGCTAGGTATAGAATACCTGTTAGCAGTGCCCCTCCTGGTTCATGGGTTTTAATTGAAGGTGTTGATGCGTCCATCATGAAGACTGCAACTCTGTGCAATGCTAACTACGATGAAGATGTCTACATATTCCGGGCACTCCAATTTAATACCCTCCCTGTAGTCAAGACTGCTACTGAGCCTTTGAACCCTAGTGAGCTACCTAAAATGGTGGAAGGGCTAAGGAAAATTAGCAAAAGCTATCCCCTTGCGATTACCAAAGTCGAGGAGTCTGGGGAACATACTATTTTAGGCACAGGTGAGTTGTACTTGGATTCCATCATGAAGGACCTCAGGGAGCTCTATTCAGAGGTCGAAGTAAAGGTATCTACGTGTGTTTCTCATTTGGCTTTATGATGGTGATTCTGTTTGCTGATTTGTTTGTTTGGTATTTAAGATCCTTTTGCTTTCTTGAATTTGCAGGTTGCAGATCCGGTGGTCTCCTTCTGTGAGACAGTGGTTGAATCTTCGTCAATGAAGTGTTTCGCTGAGACACCAAACAAAAAGAACAAAATAACTATGGTAAGAGATCTTCACTCTTCTCTATTATCCCTTATATGCAAGATTGAGATGTTTGATATGGTGCTCAAGCACAATTATTCTGTGACTAATCTAATATCTGCTTCATGCTAAAGATTGCAGAGCCATTGGATAGAGGACTTGCAGAGGACATTGAAAATGGCGTCGTTAGCATTGACTGGAACAGAAAGCAACTTGGTGACTTCTTCAAGACGAAATATGACTGGGATTTGCTTGCTGCACGTTCCATTTGGGCTTTTGGCCCTGACAAACAGGTGAAAATGCATTGCTTGTTTTCTTAAAACCCTGCAATTTGTGCGCTCTCTTTATCTTTATGGTTGGTTTGTGTTATGGGTCTAGCAAGCATCACAAGTCTGTATTGACAATTTCATCTTTTGACTGTTGATTTCTGACTGATCAGGGGCCAAATATTTTATTGGATGACACCCTACCAACTGAAGTTGACAAGAACTTGATGATTGCAGTGAAAGACTCCATTATTCAAGGGTGATCATCTTTCTCTGTTACACTTCTCTTTGGCTCCATTTTGTTTGCTGTAGCTGATGGCTTCGTTTTAATCCTTTTGCAGGTTCCAGTGGGGTGCCCGTGAAGGACCCCTCTGTGATGAGCCCATCAGAAATGTGAAGTTCAAGATTGTTGATGCACGGATAGCATCAGAGCCGTTGCATAGAGGATCTGGTCAGATGATTCCAACAGCAAGACGTGTTGCATATTCAGCCTTTCTTATGGCAACTCCAAGGCTAATGGAACCTGTCTACTATGTGGAGGTACATTATTCCTTTCTGCTTTTGCTCCTTACGTTTTTCCTCTTATAATGTATAACTATGAGTGATGGTTGTGTCTCAGATACAAACACCAATCGACTGTGTAACTGCCATCTACACAGTTTTGTCACGTAGACGTGGGCATGTCACATCTGATGTTCCTCAGCCCGGTACTCCAGCCTATATTGTGAAGGTTTGTTTTGTTTTTGTCTTTTTGTCTTTTTACATTGTTTTCTATCATCTGACTGACTGATGATTCATTCATTGATTCTGTTGTGATGATTCAGGCTTTTCTGCCTGTGATAGAATCATTTGGGTTTGAGACAGATCTGAGGTACCACACACAGGGACAAGCCTTTTGCGTGTCTGTGTTTGATCACTGGGCCATAGTGCCAGGAGACCCTCTCGACAAAGCCATCCTATTGCGACCACTTGAGCCTGCCCCTATTCAGCATCTAGCTCGTGAATTCATGGTCAAGACCCGCCGCAGAAAGGTATTATTCTTTAGCACCTGCTAAAACTGTGTGCTTTGATGCAGTTTCTGATAAGAGTGAAATCGTAATCGGATTTATTTTTCTAATTGGAAATCACATCATAGAAGCAAAGATAGAACTCTAGTGTTTGTTGAAGAGACCCCCCAGAAAACTCTAACAAACTCATAAACTCTTTACAAAACCCAGCCGCCACTAATTGCTCTTTAACCAAATCACACCAGCTATAATGCATACAGTCCTAGGGTACTTATATAGTAGGCTCATTTGCATTGTTGCTTCATTAGTTTCAATCTCTCACATATATGATGTGTTGATTTTGCAGGGAATGAGTGAAGATGTTAGCGGGAACAAGTTCTTCGACGAGGCCATGATGGTAGAGCTTGCCCAGCAGACTGGTGATCTTCATCTACAGATGATGTAATGGTCTTTGGGCTAACTATGCAGGACTAGTAGTATCTCGATGTAATGATCACCACCTTTTATTGCAATTATATAAAATATTTTCAATATGATGTGTCAAATGTATGATTAAACTTTAAAGTTGAGAGGTTTTAATGGAACACATGCACACACAACTGACTCACAAACAGCTAACAAACGAATCACAAGTTGGATGTAAGGGAAACTGAACTATGTCGTGTGGAAAATCTCATAATCTCGTCTTTTATGACTAATTAGTAATTACTGCATATTATTATATTATATATAAATTGTATTTTAACCAATTTTCGATATATATTTTTAGATAGAGAACGAGTCCTTGTATAGCACATGTTTAAACGTTCGTTTCATAATTTTCTTGGGTAATACAACGATGTAGCATCATCCAATAGAACTTAACTAATATGCATTTAACCCTTTAAACTGATTGCATCCGAATGATTTTTGTTTTTTTTTTTGTTTTTGTGAATATCATATACACAGTTAAATTCATAAAAAGTTTTGTGGCTTTTTATTTAAATTCATAAAAAGTTATGCAATTCATAAATAGTGCATACAAGCTGAATGTTAGACCCTTACTTAGGTTAGCCTGTAGCTCAGTGTTTGGTTCAGCTTCAGGATTCACTGATATGCTGGTAAAGCATATTCCTTCCCCCAGAGAGGCTGCTGTTAGGAAAGTCGACCATGCATACACTGGCCCCAAAGATTCTCCCATTTACGAATCAATGGTAGAGTGTGATCCATCTGGACCTCTCATGGTTAATGTGACGAAGCTGTACCCTAAATCAGATACTAGTGTGTTTGATGTGTTTGGAAGAGTATATAGCGGTAGGCTTCAAACAGGGCAAAGCGTGCGTGTACTAGGAGAAGGGTATTCACCCGAGGATGAGGAGGACATGACTGTAAAAGAAGTTACCAAGCTATGCATATATCAAGCTAGGTATAGAATACCTGTTAGCAATGCCCCTCCTGGTTCATGGGTTTTAATTGAAGGTGTTGATGCGTCCATCATGAAAACTGCAACTCTGTGCAATGCTAACTATGATGAAGATGTCTACATATTCCGGGCGCTCCAATTTAATACCCTCCCTGTAGTCAAGACTGCAACTGAGCCTTTGAATCCTAGTGAGCTGCCTAAAATGGTGGAAGGGCTTAGGAAAATTAGCAAAAGCTATCCCCTTGCGATTACCAAAGCCGAGGAGTCTGGTGAACATACTATTCTAGGCACAGGTGAGTTGTACTTGGATTCCATCATGAAGGACCTCAGGGAGCTCTATTCAGAGGTCGAAGTAAAGGTATCTACTTGTGTCTCTAATTTTGCTCTATGATGGTGATTCTGTTCTGCAAGCCATTTACTTGTTTTTTTGTTTGGTCTTTAAGATCCTTTTGCTTTCTTAAATTTGCAGGTTGCAGATCCGGTGGTCTCCTTCTGTGAGACAGTGGTTGAATCTTCGTCAATGAAGTGTTTTGCTGAGACCAAACAAAAAGAACAAAATAACTATGGTAAGAGATCTTCCTTTTTCTCTATTATCCCTTATATGTAAGTCACTTTTGATATGGTGCTCAAGAACAATTACTCTGTGACTAATTGACTGTCCGCTTCATGCTAAAAGATTGCAGAGCCACTGGATAGAGGACTTGCAGAGGACATTGAAAATGGTGTCGTTAGCATTGACTGGAACAGAAAACAACTCGGTGACTTCTTTAAGACGAAATATGACTGGGATTTGCTTGCTGCACGTTCCATTTGGGCTTTTGGCCCTGACAAACAGGTGAAAATGCATTGTTTGTTTTTTTAAAACCCTGCAATCTGGGTGTTCTCTTTATCTTTATGGTTGTTTTGTGTTATGGGTCTAGCAAGCATCACAAGTCTGTATTGAAAATTTCATCTTTTGATTGTTGATTTCTGACTGATCAGGGGCCAAATATTTTATTGGATGACACCCTACCAACTGAAGTTGACAAGAACTTGATGATTGCAGTGAAAGACTCCATTGTTCAAGGGTGATCATCTTTCTTCTGTTACACTTTTCTTTGGCTCCATTTTGTTTGCTGTAGCTGATGGCTTCGTTTTAATCCTTTTGCAGGTTCCAGTGGGGTGCCCGTGAAGGACCCCTCTGTGATGAGCCCATCAGAAATGTGAAGTTCAAGATTGTTGATGCACGGATAGCATCAGAGCCGTTGCATAGAGGATCTGGTCAGATGATTCCAACAGCAAGACGTGTTGCATATTCAGCCTTTCTTATGGCAACTCCAAGGCTAATGGAACCTGTCTACTATGTGGAGGTACAGAATTTCATCCTGCTTTTGCTCTTTACATTTTTCCTCTTATGATGTTAACTATATAACTAAGATTTATGGTTTTGTTTCAGATACAAACACCAATCGACTGTGTAACTTCCATCTACACAGTTTTGTCACGTAGACGTGGGCATGTCACATCTGATGTTCCTCAGCCCAGTACTCCAGCCTATATTGTGAAGGTTTGTTTAGTTTGCGTCTTTCTTTCTTTGACGTTGTTTTCTATTTTCTGACTGAGTGATGATTAATTGATTGACTCTCTTGTGATGATTCAGGCTTTCCTGCCTGTGATAGAATCATTTGGGTTTGAGACAGATCTGAGGTACCACACACAGGGACAAGCCTTTTGCGTGTCTGTGTTTGATCACTGGGCCATAGTGCCAGGAGACCCTCTCGACAAAGCCATCCTGTTGCGCCCACTTGAGCCTGCCCCTATTCAGCATCTAGCTCGTGAATTCATGGTCAAGACCCGGCGCAGAAAGGTATCATTCTTTAGCACATGCCAAAACTTTGTGTGGTTTTGATGCAGTTTCTGATAAAGAGTGAAATTGTAATCTGGTTTATTACTGTAATTTGAAATCACACCATGGAAGCAAGGGTAGAATTGTTGTGTTTGATGAACTCTCACAAACCACAATAAGCCCCAAAACTCACCAAAACTGCTCTTAACCAGGTGACACCAGCTAAATCTGCTGCATACAGTCCTAGGGTAGTTTATATAGTAGGCTCATTGCGTCTTTGCTTCATCAGTTTCAATTTCTCACTATAAATGGTGTATTAGTTTTGCAGGGAATGAGCGAAGATGTTACCGGGAACAAGTTCTTCGATGAGGCCATGATGGTAGAGCTTGCCCAACAGACTGGTGATCTTCATCTACAGATGATGTGATGATATTGTGCTTACTATGCAGGACTAGTAGTATCTCGGAAAATGTAATGATCTCCACTTTTTATTGCAATTATGGAGATGAGAAAAACAGGAAAATGTTATTTACTGCTGTCACTTGTCAAAAAACTTCTATATGAAGTGTAAAGTGTACACAATTAAAAGTTCTTTTTTTGGTTTGTGAATATAATATACATAACTAGATAGTGTCCCGCGCTCTGCAGCGCGGGGAAATATTTATTTGATAATTTAAATTTGTTAGAAATACATTAACAATATGGTTATTATAAAGACAAAATCGCATAAAGTATGTAGAAAATTGAAGTTTGTTATCCCAATTAGACAATTTTATAATCAAAATTTATATCATTACAATTTTCTAATTATAAATGACAGTGGCATATCATATTTGGAAAGTATTATTTTAAAATATTTTTGTCTTGAATTTCTAAGTTAAGTAAGTTTTGCGTTTGGAGAAATGGGAAATTGAATGAGGCATGAAAAATAATATTTTCCCATTAAATTAAGCTAAAAATATAAAAAAAGTTTTCAAAAGGTTACCATAAGTTCCAAGATATAAATACTTATTGCCAAACACTCTTCCAATTCGAGCTTCCCATCTCCCATTATGGTGATGCCTGCAAGTTCATAATAATTTATCAACATTTGGAATTAGTAATTGAGATTGTTAATTGTTCTTATAATCCTTATAAAATAGTATATGAGTTTATTTTTGGGAATTTCATTTTACTTTGCAACGCCTTTGTATTTTGATAATCCACGTGAAAACCCACTACTTTTCCTGTAAAAATTGTAATCCATAGATTATGATAAACTCTGAGTTTGTTAACCAAAAAAAAAGATAATTAGTAAATCATCAAACATTAAAAGAAACAATAACTGATTTAATTTTTACCTTCTCAAAGATCCAATATACTCTTCCTTTGACTGGCTTTCTATTTCTTTGATGTCTTCTTCATAATTACACAACTATAAATCATACCAAAAAGAAAAGCAATAATTATAAAAACTCAAAAAGGTCTAGTGTATTCATCACATAAAAGAAAAATTATGCAGAAAAATTGTGAAATTATTTACTCCAAATGTAGGGCTTATTTATAGAAAGAGTGAAGCCTAAATTTCGAAATAATCGGTATAAAAGAAGAATATTCTGTTTAGTTTACTATGAAAGTTTCAAATTTTTTAATAATTAAATAAATTAAAAAACGTGAACAGTAATTTTAAAAATATCTTGTGCTCAAGTTAGATTTGATAAAAATATCAAATTTAGGAAACAATAAAATCGTAATTAGTAATTGAAATATTCAAATATTTTGTGGATCTTCTAACTTGATATTTGAATAATTAGAAATATTTTAGAAAGATTTCAATCTTCAAAATATTGATGAATGACATTAAATATAAAAATATGTTTATTTTTAAATTATGTTGTTAATAGGATTTGTTTATGCTACAATTATGCTGATTGTTATAGAATTTGATATATAAAATAAATTCTAATTATTTGCATAAAATAATATAAAAGATCTTAACATAAAATCCGAAGTTGATTTGTATTTTTTTCAAAAAAATCCGTAGTTGATATAATCAAAATATAAAATTTAATTTAATATTTTTCGTTTATATTTATTAGGAGAGAGAGAAAATAATTTTTATTTTTTCGAAACTAATAATTATTTAAAAGATTATGTTTGGATTTTTAATGAATATTTTAAAATTAATTTAAAATTTTCGTTTATATTTATTAGGAGAGAGAAAATAAGTTTTATTTTTAGAAACTAATAATTATTTAAAAGATTTTGTTTGGATTTTGGTTGCATAAAGTTTTGACTATTTTAACCTTCTATATCTTGTTTAATTTGGTCTTAATTTTATAAAAATACAGTACCATTTTATGTAATATAACACATGAAAGCTGGTTAAACTGTTTTTAGAGTTGCTTAAATAATATAGTAGTAGATTAAATCACTTTGGTGATTTTTACTATGACTCTTCAAAATGGAGAACTAACGTGGTATTTGCTGAGCAACCAAGAGCTTTTTAGGATCTCATAGATGAAGGAAAGGTAGTGCTACTCCTTAACCATCTTATGTTATGTTGAATTATAAAATCTCCTTATTGTAAATCTCAAACATATAATCTTGAAATTTTCCTTAATTTCTGTAACAGATTCGCTACATCGGTGTCTCAAATTCTGTAAAACAGTTTGAGAATATTCTAGCTAATAGAAACTTCATATGGAGTGATGGAATTTGTTAAAAGTTACAGCTTGCTATCAGACAGCTCGCCAAACTAATATTCCTCCTCTTCCTCCTCTTCCTCCTTATATTATAAAGTTCTCTTAGTTTGTAAAGTTGGCTCTTTTCATTTACAAATTATAAAGTTTGCAATTGAAGATACTTTTAATCACTTTGGTGTCGCTCACTTTTTTCTCCGTCGCATCTCAAACCATTAATGTTTTAAAAGCAAACAAAGTAATGATACCTATATTGATTAATTTTTGGCAACTATAATGGTTTGTTATGTCACATAACCTCTTTTATCTTAATTGATAAAAAATCAGAAGGTGCATATTCTGTACATTTAGGTTCTATCATATTAAATCATTAATTAATATATTACTCAAATTGTCTTTGTTTGTAATATATTCCATAGATTTTTCTTCTGAATTGAATAAAAATGACACAAATGTAAATATATATATATATGTCTTCACAATATATTTTCTCACATTTATATATTATTAGCTACTTGATATAATTTTCTATAATTAATTAGTTAATGTGCTTACTTATATATCATTAACTTTCGCTTCTTATTTTTTAATTGATAAACCATAAGAGCTTTATGTCTTTGACTTATAATCTCATATGATATATATGAGACTAGTTATTGATAATATCATGTTTAAAACGTAAATAACTCTTCTCAAATGGAGTTTCAATAGTATGACGACAAAAAATGTGAGATATCCCTTCTACCACAGGAATACTAGTATCAACTATTCCAGCAATTCCAACGTTAGTAGGTCTAGTAAGAACATCCTCAACCCACCTATAATTACCATGTGGTGGGTATTTGTTCAACCCTCCTCTAAGAATAATGGAGTTATATACAACTATAGTGGTCAACTGAGGATAATCTTCTAAATCATGTATCAGGTACCCGTAATCGCTATCTGATGTCAAGAGAATGAGCATCTTCCTTGCTCACCATTTTGTTCAACTCGTGATCCTATCCATAATTTCTGCATTATCGGCATGTTTAGTATCCATAAATTCATAGAAAGTTCTCTTAATGTTTAGGAAAATTGGATTAAACGCACAAATTATAAAGTTCTCTTAGTTTGTAAAGTTGGGTCTTTTCATTTACAAATTATAAAGTTTGGAAATGAAAATACTTTTAATCACTTTGGTGTCGCTCACTTTTTTCTCCGCCGCATCTCAAACCATTAAAGTTTTAAAAGCAAACAAAGTAATTATATATATATTGATTAATTTTTGGCAACTATAATGGTTGATTATGTCACATAACCTCAGAAGGCGCAAGTTCTGTACATTTAGGTTCTATCATATTAAATCATTAATTAGTATATTACTCAAATTGCTCTTGTTTGTAATATATTCATAGATTTTTCTTCTGGTTTGAATAAAAATGACACGAATGTAAATATATATATATATATATGTGTCTTCACAATATATTTTCTCACATTTATATATTATTAGCTACTTGATATAATTTTCTGTAATTAATTAGTTAATGTGCTTACTTATATATCATTAACTTTCGCTTCTTATTTTTTAATTGATACACCATAAGAGTTTTATGTCTTTAACCTATAATTTCATATGGTATATGAGACTAGTTATTGATAATATCATGTTTAAAACGTAAATAACTCTTCTCAAATGGAGTTTTAATAGTACGACGACAAAAAAAGAAATGGAATTGAAATAGTAATCTTGAGTATTGAGCCTTAGAACCATTAGACCATAGCTACTTGGTTAACTATTTTTTTACTACTTTGTCTACTGAAATTAGTTAAGAATATGTTTGTTCTCCCACTTTTTATTATTATGATGGTTTAAAATAAAAAACGCAGAAAAATAATGCTTACATTACGTCACTTACTACGTTTCCGTTAATAAAACTAGTATTTCATGAACTCAAAGTTAGCATATACATATTAAATATTTGGAAAAGTTTTACATGTATACCCCGGAACATAAAAAATTTCATATTATGCATATGCATGCAAGTGATGATTGACCTTTCAAAAGACCGTGAGAAGCAAGTCCGGTCTTAAAGTAAAACCCAATAAATAAGGAATTTAAGTGTCAAAATTATAATAGTATTTTATTGACATTAATTTTGTAAAATCTCTTATTAGTGCAGTGATTAATGATTGTGTCAGTAAAATAAAAAATGTTAAGTTCGATTCTCCCTGAAGTAAAGATAAATAAGTGACATGTTGAGAATCAAGTTAAATGAATTTGGAGATGTATAATGAGGCTATACTAGGTCTGACTAGATTCCAACTTAATTACTACGTATTTAATATCGTTACAAATCTATATGACTAAACACTTATAAAACGCATGGCTTACTAGCCTTAGGTCCTTAACTATATAAAACCTTAGAGTTGAGCGTCTTATATGAGAGATCAATCACTGCCTTGAAACTTCAAAGACTATATATATTTTAGCTTTACAAAGAAAGTCATATATATATATATGGCAAGTCTCAAGTTATGGGTTTGTTTGGTTTTGCTTCTAGTACTCGAATTGACGTCGGTGCGCCAGTGTCGACCTTTGGTTGCAAAAGAGGGTCTTTCTTGTTCAAATCGTATAACAAAGATTAGTCGAGAGCTTTTTGAAAGGTTAAAAGAATTGAAGGAGAGAACACAAGGCGAAGAGGTTACTTTTGGCAATACTCTCGACTGGCTCAGTCCCGGTGGTCCTGACCCGAGGCATCACTGATATAGGAGGATGCAAGAAAATTATGTAACTTGACACAATATGTCTAGTATAATTACAACTTTTCAGTTTAATTGTAAGAGTGTAATGTATTTGAGCTCTAATCTTCAAATAAAAGAATGTGTCACTAAAAGAGCTTGTTCGATCTATAACATGATATTCTCTAGATTGCGGCCATATAATTGAATATGAATTTGAACATAAATTTTTAACTATAAATAGAATAATTAAAATTTATTTTTTATGAGTGGTTTTTAATATATTTTAACAAATTTAAATTTAATTATTCATAATATTTAACATTAAAAGCTTTGAATATATATATTTAAAATAAAAACATATTAATTGAAAAAACAGAACCAAAATTAAAACATTTAATAATTTTTAAACTAAAGAAAAAATAATTATTTTACTAATATATATATATATATATAATTCCTTTAATGATATTTACCAAATTGATTTGTTATTTTGGCCCAACCCTAAAAAAGCTTCGGGTCGGGTAAAAGAGAAAATCAAACACTGGTTGTTTCTTCTTCCTCGCTCTTGCGGCGCCTTGTCTCTCTCCCAAGCTCGCAGGTTAGCATCTTTCCAGTTTCTCCTCCTTAGATCAATTTTGATTTCGCATACCTTCCTCTCTTTTCGTGTATTGACGCAAGTTTCTCCTTTCTCCAAGGTTTGTGTCGATCTCAAAGCTCAACGACTCGAAAAACCTAATTGTCTCCGTCCGTGTCGAGATTCTTCTACGATTTAATCGTATACAGTCGCTATCTAATTGTTGCATCCAGTTGATTGCTGTGAATCAGAAACCCTAATTTCGTGGGCCACAAAAGTTTGCACACTCTCAGAATCGAACGAAGATTTCGTCCGGGAAATTAGGGTTTCGTAGGGTTTCATGGTGGAGGATAAATTACTGTCTGATTTGAGGGATTTCCGTCAGTTATAAACGGGTGAAGTGAGTAAAGGCATCAATCGAGAGCTAGAAAGGCGTGAAATTAGGGTTTCTGAAGTTTATGTATGGCTTCGGAGCCTGTTAACGGAGGAGAAGGAAGCGATGGAGCCAGAGAGAAGCAAAACATCAAAGTATATAAGCGGAAAAGAAAAGGTCAGAGAAAATTGACACCACTCTTTGCCGCTGCCACCGAGAAACAAGAGGGAGAATTAGAAAACAATCATGTAAATCCTCCTGAAACCCTAGCTCGAGACTCCGTGGATCCTATTATTGCTGTTCAGACCAATACTCAGGAAGACAAAAACTCAACTGAAGCATCTTCTGAAAAATTGCCTGGTGATGATTCGGAGAAAGTGATTGACAAGCCTCTTGTGGAAGCATTTTCTCAAGCCAAACCTCAGGATGATGTCAATTTGGCTGCTATGGATAAGAACGTTTTGCAACCTCTCCCAGGTCCTTTGGGTGGGGATGTAGGCGATAAGTCTGTCAAAGCTCTAGATGATGTCAATACAGTGGTTGTTGATGAGAATTCTATGAAGGATTATTCTAAAAGCCTTGACCAAGAAGATGGTACTATTGTGATTGTTGACAAGAATCCTATTGAAGCACCTTCTCAGACCTTAACCATGGAGGATGTCAATACTCTTGTTGTTGATAACAATCCCATTGAAGTGTCTTCTGAGGAATATGTCCACGTGGTAGATGCAGATAATCTAATAAAAGAAGCTCATCCTGAAAACCTTGTGGAAAGAGATGCCATGGATGCCCAACAGCCTGCAGGGCTTACCTCTGAGCCTGCTCAAATCATCCATGCTACCGCTGCTGAAAGCATGCCAATGGAGGAGGGCACAGATGGACGTGTTAGGATACATGTAGCCTCCACATCGAAGCAACAGAAAGACGAGATCAGGAAGAAGCTTGAAGATCAGCTTAGCTTGGTCAGAGGATTGGTCAAGAAGATAGAGGATAAAGAGGGCGAGATTGGTGCATATAATGATTCTCGTGTTTTGGTTAACACTGGTATTAATAATGGAGGAAGGATTCTCTCAGGGTGTGCCTCTGCTGGACTTCCTCGTGAGGTCATCAGAGCACCAAGGCCTTTAAATCAACTAAGTATATCAGTGGTGGAGAATACTCAGGGAGTCAATGAGCATGTGGAGAAAGAGAAAAGAACACCTAAGGCAAATCAGTTTTATAGAACTTCTGAGTTTTTACTTGGGGACAAGTTGCCACCTACAGAGAGCAACAAGAAATCAAAATCGAGTGCAAAGAAGCAAGGAGGGGACGTTGGACATGGTTTTGGTGTAGGGTCTAAAGTTTTCAAGAATTGCGGTGCTCTACTTGAAAGGCTGATGAAGCATAAGCATGGTTGGGTGTTCAATGCTCCAGTAGACGTGAAAGGTCTAGGTTTGCATGATTACTTCACCATTATTGAGCACCCTATGGATTTGGGAACTATCAAGTCAGCGTTAACGAAGAATTTGTACAAGTCACCTAGAGAATTTGCAGAGGATGTTAGACGTACTTTCCACAATGCCATGACTTACAACCCAGAAGGACAAGATGTCCATCTCATGGCGGAAACGCTATTACAGATCTTTGAGGAAAGATGGGCTGTCATAGAATCAGATTATAATCGTGAAATGAGATTTGTCACTGGTTATGAGATGAATCTTCCAACTCAAACAATGAGGTCTAGACTGGGTCCTACTATGCCGCCACCACCTATTAATGTGAGGAATACTATTGATAGAGCAGACTGGAGTAGTCGCCAACCAACTACAACACCTGGAAGAACACCGACCAGTGCAACACCTTCTGGAAGGACACCTGCTCTGAAGAAGCCAAAGGCAAACGAACCAAATAAAAGAGATATGACGTATGAGGAGAAGCAGAAGCTTAGTGGCCATTTGCAGAATTTGCCACCAGATAAACTAGATGCAATTGTACAAATTGTTAACAAAAGGAATACTGCTGTTAAGCTAAGGGATGAAGAAATTGAAGTCGATATTGATAGTGTTGATCCAGAGACCCTGTGGGAGTTGGACAGATTTGTAACCAACTACAAAAAGGGCTTGAGCAAGAAAAAGAGAAAAGCTGAGCTAGCTATTCAAGCTAGAGCAGAAGCCGAGAGGAATAGCCAACAACAAATGGTAGTTGTACCTCTCATGAGAATTTGTTTTTTTTTTTTACTTTAATTGTGTATGCTCATCTTTGTTTGTTTTTTATTTTCCTTAATTGCAGGCTCCAGCACCAGTGGCACATGAGTTTTCTAGGGAGGGTGGCAACACAGGTAACTATAGCAGGGCCCTTTTATGAATTACTTCCCTCTGTTTGGTGTGAACAACTTACGGATAGTAATGTCGTACTGCAGCTAAAAAGACACTTCCCACACCATTACCTTCTCAAATGGAGAAGCAAAACGAGACAAGCAGATCAAGTAGTTCTAGCAGCTCTTCCAGTTCCAGCTCTTCTAGTGGTACATGCTTCTCTCTGAGTTATCTAACATATTCTCGGAGATATTGCTTTTGTGATTTTTGTTAATAAACCCATCTGTGTTGGGCGTGCAGATTCAGACAGCGATAGCTCTTCGTCATCTGGATCAGATCAGACCTAGAGACTAGTGTACAAGAGGGGGTTTGGTGTTGACAAATATGTAAGGTCATCCAAAGAATCATCTCTATCATCCTTTGTTAATCTAAGTTGAGTAGCACATATGTTAATGGAATCCTTTTCAACAGCATCTTCCTTGTGTTCTCATTGGGTACATGTTGGTGGTAGTTTGTTTTGTATGCTGATGATAAGGTTCCTTATGGATGGGCTAAAAAACAGAGGGTCTCTTATTGATTATGTTACTGAAAGTATGATTGTTTATGGTGAAACAGGGCGATGAAGGTTAGAGTAGAAGAGAGCATTTGGGAGGTACAGGCTTGAGGCAGAGGAATATTACAGAGTGGTTGGGTTGGTTTAATCTTTTGTGGAAGGAAAAAATTCGTGTAACATATTCATATGACTGTTAGAGTAAAAAAGAAGAAAAACTATTCTTAATATTTGTTTTTGACTTAGTAGGAATCTGTGTCGGCTACTACTTTAGATGTAACTGGTAGGGTTTGGTTTGATCAGTTTGTATATGCCTCGCTCTCTCTCTTTCTCTGGTGGTCTTTTAGGGGTTTAGTTTGGTTGACTATGTTTTAGTTAGGAGCTTTTGGATCAAAGATTCTGGATTCTTGGAGACTTGTAGTAGTATTGTAAGCTTGTGAGTTTGTGACCCTTTGTTAGCTTTGTGTTTCTCTCCTTGCTTTCTAATTTACCCTTTCCTCATTTTTTCTATCTTTCTGATTCTCCATTTGATCTTTACGAGGCCATTGGATTGTCCTATTGTTACTTGTTAAGTATATAAAAAAATCAGTAATCTACAAGAATCATGATTTAATTTGTAAGTATTAATTTTCATTTTGAATATCGAATTTGGAGAGATTTATTTGATTTTGAAGTTAACGATTTAACCGTGAATTTGTAAGGATGATGTCTACACAATCAAAATACATAGGGTTTTTACATAACATTTAAAATTATGTGAAGAGCATTGAGAACGTATAGAGTTGGGTGAAGTGGTGAAGAGCATAGAGAAGAATGTTGATTCATCATCTTCGTCCCTTCCCACCCATTTTTGTATACTGCTCTCTCTTCTTTTTCAACTAAGCAACGCAAGCTTTGTTCTGGTCTCGAAAGCTGGAAAAAGAGTCCTGTCAATGACCTCCGTCTCTGGGGACCTACTGGTCCTCTCCTTCCTTCTTCTTCCGATTCCCACTCCGCCGGCTTCTACGGTCTGGTATCAGCGGCGTCTTCTCTCGCTGATCTCGGAGCTCTCGTGCTCTCTACCTCTGATCCTCTCTCCAAATCTAATCTCTCTCATTAAGCTTTCTCTCGTTGGCGCCATGAGAATCTACCAGTTGTCTCAATATCTAATCTCCCTTCTTCTCCAGCTCGTCCTCCCAAACCACTTCTCGTCTGTGTTTCTCTCCTTTTGCTCCTCAATCTACTTTGATTGTTTGAAAGATTGATTTTTTAATCAATCAGCGAATTTATTTATGTATGCAGGTTTCAACCAATGAAATTCGAAATCCCAAAGACTCAAACCTTCCTCTCAATGCTCATATGCTTCATAATCTAGCTCATGTCGAGCTCAATGCTATTGACTTAGCTTGGGACACTGTTGCTCGCTTCTCCCCTTTCTTCGATGTTTTTGGTTACGACTTCTTCGATGACTTTGCTCATGTTGCTGATGATGAGAGTCGCCATTTCTTGTGGTTTTCCCAGAGACTCGCTGAGCTTGGTTTCAAGTCTGTCAGATTTTAAAGTTTCATTCTTTTTATTGGTATTGGTATCAAGAATCAATTCTTATGTCTTTTTCTTCTTCTTCAAGGTATGGAGATATACCTGCAAATAATTTGTTGATGAGGGAATGCCAGAAAACATCCAACAATGTCGCTGCTCGCTTGGCTGTTATCCCTCTTGTTCAGGTAATGCCCCTCATACATATATGGCTGTTTTCTATAGAGAAATTATTTACTGTAACTACCAGAAAATCTTGGATCTTTTCGATTGTTTTGAGGCTTCCTTACGAGATTTCATGTTTTAGCTTCTTTACCAGAGACCAATTAGTTTTAGCTGAGTAATAGCAGCATCACCTTAATTCATTACCAATTTAGTTATACAGGAAGCTAGAGGACTTGATACTGGACCTAGGTTGGTCAAAAAGCTGATAGGATTTGGAGATCATAGGACTTCAAAAATCGTTTCTAAGATTGCTGAGGAGGAAGTTGCACATGTAGCTGTTGGTGTAGACTGGTTTCTCTCTGTGTCAAAAGATGAACCGTGCTCCTTCCCCTACATTTAAAGGCATACGACAAGTCTTCTTTTCCATGCTTTTATCTCGTCATTTCCCCGCTTGTTTTATAATTATCTTTACAACCACATGTGCTGTGCAGATATGATCAAAGAGTATGGTGTTGAGTTAAGGGGCCCCTTTAACCATTCAGCTCGGGAGGTAGCTGGCATTTCACGAGATTGGTAAAGAAACAACTAATCCCATCAAGATGGTGCTTGATAAGAAACTCCAGTCAGATTCTTTCAAAAACTGGCTCATCTAAATGCCTTTCTGTATTTCAACGCAGTAGCGCACATTTCAGTTTATCGTAACTGATTAAATGGGTTTATTCCATATATCTTTAGGTATGATCCATCATGTGACACGGAAGTCATGAAGGTAGCAACAAGCAGGGTGACAAGGAGCAACTTTCTGCGGTATGTATCTTCTTTGTTAATGCCTCCATAGCTATGCTTCTGGAGGCGCTTGCTGAAGATTTATGTTTAATTTAGTTTTAATGTATGATTTTTGTTGCAATTCATCATGACAGGTTTACGATAGGCTCATTCACATAATCTCAATGGAGAGTGAGAATTCAAGCCTTGAAAGGACACTCAAATGAAATGATGCGGTCGGAGTCTTGATTGAATGGTGTTATAGCCGATGAATGAGTATCAAGCGTAATTTCTTGGGCTCTGAAGGTACATGTCTTCTCATATGAAATAGTTCAAAATTAGCTTTAGTTAAGAATTCTCCTCTCTTAGTGCGGCTTCTGTTTATGGTGATTTTATGTCGTTGCTCCTTGTGCGTGACTATAATAGTGGAGATTCACATTAGAGCTGATCCAGGCAACCGATTTATGTTATGGAATTGCTCGCATTCAAGATACCTTGTTGTTATGCTCAATGAATTTCAGTTTGTTGTTCGTCAAGTACACAAATAACACACTTGCCACTTTCTATTTCCTTGTCTTGTTGATATTGGATTGCATTTATAGACTGACTGAGATTTGACCCTTAAATTCTTTATTCATCTAATAAATGATTTTGTGTACAAACATATTGTGCAGAATGTTTTATAAGTTCTTGTAACTAATCTGTATAGGTAAGCTCTTGTAGTTGGTTACTAGTTGAGGAGTCTTCATCATCTTCATCAACATCATCGTCATGATCTCTCCTGTGGACATCCAGCTTCCATGTCCCATCATCCCTTTGAATCATCCCTTTGTTTGCAAGACACCTCCAGGTACTTGGCACTAAGTACTCGTCTTTCAGAGCATCTAATCCTTTATTGACCAATGAAATATCTCGGCCAATCTCCATCTTGAATACCCCGGCTGTGTCTTGCATCCCTGCCATGCCGTGCAGATATATCTCTAGGTTATGATAGTTCCTAAAGTTTAGAGACCGTTTCAGGTATGTCGAGTTTAATGTATTGATCTCCAACACCACGCCGACTTCTGCATACAGTAAGAGTGGATAATGTGGTGCGACATCCGGAACATTTACTATTCTTAGGATGTTTAGTGGTTGTGAGTCGACGATTTTTTTGAAGTCTTGGTCTCCAATCCGAGGACACCCGAAAGCAAAAACTGTAATAGGAACTTGCTTTTTCTGAAGATTTGTATTGATCTTGTTTTTTCCGCCATAGACAAGATCTGTAGCTGCTAGAATTGACATTACTCCGCCCAAGCTATGGCCTGTGAAAGTGATGCTTACTTCTTCATTCTTGTAAACTTCCAGCAACCTCTTGAGCTCTGCTTGTACCTAAAACCAAAACCCAGACACAATGCCATTAGGAGAAAGGAAATATGGAAGAAGGGTTGTTGATGTTGTTGTAATGGACCACCCGGTCGAGTTTTGAGCTCAACCCGTCCCCGTCTTGATAATTTGAACCTATCACTGATTTCAGCCCGAGGGCGGAACTGCATTTAACCTGCATAAAGCACCTCAAAATTGACGGGTCCAGTGGATTTTTTCCTGGCCCGCGGTGGGTTTAGGTTTGGAACGGTCCTGGTCAGACCTTGATGTTTCGAAATTAATAAACAGGTCCAGACTGGAGTGACCTTAGGCAGGCCACCATAACATCTCTAAAATGAAGTGAATGCAATGATAAAGAGAAAGGTAAAAGACCTGTTCTCGTGCACTAGTCGTGTCATAAGGTGAGCGAGAATCAGAAGCGGTGTAGACATCGAGCCAGCCACTTCCAATACGAGGGTTATCTTTGGGGTCAGTTACTGGGAAAACCGAGATAGCTGGCTCAAGTGGGAAATCAAAATCATTAGCCCATTCATATGGCTGAAGAGTTCCTCTCCATGCCACAACAATGTCTCTCCTCCCTAACATTGCCTTTCCCTGGTCTGTAGCAACCGCAATGTAACCCATCCAGTTAGTCTGCACGCGAGATGCGTCCTTTGACAAGGACTTGACGATGAAACAGATTGGTAACTTTATAGAAGCTGTTGCATAAATGTACTTAGTCACATTGTACCTAAAAATCTATCATCGGTAAGTTTACATCGTTGAAACAAAATGAAGCTGTATGGGGTTATGGCAAGTACCTGAAAGGGTTGGCTTTAAGGTAGCCCGTACGAGCAAAGAGTTGTTTCTTGGAGTAATAACAATCACCGGCGTATCTGGACTTACGGTCCCAGTTAAAGGCGTCGTAACCAACCTGAGACATCTCACCGTAGTGAATGATGTAGCGGCGAAGATCTGGGTCAAGTGGATCAAGCAGGCCTTGCCATTTGTTTTGGCCACTTAGCTCCTTCCATCTCTTTGCTATGCCCTCCAACATGTTTGCCATATGTTTTTTTTCTTTCTCACAAACCTTTTTCTTCTAGTTTTGCATTTTGGATAGTAACATTGCTCCTTGTGTGAAGGAATATGATAATGCGTGAAGGAATTGGTCCGTAATGCATGAGTCTTCACATAAATAGTGCCGATTGAAGTTTTTGTTAAGTGTACGCATATTACAGTTTGTAGGATTAACATCACTTTTTCAACGCTTAAAACATGTATTGTTAGTTACATCGAAACTAAGGGCAATTCCCTTTGGTCTGTCCAATTTGAGTCGGTTTAACTAAACCAGAAACATCTATCCAGGACCGAAGCAGGGGCTTATGCTCAGCGACTTGATGGGTGAGTTTCTTTGTATTCATGTTCTCTAACCAATGGATTGGAATCTGTAATGGACTGACATAAACAGATTATAAAGATCCGCATGACAACCCAAGCATCACCCTCGGTTCATTTTTCTTGCTGAACGATATCCATGGCTTCTTCCATATTCATGATTTCTCTTTTCTTTGTGAGGAATCTAAAGAGCCTTCCGAATGCAAGTCTTGAACCGCATCTGAGAAAAGTTTCTCGACAGCGTTTCTGAACGTCATGAACTTGATTTTAAACATTTTTTGCAGTAACATAAACCAAGAGTTAGAAACATCATAGTAAGAATTACAAGTGCTACAATAAGTATTTAGTACCTGGAAGCCTCAAACTTCTGTGTCCCATGTTTTTCCATAGCTCAAGATACTGAATCCTCTTGGTCGAAAATTTGTATTTTCTCCAGAGAAATGACAGAAAGAAGTCAAGAACTGTCAACACCAAAATGATTCGTTATATCAAAAAAACAATGCTACTTTGTACCGTAATTAGACTAAAAGAAACCTAATTCTACGACTAACTCTTAAACCTACGTATTAGCACATTGTTAAGGAACAGGCGAGAGGAAACTTGTCCCACTGGAACTTCAACGAAACACAAAACCTGTGACCAGGAAAGCAGCACAGGACTGAAGCTTATATATCATAAACCAAACTCATTTCCCAAACTCCAACTTAATAACAAAAATGCTGAATGTACTTAGAAATTCTAACCTGACCCTTGTCATTTTTATTTGCTTTGTATACTTAGCTTCAAGGCTATGTTCTGTCAATTCCTCTGTGTACGATCCACACAAAACCATGAGGCAGCGGTTCGAGAATTGGCTTAAAACGTACGGCAGATTATATGGAGGACAGGATGAGTGGATGTTACGGTTTGGGATATACCAGTCTAATGTCCAGTTGATTGACTACATCAACTCCCTCCACTTGCCCTTTAAGTTAACGGATAACAGATTTGCGGACATGACCAATTCTGAGTTTAGGGCCCACTTTCTCGGATTGAACGTGTCTTCCTCGAGGTTACACAGGCCGGCTTGTGACCCAGCAGGCGATGTGCCGGCCGCTGTGGACTGGAGGAAACAAGGTGCTGTAACTCCTATTAGAAATCAGGGAAGATGCGGTATGAAATTATGCTCTTACGCAATTCATTCTAAAGATAAGACTTTGCATACATTCATAAATCAACTGATGACAATCTGATTGCGTTTTCTTCTGCAGGAGGTTGCTGGGCGTTCTCTGCAGTGGCAGCTATTGAAGGCATCAACAAGATCAAAACAGGGAAGTTAGTGTCTCTCTCAGAACAACAACTCATAGATTGTGATGTCGGCACCTACAACAAAGGCTGTAGCGGCGGATTAATGGAAACAGCATTTGAATACATCAAAACCAATGGTGGTCTCGTCACTGGGACCGACTACCCATACACAGGCACAGAGAATACCTGCGACCAAGAAAAGGTCAAAAATAAGGTAGTTACGATACAAGGATACGAAAAGGTAGCCCAGAACGAGGCAAGCCTACAAATCGCTGCTGCTCAACAACCAGTATCAGTTGGAATCGACGCTGGTGGGTTCATCTTTCAGCTCTACTCTTCTGGTGTTTTCACAGGTTACTGCGGAACAAATCTCAACCATGGAGTGACTGTTGTTGGATATGGAGAAGAAGGCAATCAAAAGTACTGGATCGTAAAGAATTCATGGGGAACTGGCTGGGGTGAAGATGGCTACGTACGGATGGAACGCGGTTTAAGTGAAGATACAGGTAAATGTGGTATTGCTATGCTGGCAAGCTATCCCCTGCAGTGAGTCCACGAAACTGCAGAAGCTTTAGAGCCTTTTCCTTTTGGATAACAGAAAATTAATATGAAAATTCTCTCTGGATGACAATCTGCAATAGCGCAGCTAAAATAATTACGATTGTGAAATAAAGTACTAGAGATCATTGAGAACCAGAGTATTGCTAATAGGATTAAAGATAAGATGCGATTATAAGAGAAAAATGTGTTTACTATAATACCTGCCCAGTTAAGCACACGAGGTTCGCCTGAACAATTCATACTTTCTCCTAGAAGCATTCTGTTTAATAACCTGCTTCTCATAACAGTAGGTTTGGCATTGAGTCTAGTGATATTGAACAAACACAAGGGTCTCACGGGAATAAAGAAACCTCGCAACATAATATATAAACGATGGGAACAAGTGACAACAAATAGCATCCACCAAAAGAATCATCATCAGTTTCCAATGATTTCACTATATACGATGATGTCATCACATTTTTTCCACACTATTATATGCTAACTTGACACTAGAAATACTCCACAACAGCTTGCAGATGGGCTGCACAATATATACAAGATATGGAGACAAATGGATCACAGCTATATATAAAACAAAATTGTTTAATCAAAAACAACAAAATATTCCAAGTTCAGGGTTATGAGTTTCATTCCAGAATTATAACTGCAGCTATGCTTACAAAATCTTAACACTTATCAGATGACTACAGGAAATACCTAGGACCTCAGTTCCGAAAGCCTTTGTCTAACAGTACAAGCAAGCTTCCATTCACCAATGCTAATGAGACGGTCGACCACTTTTTGCCTAACCTTGATATATGGTATGAACCCTATATCAGTCATTCTCATTACCATTTTCCCTGCCAAAATGTACTCCCTAACCTCCAGACAACCCTCGACTACTACCTCATAACTCTCAAATTCCACAGGATAATCTCGACTTTCTACAAACTCGATCATCTCAATGGCTTTCCAAATTTCCCTGTTGGCTCTCAAAGCTGCTGCTATTTTTCTCAGCATCCCTTTCCGTGGAGAAATTCCGGCTTTGCTCACCATCTCTTTGACAATCTTCACCACATCGCTAGTCTTTCTGGCCAAACACAATGAATTAATCACTGCCCCATAACTTTCTAAATCCGGAATACAGTCAGCTTCACCCATTTCCTCCACAACTTTAATCGCCTCATCCAACTTATCCACAGCACAGAGAGAGGACACTAAATAATTGCAGGTTCCAGTATCAGGGCTATATCCAATCAATTTCATCTCATAAATAATATCTGCAACAGACTGGGATCCTCGTCGCCGTTCAAGCCAAGCATTAGACAGCAGGAGGTGAGTCTGAGGATTAGGAAGACAGCCAGAACGAAGAGTGCGTTGGAGGATTGCGAAAGACAAAGGAAGCGGATCAGAACTCTGAAGGCAGTAAGTAAGAAGGCTGGAGTAGACAATCTTGGGCAGGGAACGAGGTCTGACGGGCACAAAACTTTGGAGGATTTCGTCAACGACTCGGATTCTATGATGATGTTGAAAAGCAGAGAGAAAAGAGAATAACACTAAGTTTTGGTAAGGTTCTTTGAGTGAAACAACAAGTTCAGGGATTCAAAGATACTCCTTAGTTTCAACAGCACATTTTATAGCCTTTTCAACCGCTACAAAGGAAGAGATTGACCGAGAAAGCGAAATGTAGGAATCAAAGGACCGAGAATAAGTAAGAGGTTTCCGCAGATGTGTCAAACGAATTGCCATTTCCTAATTACCAGAGACATGATCGATCGACTATAAAATCATTAACTTGGCATCAGAAGAAAAGCCTCCCCTCCTATCAGTAAACCTAAAATCATTAGAGTAATCAATTCAAAGCTAGATGATAGAGATCAAGGACTAATATTTAACTAAAATCCTTAAAAAGGAACATTTTTGAGTGGGAAAAATATATATTTTCTGCAAATTTGGAAGCTTGGGGGGAGATGATGCAAGAGCTGGGATAACACAAAGTCATACCTGAATGCGTTTTAGACAATTCCAAGCTGAGCCCACGAATAATTATCAGGTAACTGGAGAGGAACGAGATTTTCCTTCACAGGGGAATATCATCGAACGACTGGACGGCAAGACGAGGAGAATTCAAATGAATAGACAAAATACTTGAGGATTTGGAAAATCGGATGAAACTAAGTAACAAATAATGGCAGATTAATCCGAAACACTTTTGAGCGTTTTGAGCGTTGATCGAATACGTCCTCCGCAGATTGAAGAAAGATGTGCAAGGAAGGAATCTATCGCTTCAGTTCAGCGTAGACTTGCGTTTTGATTCTAAACCAAGTATCAGCTTTTGTTGTGTCTGTGGTTTTTAAACCTAACCGGGTATATTCAAAAGGTTTACGTTTTTAACCGGAAACTGGTCGATTCAACTACTATAAAAGTCTCATAGACCTAAAAGTCGTTAACAAATTACAATCTTATATAAAATTCTTGTTTTTCAGGGGACTTATACATAAATGTCAAATTTTATAGGCACCAATTAATAAGTAGAGCATTTTTTTTTCTTTTTCATAAAAAACAAACCACTATTATACATGTCCATTAGGACCTAAATTACATAATGCATAATTGCATACTCATAAAAAACGTAACCAAAAAACGAAAGAAAAAAAAAGCTAAAAACATAACACATTTGATTGATAAAAGCATACAAGACTTATGAGATTTTACTATTGCAAGATTTAATTACCGTACAAGTTTTTACTCCTCGTACTCGAAGACTATAAAATACACCACGGTTTAATAAGGTATAAATATTATGCTTCGTATCGAATAAAAACTTAACAATTGATCATTATAGTTACTTAGAGTGGGAGATAATGTTGTTTAAACCCATTAATCACTGCATAACATTGTTGTCTTTGATCTTGCTTTAAATTTTCCCAACAACCTTGAAAATTCCTCGATGTATATCCACCGTTAATAATCTCTCGATTCACACCAACACCATTGTTATTAACACTAAACCCTCCCGATCCACTCGAATTAATCGCTAATCCGCTCTTCTTGTTGTCGTTATTGTTGATTACCCGTTGATTATTGTCCCAGCCAATAAGAGGTTGATTGTGAACCAAGCTTTTGTACAACTTCAGCTCCTCACAAATCCTCATATATTCTCCATAGGAGCCAAGGACCGGATCTTTCTGTCTCCATAGAGCTTCCCATGTCAGAGAATCAGACAGCTTGGTACGGTCCTCTTCGCTTACGGTCCGCACCATTTTCTGTACGTTACTGACACCGAAGACCTTGTGCACGGCTTGAAACTCTTTCGTCTTGCGGACCGGGAAATATGGCGATAAGATACATTCGTTGTTGCATTTCTTCCTTTGATGTTTGCAGGAAGCACAAGCTTGGTGCGACGATGAGTTATTGGAGATGTTGTTGTTGTTGGTACTGGTGTTGGTAGAGTTCCTTTGCATCATGTCATGTCCCTAGTAACCGAAACTTAAAATTATAATACAAATATAAATGTTAGTGAACGATCATGTTAAGACATTATCTCAAAAAGTTAATAAAACAGAATCGACTAGGTCATTAATCTAGGGTTTGATAAGTTCTTTTAGACCTATTAATCTTTTGATGATTAATTCGACTATTTTTTATAATTAGTATTCACCTGGTATAGAAGAAATTTTCACTATCTTTTTTTTTTCTTTTAAGTTTACAATATACATATAGAGACGTGTTCGATTGGTTATCCGTCCTAAATATTGATGGTAAATCCGATTTTTGGATTTTGCAGTAAACTTAACCTATGTTTACTTTAATGCCTAGCATGCTGACTGAAAAGCCCTTTATTCTACAGATTTATTTAACATATAATATACAAGTTTTGAATTAAGGTGTGACACAATGCAGCATTACCACAAACTATTAGGCTATTTACATGTCAGATGTTTACTAGATTATGTGTTTCGTATCAAAATTCGTTCGGATAGCCTAATTTCTGAATAAAGAATTAGTGGTCAATGACTTAATATATGAAGTTAATGCGAAATTGAACAATTTTAGATATATATGATAAAAATATATGTAGAGAACATAGCTAGTACTAGTTTCTAGATCTAATAGAAACAAAGGAGCCGGGATATATAAGATTAATTTAACGAAAGCTAATATTCTAATCACAAACATATTTTTGTACATGCACATGAATATGCAATATGGTCTTTAAACCATTCCTAATATGTGAGAACAATGTACTAAATATATAGCACGTATAAAAAAGAATCTCATATTATGGGAATCGCATCTATGTGTGTCTACATGTATCGATCTGATAGACTATTTGAAGCATGATAAAATCTCCTCACATCGTATATATATTCACAATTGACAAGGAAATTAGAATAAACATATAACTCAGAAGAAAAAGAGTTTGAACATAACTTCGAGAAGGGTCATACAAACCTCTTGACTCTTTTCTTTTGGTTCATTTGTGGGTTAATAGCAACTGGAGATATGAGTTTATATTAATAATAAAGGATATTGGTTGATGATTATTATTTATTTTTCTCATTTTGGAAAAAGAAAGATGTCTAATAGTGCACAGAGAGTTTGCCTAATGAACATGAAAAGATTGTTTGGTTAATGAAAGAAAAAGGTGTTCGGATGATGGGTCGATTATGAGTTTTTAGGTTGCTCATGACAAAGGACAATGAAAACTAGGAAATCAATAAACAAAAAGAAAATTTGCTTTATATTTGAATTTTTCAATTATAATAAGGAAAATGTATATGAGTTTTTGTTCAGTGGAAATATAATTTCAGTAAGTTGTTATTTATTAATTATCATTTCGGATGAAAATGTGTGGAAAGAAAAAAACAAGAGTATGTTAGAAATCAAATATATCTATATATTAAATTTTGTGGTGGTGTCAATATTTTAACTCTTTTTTCAAGATATAACATGAAAAAATGATTCAAGTTGCTTTGTTTTATTTTATTTTTCTATTCTGGCATCTTAACTATACAGTGTCTTTATAAAAAAAAAACTATATGTACAGTGAGTATATATCCCTAGTTCCCTACCTTGTTTATGTTTAGCTTACCAATCAGACCGAATCGAATATGAAAATCTTAAGATTTCAATATGTGCTTAATTATGCAATCGCTGTGTCGGAACTTATAGGAAAAACATGATGCGTGGATACTTAGTTTACAACCGTTGAAACAAAGATAACTAATGGCTGTTAAAATATATATATATATATATATATATATATATATATATATATATACTAATCCCACAACTGCATCAACTGATCATTTGCATGCACCGGTCTGACAGATGATCAAAATCAAACTCACTTGAATTTCTTGGCTATTTTGTTGTCCCGCGGATGAAATGAACGATCAACGGCTGAGATTGAAGTAGATAAGATAATGACCTTATCCCAATTACAATCCGTTCGCACTTCCCTAGGAGAAGTGTCATAGTCTCGAAACCAAAATGGTTAATTAATTAATTATATCAAAGGGTATTTATGTATAATCTTAAAGCTACTAATTTTATAAAAGTCAATTACGTTGAAGCTACTCCGCCCTCTTCCAGCAAACCACATCGTCATTTTCTCGGGAAATTTTCTTCGAGGAGCATTGAATTCGGTGATCCTGAATCCTATCCTCGGAATCCCTAATCATGTCAGAAAATCGTGCACTCCAGCGAGCTCATGTTCTCGCCAATCACATACTCCAGTCACCTTCTTCGTCTTCGAACCTCTCCCTCACGCGCGAGGTATGTTTGCAATACTCTCCGCCGGAGCTCTACGAGAGCTATGGATTCGAGGTCAGTGAGATGAGGAAATTGCTCGACGGACACAACGTGGAAGACCGTGACTGGATTTATGGACTTATGATGCAGAGCAATCTATTTAATCAGAAGAAGAGAGGAGGTAAGCTCTTCGTGTCGCCGGATTATAATCAGACGATGGAGCAGCAGCGAGAGATCACAATGAAGCGGATCTGGTACTTGCTCGAGAAAGGTGTCTTCAAAGAATGGTTGACGGAGACAGGTCCTGAGGCCGAGCTCAGGAAATTAGCTCTGTTAGAGGTTTGTGGGATATATGATCACTCCGTCTCCATCAAAGTTGGTGTTCATTTCTTCTTGTGGTATGTTCAAAATTACACATATATGTCTAATTTCGATCAAGCTATGATTTTTCTCATTGTGGAGATTTGCTCTGCTCTGTACGATCCTAATCTAATGCTAAAGGAACAGTGTTAGTCTCATAGTTTGTGTGATACTCAGGGGTAATGCTGTAAAGTTCTTTGGAACAAGGCGTCACCATGAAAAGTGGCTGAAGAACACTGAAGATTATGTTGTCAAGGGCTGCTTTGCAATGACTGAGTTAGGCCATGGAAGTAATGTAGGCACATTTCAGTTTCCGTATTTTGTTCATATGCGGACTATATGTGTTGGTGATCTTCCACACCTATATTGACTTCTATCAATTTCATTTAATGTAGGTACGGGGGATTGAAACAGTGACTACTTATGACCCAAGAACTGAGGAGTTTGTGATTAATACTCCTTGTGAATCTGCTCAGAAGTATTGGATCGGTGGTGCCGCTAACGTAAGTAGCATTATACCTATCCTGAGTGTACCAAAATCCTCTTTTCTTTTTCGTTTATGTTATTTAGTTTCTCCCCCTGATTTATCATATACTGACTTTCTATTACTTTTGGGGTTTCAGCATGCAACACACACAATTGTCTTTTCACAGCTTCATATAAACGGAACCAACCAGGGGGTTCATGCCTTTATCGCTCAAATTAGGGATCAAGATGGAAACATATGTCCAAACATCAGCATTGCCGACTGTGGACATAAAATTGGTCTAAATGGTGTTGACAATGGCCGAATATGGTATTGCACACTACTCACTGTTATGTAATTCTACCTTATGCTAAGGTGTATTCTTCATGGAAGATTACACTATGATTATAGGTTTGACAATCTTCGAATCCCAAGGGAGAATTTATTGAACTCAGTTGCTGATGTTTCATCTGATGGGAAGTATGTTAGCGCAATTAAAGATCCTGATCAGGTAAATGCTACACCTTGAAACTATTTTTAGGATAAAGTTTATAATGTTTGTGGAGGTGCAATGGCAAGCAATGTTTTCCAATTTTATTTCAGAGATTTGGAGCATTCATGGCCCCTTTGACCTCTGGTCGTGTTACAATTGCATCAAGTGCAATTTATTCTGCAAAGGTACAAATTTCAGTAGTTTTATTTTGAACTCTTAAGTAAGTCTTTTGTTAGTTTTCATCTGACTTTTTTAGGAATAAAATGTCATTGATGAAGAATTTTCCTCTGGCAGGTCGGACTAGCTATTGCTATAAGGTACTCACTATCGAGAAGAGCCTTCTCTCTTACTGCCAATGGTCCTGAAGTCCTCCTTCTTGATTACCCAAACCATCAAAGGCGACTCCTACCACTCCTAGCAAAGACGTAAGGATCTTTATAATCATTATGATTTCCCTCTGGGTTGCTAAACTTTTACTAGCAAATTAATACATTTTGCAGCTTGATATTACCTCTATTTTGGCTTAGGCTACTAGAATTTTTCTGCTTGGTTTTTTTATCTTTCAATCTAGAAATACCATAAATGTAGTATTTTTGTTGTTTTTTCTTCTCTTAATTCTGTCAACATTGGGACTAAAGCTCAAATAGGAAAACTACTGTAACTTAGGTGCTCAAGTTGTCAGATTTGAGCTACAATTTCCATTATATCCATTAAACTTTTGTGAGTTATCGAAAGAAGCGAAAAGCATTTCATGGCTGGAAAGTGGGGATTTTGTCCAACTTTCGTAAGCTGGGTTATCTTCTTTAACTGTTTCTCATTTATCATAGATATGCTATGAGTTTTGCTGCAAATGACTTGAAGATGACTTACGTGAAGAGGACACCTGAGACCAACAAAGCGATCCATGTTGTTTCAAGTGGGTTCAAAGCTGTTCTAACTTGGCACAATATGCGAACACTTCAGGTTAGAACCAACACATCATACTCATTTTTATGCAAGAAAGCTCCTATAAGCCGTACTGAGGTTATTTTTTGTTCTTTCTAAGGAATGTCGTGAAGCTGTTGGAGGGCAAGGTGTGAAAACAGAAAATCTAGTTGGTCAGTTGAAAGGTGAATTTGATGTGCAGACTACGTTTGAGGGTGACAATAATGTATTGATGCAGCAGGTAGGCTAAGACACATTATTCTGAACAGTCAATGCTGTAACTTTCCTTGTTTTGACAATACTTTCTGACTTATCCATTCTTACTTGGAGCTTAGGTGAGCAAGGCACTTTTTGCTGAATATGTATCGTGTAAGAAGAGAAATAAACCTTTCAAAGGATTGGGACTTGAGCACATGAACAGTCCTCGTCCTGTATTGCCAACTCAACTCACATCGTCAACCCTCAGATGCAGCCAGTTCCAGGTCATATTCCATCTCATAGATATTTTCCCTCTTATCGTTTATTTAGATGAATTCAACTTTTTGTTAAACATATTCTTGTATTTTGTCCCTGCCAGACAAATGTGTTCTGCATAAGAGAGCGAGATCTTCTAGAAAGATTTACTTCTGAAGTTGCACAGCTTCAAGGGAGAGGAGAAAGCAGAGAGTTCTCTTTCCTCCTGGTAACCATTTTTTCTCACATCAAATTTGTTTACCTTTTTCGGTTTTCCAACCTTCAGGATTCGAAGATGGTTTTCTCTTCATTCGTGCTTGCAGAGTCATCAACTAGCTGAAGACTTAGGTAAAGCTTTCACAGAGAAAGCAATACTGCAAACCATTTTGGATGCCGAAGCCAAACTACCTGCTGGATCTGTGAAGGTAAGTAAACATAATTATTGTTCTTGACGTTTTGAACCTATTTAGTTGAATCATTGTTGTTAGCTAGCTAGGGGCATGGATGGTACCTCATGTTTCCGTATCATATGATTTACGTGTGGAGTAATTGATTTAAAGCAAATAGGTTACCACTGCTGAGATACAGGCACCTGTCAATAGATTGTAGAAAACTGTGAGATTTAGAGGGATACTTTACTTCTCTAGGCACAATAGTTCATCGGCTTGTAGTCACGATAGAGAAAAGCAGAGCTTTATTCTTTATGTACCTTTTCTGTAGACTACACTAAGAATGAAGACTACCAGAGGTACTAAACTAAACTAACAACCTCCATGTATATGATGATAGGATGTGCTGGCTCTTGTAAGATCAATGTACGCATTGATCTGCTTGGAAGAAGATCCATCGTTGTTGAGATATGGTTACCTCTCAAGGGATAATATTGTAGATGTGAGGAAAGAAGTTTCTAAGCTCTGTGGAGAGATTAGACCTCACGCGCTTGCACTCGTTGCTTCATTTGGGATTCCTGATGCGTTCTTGGGTCCGATTGCTTTCAATTGGGTCGAAGCCAATGCTTGGTCTTCAGTTTAGTACACCTAATAATCACTTCCACATATCCACATCTTTTAAAGAAAAGTTATGTTTTCATGATATCAATTGAAGCTGCTGTATGCTCTTGGTAGTAAAAGGTACTGTATGTAATAAAAGGTTTAATCTTTTCTTAAACCGATCCAAACAAAAAAGGTTTGGTGGGAACTAAAATAATTCTTTATAAACGTTTGGGTTAATATTTGTTCATGTCTCCTCCACTGTTGCTCATACTGATGCAGAAAATGCAATGTCAATAAAACAAAAGCATATATTATAGTAATTGATACTATAATATAAACATGTCAGCAAAATGCTTGGCTAACATTTTCATTTTCATTTTTATTTTCTTGGACTCATGAAAGTAATCATTTTCATTGACACCAAAAACGAACAAAATTTAAATTTTTTTCCTCTCCCTCTCATTCTCTGAAACATTGAAATTGATTCTGTGAAAGTGAAACCCTGTTCTTGGAATCCCTAAAAATGTCTATAAACCGTGCATTCCGGCGAGCCCATGTTCTCGCTAATCACATAGTCCGATCACCTCCTCCGTCTTCGAATCCCTACCTCACGCTGGAAGTATGTTTGCAGTACCTCCACCGGAGCTCAACGAGAGCTATGGATTCGAAGTCAAGGAGATGAGGAAATTACTCAACGGACACAACTTGGAGGACCGAGACTGGCTTTTTGGCTCATGATGCAGAGCAATCTGTTTCATCGGAAAGAGAGAGGAGGTAAGATCTTCGTGCCGCCGGATTATAATCAGACGATGGAGCAGCAGCGTGAGATCAGTATGAGAAGTATCTGGTACTTGCTCGAGAAAGGTGTCTTTCAAGGATGGTTGACGGAGACAGGTCCTGAGGCCGAGCTCAAGAAGTTTGCCCTGTACGAGGTTTGCGGGATTTATGACTACTCCCCGCCAAACTCGGTGTTCATTTCTTGTTGTGGTATGTTCAAAAATTACATCTTTATAGTCACACATATAAGAGAGATATTGTCCTAAATTGGCACTGAAAAATTATCAAATAAGCATATGGGAGATTAAGTTCAGGGGTAATGCTGTTAAGTTCTTTGGGACTAAGCGTCACCATGAAAAGTGGCCGAAGATCACCGAAGATTATGTTGTCAAGGGCTGCTTTGCAATGACTGAGTTGGGCCATGGAAGTAATGTAGGAATAATATATATATATATATCAGTCACATATCCAAACTGTTATGTATTGATGATCTTCCAAAGCTATGTTGATTTCTTTTGATTTAATGGCTTTCAGGTACGGAGAATTGAAACAGTGACTACTTATGATCCAAGAACTGAGGAGTTTGTGATTAATATTCCTTGTGAATCTGCTCAGAAGTATTGGATCGGTGAGGCAGCTAATGTAAGTAGTCAGTATGCTTAACTCTGTATTTTTGTCCCCCATTAATCTGCCATATTCTGACTTTGTGATATACTCTTGGTTGTTCAGCATGCAACCCAAGCATTGTGATTTCACAGTTTAATGTAAACGGAACCAATCAGGGCATTCATGTCTTTATCGCTCAAATCAGAGATCAAGATGGCAACATATGTCCAAACATCCGCATTGCCGACTGTGGACACAAAATTGGTTTAAATGGTGTTGACTGTTGACAATGGCTAATATGATATTGCATTGCACTCTACTCACTGTTGTGTAATTTTACCTTACCCTAAGGTGCGTACTTGATGTAAGATTGCACTATAGGTTTGACAATCTTCGAATTCCAAGAGAGAATTTATTGAACTCAGTTGCTGATGTTTCATCTGATGGGAAGTATGTTAGCCCCATTAAAGATCCTGATCAGGTAAATGCCACACCTTGGAACCACTTTTAGGATAGGCTTTATATTGTCTGTGAAGGTGCACTGCCAATGTTTCCAATTATTATTTCAGAGATTTGGAGCATTCTTGGCCCCTTTACAATTAAGGTGAAAGTGTGAATTCGTTGAATGATGGAGTCAAGAAAATGTGGGAAATGTTTACCTTCTCTTCATGGGAGCTTTAAAGCCAGGACAAACAAAACGTGATCGAAAACAATTCTATAAACCTGATGTCATGTGTTCCCCAAAACTAAACTAAAAAACCTCCATGTGTTTGATGATAGGATGTATTGGGCCTTGTAAGATCAATGTACGCATTGATCTGCTTGGAAGAAGATCCATCGTTGCTGAGATACGGTTACCTCTGAATGGATAACGTTGGAGATGTGAGGAGAGAAGTTTCTAAGCTCTGTGGAGAGCTCAGACCTCATGCGCTTGCACTCGTCACTTCATTCGGCATTCCTGATGTGTCCAATTGCATTCAACTGGGTTGAAACCAATGCTTGGTCTTCAGCTTAGTACTAGTCATAATCTCTTCCATTATTCCAAGATTTCTTCTCGTATTCTATGCTCTTAATAATAAAATGGCTATGTAAGATCAACTTTTGAGACAGTTCACAACACTCGGTTATATAAAGTGCTAGAAAACAAAGCCTTGCCCGCTTTTATAACCAATCACCCCTGGAATTCGAAAAAGAAGTACAGTGAGGGGTACTTCCGTCTTTTAATACGGCTAACAAACTCTTTTATAGCTGATGTTGAACTTTACAAGCCACACTCACTCAGTTGTTGCTACTGCGAGAGACGAAGAAGAATGAGGAACTACGGAGTAGAGAAGAAGATGATCTGGAAGAATACGCTGATTTCTTCATATCTGGAAAGCCCGTCGACTTCACCATCTCTTACCTCAATCAGGTTTCTCAATTGATTTTCCTTGTGATAAATATCCGATTCTTCTCCTCGGTTTCTCTTATCTTCGACTCGTGCTTTTCTTAAATTTCTATGTAGATCCTTTATATGCATGGTTTCCGAAAGCTCCACAAAGCGCATAAGGTAACCTCCGACGATCATCTCTTAAATTCGTTGTTTGAATCGGTTTGGGACATGATCCATCCTTCGACTTCTTCTCCCTCTCGATCTGCTTTGGTTCGAAGCTTTGAAATCCGATTTCATCAGCAATTTCTCTGCGATTCCATTGAATTGATTCTCATATATTGTTTTTTTCCTCCCCTCCTAAATCGATCGGGCTGTTACCAGAAAATTGTAGGCGAAGCCGTCGACGCAGTGGATCTGGTAGATCCCTTTCGCTCAACTCTGAAACAAACCGGAGTCACGTCATCGCCGTCTTCGCTAACTCTGGACGAAGTGAGAACCGACATCGAAGCTCTGAAATGGCAGGAATGTTGTGTCACCTCACTCCAGATCATCAATTCCGAGCAAGTTACTCGATCAGTGCCCAAGGCCAAACAGAGACCATACAAGAGAGAGACAGCTACTATGAAGAAATCTGGTGATGAGAATGACACCATAATGATCTCACTCCCAGCTCTACCGAAAAAGATGAGAACCAAAAAGACGAAGAGGAACCTGAAGAGCGTCACTTCTGTGAATGAAGCTGCAACTAAACCACTCTCTGACCACAATTTCCCATCAAGGTTTACTACTATTCCTTAATCTCACATTTCAAATTCTTCTACAGAGTTTCAAGAGTCGCTTTCCTCATAGATTGGGTTGGTGAATTTTATATCCATTGAGATATTAATAGATAAACTATGCAGTATACTGGCGAATTTTATAAGAGTATAAATGAGTATCAGAGAACAGAGAAACTAGTACTTATGATTAAGTGTTAAAAAAGAAGGTACTTGTGATTACATACTCAAAGCGCACATATAGAAATAGTAAGGAAAAGTGGAATAATAAGAAATCACATAATAGCACAAGCATTAGGATTCTCATCACTAAACTTAGAACCAGCCTGGTGGCTGAAGATAGAGGCATGGACAGGGTGGTGCCGGTAAGATGAATAGTCATTGCTATCGTAACCATGCTTGTAATAGTTGTAAGAAGAAGCCGGGACTGGTGCCGCATGGTTGATTGGGCCATTGCAGCCGTGAGGGTTGTACAAGTAGCCGCCGGTGTGGTCAGGGTTATAAGGAAGTTGCCATAGCTCAGCTCTCCGACCCGTTTTTCTCACTTTCTTCAGAACCTTCTTCTGATCGGCGTAGCCAGTCACCGTCACTTTCTGCTGCACCATGTCGATTTCTACCTCATCCACCCCTGTTTTCATTGATCATCGGATATGCTATCTAGTTTATGAGTTGCACAAAATATATAAAGCAATTTGCTAGAGATCAAAGAGTTATAATTACCTCTCATCTTTTGAAGAGCAGTTTTAACTCTGCTCTCGCATCCCACACAATCCATGTGAACTCTCATCTCAATAGTCTGAAGATGGATCGGAAATTGTTAAATTCATATACAAATAAAACTAAAACAGTATCTGTGCAAGCAAACATATATGAACCAGATAGATTAATCATAATCATCTTTCAAGAAAACCAAAGCAATTTTTCTTACCGTCATCGTGAACTTTTGTAGAATATGATTTTAGAATGCACGTAGTCAGATCAAATCCTGAAGTTTACTATGAATATTGATCAATGGATGGCATTGGCATGTGCGATATATATAGTGTCCCTTGCTCTTGAAGCTTATGAAACTCTTTTCTTTATTTAAAATTGTTAGTTTTATACATTAAAACCATTTAATAATTTGGGGACAGTCGTAAGAAATAAGGTATTATTTTTGCACCGACCTTTTATTTGTAAAGCATGTAGAGATGCGATGGGAAGAGGTTGCTTCATATGGGCATCCACAACGGGCACTTATTGTAGTTTCAATATATATTTTTGGCAATGCATGCATGTAGCTTAAGATTTTCAATATATAAACGATGACCGAGATATTTTCCGGGAATAAAAATAAGAAAATTGTTGGTTTAGTCTTGATATCCTTACGGACCTTATGTGATTTTTGGGGGGAAACTGATTAATAAGAAAAAAATGTGATTTATCAGGGTGTTGATTGTTGAGTGATTTTATTTTAGCTTTATCTTATGGAAATAAAAATATCGCTGACCTTTATTGGTTGTAAATGTCAATTAAGGATCAAAGAGCAGAGTTGACTTTTGCAATCAACTGAATGTAAACTTGGGAGCAAAGCATGGACAAATGACACTCAGTGCTCAGCGAGCGAAACTGACGGATCCTGTCCATAATAGCCGGACCAAAAAATTGTTCATAATCATATTAATAATTGTTAATCGAACCAGAGTTCTATGTTGAACCGGTTTAGAGGGATCCAAGTTCTGGTTACATCGTGAAGGAGTGTGGCTTCTAAGTCCAAGGTCAGGATTAAGATCTCATGGATTGCATTTAGGGAAATTTTGTCTTTCTTCTACTCGTTTTTTTTTCTTTCTTTGATAAAGGGTATTTTTATTGAAACGTTTGAGGATAAAAAGATGTTGTAAAATGAATATTTTGGTATATATTTTGTTATCATAAGATCTAAGAGCGGTTTGGTATATATAATTTGAGAGTTCGGTATTTCAGGGTGATAGAGTTGGCCTTGCATTTTGGTGAGTCCCAAGCCTAGGAAAACTTGTAGCCTCCCATATAGTCAAGAACTAGGGTTAACAAATATTAAGCAAATGGTTTCAAAGCTTTAACTGAACACCTTTTTAATCCAAATCCAGATGCAAAATCCAGAAGATATTCGGTGAAACTTTTCTCTATTAGATTTTCGAGATAAATTATCTCGAAAAAATTATGACTGTTACACGCATAATATAAGAGTTTTTAAAACAGAGCACTAATAATAACATTGTTGAATCTGATTAAATTCAAAACCATGGGTTTCAGGAGTTATTTTTGTCTTTTTTTTTCTTCTTTTTTACGAAACTGCATATACACGTCAATGTTACAAATACACAATAACTCTCTCGACTATGAGCGATAGATTTATGTTCGATAGATAGTGTGTATATAAATAAAATATAGTACTAAATATGATTTGTTAATTCGCTTTTTAACTGATACGGCTTATATTTGCTTGAAAGTCACGCTACTTATCTGAGCCAGAAACAGAGCAAAACATCTTTAACCACAAAAAAAAAAACAGAGCAAAAATTTATTTGGAAACCAAACCCTAGAATTTTAGAGAGGCATAATAAACAGAGCGTGGCCAAATATAAAGAACAGAAACCCTAATTTAAGACGTTATTGTTGCCTTCTTGCTGAAGAAACCCAATCTCCGTTAACCCAATCGAGATGCCTTCTCATACGGTAAAGCGGGTACTGGAGCTCCTCGTCGGTGGTCGCAAAGTAAACGGAGAACAAGTTGCCTTTCCTGCCGGTGACTTCTCCGACCCACCATCCGTCTTTGTCGAAAGCATCGACCTTATCATTAAAGCGAAACATTACGGGAAGAGATTTAGGGGGCATCGGACGGAGTTCGTCAACGGAGATGACTTCGATCAACCGCTGAGATTCTTCCTCGTCCTTCACAAGATTCTTGTACTTAACCTTGTAGGATCCCTCGGGAGTCTTCGACAGTACCGTGGCACCGAAGTAAGAACCCACGAAGCCGTCTTCTTTGCTGCAGACTTCAACTTGGTCTCCTTTTACGAACTCCATTGTTAAGGGTTTTAGAATGATCAAACGTTTTCTGATTTGTTGGTTTTGTGAAGAGACGAAGAGAGGGATTGATGTATTTATAAGAGATTTGTTTCCTTTTTTTTGGTTTTACTTCTTTAAATCTTTCCTTTTCCCTTCCGGACTGTTGTTCTCTGCTCCTTTTTTTGTTTTCCTTTTCTTTATTTTATGGAACATCAAATATGAAGCTATTAAGTTATTACTTATTAGTCATATTTAACATTAATACATTTTACAGATTTTGACAATTAGTTTGGATTTCGATTCAAGATTTCTGATAATTAAAAAAGTCTAATTTGAGTCTAAATATTCGCTTTCAACTACGAAGTCATGCCAAATAAGTGAGCCAATTAGAATATTTCAACATAAACAGTAAAACTTGGTTATGCGAACGTTTAAAATTTAAGGCCAACCAAAATTTTCAGTGACCTAAGGATATTTTTATAATTTGACACAAAAAAAAAAACATTTTATGTTTTGGCAGCAGACCGTAGATTCAATTGGTGTTATTACCAGCCTCTAATGCACCTAATAAACGTCTGGAGATAACACTTGCATGCCCACTGGATTTGTGCGATCTGGTAAGCTGTCAGCATGGTGGTAGGTCGTCTTCATTAATTTATCTTACTAACATAAATTAGACTCGAACATATATAGAACCCTGCACAATATGAAACTACAACATGTGTTGCTAACCCGTGAAAGAACATGGAGGAGGATACCAACCTTCGACGTAGAAGAATTGCTTGAGTTAAAATGGGAAAAATATCTTGCACAGTTGATGAGAAATTTACATCATCAAAATTCAAAAGCATCTACTGATCTGCTCACAGAAAATAAAATAAAAAGAAATCAAACTAGTTAATTTACAATATAACAACACTAAACTAGTTGAATGAGATAAATGGTGATGAAATGAAAAAAATCATATATAATAACAGAGTTTTCTCTCCTAGGTGTCCACATCAGCACTAATCTAATATTGTGTACTCTACATGTAATTAATTTTAACATTAAATTCATCTAAACACTTATTTTCAATATTTTATATCTCATTTAAAGTGATATATAAGTATTTGAAAATATAAATAATGTAGACATTATATGAATAAAAATAAGAAAAATAAATCAATTATCCTAAATATACAACTAAAATAAAAAAAAGTTAATAATGAAAATATCTATAAAAGACTTAAATCAAAATTTATTAAAGATGAAAAATAAAAATAGTTTTTTCTTCCAACAGTTAACGTAAACTTGATAAAATGAAAGAAAACGAGAAAGCTAAAACAAACATATATATATAACATATTAAAACTAATAATTATTGGAAAGTTAAAATTAATAATAAAATTCTTAATGAAGTTTATAGAATAAAAATAGGAAAAAATTATTATGAAATATTGAAAATTTATAAAATGAACTGATCAGTGATAATTTTTAAAAATGATGAGAATATTTTAATTTTAATTTTAATTTAGGATGAACAAAAAATGAATAGTAAATGTAAGCTATAAGAGGCTTTGTTGATAATAAAAACATTAGTCATACATACTATATTTTTTTCAAAAATTTCTATGAGTGTTAAAATATCATGTGTTATTGAGACAATAGTGGTTAATTTATATGTAACTAAAATATTTCTAAAATAAGTTCTTAAAAATATTTAGATTATTTATTCATAAAAAAGTTTTTATTAAGCTAAAAGAAGTATGGAGAAGGAAGAAAGTGAATTGATTTTTATATTAAAATATAGATTTATAATATAGTTTAATTTAAAAAGAGTAACAAAATTTATCTATAGTATTTATATATATATATATATATATTCGTAGTTATTATATAAATAATAACAACCTACTCTCTTATAATTAAAATGGTTGTATATAATATTTTATATATTTTAACATAAAGTTCTATTAGATTTTTATGATGTTTTGAAATTGAAATTCCGCGCAACTCACTGATATTTAACTTCGTGAGTTATATAATAAAAATAAAAATAATGATTTGCTATTGAATCATTTTTCTGTTGAAACATATGTTTTTAACTATTATGTGGATTCCACTAAAATTGAAATTAATGTAAATTTACTAAAATTGGAATATTACAACTTATATTAATTGAATTTTAATTTTAATATTTTTTACTAATATTTTAGATTATTTTATTTTTATGGAAATATCCATATTAAAGTTTGATTTGTTTTAGAGCATATACATATTAAAAAATATATGCTAATCTGGGTAGAACATAGTAGCTTACTACACACATACTATATCTTTAAAAGTTTGGATATTCGTTTTGTGTCCATCTTTATTGAAGTACACATTTACCAACGTATACATATGTTAATTTAGCCATAGATAAAAATAATTATGAACGTAGGATACCTTTTAAAGGAAAAAAAAATGGAAATGTCTATCTAACTTGGTAAATAATTTAGTATTAATGCAGTGGTCAATTATACCAATCTGAGAAATACCCTGAAGATATAATTTTGATAAGATGTGCGCTGTAATCTCCTCTCTTTTTTTGGGTCACATACTCACATGTTAAGAATACTGCGATAAATAAGAATTGTTCTATAAAGAGATTTTGCCATACAAGGCATAAAAAGAAAACTACGACAGGTACGTACACATATGTTACTGTCAAGCTGAACATATAGAATAATTAAGCGGGTTGGTTGATTATTTATGACATATACAAATCTGTACGATAAAAGACTTATACAAATCTGTACATATACAAAGACGATCGATCTCAATGAAAGGGGAAAAGGACGCGAGTGACTAAATTATAAACTAAGCATTAATATAATAAAGAGACAGAAAAACATTCATATATTTTGGAAAACAACGTAACTATAATTAATCTCGAAGCCACTCACAATACAATCATAATCTCTCACTTATGAAATGCTCAAATCGTTTCCACTATTTTTATTATAAATATATCTGATTAATTTCTCATGCGAATACTTGAGATCTCAAAATAAACATCAGCGAGCGAGAGCCAACTTCTGTTTCTGGAATTCTGAGGGCAATTTAACATCAGTGGCTAATCCGAGAACCTCAAATAGTCGAATGAGGTACCAAGTTATGTCTATCTGCCACCACTCTAATCCTTGCCTCGCTGATGACTCAAATGCATGATGGTTGTTGTGCCAACTCTCTCCCATCGTAAATAAGCTTAACCACCTTCGTTAATTAATTATATTCACGAAATCGTCAATTATCATTATTAAGACTAATTAATTTCAATATTCACATATCGAGTATAGAGTTTTAGTAGTATTATATTACCAAACGTTACGTGATGTGTCTTTAGTCTTCCACGACCTCGAACCCCAAATATGGCATGCCGAGTTTACGAGCCATGTAACGTGGTACCCGATCACGCCTCCAACACCCTGTCATAAAATATATCTATATTTTCATTTGGATATTATTTTGTATATATATAAATATATAAAGATTTACCCCGCCGCATGTAAGGTAAGGTAAACCACCGTAGAGATAGAGGACAGTCCAAAACATTAAGACGTGGAAACCAATGGTCTTTCGTAGAAACCTGTAGAACCATTGCTTCTTCAAGTCCATCACGTTGTTACGTCCTCCACACTGTTTACATTATTTTGCATGATTAATATTACAACAACATCGTACGTCATAAAAAAAGAAAATGAGAGATATTTACCTTATATTTGATATAATGAGTGTCACATATCCACCAGACATGACTGAACCAAAATCCTTCGATAGGGCTATGTGGATCACGGTCTGAATCTGTGAACTGGTGGTGGAACCTATGTATGCTCACCCAATCCAATGGATCACCCTGAAAATGATATGAATTTTTTTAATCATACTCCAAAAATGAAAAGAAAAATATTTGTAAATACTTAAGTTAATATTTAACCAGGTTTAACCTGAAGAGCGAAAACAGTAAAATAAGCGCAAGGATATTCGAGCCATTTTGGGAGTTTAAAACTCCGGTGAGCCAAGTTTCTGTGATATGAAAATGTGATGCCGAGTCCATTCAACACGTAGAGCACCAAACCAAACCGTAAAGCTTCCCATTTGTAGTTAAACGGTGCCAAGAGACACAATAAGTGCACAATCAAAACGGTTAACGCTCTTATAATATCGGCCCACGACCAATATCTATAAACATAAGGTCTTTTTTCCTTTTTCACCGCACGGCTTTTGCTTGAGCCATCGTCTCTAATGGGATCACACATAGCACCGATGAGGAATTGTATCTGTTTGAGTTATAAATTGAATGAACAAAAGATTGAGCAACGATATGAGTATATATGGGCTAATGGTGTTGCGTCAAGGTACAGGTTGTTAAATGTAATTGACCACTCTTCTTCAATGCTCTATCTACTTCATCCATCACCATCTTTACTATACCCTAGTACCAGCACATGATTTCACTCCTCAATATTCAAATAAGCTTTTTTACAGCCTCTCCTTTTTTATATACCATTATCAAAATAAAAACAAACAAAGTGTTACTATTTACCAGCTAACACTTAGTTGGTATGTCTCCAGATGAAGATTTAACTAAGAAATCCCAACGGCCAATGCCATTTCTTTGGCCAAATTTCTTAAACATTGCTGTTAATAAGACCGTAGTTAATCCAAGAATTAATCTTTACATGACAGCTGAAGATTTACGTCATCATTTAAGCAAAAAAGAAAGGATTTACATGATCCAAGACACGCATTTTCATGTTACCCGTTTCATGGAGTGCCTTTAAGCTAGATTTTCTACATCACTTTAATGTACTTACCAAGATATTTTTCGTCGAAGTAACCATTCTTTTGGTGGGGTTAATGTGGAGTAAATTCTTTCTGTTGTTGTTGTCTTACATTTATTGTCTCTATAATTCTTCTATCTGTAGTAATATTGGAGCAAGTTATTTAGTAGAGAAGAAAAATGAGAAAACCACAGAGAAGAAATTTTTTTAAACCACAAGTATCTTAAAAGCTAGGAAGCACGGAAGTTTCTAAGAGATATGCTTCCTGATTCGGAATCAGAATTGGAATTGGAATTTCTCAGAAATTTTTAAAATTTTGCTTTCGTGGTACTTTCAAAAAGTTCACTTTAAAAATTCGTTGGAATTCGGTTTTGAAAACTTGCGCTTCCATTTTTTTAATTTTAATATTAATAAAGAAATAAACATGAAACTATATTTGATAGTTTTTTTATACATTTTGCAATTTAAAATTTTTGCATACTAAATTTTGTATTTTATTTTTAAAAAGATCATGCTTATAAAAATGGCAATGATAAAAGTGATTAATTGAATTACATTAATTTCGAGACACTAAAATTGATAATATTTTTATCGACAACACAAAATTTAAAACGATTTTGTTTAATGAAATTGAGTAAAATGAGAATAACTAGAGTGATCTAAAATATTTACTTTAAATTATTTGATTTTGTCTGCTGTAATAAAAAAAAATTTTAAAAATTTTTATTAGTTAATTTTAATGGTTAAATATAATTTTAATATGATATAATGTTTAATATTTCATTATATTATAAATATAAATATATACACACGTATTCGCTTCCTAAACATTTTTATAAAATTTATTTTCACGGTTTCAAATATTTCGCTTCCACGTACCCACTTCTAATTCATGCAATCTATCTTAGAAGATACTTTTTTGTTTTAAATTGTTAGATGTTTTAGGTAAAAATATAATATTCAAAAAACTATATTATATTATACTTATTTTGTTTTCTTGAAAAACATAATCTAATATTTAACTTACAATTCAACTAATGAAACAAAATACAGCAATTTATTAACGATTACAAAAAGCTAAGTAAATTTAATTCTTTATACCTATAAACTTGAAAAATTCAAATAAAATGAAATTGAATTTTTTTCTAAAACATCTAATATAATGAAACAGAGGGAGTATCATTTTTTTTCTTCTAATTTACCAAAAAACAAGGAATATTTTTTCTTTCTTGTTTGTTTGTTTGTTTGTTAAGAAAATATAACATTTTCCATATTAACTTGATATGAGAATTGTACGTATAAGAATGTTTTATAACTGTTAAAAGTTTTTCATAACAATAGATTTATCACTCGTTTTATGATTTAAAACTAGATATCAAATTCCATTCAAAAAAAAAAATGGTATAGTTGACCGGGAAGTTCTTGGCATCCCAGTATTATAACGCAAATTATAACCATCTCAATGCAGAAAACGTAAAATTTTGAAACCCATTGCAAAGTGAACAAAGAAATGAAGCAACAAGGAAAACAACGAGTCGCTGAATCAAACACAAATCAATTTTAAGTATCCTGTCTGAACGCCACAAACCTGATCTAACCTGACTCAGAATGAGAACAAGTTTTTCTCAAGTATTATAAAACGTATATAATATTTGAGTTTTTTCTTTTTCTTTAAACGCATATAATATCGAAAGTAAAATAAAAGGGGAAAACGCTTTTTTTTTTTGTTCAAAACCCTAATTCCGTAACGCGCCTTTGTTCTTTACGCCGTCTCTACCATCTCTCACCGGAGAATGAGTACTACGGCTACTCTTCCGTCGAAGGTTGACCCGAATAAAGTTAACAGACCCGTGAAGTCTCTGGTAAAATGGTGGGACTCCAAATTTAAATCCCAGAATCCAGAACCGCTCGAGAACGACGGTTTCGTCTATCTAACCGTGACACTGAAGAAAATCCCCCAGTTGGATCGGACGAATCCCTTCATGATCTCTATTTGATTCGCCGGAGCTCTGTTTGATTATCGACGACAGACACAAGAACAAAATCACAAAGGAAGCGGCGTTGAAGAAGAGAAGATTCCAATCACCAACGTGATTAAGGTCTCTAAATTGAAATCCGAGTTACGCAAATTAGAGGGGAATCGATGCGAATTGTATTTCGCGGAGAGAAGACTAATGCCGAAGCTGTTTGGGAAAGAGTTTGTTAAGAAGAAGAAGAATCTGATTGCGATTAACCTAAAGCATGGTAATTGGAAAGAGCCGATTGAGAAAACTTGTGAATCGGCGTTGTTCTTCGTGGGGACTGGTACTTGTAGTGTTGTGAAGGTAGCGAAATTGTCAATGGGGAAGAAGGAGATTGCAGAGAATGTGATGGCGGCTATCAATGGGATTGGTGATTCTGTTCCTGGTAAATGGAAGAATGCGAAGTTGTTTCATTTGAAGTTGCTTGAGAGCTTGGCATTACCTGTTTATCAATCCGTTCCAGATACGGAGCTCCAACTCGTTTAAGACCATACAATCATTACGAAACATCTTTTTCCATGACTGGTTCTTTTAGATTTCTGTTATATATTTTGGCTTCTTTGATTTCCAGATTTATTCACATTGACTATATCTTCTCATGTGCTACAGAGCAGAGTGTTGATGTTTGAATATGACATGATGGGTTTGGACCTTTTGGTTCTGTTTAGGAAAGAATTTAGTTTTCCTTCTTTTATTCAACTACTTTTGTCTCCACTCCATTGATCTTCTTTTTTTTCCACAGATTGTTCTTTTATAATCTCAAGATTTGGGTTCTTCTTCTTTCGTTTTTTCGATCTTTTAATAAGAATTGAACCTTCCAAACTCTTGTTTGATATCTTTTTCAAGTGTCCATTAAAGCCGATGATGGATATAGTAATGGTACATTTGTTTTTCCATTTCAATCCCTTCCGGGAGAAGTAGAAGAAGGAGACGATCATGAAGTTTAAATCTGGGCTGAGGTTAAAAACATCAAAAGAAATTCCTAGCGTTCCAGAATTACCCAAAGCAGAGATGAAAAGAATCTATAGAGAAATCTATGTGATGAAGGGTGAAGAACTTTTGAGTGGTGAGTTGAACAAATTTATGTGATGAAGGTTTAATAGTTGAACCTCAATATATTAGTCCTTGTTGGTTTCATAGACTTCAAAATTTCACATCATAATCTTTGATTCACCTAACATTCTGTTTTTTTTTTCTTTCTTTCCGTTTCTTTTACTCGAATTCTTCTTTTTGTATAGTTACGTTCCCCTCTAATTCTAAGTAAATTATTACCATCTAGTTCGATGAGAATCTAAATTTCTTGTTAGTCTTAAGCTATACAGTTTCCTAAACAACTCCTTCATTTTGTCTGCAACCATCGCTAGTTATCTCAGTTAACAGAAATAGTCTTCATGGAGATAGTTTGACCTCTTTGCAACTCAAGTTTTATCTCTTAAAACGAGGTGGCGGAATTGAGCCATGTCATGTCCAAAAGTTTAGCTACGGATAAAATGGGCTATCAATAAAACCTGATGATTATCATCTTAATAAAAAAGTTGGTAGATTGTCTTTGAAATGTTACTTCGGTGAAGATTTGTATTAGTTTACTTTAATAAAGATTTGTGGGAATCTCAAAGACAAATAATACCAATCATGTACCTTAAATTTTTAAAAAGGCCCTTACAGGCCAAAGCATAGAACATGATCTGAAAGTAATTGTTTCTTATTTCTTTCATTTTTGATTGCAAGAGCCAAGAGATAAATCATTTGCTTGTCTCACCCTAAACCAAATCTACAATCCCACTCTAGTTAGAGCAGCAACCCATTCTCTTAAGAACTGATCCGTCTTCTTTAACGTTTATCGTCTCTCCTTTTCCTGGTAAATCAGTTGAATATCCTTCTCCTCCTTTTGATCCATCCACGCTTCTTTTGCTCACTATCTTGTGAATCTGAGTGAGCACTTCTGTGAATGCGTTTTCGACATTGGTTGCATCTAGAGCTGATGTCTCCATGAAATAGAGAGATTCTCTCTCAGCAAAGGCTTTAGCTTCTTCTGTTTTGACTGCCACTAAGTGGCGCAAATCGCACTTGTTCCCTATAAGCATCACCACTATGTTTGGGTCGGTGTGTCCTCTTAGTTCCCTTAGCCATCTTGCTGCATTCTCAAATGTCGATTGCCTTGTCACGTCATAAACAAGCAGAGCACCTACGGCTCCTCTGTAGTAAGCACTTGTGATTGCTCGGTATCTATTAAAGCAAAAACAAAACCAACATAATCTCAGATGTTGTTAACAGAGATACAATACCAACAACAGTAATAACGTGAGTAACATTATATCTAAAACTAGACGCAGTTATAACAATTGTTTTAGCAGCAATTCAACAAATCTACCATATGGTTACTTTGTAAGGTAACAGTTGCAGAATTAATGGAAGAATCCCACAGCAGAATTCAAAATCTAGTGGAAGACAAGTAAGATGGGATGTTTTATATTATATGTTGTTTTCACCAGAGTATATTGGATTATAAGTTCATCATACCAGAGCTCACAAAATTTTCTGTGTGAAACGAACGAATGCGATAGGATGGCATAAAACTATTACAGAAAAACAGAGGTTTTGGTAACAGTTGATATATGTAGAAAGCCAAATACTGTATCTAAAAACACCACTTTTACTATAGCAATAGACCAAGACATGAGAGGATTGCATGAGCTGATCAAATAGACCAACATATGAGAGATACAGATGTATGCACAAGAATCTTATAAGCACAAAAACAAAACCATTAGTAGCCAAATGTGCTTAAATCACAAAGTATATTCTGAATAATCAGTAGACTTTGAGCCATAGTCGGCACAATTTGTCATCGCTTAAGGTAGAATTGACAGGAAAATATAACTAGAAAAATATATACTTTTAACTTGTGTGATAAACCAAAGTCTTGATCTTTACAGCAACTAATCACTTAAACCAAATATCAAAATATCCACACAAGGCTAGAGATTCATGAAACTCAGATACATATATCAAACACCATGATTCTAAAACTTTCATAAACAGCGAATCGAACAAACGCGAAAGGGATGATTTCAAAACCTTATCCTAAGGATTGAAATCAACTAAGCAAGAAAAAACAAGAGACGAAACGTAATCGCACCTCTCTTGACCAGCCGTATCCCAAATCTGAGCTTTGACTACTTTGCCTTGGACTTTGAGTGTCTTCGTAGCGAACTCAACACCAATTGTAGACTTGGATTCGAGATTGAACTCGTTCTTGGTGAACCTCGAGAGCAGATTCGATTTGCCGACACCAGAGTCGCCGATCAAAACGAGCTTGAAGAGGTAATCGTACTCTTCATCGGCTTTGTAACTAGCCATGATCGAATTTTGGGATAATCTTTTGTTATTTGATGATAATGATTCAGATAGATAGATGATAAAGCTTTTGTCCGGTTGGCTTAGAATCTTTTTCTTTGCTTCTTTTTGAATTAATTAAAGAGATTTAAACACCAAAACATAATCAGTCGTTTAAAATTTAAAAGATTGTTCCGCTTAATTAGTTGCATTTAGGTATTATTTCCCTTCTGTTGAACAATAAAAATATGTACCTATTTGAGAATGAAGAGACTATTATTTCTTCTTCTTCTTTTTTGTTTGGGATGTCCCTTATAAAATAATTTTAGATTGAATGTAGCTACTACTACCTACTACCTACAGAATATATAGGAGTGCTTATAAGATAAGTATTTGCATTGATTTTGAAAATCTAATTCTATTTTTATTACTTGATTAATATATTCTATATCTTTATTTAGATTATGAGTTAATTATATTATTAAAGAGTTTTAATTTTTAACTATATAAAAAAAAAACAAATCTTAGATGTGCCTTTAAACATTTGAAACTTCATGTTTAAATCTTGATATATTAAATTACAAAATCATGATTTTTTAATTTAGAATCTAATAAAATATTCTTAATTCATAAAATTTATTGTATCGAAAGATATGAATCGTTTATCTTCACTGTATACTTATTAAAATTATATGTGAATAGTTTAAACACTCCAAAACTTAATTACATTAGAGATCTAGAGAACTAAGAATTCAATATTTAATTAACACGTCTACAATTTAAAATTTACAACTATAATCTAAACATTGACAACACGAAAATCTATCGACCTTGTAACTGCAAGCCTACGAGCCTACAACTAATCAATCACTAAAGAAAAATTAATTACACGAAGTGCAACCAACAATTAATTGACCAACATGTTTCAATTTTTTTTTTGAAGTACAGTTGTAATCTATTCCCATATGATTCCATTTTTTTTTTTTTTGTTCAACTAAACAATGTGATCCAAAAAAACGTAAGAAACTTGATCACTCCGGTTCACCATTCGCTAAAGTGTCCCCTGTTTCGACACGTGTCAAAGGGTCCAAAATGAGGTTCTAGACACGTTTGGTAAGCGAGAGAGCCCTAAGGCAGTACCCAAGTGGTCCCCACATCGCATACGGCATCACGCGTCCTCACGTTGTTTCTCCATATCACGTGTCCTCTTATCCACGCGCTTCTACGGCGCGTGATGAACTCGTCAGTACACATGCCAGTTGGCAATAGTGCGAGTCCGGCTGTCTACTAGCCTTATCCAAATTTTCTAAACGAAGGAAATGATACTACGACTAGGCTGTCACTTCTTTCTACATCACGGACGAATCTTATTGGTATTCAAGTACGTTGTTAAATGACATGTACTTCTGGACAGCGAAGCAACGACTCGGTGGCGGTCGCTCGATATAAAATAATCACAGTTAAGCTCCTTCAATTTGACCAGCAAAATCCTAACCGGGCTTTAAATAACAAAAATCAAAAATAATATTCCCTTTGAGATTCATATCCAAGAGAGCTTCCATATCACACACGATGTACGACTGTTATACGTACGACTTTACGCTTAATATCACAATCCCACCTTTGTTTTATCACTTTATAATAATTTTCCCCTATACTTTTTAATGTCACGGAACACCCAATACTTTCTTTTCTGTTATATATTGCATTTTCATTTTTTCTTTAATGTATCATCTCTACTTTTTATAGTTTAATTAGTGCATAAATTGTTCTGAAATGTATCAAATAATTAAAAGCTCATTTAACAAAAATATAGTTTAAAATTAAAATATATTTTATAATAATGCTGTAACGTATGCAAGAAAAAAAACATTTACATTATGTTATTTATTTCTTACTGTATTATTCTAATGTTCACGATGATTACATTGTATCTAATTTTAGTTAATGGAAATTTAGAGTATTAAAAATAATGATGTAACATATAACAAGTAAAAATACCAATAATTTTATATAAATGCATATGATTAAATATAAGACTCTCTCATAAAAAATATATAATGTTAGTTCAATTTAAATATATTTACTGCCAAAATGTTTTAACTACTATCATTTCAGAAAAATAAGATGTAAAAGCCAACCAAAAAGAAAGTATATTATAAAGGACATGGTATCTCTTTTTGGTAAGAAACTTTTGACTTTTGAGTATAATATAGAGGTCATAGTAGCTTCATCTATAGAATAGAGGGGCATAAATGATATTATTCCAAAAACCACATATGAGGCTGGAAACAGAGATTTTTATTTTATTTATTTTGAGTTTTCCATATAAACCCTAGATTAAATTTCACGTTTTATTTTTGGGTTAGATAGAAGATCAGATTCTTCATTTGCCAAAGAGCCAAAAAAGGTGAGTGAGTCTCGATTCGTGAGAAATCTAAATATAATTGCGTTTCAATTTTATTTTTTTGGTTTCTTTCATTTTCGGTGTCCTCTTTTGTATTTGCTGAATTGAGGGATCGGGTTGCTCCGATTTAGATTTTCGTGTATCTGAAAGGTGAATCTTCCTTCCGTTTTTTTTAGCTTCTGGGTCGTAATTTCATGGATCTTGCTTTTGGAGGATAGGAATGTGTCATTCATTCGATTTTTTTTTTAATTTTGTGCGTAAAGCTCAGTTTTTAAGTTTTTCTTAACTCAGTGATAGAAGAGTATTAGTAAATATTGTTGATTTTTGGATATCTGGGTATTGCTCAAGCTCTCGATTTGGTTTTGGTGTCTTTGTGTGTAGATTTTGTTCGTGTAGATTATTCTTACTGCATTTTGGGATTCTCTGGATGCAGATTTATTGAATTAGTGTATAATTTGTGGATCCTTTTGGGGGATTGGAGACAGCGAAGATGATATCAAGGTCATACACAAATTTGTTAGACTTGGCATCAGGGAATTTCCCTGTCATGGGAAGAGAGCGTAGGCGGCTTCCCAGAGTAATGACAGTTCCTGGTAATGTGTCCGAGTTTGATGAAGATCAAGCATATAGTGGCTCTTCCGATAATCCTTCCTCGGTTTCCTCTGATCGAATGATCATTGTGGCTAATCGGCTTCCGTTGAAGGCGGAGAAACGAAATGGAAGCTGGAGTTTCAGTTGGGATCAAGATTCATTGTATTTGCAGCTTAAGGATGGTTTGCCTGAGGATATGGAGGTATTATATGTTGGATGTTTGAGCGTTGATGTTGATTCACATGAACAAGAGGATGTGGCGCAGATACTGTTGGACAAATTTAAATGTGTTCCGGCGTTTTTCCCTCCTGATTTGCAGTCGAAGTTTTACGATGGTTTTTGTAAGAGGCAGCTATGGCCGCTTTTTCATTACATGCTTCCGTTTTCAGCTGATCATGGTGGAAGATTTGATAGGTCTCTTTGGGAGTCTTATGTAGCGACAAATAAGCTCTTCTTTCAGAAAGTTATTGAGGTTATTAACCCAGATGATGATTTTGTCTGGATTCATGACTATCATTTGATGGTCTTACCGACGTTTCTGAGAAGACGGTTTAACAGGATAAGGATGGGATTTTTCCTTCACTGTCCCTTCCCCTCATCTGAGATATACCGGTCTCTTCCTGTTCGGGAGGAGATACTTAAGGCATTACTAAACAGCGACCTTATTGGCTTCCACACATTCGATTATGCTCGTCACTTCCTTACTTGCTGCAGTCGGATGTTGGGTCTGGAATATCAGTCTAAGAGAGGCTACATTGGGCTGGAATATTACGGGAGGACTGTGGGAATCAAGATCATGCCAGTGGGGATCAACATGGGTAGGATTCAATCAGTGATGAGATATTCAGAGGAGGAGGGTAAGGTGATGGAGCTTAGAAAGCGTTTTGAAGGTAAAACAGTGTTGCTTGGTATCGATGACATGGATATTTTCAAAGGTATAAACCTGAAGCTTCTAGCAATGGAACAAATGCTCAGGCAGCACTCGAATTGGAGGGGAAGGGCTGTCCTGGTTCAGATTGTAAATCCTGCCAGGGGTAAAGGTATTGATGTAGAGGAAATACGTTGTGAAATCCAAGAAAGCTGCAAGAGGATCAATGAAGAGTTTGGGAAACCTGGATATCAACCTATCGTATATATCGATACCGGAGTCTCCATAAATGAAATAAGTGCTTATTACCATGTTGCTGAGTGTGTAGTCGTTACAGCTGTTAGAGATGGTATGAACCTTACTCCCTATGAATATATTGTCTGTAGACAGGGTTTGCTTGGGTCTGAATCAGATTTCAGTGGCCCAAAGAAGAGCATGTTGGTTGCATCGGAGTTTATTGGATGTTCTCCTTCTCTTAGTGGGGCTATACGCGTAAACCCATGGAATGTTGAAGCGACTGGAGAAGCGCTAAATGAGGCTCTCAAAATGAGTGATGCTGAGAAACAGCTGCGACATGAGAAACATTTCCGGTATGTTAGCACTCACGATGTAGCTTATTGGTCGAGAAGTTTCTTGCAAGACCTAGAGAGGATATGTGTGGACCATTTCAAGAAAAGATGTTGGGGGATGGGTATTAGTTTTGGTTTCAGAGTTGTGGCACTCGATCCTAATTTTAGAAAGCTTTCAATACCCTGCATTGTGTCGGACTACAAAAGGGCGAAAAGCAGAGCTATACTGTTGGATTATGATGGCACTCTGATGCCTCAAAACTCTATCAATAAAGCTCCAAGCCAGGAAGTTCTTAACTTTTTGGATGCACTTTGTGAGGACAAAAAGAATTCAATTTTCATTGTCAGCGGAAGAGGAAGGGAAAGCTTAGGCAAATGGTTCTCTCCATGCATAAACATTGGAATTGCAGCCGAGCATGGATACTTTTTGAAGTACTTTTCTTCTCTATAATTTGTTTAAATGTGTGAAGTTTTTCTTGTTCAGGGTTAGTAAAATGTCTTATGTCTATTTCTTAGGTGGCCAGGCAGTGAAGAATGGGAAACATGTGGGCAGAGCTCTGATTTTGGGTGGATGCAGATCGTGGAACCTGTAATGAAACAGTACACTGAATCTACTGATGGCTCGTCCATTGAAATCAAAGAGAGCGCTTTGGTTTGGCAATATCGGGATGCAGATCCAGGCTTTGGTTCTTTACAAGCAAAGGAAATGTTAGAGCATCTAGAGAGTGTTCTAGCTAATGAGCCTGTGGCAGTTAAAAGCGGTCACTACATCGTAGAAGTCAAGCCTCAGGTAAGTTATTATTTTCTGTTTGATTCAAGCATTAATTCTTTCAAAAGAAGATCTAATTCATGGCGTCTGTGCTTTGTGTGAGTATAGGGAGTGAGCAAAGGATTCGTGTCAGAAAAGATATTTTCATCAATGGCTGAGAAGGGAAAACCAGTTGATTTTGTGCTATGTATTGGAGATGACCGATCAGATGAAGACATGTTTGAAGCGATTGGTAATGCAATGTCGAAAAGATTACTCTCTGCAAATGCTCTAGTCTTTGCGTGCACAGTTGGACAAAAGCCAAGCAAGGCAAAATACTACTTGGACGATACTACTGAAGTGACAAGCATGCTTCAATCTCTAGCTGAAGCATCAGAGGCTTCAAACTTCTCTATGCGTGAACTTGATGCTGCGCTTTGATTTGAAACCAGATCTTTTGCCAGGTTTTGTCCTCTATGATCTCAATTCCAGTTATTTCTCCAACAGTCTATGATCTTGTTCTGATAAAAGCTATCAATAAATGAGGTGCATAGATGGCTAAAGAGGTTACACAGACAGAGACATGGAAAAGAAGAGACTGGAGTTTGGTCTGTTGTGTGATTGAAAGAAAGAAAAGAAGAAAAGGGTAGTGAGAGTATTAATGGTAAAAAGGAAGAAAAAAATGGTGATGTGAAGGTTTGTTCTTTTCAGATGAGCAAAATCAATCAAAGGAGGAGAAAAATAGTTCTGTTTGGTTTCAGGATGTTTTTACAGGATGTTCAAGTTAACACAACAAGCAAAAAGCTTTTCTTTTATTTTAAATATATTATTTGTTATTGTAATGGGATGATCTTGAGGATATTAATTTGGATTTATTGGATCTGAACAAAAACGAAACTGTGAAAAGAAAAAGTAGTAAAGATTAGTTACGTTGCGTGTTCATTGTTAAATTTTCCATTTTATTAATTTTTTGCCTTTTTTAGGAAATTTACATAGTAAAACGTTTTACTACCCAATGGGCCTTACGCCTTTCTCGCTAACTGTGCGATCGTTTCGATCCTCTGAACACTTTCCTCTTTTTTTTGCTGCGTTGATATGACGATGAGCATGCAAAGGAAAAAGGAAAATCAATGGAGGAGAAGATTGGTGGGAAGATGAGGAATGTGGCTTCGGTTCCGGCTAACTACGTTTCAATTCTTCAGCTTCAGGAACGTTGGCTGAAGGAGAAAGAGCGAAAACACAAGGAACTAGACTTGTTATTAAAGAGAGGAGTAAAGCAGCAGATTGATGGACAACGAAGAAGAGAAGAAGGTATAACGAAGGTAGTAGAGGCCACGGAACCATGGGAGAAGCTCGAGGAAAAGGGTTTAAGCATGCATTGTGGTGTGAATCAATGGAAAAAAGAACCAAAATGCGTTGAGAAAGAGGTGGAAAATAGAGGAGATTTGAGGGAGATAAAGAAGAATAATCCGGTGAAAGAGGGCATTCGGAGGGTTTGCACGTCCAAGGGAGAAAATGCTGCTAAGATTCAATTGCTGAAGATACTCAATTTCAGAATCGTTGGATCAAGAAGAGTGTAGAAGAGGAAGGAGAGACTAGAGAGGTCAATGGACCTGCGAGACAAGGTTATTACCGAAACCAGAGACGTGATTGGTCATCTGCACGTGTTATTAGGGCAACAAGTAGTATGGTCTGGGTGAAGAAGGGCAAGAACGACGGAGCTGCTGGTGAAAATGGAGTCTGAGTTCATTAATATGTTTAAAGGTTTGAACTTGGGTCATTTGTTTTCAGAGCTGTTTGAATTGAAGCTGAGTTGTAATGGGTGAATTATTATGGTTTTCAGGTGTTTCCCGAGTAGCCGTCTAAGGAAGGACATCGTGTGATTATTACAACTTTCCCAAAGCGTTAGGACCTCTAAGTCTAGGGGTTGATTGTCCTATCTTGTGTTAATAATTCCTTGGGGAATGCACTGTAGTGGTGTGTATGTAATCGTGTATAATCATGAATTTTGATGCATCATCACGGTACCAATTAAGTGATGTTTGCACAAGTGTACCAACTTTGAATCTTGGAGCTCGATCACGAGATTAAATCTATGAGTTTGAAAAAAGGATTTTGTATCGAATTCGTATACATATACTCCAACTAGTCATAAGATTTACTTAGTAGACAGTATGGGGCAGCATCTGAAGTCTTACTGTAAGATGTACACAGAGATTGAGAGATGTCTCTTACTCAAACAGAAGCTGGTGTTGGTGTTGATGTTGATGTTGATGTTGAGGAAGCAACACGGTTTTCAGGTGGGATTTCTGTAAATTCAGATAGGATTGCTCGGAATTCATCACCCGTCATTGTCTCTTTCTCGAGAAGTACTTCAACAATCTTGTCCATGGCTTCACGATTGTTCCTAATGTGGCTTAAGGCTATCTCGTATGCCCTGTCTGATAGTGCTTTCACCGCTGAATCAATATCATTTGCAAGCTTCTCAGACATTGAGTTTCTTGCCATCATCCTCATAATGACATCGCTTTGAGCCGATGAATCCATTAACGACCATGGTCCGATTTCAGACATCCCAAATGTTGTAACCATCTGTAATGGTTGATAACCAAATACTATCAATTTCATTCACTAGTTTAGGCTAAACAGAACAAAAACTGAAGATGGGACTGTTGTAGATACCTGCTTAGCCAAACCGGTGATCTGTTGCAAGTCACCAACTGCACCAGTAGTCACCTCGGAATCACCAAAGATGACTTCTTCAGCGGCTCTACCACCAAGTCCACCAACAATTCTTGCAAAGAGTTGCTGTTTGGAGATCAGAGTTGGGTCATCTGAGGGAATGAACCAAGTTAGACCTCTTGCTTGGCCTCGTGGTATCAATGTGACCTTTTGGACAGCATCATGTCCTGGTGTCAAAGTTCTGCAAGAACGAATAATGAACTTCAAAACTAAGCTCTTGATATCACACACAAGCTTTTAATCTGATTCTGACTTACCCACATACGGCATGGCCAACTTCATGGTAAGCAACCAAGCTTTTGCTCTTCCCATCTGTCATGACTGTTCCTTCCATACCAGCTACAATTCTATCAATTGAGTCATCAATCTCTTTTGATGATATTGCAGTCTTTCCGCGCCGACCGGCCAATATAGCAGCCTCGTTCAAGAGGTTTGCAAGATCAGCTCCGCTAAATCCAGGCGTTCTCATGGCTATAACTTCAAGTGAAACACCATTTTCAAATTTCTTATTCCCGGAGTGAACCTTGAGTATATCAGTTCTTCCCTTAACATCTGGAACGTCAACAGATACCTGCATCAACAACAACACACGCTAAGCAACCAGCAGTAAAGAGGATCAATGAACAGTCACAGATAGAGAGTATTCTAATCACTTACCTGCCGGTCAAACCGCCCTGGTCTTAGCAAAGCGGAGTCAAGAATGTCTGCTCTGTTGGTTGCAGCAACTACGATAACACCCGTGTTACCCTCAAAACCATCCATCTCAGTCAGGAGCTGATTAAGTGTCTGTTCTCTTTCATCATTACCTCCACCAATTCCAGTTCCTCTTTGCCTACCAACAGCATCTATTTCATCCACAAAAACAATGCAAGGAGCATTTTCTTTGGCTTTTTTGAAAAGATCTCGGACCCTTGAGGCACCAACACCGACAAACATCTCAACAAACTCAGAACCCGAGATGGAAAAGAAGGGTACACCGGCTTCACCAGCAATGGCTTTTGCCAACAGGGTTTTCCCAGTACCAGGAGGACCAACAAGGAGAACACCTTTCGGGATTCGGGCACCAACAGCAGTAAACCTCTCAGGCTTCTTCAAAAACTCCACCACTTCCATGAAATCTTGTTTGGCTTCATCGACTCCAGCAACATCATCAAAAGTTACACCGGTGTTAGGCTCCATCTGGAACTTTGCTTTTGACTGACCAAGTTGAAGTGGGAAGCCAGGACCACCAGGGCCACCCATTCCACCAGAGGACCGTCTCGAGAGAAGGAACAAACCACCAATCAGAATAACTGGGAATGCAAGATTCCCAATCAAGTTGAGTAATGGAGAACCTTGGTCTTCCTGAGCATTATGTGCTGCAAAATCAATATTCTTTGCCCTCAACTTCTGAAGAAGCTCCTGACTCAATCCTGGAAGCTGCACACGTACACGCTGAATCCGGTTACCTAACTCAGGAGAAACAGCCTCTACAATAGCTATAGTCCCATTCTCATACAAATCAACTTTCTCAACCCTTCCCTTGTCTAAATACTCAAGGAACCTAGAATATGACATCCTAGACGAAGAAACCCGTTGTCCTTCTTCATCTGCATTTGCTTTACTACTTGCAAGCAAACCAACTCCAGCTGCAGCGTTTCCTAGTAAGAGTTTAAAGAACCGTCTTCTTCCTTCATGTTTCTCCACATCCAAAGAAGCCTTCACAACTGTAACTCTAGATGTCCTATCAAGCCAAAGCTGTTTGGACCTCTGCTTGGTTGTGGAGACAGATAATCCGTTTCCAATAAGACAAGCCAGTGAAGCAGCCATCTGCTCAAGACAGTGAACAATTTAGACTATTACAAGCCATGGCGTGAACAAGAAAAACGAGATCTGGAAGAAGAACAACCAAACAAAACGAGGAACAAATTGAGCTTGAACATGCAAGTTACTAGAAACAACTTAATCAACATGAGCGACGCATATGAACAAAGATTGAAATTTTTTGTGCTACAAAGAGGAAAATTTATCAAAACAACCATTGTATTTACCATTAATGCCCGTTTTAACAAATTAATCCACCATTATTCGACATTCATCAACTTGAATAAGAGGGGAATAAAAAAAATAGACTTGCTGAATAAAACTCAGGCAGTAGAATCATGTAAAAGAAGACCGAGATTTCATAGATTCTTTTATATTTATCAAAATATTTCACAGATTGAGACCAAGCATAGAGGAAAATACTTGAGATTACAGAGATGAGCAAAGAGTGGCATGACACGCACCTGTTGATACTTGGCAGACGAAGAAAATGAGTGTTTGAAGAGGAGAATGAAATGTCTGGTTTTGAAGAGAAGAGATGTGGTTCCGAACCGCTTACGTGGCTTCCCCTAAACTCCTATATATATATATATATATATATATGTTTTTTTTAATTTTCAGTATTTTTTTTCTCACACTTGACTGTTTGCCATTTTCTTACAAAAGGATCCTTAAACATCCTTCAAAAATATATTATTTCAATAAATAAACAACCTTCCAATTTATCTCAGTAATTATAATTAAACTTCTAATTTATTCGATATATAAATAAGATCTAGTCATAAAACTCTACTTATTTAAACACCTTTGTAACATTAACATGTAATTTTCTTTCAAAATAAAAGTCAAGATATAATTCGAACAAAAGTGAGAGTTTTAGTAGAACAAGGAAAGCCACATGAAGCATTTAGCAACCAAGCAAATTCCAAAGAAAGAAGACGTATTGAGTTCGGATAGTACCTAACTTTCTGTCGACATAACCAACAAAGTACACAACAAAGACGGATCATGACTTTTCTAGGAAACCAATGTAAAATAAGTACTCACTTGTACATAAGTCACATGCTTTTACATATTATTGTCGTGAGCTTGTGCTTGTGACCAAGACAATTGATCCGACAATGGAGTTAATCAGACAAACGCCACATAAATAGAGCTTATCTTGTATTGTCTTTCTTCAATGGATATGCAGCTCGAGATGTTCAAGATTGCTTGAATCTTGGTGATCGCATCTCTCAAGTGACTCATACACTTCAATGAATGTACTATTGAAGATGGTATAGCTTAGACTCAAAACGACTGAGGACTTGCAGTTTCATTCTTGTTCACACATACTTGTGTTCCCAGACTCTAATAAAGCAGCATGGCGTCCCAAGAGAACAAGATCAAGAAGCTTCCTCCTTGCATCGTAAACTGGATTTGGATCTATCAAACGTCCTCTCTCATAAGTCTCTCTGAGAAACACAGTGTGTCTTTTCCCTTTAGTTGACATATAAAACATTCCCGGATGATCCAAAAACAAATCTCTTATGTTCAAGTCAATCCCAAAACATTTTCTGAAATGGCTGAATCTTTTCTACCTCCACCATCTTCTCCACAGTCAGACTGAGGAACTCATGAGCAATCGCAGCCGCTCTTTTCTCTATTCCCATCACACCAGATCTGTTCTTTTTCTTACCAATCATATCCTCGTATGGACCTACATAAGGCAGCCTCTGCCATTCCTTAACTTTAGCCTTAAAGTTCTTGCTCAGTCTCATTCCTGGTGGGTAACTATGTTTGAAGCTAAACTGAGTCTCGGTTCTATCCATACCGCAATCCTCCTTAGAACACTCAACCACCCTCCATTTCTCAACCGCGGCTTCAAGTTTCAATCTTTTCTCTTCTTCTTGAACCAGCTCTAAGATATGGGTATTGGGTTCATGACCATCCCTAAGCTTTTAACATGAGGATTCTTTGAGATCACAGAGTCCTCAAAATCATCTGGGAGCCCAAGTTCTCTCCAAACCTTGAAAATTGCACGAAGCGGAATCGACATTGATACGGACATAGACAAGAGCCTAACCAACCGGTCAACAACGAGAGACAAAGTAGCAGTGATAGCCAAAGCCTCTTGACGAGAAATCTCCATGGCTGCATTAGTTAACCTGCAAAAGGGCTGACATTTCACAGGATCATACAAGACATGAAAGATGTGAGGGTACTTTCGAAGAAATGAAGCGGCACCACGGTTAAGGTGGAGCTTCTGGGAGAGTCTGGAGAGAAACTCAATGCATACAGAGGGAGGATCATCTGTTGGATTGGCAAGGATAAGGTCTTGTATGGCAATGACCTTGAGAAGGTTCTTGTATTTGTCCATGAGCTTTTCAAAAACAGGGTCTCTTGATCTGGAAGCAATATATTGAGCAGATGTCGTTGCTGATCGGACATTGATGATCGAGCCACCACGCGGGTGAATCAGAAGTGATCTTATGAGGAGGAACCGCATACTATCTCAAACAGCATATGGAGCTATCCTGGTTTCCCGCGTTCCACAACTTTGCTACAAAACCCTCTATGCGGAATTATATCGAACACCTTACGGGTATATACCAAAAAAATCAAAATTTCTGAACAATTAAAATTGTGGTCTATTTAGAAAGGCTGTTTCTTTTGGGGTCAAAATGTAGAAGGTCGTAATGTACATATGTCATGTCAGTTTGCAAATTTGCAATACCTATTTCTTTTGGGCGTACCCCACTAAGGAAACCAGTTATTGCAGTTGCCAAACACTTTAAGTGGTAACAGATGTCGATGGTGGGTGATTTTCCCTTTTATCAATCGAGTTGTTTATACTTTTTTTTTCTTCTAAAAATGAGTTGTTCGAAGCTTTTGTAAAATCTTGTCCACTAAAACCATCCATAGGGAAATTATGGTTAAATGAAAAGCTGAACACATGTAATTAATCTCATTCACAAACAATTTTTTATATACAACTTTTTCTTTTCTTTTTTTGAAGATATACCATATAATTTCCCTTTTTGGGACGAAATAGGAAGTTGCCATATAACAAAATACCGTATTCCCTTTTTCATAAACAAATTGGTCATATAAAAACTGGTGGAAAAAAAAGTATAAACAAGAATTTCCAAAATCTAACGAAAAAAGAAAAAAAAAAGAAGAAGATAATTTCTAAAATTTGACAAAGAAAACGAACTTCCAAAAATCGGAGCGTATATAAACAGATCTGATCAGATCAGGACGCACAAGCAATTAATTGGAGAGCAAGTTTTTATTAAACATCTTAAATTCTTAATCGATAAATTAAAAAAATCCGAGAAAAAAGGCAACTCAGGTACCCTAATAGATAAATAGAAAGAGAGACCTTATAAAAACCCTTTTTATTAAGCTTCACGATCAAGCAGACTTCTCGTATTCGTGCCTATTCCTCCTAAGAATAAAACATGAGCGTGAATCTACCGATGGCGAGGAGAGTATGGGCGAGCAACGTCGATGAAGAGCTGACTCTTATGGAGGAACGCGTCAAGAGATTCCCACTGGTCGCATTCGATACAGAGTATCCCGGAGTTATTTATCACACTTATATCGACTCATCAGCCGACGAGACCTACAGAACCTTGAAAGCCAACGTTGAATCTACCAAGCTAATCCAGTGCGGTTTCACCCTCTTCAACGCCAAGGGAGAGATCGGTGGCACTTGGGAATTCAACTTCTCCAATTTCGGTGATCCAACTGACTCACGTAACGAGATTTCAATAGAGTTTTTGAGAAGACATGGATTGGATTTGCAAAGGATTAGAGACCAAGGAGTTGATATGTTTTCTTATAGCTTTTTCCCTAAGCTATTGAATGTGTTTCACTCTCAGAAACACGTTGAGTTTGTTACGTTTCAAGGAGCTTACGACTTTGCTTATTTCTTGTGTATCCTCAACAATGGGAAACTCCCCGAGACTCGTGGAGAGTTTGCATCAGAGATTGTCAACGTCTTCGGTCAAGTTTATGACACCAAGGTCATGGCTGGATTCTGTGACGGCCTTGGTGAACACCTCGGATTAAGCAAACTAGCTCAGCTACTTAAGATCACTCGTGTAGGAAGAACACATCACGCTGGTTCTGACAGCTTAATGACTGCCCTTGTCTTCATCAAGCTCAATCAAGTCTATGAAGATTCTAAGTTTGCTAGAGGAATGCTCTACGGAATTGGGAAAAGTGGTATCGCTAGGGCTCCTCCTGTGCCTGCTGTGCCTGCTGTGCCTGTTTTGCCTGAGCCGCCTTCTTTGATGTGTCATCAGATTGTAGCATCATATCCTTCTTCAAATCTGATGTTCCATAACGAATATGTCGCAAACTACTACCATCCTCCGTTTGCTGTCGTGGATCAAGCAGGTCTCACATGGATGTTCTATAATGGTATGTATGTGCCGCTTAATCATCTACCTTCAAGCACTTTTTCATACCCGTCTCAGACACCATCTGCTGTTGATTACCTTGGACTGCCTACGAACTATTACAATAATAATGCTTGATACGTAGTTGAGTAGAATGAGATTTCCAGCTTTAGGATGATTAGATGCATCTTTGAGATTTTTCTTTCTTTTTTTCTTTTTTCTTTTTTTGGTTTCTAGCTTTTGGTAGTAATGAAGGCTTATTTTATATTTATGGATTGTTTACATGGCTTACTCTATCAGCTGAGTATATGCCTGTCTGCAGTCTGTGATATATATAAGACCAAACTATTTTACATATATTTTCTTCAATATTGATTTTTTTTTTTCACACAAACAACATATATATGTCTATATATATATATATATATTACACACATTAATGTTTACCGTATGTATATGGTTCCAAAACGATGAGTCCTCAGAGCTTTGGAATAACTATTCTCAGAAGCCCATCCCTGCTCCAAATGCAATGATAATTTGGTGTTAGTGCTCTCTATAAACCTTGCTAAATTCTAGCTTACCAATTCAAGCTAGTGACTAGTACTAGGTTTTAAAATTGGAATATAAAACCACAGCTTTTTAGGTGTTCACTAGCTAAAACCTACAGAAAGAATCTGTCATATGAGCTCTAGGATTGAATTTTTAAGAAGAAGAGTTGTACGATGATAAGCTTGGATTGTTAGACAAGTATAGCTTCGACTTACATAAGCTCAGCAGAAACATTATCCTTGTTCACATTGCTGGGGAGTGGCCAGGAAACTTTGAATGGTCCTTGTCGTATTTCTTGCTTGTGGTATCCAAAGATTGTGTCTTTGGTGCCTGCATTAACCTTTTGACAGATAGATGTGCGTCTACCTGTCACAGTCAAGCTGCAACAGAAGGGTAAGTACCTTATTATACAATGCATAAGTCTGTGAGTTATGACAACAGATTAAAAACATGAGTGAAGATACGTATTAGTTACTTTATATTGTCGACCTCCACTCTTATATCATTGATACTGGCCCCTGGTAGCTCTATTGCCACAACATAGCTGAGTTCAGATTCAGCAACGTTCGATCTGGGAGACCACACAGTACCTGCAAAAGAAAGAAGAAAAAAGATTCTATAAGTTGGCATGTTCAATTGCAAAAAAGCTTGTATGGTTGCTAGTTCTTGTACTGTACGTTGTGTAGATCAAGGCCGTTGATAAAACATTTAAGTTAACTAAGACAAGTATCAGGTTATAGGATGAGAAAAATAGCGTAAATATAATGGAATGTATTCTGCATCTGGTATCCTATATTTGTATTCATTACCTAAATTGGCCAACTTAGGAAGATCAGGCTTAGGCTTTTCCTTTTGCTGATTTGGTGAAACAGAAGAAAAAAGGAAGTCCTCTTTTGCAGGCTTAGAAAACTGTGGCTTGGCGTACTCAGGTGAAGAAAGAAGGAAGCTAGTCGTTTTGGTCGCAGACCACTTGGTAGATGCAGCGTCCTGTGGTATGGTCCTCTGCAAAAACATTATGAAACAAATTTTCTTTTATAAAAGTAAACAAGTATCTGCAATTTTAGTCACCAGACAATATGAACTTGATAACAATAATAATAAAGAAGTGAAGTTACCTCATCAGTCGAAGCCTGCCTCATATAAAAACCCTGTGCAGAAGATGCTTGCCGAGCAAAATACATCTTATTGTCACACCTTCTAATGAAACTGATGCCGCAATTCTGAAGCATCGCAAGTGATTAAAAGATGTTAATTATTAGAGCAGAGAAGGAGAATTTTGTTGGGTACCTCATGGTTCTCATCAGTTGAAGCCTGCCTCATAAAAAAGCCCTGTTCAGAAGATGCTTGCCGGGCAAAAGAGATTTTGTTGTCACACCTTCTCATGACAGAGTTCAAACTGCCGCTGCAGTTCTGTGGCCATCACACGTTACATAAGACGTTTATTTAGATGATCTCATCCGATTTTTGGAGTAAGGAAACAAGAGATATAGAGAGAAGGGAATACCAAGGGGACGAGAGATGCGGTGGAGGCGGGATCGTAACTTGTTGCCGTGAAGTGGGCGGCGACGGCAGCGAGCCTGCGTCGAGCGGTGATGGATTCAAGCTCCATTTAGAATCTCTCTGATTTCTTCGATCGCTGGAGAGACAAAGGATGAAAAAAAATGAGTGGCTTTAACTTGGCGCGCGGATTCGAAAATATCTTCTCTAGGAGGATTAGATTTTTTTTTGATCCGGGGAAATGGACAATTATGACAACGACCCGTTTTAAATAATAAAAAAAACAAAAATATCTCCCTTTTTACTTTGACTTTTCAACTATATATGCATGCTTTGGAATCCTGACACATACAACGTATCAAAAATCAGTAGAGTATAGCTTGAAATGATTAGGATTTTTTCAGCGATTAGAGAAAATAATAGTGTCAAAATAACAAGTAATTTTAGGCCCTAAACATGTGAACGTGGCCATGCCAAGTTATTGGACTTTTGAGATGATGTTTGATTGTTTTTTACAACATTGTGTAAAATATGTATGAGTTAAAGTTTATTTAGAGACTAATATCAATTTTTCTATATTAGAAATAAACGGAATAAAAATTGATACTAAAATTTAATCCAATCAAACTTAGTCAGAACGAAATATTTGTAGTTCACTGAAGTTTGTATTTTTAAATTAAATTACACATTTTTAAAGGCAAATCTAATAATCAAATACTGTTTGCTTATAAATGATTTTGTTGTTTTTTTTTCCAGAATGCAGCCGAAGCCAAACCAAAATCTAACTAAAATTCTGCCATAATAAACTGACAAATTTCGGTTACCATAAATCAAAATTTGTCAATATAATTAATTCGAAAGCCAAAAAAAAAAAATATTTGGAGAAGTCATTGAAAAAATAAAATTTGTTGTTAAATTATGTCTGTTAAAAGGTAAACGCAAATTGCACTGCAGACACTCCGAGCGGTATTGTTTTCGTAAAAATTCACCAAACTCCAACAACCAACCATCTGTTGCGACTCCAAATCAATCTAAGTTTCAGCTGCTCCCACTCTCCGGTCAGATCCAAACACGCCGATCATTCTCTCTTCGTAGGCCTCTCTCTCTCTTCCAATCTTGCGAAATTTGATTTGCCCCATCCGGATTATACTGATTTCTAACCCGCGTTGGCGAGCTTTGAATCTGTGAATTTTGAGCTCACTCCCGATTCAGGTTGAGAGGAGATATGTTTTCGCTACGCATATTGAATGCCTTGATTTGTTTGAGCTCGGAATCATTTAACTTTTCCTGATTTAGAATGGTCGGAGTTTGTTTCGCATTTCACCCGATTTCGTGAAACTCAGATTCATACGTATTTGTTTCCTTATTTATATGTATTTGTTTCTCTATGTACCAGTGACGTATTAGTCTGTTCTTGAAGCAGTATGTTTTTCGTTTCCCACTTTGTGGCAGCATTCACAGATTTGCGCAGTTTTGTTATTTACTCCCTTGTTGATGACATGGTATTCAAATTTCTCCGTCTATAAATTCTTTTTGTTCTTATCAGAAAAAATGTGGCTTGTTTTCATTCTGTTTGAAGATGTTGTGTATGAATCTTTGCATTGGCGTATTAGAAGCTTTTTTTGATTGACATGTGGCTCCTTATGACTACTTTGTTATCATAATGGAATTTGTCACAGAAAGCTTGACTGGCTGAAGCTTATGTTTGTGATTCTAGGTCAAATGTCCAGTAATTCCAGAGAATTGCATAGCATATTCACCAACATCTGATTTTCCTACCTTCTTTGAATTCAGTTATCCGGCTGGGATATGCGAGTGAGAGTTGGACACTGAGCCATTTGAACATATGAGTACTGGCTCAAACATAAAAAAAAAATTCCTTGCATTTCCGTGGCAGGGCAGCTGTCCATCACAGGGGTACTCATTGATAGATTTTCAAAATCCCTGTTGAGTAGATAAAGGTTGTGATTACTAGATTGAGTGCTCCGTCAGAGTGGTCTGTGAATGGGAGCCAAAAGGGTTAGCTGGTGAGGTTATATTGATGGACCAAAGAATGCAGCTCCGTGATGGTAGCACAATGGAATCTGTATCCAATCGGGGGGATGTAGACAGAGAACAGGTTTTAGAGCCGTTTGATATTGAAAATGAAAACAGTAAGGAGACAAAGCGCTCCAGAAGTGTTGATATTGGTTACAGTTCCGGTGATAACCTCGAAACATTGCCTAAAGCGTCAAAAGAAGCTATCTCTACTGCCGACGTGCTTAAAACACTGTTCTTTATACTTGTATGGTACACTTTCAGCACATTTTTGACTCTGTAAGTATGTCTTTGCGACTATCAGTTATCCTTTTCTTGTTTTAATTCCTTACATCTAGCATTTAATTTGTTTGCTATTTTTTAGGTACAACAAAACACTACTAGGAGATGATTTGGGAAAATTTCCTGCTCCCTTATTAATGAATACCATTCACTTTTCTATTCAAGCTGTTTTATCAAAGATGATAACATGGTACTGGTCGGGGAGATTTCAACCTGATGTTACCATATCATGGAGAGACTATTTTATCAGAGGTAAACTCACCAAATTATGTCATGTATTCTCTTTTTTATAATGTGTTAATGAGCATTCCCTTAGCATTACTTTCTATGTTATTCTCATTACGTAGTACTTAGACCTTTCTGCAACTTATCCAATGCTCTATCATCTACAGTATCTAGTGACAACGAGAGAAAGGAAAGGTCCGAGGATATAGTTTTCCTTTTTGTTTCATTTTTCTGGAAGTTGATTAGATTGAATTTCTATGAACTGATGACCCACATGGACTGTCCTTTCACAGTTGTACCAACAGCACTTGGAACTGCTATGGATATAAACCTAAGTAACGAGTCACTTGTCTTCATATCGGTCACGTTTGCAACAATGGTTAGTTATTTTATTTGCTATGGTAGGTTTATGCAACTTTATAGAAATTTGTGGGTGGAACGAAGTGAGACTTGTGGAATGGTACTCACGTATTTTTTTCATTTGCAGTGCAAATCTGCAGCTCCAATATTTCTTCTTCTGTTTGCTTTTGCCTTCAGGTGCTTTATCCATAACATCTTCTTTTATATCTTGATTTGTAGACCATACATGAGACACTGTACTGTACAATTTTATCAACGGTATACTCTATAGCTATAGTTAAACCGTAATAACACTTTCGTTTACATATTTTTCTTTGAATAAAAAGCCATATTTTTCAATTCTCACTGATTTGATGTTCCACTTTCGTTATGGAGTATTTCTATCATTTTTGTTTGTTGTGTTATTCTGACACAATATTTCTCTTGTAAGGCTGGAGTCTCCAAGCTTGAAACTTTTTGGCATTATTTCAGTGATCTCAGCAGGAGTGTTGTTAACAGGTATGTTTTCCTCCGTCATTTATAGTGCTTTGTACTCCGTTGTTCAACCTTAGTCATTTCTTTAACCTGTCTGCTACAATATCTATCTAGATGTTTTAGTTTAGTTTTTTCTAATCGAAGCCGTTAAACTTGTTATTTGCTCACCATCAAGTATATTCATTTGCTTCCAGTTGCAAAGGAGACAGAATTTGAGTTTTGGGGTTTCGTTTTTGTCATGCTTGCTGCTGTCATGTCTGGTTTCCGCTGGTGTATGACGCAAGTTATTTTGCAGGTATAACATTTAACTTAGTTTTAATTGTTTATAAACCATACATTGGATCATTATATATTTTAACTCTTTACCTTTACTTTCTATGGTCTTTGTCATCCAATGTTTTGGTGCATCCCGATGACAATATGTGTAGAAAGAAACCTACGGTGGGTTCTGCTCTTGGTGTTTTCTCATTTATAATTTGCGTTCTTGGTTAAGTCACAAGACCTATAAATTAATTTATACTTTTTTGTTCATCTAGGCCTGAAAAATCCATTCACATTCATGAGCTACGTGGCACCAGTGATGGCTATAGTGACTGGTCTCCTTTCTCTCCTTCTGGATCCATGGAGTGAATTTCGAGACAACAGATACTTTGATAGTGGAGCGCATTTTGCAAGAACTTTTTTTTTGATGCTTTTTGGTGGAGCACTGGCTTTTTTTATGGTGAGCATTTACTAAATAATTTGCACTTCTTATGTAAAAGTGAACTTGTCTTGATAGGTGCAGGTTGAAGCATATTTTGAAGCTTTAGTTTAGTATCGAATCATTCTTCCATGCTCACTAACTAATATTTTGTTTCAGGTTTTGACGGAGTACGTTCTTGTTTCCGTGACCAGTGCTGTAACTGTCACAATAGCGGGAGTTGTTAAAGAGGCTGTCACCATTGTGGTATGTCCTATATTCTTAATCTTTTTGGATTATGTTTGTTAGTCTGCTTCAGATACTATAATAAACCCCAGCCTTCTTCTTAGTTCGTCCATTATATATTCACAAGATTAGGGGAAACTGTGTGTTTTTTTTAGAAAAAGAAGATCAAACTGATGCTTAGATTGTAAATACTGATTTCTTCTATTCTTAAACAACAAAGTCCAAACTATATTATTGAAACCTTGCAGTGATATTTCTAGACAATGGACTCCTATCTTAAGATGGTGAGACTATATTGGTCATATGGCATACAAATAGACACACCTGCTTGGAGTCCGCTTCATAGGATGGATTATGAGTTCATGTCTGGTCTTATGATACTGTTATAGGTCAATATTTGTTTACAACAGGGAGACCTATGAAACAGAACTAATTTCTTAATTGGCTTCTCGTTCACTTTAAATATGCCCTGCATCCTGAGGACTTACTGTAGATAATTTTGTATCTGTGCTACTGTTGAGTATTTGATGAATGCTGAATCATATTGGGGATGTAAAATCTTCATTGTTGTTCTTTTACTCGGTGCATACAGGTTGCAGTGTTTTATTTCCATGACGAATTTACGTGGCTGAAAGGTGTTGGTCTGATTATCATCATGGTTGGTGTCAGTTTGTTCAACTGGTACAAGTAAGTAACTCTTCTTCGCTTATTTCCTTGGTCTTTGTCGCATGGAGTAAGGAACTTCGAATAAAATGAATTAGAATCTCATATTTGTATTTTGAAACCGATACATGCTTTTGATGTTTTCCCAGATATGAGAAACTACAAAAGGGGCACAAAACAGAGGATGATAAGCAGTTACAAGTTCCAAGTCAAACTGGAAGATATGTGATTCTTGATGAGATGGATGATCAAGAAAACAGTCCCTAAGAATTTTTGTTACATTTCACATTATCTGTTAACCCCTATAGGTTGATATGGAAGCTTGTGGTGACCTTCCTTGAGGAAAAGACTATTAAATACTTTTTAAGGCAATTGTATTGGAAATTTTGAGGTTTCCCTGCCTTGCCATTATCAAGAGTTGAAATGAAAGCAGTGAGTAATCAATCAAATTTGGTTCAATTTTACATGTCTTTTGGTACCCATTTTATTGAGAGTTTCTGTTATAACATTCTTATGAAATTGAACTACATATACTTAACTCTGTATGAGTCCAAATCGCAATCGAAACTAAAAATTCTAACTCAAATTTATTCTGTAGAACTTCATACAATAACTAATGGAAACATCAGATTACATATAAGTTCATTGTGTAAAACTGAGACTAACACTAAAGCCCAGAAGAAATATAAATTTAAAAGAATAATGAAACGAGAGAAACAAAATTCAGATGTGGCATCCACAACAAAGGTAGAAGAAGCAGAGAGTAGAAACGAGAACGAAAGCTTCGACTACATACATGACCTTGAAAACAACTCCGTCCACTATCTCCGTCTGCAATATTTCCACTCGCTTCCACTTCCCCGACGACGAAGAAGTTGAAAACAGATTCCTTAGTCGTCGCCATGTCTGTGTTTCTTTAGTCGAAACTTGTTCATCCTCTTGCTGCTGCTTCTTCTTCTTCAGCGATGCCCACTTCTTCATCACTCCCATCCTCGACTCTTTCTCTCTATCCCTCTACTACAAAGCTATGTAACGGTGCATTCTTATACTGTGGAGAAGAGACGGTGGCAGTGTAGTGATTAGGTTTGAGAAGGTGAGGGTATTATTGTCAAATATACTAAGGAAGGAATGAGATGCCCTTAGACCTTTTGCGTCGGAAAAGGAAAAATAGCTGGCGAAAGGTCGAACCGTGGAAGGGAAGCAGGGGTATTTTGGGCTTTTCATAAGACTTTTTTTTTTGGGAATAGAAGAACGGTCCAGCGGTTTCGCCTTTTATTACAGAGGGATCCACTAAGACAATGCAACGGTCCTTTCTCTCATATTGCTACAATGTCACACTTTACATGCATGGATCTATATATAAATAAATTACTAAATTATTCATGTAATCACGTAGTGTCGTGAGGAACTGTATGTCTATAATTTTTATTTTTGTATATGCTAAACAGCTAAATTTTATTTGTCAAATTTAGTCCTCCGATAACGAAAGGGAACCTAGTTGTCTCTATCAACATTTTGTAACATTACGTAGAGCCGTTCTTTTTATCAATCGAAATTTGTTTAATTTTTATCCTACTTTTTCTTGTTATTTCTGTATTTTTAGGTTGGGATATAATATGATGATGTTTAAGAACACAAGAACATAAATTATTAAATCTCTTCAATTAATAATGTTGTGTACTCAATGTTGTAACAGTTTTCCTATAACCTGTGAACTGATTATTATATAAATTATTTATACTAAATTCTAAATTACTTTGAGTTTAGAATTATCTTCAAGTACAACAGCATGTACTATAGTAATTAAATCATAGCCCTCTCGACTTAGTTTTGTAACTTGTATAGTTGTATATGCTCAAGTTGGGCACTTATACTCGTAAGTTTTTATTTTTGCCATGCTCAATTGCTCATGCGTTTGATTGGTTCGATTCTTTTAAAGCATAAATATTAATTAGTACTCACTATTTATAAAGTCGCACCGTACTCAATAATAGGTTGAAGAAGTCAAAGTAGCTGGAAACAAAATTCGACCGTTGAGAAAGTTATTTGTCCAACTAATTAACCCGAGGGATTAAAGATTATCTATTTTCTTTCAAGAGATTAAGAGTGCACTCAAAAGAAAGAAAGAAAATAAAACAAAAGAGTAAAAAACACTCAAATGAGTTTCACTTTCACATAACAACTCCATTGAAATACCTCAGAAACTAATATAGTGACTCTTAATATGTTTTTAAGGTTACTGACACGAAGGCCCATTAGCTCAGTTGGTTAGAGCGTCGTGCTAATAACGCGTAGGTCGCGAAACCTGCATGGGCCATTTATTTAATTTTGTATTTTAAACATGCCAAAAGAAAAACATTCTTAAGACACATGGGCCAGTGGTTTAATTTTGCATTTTAAACATGGGCCAAAAGAAAATCATTCTTAAGATACATGGGCCAAAAGAAAAACATTCGCAAGACACATGGGCCAGTCGTTGACCCAACTGGCAACGTTGTTTATCTTTGTGTCGTTATGAAAACATGATAATGGGACGTTGTTAATTGGTGAAAACGTAAAACGTCATGTAGTCTAGATTCTGTAGCCGTTGTGTAGCCGTCTTCTTGCTTCCACTTTGAGCTCCGTTTCGACTTCTCCGAGAAGCAATTCCCCAGACTTTCCCGGGAATAAAAAATTAATCCCCGGGAAAATCTCGTAAAGGAGGAATAGGGAATCGAGCTTGAGCAACAAAAAACCTAGTCCTGGGTTTGCTTTTGTACTCATTTATGAAAAAGTCATACAGCTAAAAAGAGAGTGAAAATCAATTTCTTTTTGTGTGTAAAGGAAGACACAAATCGAGAAATCAATTTTATAGTTTCATTTTTAGCATTCTTTTCTTCTTCATAGAGCAATCGAATTGCCCTAAACCCCACTCCACGAATCTCTTCTCTTTTTCCTGCACATATATATTCACAAAAAGGGAGGAAGAAGATGAGTATTATGATAATCATCGATTCGTTGAGTATTGTCAAAGAAGAAGAGGAATTTTTAATTGATCAGTTATGGCGAGTACCAGTAGTGGTCGAGGTGAAGATGGGCGGCCGCCGCAGATGCAACCAGTTCGGTCTCTATCTAGGAGGATGACGCGAGCTGGGACGATGATGATCGATTATCCTAATGAAGATGAAAGCGCCATTGATAGCGAGCTTGTACCTTCTTCTCTCGCTTCCATTGCTCCTATTCTTCGAGTTGCTAATGATGTTGAGACTGATAACCCAAGAGTTGCTTATCTCTGTATGATTTCTCAACCTTTTTTTTATTTGTTCACAATTTGATACATTGGAAGGAGTTTACTGTCTTTTTTGTTGGGATTGAATAATTTTTTACTTAGAGTTCAATCAATATGGAGTTACCTACTCTTATGAGTGTTTAGTGCATCCAATTTGTGATGCGTCCTGTTAACTGAAATAGGATAACTCGAATGCATTTGACGAAGATTGTGCTTTTGGATGATAATATCAAGCTTTTCTCATCTTACTGTATTGTCTCTCTCACTAGGTCGCTTCCATGCCTTTGAGAAGGCTCATAGAATGGATCCAACATCAAGTGGACGAGGTGTCCGTCAATTTAAGACCTATCTATTGCACAAGTTAGAGAAGGTATATAGATCACATGATTAGCATGCTTTTCTCTTCGTTGAATTGATAGTATGCAGTAAACAATGCTTATCTTAGTTGTGTGTATAAACCAAAATGTGAACTCAACAACGATTTTCTTGACGACCTTACATTTGGATGTATCCTGAGACAGTAGTTTTTGAATTTTGTTTTTTTAGGAAGAAGAGACTACAGCACCTATGTTGGCGGAGAATGACCCGAAAGAAATTCAGATGTACTATCAGAAGTTCTGTGAGGAAAAAATAGAAGCAGGAGAAGGGAAAAAGACACCGTGGGATCTCTTCTTAATATTTGGAATCTTTACATGATAAAGATTTAAATGATGTCTCCTAAATCTTTTGCTTCTATCGTTTTTGTCATTATAGGGAGGAGATGGCCAAGCTTTACCAGATAGCTACTGTCTTGTATGATGTTTTAAAGACAGTGGTTCTTCAAACAAGAATAGACGAAAAGGTCGATTAGTGTTCCCCTACATCCCTGGATAATAGATTATCCCCAATATGGTAATTGTGGCAGTTGACAATTGACAATTGACATTTTGTTGTTGTTGGAATGTAGACCCGTAGGTATGCCAAAGAAGTTGAAAGAAAGAAGGAACAGTATGCACACTACAATATTCTTCCGCTGTACGCTGTAGGGGCTAAAACCGCAGTAATGGAACTCCCTGAGGTTGCATGTGCAAATTTTGCCTACTTAATTTGTCCATCATTTTAGTCATCTTGAACTCTCATCGTTGTTTTTTCCGTTAAAATTTAGATTAAGGCTGCAATTCGTGCTGTCTGCAATGTGGATAATCTTCCTCGGCCAAGATTCCATTCAGCCTCGACTAATTTAAATGACGTAGATAGGGAAAGAGCCAAAGATATTCTCGAGTGGCTTGCTTTGGTGTTCGGTTTTCAGGTAACTTTCAAGTTCCTTTCTTGCCATTTTCGTTTTCAAGTTTTGATTCTATGAAAATGGTCATGATTAATCTTCCTATTTTTCGTGGTGAAAGCGAGGAAATGTAGCTAATCAGAGGGAGCATCTCATACTGCTACTTGCCAACATTGATGTGAGAAAGAGGGATCTCGAGAATTATGAGGAGGTAAATTTCAGTACTCTGTGGGCGACCACAAAGCTTCCTTTTCTGAAGAATATTACATACAATTTACTAACTTTGAAGGAAAATCTAGTTGAAGCCTAGCACTGTGAGGAAGTTGATGGAAAAGTATTTCAAGAATTACAGGTCATGGTGCAAGTATTTGCGGTGTGAATCGTATCTCAGGTATCATTAATAATCGCTTCGATAAATCAAGCTATTAACGTTCCTGGGACTTCAAAAAATTGTTTCTGTTACATCCCTTCTCTTCTAAAATCAATGTCAATTGGTGGATGTTTTTCCTATTGGCAGGTTTCCTCCAGGCTGCGATGAGCAACAGCTGAGCCTTCTGTACATTGGCCTTTATCTTCTCATTTGGGGTGAAGCATCAAATGTCCGCTTCATGCCTGAATGCCTTTGCTACATTTTCCACAATGTAGGTTCTTTATGTTCATCTTTCCTCCTTTCCTCTTATTTGTTTCTATGATGCTTCTCCCGGTCAGTTCAAATAAAACTTTGAACTCTAGATTCCAATATCTGTAATATCTACCTGAGATACTAAGGCAAAGTCCTTTGATTTGTTCTCATATATTTTGTTGGAAGATTTTATGGCCAGTATGTTTTTAAGAATCTCCGGTATGCATACATTTAAGTAACCATGTTGTTTTCTTAAATTTTCTTGTGAAGATGGCCAATGAAGTCCATGGAATTCTGTTTGGCAATGTATACCCTGTAACTGGGGACACATATGAGACAGGCGCACCTGATGAAGAGGCATTCTTAAGGAATGTTATAACACCAATCTACCAGGTCTTACGTAAGGTATGTAACTTTCTGATCCAGTCTCGTGTTTTTGCCTTGCATATTACCTCTACTAAAAACCCAGATTCTTTTGTGAAAAAAGGAAGTCAGAAGAAACAAACTGGGCAAGGCAAGCCATTCAAAATGGAGAAACTATGATGATCTGAATGAGTACTTTTGGTGAGTTAGCTCAGTTTGATTTGGTATTACATATATGTATTAGTCAAGTGTCGCTATCTGAGCAAAATTTATTTACTTATTCAGGGATAAGAGGTGTTTTAGGCTGAAATGGCCAATGAACTTTAAGGCAGATTTTTTCATCCACACTGATGAGGTCTCACAACGTCCAAATGAGGTGCTAGTTTTACTTATTTGTCACTGCATAAGCAGTATACTTTTATGTACAACTATTATCTTCACTTTTTCATCACGCTTGAAAATATTTGATAGATTGAATATCCTTTATATTTCCAAATGCTTACATGCATCGATCATCCATCTTTAATTGAATCCCATATACTTTTGTTTTCTTCCTGTATAAGGATTAGCAATGATTTTTTGTTAATTGCAGAGACATGACCAAGTCTCTTATGGAAAAAGGAAACCCAAAACTAATTTTGTTGAAGCTCGCACGTTTTGGAACCTCTATAGAAGTTTCGACCGGATGTGGATGTTCCTTGTATTGTCTCTACAGGTAGAATTCTGAATTAGAATTCTCACTCCACTTCTTCTCTGTTACATAAATGTGTGTAGTGATTCTATTATTTTTCAGACTATGATAATAGTTGCATGGCACCCGTCGGGATCTATACTTGCCATTTTTTCTGAAGATGTCTTTAAAAACGTTTTGACCATTTTCATCACTTCAGCTTTTCTTAATCTTCTACAAGGTAACTTCTATTTCCATTTCAGTTTGACACTACCCCTATCCTAGATGTTTATACCATATTGGCGTAATCATTTGTTCCTTTTATGAAATGCAGCAACACTGGATGTAATTCTTAGTTTTGGTGCTTGGAAGAGCCTAAAATTCTCTCAAATTCTGCGTTACATCACAAAATTTTTAATGGCAGCCATGTGGGCCATCACGTTGCCAATTACTTACTCGAAGTTGGTGCAGAATCCAACTGGACTAATAAAGTTCTTCAGCAGATGGGTTGGGAGTTGGCTTCACCAGTCGTTGTACAACTATGCTATTGCCTTATATGTCTTACCAAATATTTTGGCTGCTGTGTTTTTCTTACTTCCACCTCTGCGGAGAATCATGGAGCGATCAAATATGCGGATTGTCACACTTATCATGTGGTGGGCTCAGCCAAAATTGTATGTGGGCAGAGGAATGCATGAAGAGATGTTTGCACTTTTCAAGTAAGAAAAATGATGTTATTCATTGTAGTTTTCTTCTCTATCTTGCCTTATAATCCTCCTTCTCCTGGATCCTGAGAGAAAATTCAGCAAGCTGCTGTTCTCTTTTGGAAGGATTATTTTTATTTCTCTTCTCCTGGATCCTGAGAGAAAATTCAGCAAGCTGCTGTTCTTTTCTGGATGCATTGTTTTTATTGTTTCAAACAGTTTATAGTTTATTGCTGCACATCGGACATGGTACAATAATATTGGTTACAGCTTTATTTATGCATCCATATGATTAATTTTGCTCAATTCATGTTGTCTTAGGTATACATTCTTTTGGGTCATGCTGTTACTTTGCAAGCTCGCATTCAGCTACTATGTGGAGGTGAATTAGCTTCTTATGCTGACGCTTATAACTCAATGTTTAGTCTCATGTTTTACATGTTTACCGTTAATAAAACCCTCATTTAGTATCGTAATCCTTCACTTTGTGATGTCTATTAAGCAGGTTGTAGTCCTAATTATCCTCGAAAACTTGCAATAAGCATCTTTTTGTTGCAGTTATATTTTAATATGTATCATTATTGATGATTCCTGGACAGATATTACCACTCGTCGGCCCAACAAAATTAATATGGGATATGCATGTCGTAGATTACCAGTGGCACGAGTTCTTTCCAAATGGTAGTAACACTTACTCAGAGCATCCTCATGCATTGCTATCAACTGCTTTTTATTCTAACATATATGATATTCATGCAGCCACTCATAACATTGGTGTAATCATCTCCATATGGGGTCCAATTGTCTTGGTAAGTAATCTGTATTGAATAACTTGGCAAGAATATTTCCAATACCCTGAAGTTTGATTCTTGTTTAGGTTTATTTCATGGATACGCAAATATGGTATGCCATATTCTCTACTCTATTTGGTGGGATTTATGGAGCCTTCAGTCATCTTGGGGAGGTAATTGTTGTGCTTTTCTTAGTAGGCAAAAATTTATGAATGAAAATCTTATGTGGTATTAGTTAAAGTTTGTGATTCCCAAGGTTAAGAGCGCAACATTCTGCAAAATTTTCGTACTTATTTTAATCTCCATTTTTAATTTGCAGATACGCACGCTTGGAATGTTGCGGTCCAGATTTAAATTTGTTCCATCTGCTTTCTGTACTAAACTTACACCGTTACCTCTAGGTCATGCAAAGAGAAAGCACTTGGTATTAGCCGCACATATAAATTTAATTGACAAGACAGTGTACGCCTACAATTTTCATTTTATGGGTGAAAATTTTGAGTAATGCAGGAAGAAACGGTGGACGAAAAAGACATTGCGAGGTTCTCACAGATGTGGAATAAGTTCATACTTACTATGCGGGATGAGGATCTGATCAGTGATAGGTTTGAGGACTTTTTCTCTAGTATCGACTCATCACAGTAAACTCCTATGTTCATTTCATAAACAATGTGTCTTTGCTTCTTTGGTTTGTAGGGAAAGAGACTTGCTACTTGTACCTTCGTCTTCTGGAGATGTTTCTGTTGTGCAATGGCCTCCTTTCTTGCTTGCTAGCAAAGTAAATAATACAGCTCACTCTGTAACATCTTCACGCTATCCAGTATCTCTTCTTGCTGAAAGTGTATTTACCTTTTGATAATAGATTCCAATAGCATTAGACATGGCTAAAGATTTCAAGGGAAAAGAGGACGTCGACTTATTCAAGAAAATAAAAAGCGAATACTATATGCATTACGCAGTGGTTGAGGCTTATGAAACCGTGAGAGACATAATATATGGCCTTCTTGAAGATGAATCTGATAAACGGTGAGTATTTTTGTCCCCTTCAATACTAAACATCCTTTCTTAACCTAATTGAGGATGGCCTACTAACTATACTACTACTGTCTCCCAATTTATATAGGATTGTGAGGGAGATTTGCTATGAAGTCGATGTAAGTATCCAACAACACAGATTTTTAAGTGAATTCCGGATGACTGGTATGCCTTTGCTCAGTGACAAGCTAGAGAAATTCTTACAAACCCTGGTAATGTAGATATAGATTCTTTTTTTTTTCGTTCAATATCAATACTTACCATTTTTTTATGTTTATTACTCTCCCTCTCTAAATGAAATTTGATCCTGTTGACAGCTAAGTGATTATGAGGACGTTGAAACTTACAAGTCTCAGATAATCAATGTTCTCCAGGATATTATTGAAATCATCACACAGGATGTTATGGTTAATGGTCACGAGTAAGTCCTGATAGTTCATATGTAAAGATTTGCCTCATTTTCTATGCAAGAAAATCTCCTCTGTTTTTCTTCTCTCTAGTTTCCGACAATCCTTAAATGTGTAAGCCCAAAAAACTTCACTATGAAATATCCATGAAACATGCTTTTTCATTCTACATGTAGAATCCTTGAAAGGGCTCATTTTCAGAGTGGTGATATTGAAAGCGACAAGAAAGAACAAAGGTTTGAAAAGATAAATCTTCGTTTGACTGAGAATATATCTTGGAGGGAAAAGGTACACAATTTTTTTTTATGTCAGATGTGAACAGCCATATTTTCTGCTTTTGGATCTCATTTTTCGTTCTAACTTTGTAGGTTGTAAGACTTTTGTTACTTGTGACTGTTAAAGAGTCTGCAATAAATATCCCTCAAAATTTGGAAGCTCGTCGTCGTATGACATTCTTTGCAAATTCCCTATTCATGAATATGCCAGATGCTCCCCGAGTTCGTGACATGTTATCCTTTAGGTACATGTTTTAGCTTAATACCTGAAGAAAAATACTATTAACTCACAACTTTGATAAATAAAAGCTATACATGATGATCCAAGTCTGTTTTGTTATCTTTTGTTTCTCATTTGGTTAATGGAAAATATTAATTTTAGATGATCTTGAAAGCAAGTAACAGTTGGTTTCCACAATTTATGTCTAGTGTCTTAACTCCTTATTACAAAGAGGATGTTCTCTATTCGGAGGAAGAACTGAACAAGGAAAACGAAGATGGAATAACTATTTTGTTTTACCTACAGAGGATATATCCTGGTAAGCTTCTATCTGGTGCTTATGTACGTGTTCATAACAATTTTTAAAGTTTGCTGAATGAAAATGACTGAATAACAGAGGAATGGTCAAACTATTGCGAACGTGTAACTGATCCGAAACGGAATTTATCTGAGAAAGACAAGGCAGAGCAACTCCGTCAGTGGGTATCTTATAGAGGCCAGACCCTTTCAAGAACAGGTATACTATCAGAACGTTTTAGGATTTACTTATATGCATTACATCTGCCATCGCTAATGTATTTTCTTCTTCACTATTGCTAGTTAGGGGAATGATGTACTACAGAATGGCTCTTGAGCTTCAATGTTTCCAGGAATACACTGGAGAAAACGGTTGGTACTTCCTCTCCACTCTCAGTATCAAATGTTTCAACCTTACACATTTTGTGGTTTGGCCTTCTCTGCCTAATTTTCCTCCACTAGTTCATTTAGTTGTCAGAAGAACTTTTTGGAAAGTTAATCTTGCTTGAGACAAAGTATTATATTATGAATTCTATTTTCATCTTGCAGCTGCGGATGGTGGTTATCTTCCCTCGGAATCAAACGAAGAGGATCAAAAGGCTTTTAGTGACCGTGCACGAGCTCATGCTGATTTAAAATTCACATATGTCGTGTCATGTCAGGTCTATGGGAACCAGAAAAAGTCAAGTGATGCCCGGGACCGGAGTTGTTACAATAACATTTTACAGCTCATGCTCAAGTAAGAAAGTTCTCTTTTTTGAAATCAAAACTTCATGCTTATTCTTCTAGCTTACTTTTAATTATACATTATGGTTAGGTATCCGTCCTTGCGTGTCGCCTATATAGATGAAAGGGAGGAGACAGTTAATGGAAAATCACAGAAAGTATTCTACTCCGTGCTGCTCAAAGGATGTGACAAATTAGATGAGGTATGCGAAGGCAATTTATATTCATGAGTTTTCATACTTATATAGCCCACTTCCTTGCTTACCTGGTTTTCTCTCCATGAGTGGTTTTAGATCACAAATAAAAAGTTCTCGAGTTTATAAAATCTGAATTTATTGCCAGTTCCGCATAGAACCCAGATATAGTAACCTAATTCCGCTGAACGTTGTTCTTGATTTACTAGGAAATATATCGTATCAAACTTCCTGGCCCTCCTACTGAAATTGGTGAAGGAAAACCTGAAAATCAAAACCATGCCATCATTTTCACTCGCGGTGAAGCACTTCAGACCATAGACATGAACCAGGTAGCTTTCGTCTCTCTGTCCCTCAACCAGTTTGTTGACTCCAACCATATTCTCATTCCTTTTTTTTCATTTCAGGACAACTACTTTGAAGAGTCTTTCAAAATGAGAAATGTGCTACAAGAATTTGATGAAGGTCGACGTGGCAAGAGAAATCCTACAATTTTGGGTCTTCGTGAACACATATTTACTGGAAGGTCTGAGATTCTTCACACATTTGGTCTTTCTTGATTTTTAATGCACCTGTCACCACATTTTGGCACTGTAATATATTGTTTCTTTTTTTTTTCTCGTCTGACTTCTTTCTGATCCTGCAGTGTTTCATCACTTGCTTGGTTCATGTCGAATCAAGAAACAAGTTTCGTAACCATTGGCCAACGTGTCCTGGCAAATCCTCTGAGGTATTCTCATATCTTGTGACGAGGGAAAAGATCCTTCCAGTTCTTCCTTTGTAGCTTCAAATCTGACTTTAGAAGTAGCAGTCTCTGCATCATCGAACCTGAAAGATTATATTTGAGTTAGAATCTTTTTGTTCTGGAAAGAAAGACTAGCTTGGATTCTTCGTTCAACTTACTCATGCTTCTTTTACAGGGTTCGTTTCCATTATGGTCATCCTGATATATTTGATAGAATCTTCCACATCACAAGGGGAGGCATTAGCAAGGCTTCAAAGATAATAAACTTAAGTGAAGATATCTTTGCAGGTAGAGAACGGTTCTTGACAAACATAAATTTTGTTTTAAAAATTGTGTATTTGTGATGGCTAATCATGGTAACATCCAGGGTACAATTCAACTCTTCGTGGGGGTTACATCACACATCATGAGTATATTCAAGCAGGGAAAGGGCGTGATGTAGGGATGAATCAAATTTCGTTTTTTGAAGCTAAAGTTGCAAATGGTAATGGAGAACAAACACTAAGTCGTGACGTTTACCGACTTGGACGCCGGTTTGATTTTTACAGGATGCTCTCATTCTACTTCACCACAGTTGGTTTCTATTTCAGCAGCATGGTATGCCTAATTCCTCATTCAATGCCAGATTCAAATAGTTATTTCCTTTTGTAGCTCTGCCCTATACTTTTGGTTGGATCTTGGATTTTTCAGACGACTAAAAAACATATCTTTTCTGTTTCAGATAACCGTGCTCACTGTATACGTGTTCCTTTATGGGCGTCTTTATCTGGTATTGAGCGGATTAGAAAGGAATATCCTGCAAAGTGCAACTGTTCATCAGTCCAAAGCCCTTGAGGAGGCATTAGCAGCCCAAACTGTTTTCCAGTTAGGTTTTCTGATGGTTCTACCAATGGTTATGGAAATTGGCCTAGAAAAAGGGTTTCGCACGGCCGTGGGTGATTTCATCATAATGCAGCTTCAGCTTGCCTCTGTTTTCTTCACGTTTCAGCTGGGAACGAAAGCGCATTACTTTGGAAGGACGATTTTGCATGGAGGTTCTAAGTACCGAGCAACTGGTCGAGGATTTGTGGTTTTCCATGCTAAGTTTGCGGAAAACTATAGACTATATTCGCGGAGCCATTTTGTTAAGGGACTGGAGTTGGTCATACTACTAATTGTGTATCAAGTTTATGGAAATTCGTTCCGTAGCTCAAGTCTTTATTTATACATCACATTTTCAATGTGGTTCCTGGTGACTTCTTGGTTGTTTGCTCCATTTATATTCAACCCATCTGGGTTTGAGTGGCAAAAGACAGTGGACGACTGGACTGACTGGAAACGATGGATGGGAAACCGCGGTGGCATAGGAATCGTTCTTGACAAAAGTTGGGAATCATGGTGGGATATAGAGCAAGAACACCTCAAGCACACAAATTTAAGAGGAAGGGTTCTAGAGATACTTCTCGCACTGCGTTTCCTCCTTTACCAGTATGGAATTGTCTACCACCTCAACATCGCTCACCGCGACACAACATTTCTGGTATAGTATTCTTTTCTTCTTTTTCTGCATAAGCTTTGATGCTTCCCTCTTCTAGCTTTGAAAATTCCAACAGCTTTGCACCTTTCTTCTTTAAGGTTTATGGACTCTCTTGGGTTGTCTTGTTGTCAGTTCTTCTCGTGCTAAAGGTAAGGCTCCGAAAGAAATCTGTTTTGAGCTTTTTCAAAACCAGAAAAACTTCATCCAACTCTAGTAGATAGTGGTGAGGTTTTAGAACAATGGTTTATCTTTTTTTCGCCATTGACGATTGTGTCGTTTAATCATTTGGCAGATGGTATCAATGGGTAGACGGAAATTTGGTACAGATTTTCAGGTTATGTTTAGGATTCTCAAGGCGCTTCTCTTTCTTGGTTTCTTGTCAGTTATGACTGTATTATTTGTAGTCTGCAGCCTCACGATCTCAGATCTATTTGCTTCCATCCTCGCTTTCTTGCCTACCGGCTGGGCTCTTCTTCTTGTAAGTAGTCCACACAACTTTCTTAGCTGCCAAAAAAATAATCAGTCTTTGATGGGAATAAGTTTGTTAATCCGTTGCTATGTTTTGAAGATCGGGCAAGCGTTGCGTAGCGTGTTCAAGGGATTAGGATTCTGGGACTCGATTAAAGAGCTAGGGAGAGCTTATGAGTACATAATGGGGCTAGTAATATTCACACCCATTGCGGTCTTATCGTGGTTCCCATTCGTGTCTGAGTTCCAAACAAGATTGCTGTTTAATCAAGCCTTCAGTCGCGGTCTCCAGATCTCTATGATCCTCGCAGGAAAGAAAGACAAAGAGACACCTTCCTCCAAGTAGTGACTGAACTAGTCTCTTCTTCTTCTTCTCCATTCTTTTCCTTCTGTTATTGCTGTTTAATTGATTATCTTTGATATCATAGAAAAATTGTTTAGGCCAACTGAGATAAGAAGACCTCATACTCTCATACAGTACTATCAGCCTAGGCCGTTTGTTCAAGTAGTTATACTATTGAGTCTATCAAAATTCGTTTTGGACCATTTGTTCTGTTCACAAACATCATACAAAAAGCATTAACCATTAATCTGTGTTACAAAAAATGTCTCTTTTACATGATTAAAAAAAAGGTTTCGAGTTCAGCGAAAAATACACTTTGATCCTTGTCTCTGTTCTAAAACATCTACATATGCACTCAAAAGCCAAGTGTTGAAGAAGAGCACTAATAAAATCAGAAAGTCCGTAGATATAGACCACACGAAGCTCCAAGGAAACCTCCTTTTTGTTGGTATGCATACGTATGTGTTTCCCCTATTATCTGTTTGTCAAAATCTGACGATTTTCTCTGCCGAATATGGATAGCCATGGTGTATAGCTTTTTTTTTTTTTTTTTTTTGTTGTTGCTGGTCATACCTTGGTGTAGGCTCCTGCATCGAAAATCTTCCAAAGAGAAAATTTCTCTGAAAAAAATACTCTTCGATCGAGGAACTTGTATCAGTCTTATGAACTTAGGGTTTCAATGCCACCATTGGGTACGTATAGATGAAAAATGGAAAAGCTCTGGCCCCTTTTTTGAAACCTCGAATGTTTGAGTCATTTAAAGAACTTTTGGCTATACATTCTGAATCCAGATCTGGTGCCCTTGTTGATTGATTCCAGGAAGCGTTGAGTCACAGATGTAGCAACTATTGTCTCTTTGTGCTTTTGAGATTCTTCTTCTTGATCTGTTGTTGAACTTGTTCGCCAAATTAGCCAATGGAGCTAACTATCCTTTTCCTACCCTTTGATTCATGTTTCTCTTGATTATAGTGGTTCCTAACATCATCCAAATCCGAGGATACGAGAACGATGATGCAGCATAGTGGAAGCAAGAGTGGGAAGTCTAATGTATGGGCTAACACTAATTTGGCAAAGACAGTGGCAGCTTTAGATGAGTTCAAATCTGGATTCCCATCAGACGGTTTAACAACTGTGTCAAACAAATGGTGGGGAAGGCCAGATAACGGCGGACGCGAAGATGGAGGAGAGAATACTGAAGATGGACATGTCAAGGACGAAGCAGCTTCTGTAAAGCAAAATTCTTTGGTAGCTGTTAGGAAAAAAATAGCGGAAGAAGGAAGAGAAGCTGTTGAACTTGGTCTGCATCAAGGTTTTGGTTCAAAAAGACCAGACAAAAGAGATCAAGCTCTGTTGTTTCAGATCTTCAAGTCTTCAATGCCAAAGGATTGGGTTACTGATTCTTCCTGAATTTGCTTTATAGGTTTAGAACAGAATTCCCTCATAAAATTATGCTCTGTTATTTGTAATATGCAAGTTCTTTAACTCCTGCAACTATGTATTTTGTTTGTAATCCAAAAGTTGAAGAACATTCTGTAGTATTGGAGAAGTATTAATTGGTCATAAAGACATCAACAACCAATGTCTCGAAGTGATTTGGAAATATGACAGAAAAACTTGCGATCCTATGCGTCTATAAATAAGTTCTGTTAATTCGGAAAACATGGTAACAAACAGAGAAACATACGAACAGTCCTACAATGGAGGTGAAGCAGCATAAAGGTTTTATTGGTATACATCTCAGAAATTGAAACCAAACGAGAATGTCTTTGGAGGTTCCAGTCTTTTCATGCTCTACCGTGCGAGAAACAAGACCTGTTTTCATGTCAAATGCCTACAATGATAGGATAAAGAATGTACCCTGTTAGTACAAATAGAAGATTATCAAGAAAGAGCTTCAAATGCTTCTCTGAAGTCAGAACAGCCTAATAAGATATACTGAATATTGTTTTGTTAAAAATCAATATTAAAAGAATCAGTATCTTAAGATTCTGAGAGCAGGCAAACTCAAGACTTCTATCTCAAATCCACTCAACTTATGGGGAGAACTAAGCAATCAATTCAGCAGGCAAACTCAAGACTTCTATCTCAAATCCACTCAACTTATGGGGAGAACTAAGCAGATGGTCTAAAGAATCTCTACCTGAACTAAATGCACAAGAGAATAAGGCAATTCTCAAGGAAATGCTGGACTTACCCTTCTGTTTTGCAAAAAAATATAGGAAAACATAAAGTAGAAAGCATGAGAAACTACGGATCTTGTTTCAGAATTCAAAAATGAAGCCAAAAAGCATATCGAATCATAACACTCATTCCTTAGAAACCCGGTAACGAAACAATAAGACCAAGCTAGCAAGAAGAATAGGAAAGGTATGTTCATACCAGAAACTGTTACAACAATAGCAAGGTTAGTAGTAAGGAAGACAGAACAACCTAAAGGTGTGGATAAAGTTTGTTACCTCTTGAAGAGCTCCGAAAAGTAGCGTGTACCGTTGTACAAAATGAACCACATTAAGACTACTACCAAAGCATCTGAAAAGAGTTGAGGAAAAGGCAAGGAGCCAAAGAAGATGCACGCAGAGATCTCATGTCCTTCTAAAATACCAAAATCTAACATCTCCCTCAAACAGATTTTCCAAATCAGACATAGTATATAACTTATCAAGTTAATCACAAAACTATATAATAAAGTCACTTTTCAAAAACAAAACTAATTGCTTTAGAAGATAACACAAGAGAACAGAATTCAATGCCACCATATATCACCAACGATGTAAAAATCAAAACTTGAGATCTTTCTAAAGATGGAAGAGTAAATCGCTCTCAATCAGACACCCAAATTCAAGCAGAAGACAATATCGATTAAGAGAACGAATCAACTAAGAATGAGTGAGAAAGGATACTGAAGAGGTATCGTTCCCACCAATCAAGCATGTAGAGCCCGAATGTAACATTGTAAAGGTAGATTTTGCGTTGAACCCAGTTCATATCTGATCGATTCCTACAGTAAGAAGCAGGAAATTATAAGTTTAGAGACTACAAATCTAGACTCGATGATTGGAAAACACCTTATCCAAGATTCAACATTTACCCTGTAAATCCGACGAAGAACGTGATATAGATATACTGAACGGGGTTACTAAGCGCCGGGAGATTCTCGATCTGTTAAATTTTATCTGACTTCCAATTTTCAAGTGTCGAAGAGAGAAGCGACATCAAAATTGGACGGAGACGCCAAGTTGGAAACTAAGAAAATTCCGTGTAATGCAAAAGATTTCCCGACCACGGTTTCTGGAGACCGGTTAAACCGTAAATACCGGTTTATAAAAACCGGGTATTCAATTCCGGTTTATGAAGCTAACCTCCCTGCAAGGTGCAGTTACAAAATTGTATTCTCCAATCCACGCGCGTGTGTGGGTGCTTTGTGGAAGTCCAAAGATGGTGACGACAAGCATCGGCGGAGCTCCGGTGGTGGTTGCTCGGTCTCGGAGGATTCTGGCGAGTCCGAGGTGCTTCTCCGCTACCGCTAATTCCGAAATTCTTCGTTCCCAGCTCGATCGGCTTCACGCGGAGGCCGAGTCCACTCGTGACAAAGGTCGAATCTTATTTGCTAATCTTCGTCTTAATTGGAATGAGTACAGTGTATCAATCCTTATTTCCTTGCTTCAGATACCCAAATTAATAGAATGAAAGCAAATCCAGTTTCATCCATATGAGTCGTTATGGTGTCTGAAGATGTGTGATGTGAAATTCTTAAAACTTTAAAGATGAGATTTGGGTTTAGCATGTTTTCTATTTTTTTGTTTATCCAGTGATTGATGTAAATTTTTTTATTTTTTCTTTGTTGTTGTTGGTCCAGCAAACAGTAATAGGTTGAGACTTTTGAGATTATCTGAGGCTGCAGAGAATCTTCGGAAACAAGCAGCTGTAAATGTTCAGACAGGGAAAGAGAAGGATGCAAGAGAGTTACTTCTTCAAAAGAAAAAAGTTATGCAAGCTTTGGACAAGGCAAAAGCGCGTATTGAGCTGCTTGATACGCTTTCCTCTAAACTTAACGAGGTAGAGTAGAAACTATATGTTACTTGTTATCTCAGCATCCTAGTCCAGTTTGAATTTCTTGTCTATAACTGTGTTTAAAAAGGGTTAAGAAATGTAATAGTTTTGGTTGTTCTTTTGTTTTCAATTACCTGAGAAATCTATCTAATCATGTCTTGAGAAGCTTGGTTTGGTTTCAGGCAATATCTGTCAAGGAAACACAGCTGATAGGTAATATATCTTCGGATCTCGAAGTAGATAGACAAAATACTTCAGGTGGAATCCACATTGTATCTCCAAATCCCAAATCTAATGAAGACGAGCCTGAAAATGACTCAAGTCGCTTGAATTCTCAGGAAAGCCAACTTATTGAAAAGAACTTTGAGGAATATCAAGAACTTCTCGATACTCATGTACTAGAAGATGTTTCAACTGGTAGCATCCTTAAAGAAATGTCTTCTTATGAATCTTTCCTGGAAAATATAGACCAGAAACTTAGCAGAATCGAAGCTGAACTAGTCACTGTTGTAAATGTTGCGTCCTTAGTACTTAATCATGTAGATAAACCCAAGAATCTAAAGGTTCAGCAAACAGCAGAAATTCTTGAAGAGATTCGATGCGTCAGGGGAAGGTAATGCATTCAAAACATCTCTAAGTTTTACTTCTAATCACTGCATTATTACTCAGTACATGTAGTGTTTTTGTTTTGCTCGTGTAGAATTGCAAATATCATTTGCAAAGAGGCAAACATCAGTTAGTGCTTCAAGTTCCTTCTTTGAGCTTCATGTCAAGATCTGAGCTTCAATTTCGGTGAGAGAATGAAGCGAAATCAGCACAGTGAACAAAAGAAATGAAACCACTCTTGGTATGAACAGTTAATTTTGGATTTTCTGTAATCATTCTGTTTAGACAGGGATGTAGTCCTTTTGCTGGTGTGAATATTAATATCTTCTAAGTTGGTACATTAAATTTTGATGTGAAATGAAGTTAATATGGGCGTTCATGTTAATGTTGTGATATTGGATTGTTAATTATTTGATGTGATATACTTAGGAGTTGGGAGAATGAACATTCATGACATATCTTTCTTACGTAAATAATGCTATTATTTGTACACATTTAATATCTATGTCAATTTTGAAATCATTTCATTTGTTCTGGTAAAAAAATTGATGTCATTAAAGCGACAGGTTAAGATTATGGACCATACAAATCAAGAAACAAAATCATATAGATGCAAACATTTCCAATACATATCATTAGTCCCGAGACAGAAAAAGAAGATGAGAAATAGAAATGATGCCCAAGTTGCCAACGAATCAACCATTTAATACTAAACATCTACCTCCTGAAATAATTAAACATCTTAAACAAAAAAAACCTAATGAAAATTGGTATTATTTTTTTATCTGACAATGCCTTCATTTCCAGCAAGAACCAAATACTTATCCCTCCTTGTGAGATTTGTGCATTCAAATCCCAAAACCCTAGCAAGTTCCCCCTGTATGAAATTCGCAACTTCAAAGCTTGACTTACCTCCTGCACAAGTCATCTCTTTTGGTAACTTCTTCAAAACCTCGAGACAATAAACCGGCCTAGGGTTCATGAGGAAGAAAATAGGGTCTAAACACTTGAGTCCGCTTGCGGTTGTCCCATAGAACATGCTCACTCGAGCGTCCACAGCCACGGGAACAATGTCCTCGGTTAGCTCAGCGAACAAAGGACTAAATCTCAATAGATAAGGCTCTCTACAAGTGGTTCCTTCAGGACAAACCACTAGATCCCCTTTGCTTAGTAGTCTCTGCATTGCCTCGCCGTCTTTCTTCCTATCTCTTTTAAGGCTAACCGTCTTGAGAGGCGCTATGAGCTCAGAAAACTTGCTTAGGCTGTAAGTAACCGCGGTCAAGGGCTTGGCAAGCGAAGTGGTGAGGAAAACCGGGTCTAGGAGGGTCCTATGGTTGCATACATACAAGACTCCACTTTTGCCTTTCTCCGAAAAACCGTTATACAAATTGTGGGTCTTGAAAGTGATTCTAACTCCGGACAAAGAAGCCAAGAAGTTGGCTACTTTGTAAGGAAGCAAGACCCCTATCGAGATCCTAAAGACCGCGAGAAAGAATCCGATAGGGAGCCATATAAACATAGATAATGTAGCTAATGGTGTTGGCAAGAAAGCTAATCTCCCGTCGTGAAATATCAATGGTTTTGGGTATCTTTCTCTAGGCAATGTGTTGTTCTTGTTTATGGACTCTTCTTCGTTCGAAAGATAAGCTTCCTGTGAGGGAGATTCAAAACAAAAGTGATAGTTAGTGATTTTAATCTACTTTTGTGAAATTGGGAAGTAATGAAAATGGGAAAATGAAGCTACTTTGCCAATAATAATGAAGATGTGATCTTATGGGATATTTAGAACAAAATAAGAAGTTATAAACTTTAATCTGTTTTTGTGAAATTGGAAAGTAAAGATAGTAAATATGAAAATAGAGATGAAGATGGAAATTAGAACAAAACTAAAAGTTATTAACTTTAAATCTATTTTGTGAAATTGGAAAGGAAAAGAAGTTACTCTGCAAATGGAGATGAAGATGTGATCTTGTGGGCATGAAGAGCTTCCAATGCCAAGTGCAGGCTTCTTCTTGTTACCAAGGAAATAGTCTTTTGCTGATTTATGTTTCACGACGAAACCAGACCCCGAAGCTAAGCCGGTGTAGAATTTCCTCCCCATAACTTCTATTTCTTGCAGTTTAGTCCCAATCACATCATCAGCGTTGAGGTGTTCCCTGAGGAACCTCTCCACAACCACTTGCGGCAAGCTCGTGAACACAACTTTGGAGTACCCAGTTCGAACCCAGATGTCGTAAACTTGGAGATTCAAGTTCTCGAGAAAGAATTTGGGTAGCACCGACCTAGAAACGTTGTCCATGTCCTTGACTCTAAGACCAGAGAAAGTTATGAAAGAGAGAACTTTGAGTTTGGTTTCTTGTTGCAGAGCCCAGAGGAAAGAACAAGAGAGCAAGAGAAGGATGGCTCTGAAGATCGATCCTCCTTCGAAGGCTACGAGAATAAAGTAAGGAAAGAACGTGTGGAAGTGTTCGGTCGAATGTTTTCTTAATAGAACACCATCGATGTCGCAGACCAAGGTATCACGATGATCAGAAACAGAGCATGCTCTGTTTTTGTCTATAAGTTCTTGATACTTTGTAAGGCTTGGGAAGATAGGGTTTAGAGAATCTTGAAGGGGCTGGATTTGTTGATGATGATGAAGATGAGTATTGTTGTGTAGAGATTGTGATTTGGAGAGATTTAAGAGATTTTTCAATTGAAAGCCATAGCCTCTTAGCTTTCTAGCAGCTCTGTAACATGAATTAGCAAGAAGACGGTAAAGAACCCATTCTGCTAGAATCACTAGAAGTTCTGGAAAACCCATAGCTTTGGCTTAGAGGGAGAAAGAAAGAGAAAGAAGAGTTAATGTGTTGGAGAAGACAAAGAGGTTGCAGAGGAGATTTATACAAGTGAGTGATGATGATAGGCTAGAGCAAAGGTGGTGTGAAGGTTGACTCTTTTTAACTTTTGTTTTAAAACTATTTATTTTGGTTAACCCACACATCTCGCATTAACTGTACGCCACAACGTCTATGATTTTTTTTGCTTTATTTAAAATTTTAAATTAGAGAGTGTGATTTTGTTTCCAAGAAGTTATCGTTGATGGTTCTACCTATTTGCATACATAAATTCAACATATCACATGACGAATAAAAAGTACATTTATCTGTAGACAATATAGTTAAGGACCGTATAGTCCAACATAATATAACGAATGAAACGGTATTATGTTGTGTATGAAGCAAGTTGGACGCTTTTGTAATCAAATTGTCGCTTTTTCGGCTCCACTTGGGGGCTTTGCGGCAGAGCCATGTTTCACGTTTCGGAAAGAAGAAAGCAATTGTCTAATGCCACAAGAAAAAAAAATTATAGTCACATATTTTTCTTAAATTAGGCTTAAGTTTAGTTTAATACTATGTGTTTAGACTCTAAGGAATTTAATTTTTATCATCACAAAAAGTGTTGAATAGTTTGACTATCATATCTATAGAATAGAGAGCAAGTTAATTAAATAATTTGATTATCGTAAATGCTTTTGTAAGGAAGGAAAAAAGATATTTCTACTTTAGATTTTATGTTTTAACTGGTTTTCATTATCTCTATTTTATACGTTATCACAATAATATAGTTTTCATACTTTTTATAATGTGTAACAAGGATATATTTTGAAAACTTTGCCTTAACCTTGTATAAACCAAAGCACACGAATGTTTTAGGGAATATAGTGCTCTAATTAATCATTGTGGTTCATGAAAAATAATTTTATCGGTTCATATTCAATTTTATCTTTTATATCGGTCAGTCGAATTTGATTTGTCATATCGACTAATTGATGTTAGTCGATCACTCAACATTATTCTAAAATTGTTTCTTTTTGCTAAAAAATGAAATAGTTGATGTGGGTTTTTCTTCATAAGTTTAAACATATAAATCATACTTATCAACCATACTAATCTATTATTCTACAATCATTCAAAACCTATCGTTAGAAATCCAAAAAAGCAAGTTCCTGCCACTATCTTTTAAGATAAAATGTCTTATTTTACCCATATATAAATAATACTCAACTTTATCAGTTTATTTGAAAAGGCAAAACGTTGTTTCGATAAGTCAACCGTTATCCTTAGCTATCTAAAAAGCATCCTCTAACGAGCCCACCACATGTGTATTTTATCTTTTCTCGTACTGGATAACAGTTAATTTGATCGTAATTTATATATGATATCTCGAATCTAACCAAATGTATTCATTCTTCAAAAACATAATGTGATGTGAACACGATTACTCAGAAGTTCTGAGTCAGAATTAACGCGGAAGTTTCAAATGTTGCACCTTTTTTTTCTGCCAACTCCAAGACACAGAAGAGCTTTAACATGTTAGGTTATGCAGTTGGTGACCTGCCTTCCTTTTTACAAATTTGCATACTTGTCAAAATGTAGTGTTTTTTCCTTTTTAATCAATCATTTTGTTGAAAAATAAAGTATGGTGATGCAAATAATTATGGGTGGTGCAATGTTGACAAGTTTCAGATGTGAAATAATTTATAAACTTGAAGCTTTCACTTAAATGAGGAGAATTTATATATCAAACATCATCTGAAAGACCGAAACTGAATATTTGGAAATCTAAAACAAATTGTGTTGTTTCTTACGAAAATGTTGAATGATCTTAGTGCATCCCAACAAATGTTTACAATAATATATATACAAATATACTCACATAGATACGTCATTATACTCGTAATGTTGTATTGAAAGAATTGAGCTAAATTTAATTGGAACTTAATTACGGTAAAAATGTTTATTTACAAGTTCTCAAAACTCCAAAACTACAGAGTTTTGGGTCCAAACTTTTTATGACTATGGTAAAACGGTTTTGTATTATCAATTAACGATTACGACGAAACTAATATTGTATAATATGGTTTTGGGAGGATTACGGATTTAGTCCCAAAATTTTGTGATATTTAAAAAAAACATTTTTTTATTAACAATTATTTTAATTTCTTAACTCTAATTTTGGTTTTTTCTGAATAGTAAATTGAAAATAGTTGTTTAAGTTTGAAATCGGAACTGCAAATATCTTGACCTTGGAAATACTTTAGGAAAAGTATAAAAAAAGAAAAAACTAATCAACATTTTTTCCCCTTTTTTGTAGGTAAACAATCCTACACGTTTAGGTGCGAGAATTGATTATAACCACAAGACATGACATTTGCGAGTTTGAGACAAGTCATTTACCGGACTCCATATCTTAAAGCCAACGACCGCTTACATTGTCATCATATATTGCAATGCAAGTACAGTCCAAAATCATAAAAATATATATACAACTAGTCCGACCTTACCTATGTCTAATTACTTTCACTAAGTACTTGGGCCAAACTTAGTGAAATAGACATTAACACGATCATTTAAATTAGATGAATTATTAACATATCGATGTCCAAAAAAAAAATTATCATAGAAAAAAGGATTTTCTTATAAACATATCTCATCCGTCGGCAACCGTACTAATGTAAAGATCATTAAATCTTCCATTGTACGGCAACTCTTGTGTGATTCGGATTTTTTTTTCTTTTTAATGTTTATCCTTTTTATTTGGTCTATCCCCTATAAACGTGGATAAACGTTGACACAAATAAATATAAAAATAAATGTAGGTGAGTTATTGAATGAGAGATTTAGAATTATTTGTATTAACATGACAAATATATATGTGGATTTGAAGTGATTTGAATGATTTTGGTGAAATTTTAATAATTTTTTAAATAAAAATACAAAATTCCAAATTTTAGATATAATTTTTAAGAATTTTAATAACAAATAACTTAATTCACCAAAATCATCTCATAACTCATTAAAATTCAAATCATTCTAAATTCTTCATTCAATACATACGAATACACCCTCCTAGTTATATAAATTTGCTATTATTCCTTCCATTTCACTTAAAGTGATGTTTTAATAAACTATTTTTGTTTTACTTTAAGTGAAGTTTCCAAAATTTTATGCAAATATTTAAATTATGTTTCAAATTTTATGACCATTGCAGTGTGTTTTCTTAGTGGTTGAATGGCTTTAGTTAATGATGTTATTATTCATTAGAAAAAAAGATTGATATAGTTTCTTGATTTTTCCCCTTTTAACAAAACATCACTTAAAGTAAAACATATGGAGTATTTAAATTCATCTTTCAACAGTTTCACCATATTATATGAACCAGAAAATCCATGCTTGGGGACAAGCATTCGAAACCTTAATCGATCTCTTGCGTGGTTCCATATTTATGATAGTTATCAATTACAATACTCCATGAATAGGAATAGAAATATATGTTGACATATACATGAATAGGAGGAGGAAAAGTCAAACAATAAATGAAGACATAAGAGTAAATGAAATTGATGAAGCATAGAGAAGAGTGAATAAGGAAGAGGTGATGCATATAAACTTGTTATGATTATGAACATTCAACACGCAAGACCTTTTTATCTTCACCTTCGCCACTTTTTTCTTTGAAAATTGCATCCTCGTTTGAGTCTCTCTCTGTGCTGTCAGGTTTCTTTCTACTAACTTTCTGCTTTCCTTTGACTTTCTCTTCCGGTCAATACTTTCTTCGTTATTACTATCCTATGCAATTACTCTTTTTCTACACTTTTAGGTTTTTTCCCCCTCGTTAGGCCGGTAAGGCCAATGGCCAATATTCATTACTTCGCCGGATTCAATCGAAAACAGATTGCAAATATTAGACTTGTGCAAGAAAATTTCATTGATACGGGGATATATAATAAAGAAAAAACACGTGTAAATCTAACGAGTCTTTTTCCTGATTTCTATTAAAACAAAACTGAAATTGCAGATGGTAGAATACAAATCACGATTCCAAAAACTTATATGACTACTAGTTTTTTTAATGAATTTGTAGTATCATTTCTTCATTCTTTATTTTGTGCTAGTTTTCAAATACAGTCTTTATAATATTCGTAAGAAAATGAAATATATATACGAGTTAATAACACTATGAAACGATAAGATCGTGAAATTTTTTTTAAAACATTTTTAAAAAAAGAATGAGAAACAGTTAATTAAGCAAAAAAACTCAACTTTATTGTTGAACAGCCAAACGGAAAAAAAGACACCTTCTCTTATTATCATTGGAATGAAAATGATGGCAAAGTTAAATGTCTATCATGATTTAGAAGGATAAAGGATATATAATTAATGTAAAAATTGCAAATCAGATTATCATTACGTCAAAACAATACGACGTCGTTTGATTTGCTTATATCTGGGTCATCGGTTATGCTCATGGAAGACAAAAAAAATATAAGCATCAACTGATCGAGAAGCGAGTGAGATGTTAAGGTTATGGAATCATAGAAGTGGATAACATCGTCATCAAAAAGCCTCGTTTTCGTTGGCAGTATTATAAAGACTTCACCATGGTCATCAATCGATACTGCCATGGAACACCACTTGTGATATCAGCCAAAACATAGAAATCAATCCATTTATCAAATAGTATAACGATGCAATGGTTTCCGAACGTTTGACCAACTAGAATTCAATTACATGTTTAAACCATTTAAACACACAAATCCCTCGTTCAAATCACTGAATTTTGAACTAAAATTTTGCCGACCAATCAAAAGGAGAGAAACACAGAGTTTCCTCCTCAAATATTACACAACGCGGCAACGGTATTAGTGAGACTGGTCGGGTAGGTGACTAACGAGAAAATGCATGTTGACTATATATTTCCAATTATTTAATTTTAGTTTTTGTTTTGTTTTTTTTGCGTGAAAAAATAAAATAAATATACTGAACAAAGAATGTAATGGAAGAGAAACGTGCATGCAAATGTTGCGGAAACTATTATAATTGGTGAGGTAGTTAAGGGCATGCCGATTTCGTTGAATGTTTTGCTTAAGTACCTTACCCAAACCATTTTTTCATTTCATTTTGGGTTTTCTAGGTACTTAATTATCATGCATTTTATGCTTTTGGCTCAAACATACAGCTTTCCACAACCACCACACAATTTATAACATTTAACAACCCATCATTCAAGATAACAGTGCTTCATATCCACCGGTCGGATTCTATTTTTAACAGTAATTTAAATGAACGATTCCTAACAAAAAATTGAGTTATACTCAGTTGACAATTTTAGGGTAGAAACAAAGTAACTAAATTATATACTTAGATTAAAATTTGTATAGTTTATATCGTTTTCCATATTAGTTTAGTTACATAAAAAAAAAAAAACTAAATTGGATATTTAATTTATCTAGAACGGTTCTTATCGATAAAACCACGGGACAATGGGTTTGAATATATAATTTCCTGCTAAAATTAACAAGTAAATTTGAAAAGAGTTTTTTTTTTCGTTGTTGTTGTTTAATTTGGGATATTTTATGGAGAGAATTAAAACCATGGGACAATATTTCTAGTTTGCAGTATAAGAAATAATTCAAAAAGATTTGGTTGGTTGTTTTTTTTTTTTTTGTCAAACTATAAATGCTGGTATCATAAGTGAAATTTAAATTTAAATTTAAATTTGAAATCGTAGACAGACCACAGAAAGAAAACGGCCAATGGCATTATTTGCGGAATCACCTGGCGCTACTGTAATAGTTATATTTTTCACCTGTAAATGTAATAATTCACTATGCCAAATTATGGTATATTATTTAGAGACACTATTATTAATGATCTCATATCAGAGTATATCTCGCAACTGTTTTCACTTCTCAGCATATTATCCTTTAAAACTTCTAGCATTTAGAAGGAAAAAAAATTCTAGCTCGGTTTACTATATTCCGGTTATGTTTTTAACAAATGTTTAACTTGGTTTGGCTCCGGTTTGGAGTTTAAGTAGGATTGATTGTTTGAGAGATTCTTACCGAAGTGAGACGATACTTCTATAGTTCTGTTAAACTGATAAAATATGATTTATCTGCGCAACTTGTTTAGCCCATCAAGGCATCAACGAACAAGCATGATGATTATTAGACAGTAAAATCTCTATAAATTAATAATACCGGAATTAGAGTATTTTATTAATTTATAAAAAATATTAGTTATAGATAAATTAATAATTATTAATTTATAAAAAGACTTGTCTAACTTCCACAAAATTTTCTATTTTAAATAAAAAATTGAAAAAAATATTTTGAAATTTTAGTTGCAGTTAGATATTAGAAAACAATTATCACATATAAATTTTTTCATAATTCGTAATTTAATATGAAAAAATAATATCCACTGTTTTTAATACAACAAAACTTTTTTAGAAATGAGTTCCAACAAAAATGCAAATCTATGAATAAACAAATAGCACGAAAATCATATTTTACTAAAATATCATATTTATGTATTATAAGTTTATATAATTATTAATTTATGATATTGATGGACCGAATATTTACATAAGATTTTTTTATAAAAAATTATCTTATTAATTTACCGAATTATTTTAATTATTACAGTAATTCAACTTAAGATAAAAAAATTATTAATTTTTAGAATTTAATTTATGGAGGTTATACTGTATATCTGTGTAGAGAGTAGGCCCGAGGGCCACTTAAATTTCCATACCGTTACCGCGCCGAAATTTGGGCCCTTTTAAAAACTATATATGCTTTCGGTAAGAACCTTAAGAAGCCCAAATCAACAATTTTTAAGTAGTATTTATCTTTATTTTTATGAGCCCTTTTTGAATTAAACATACTTTCAAAGTTTTTTTTTTCTTTGATAAAATTTGAACATACTTTTCAAGTTTCTATATGAAACTTTATGCACAGACAAATATTGTTACGTTCCGATATTTTCGCGATTCACAAAAAATGGAGTTTAATAATAAATTTTGGTGGACAAAAAAGATTTATATTGTGTAGAATTTGAATAGTTTGACATTTTGCAATATATGTTAGTTGCCTAGTTTGCAAATTAGTTACTGTTAAAGATGTATTAAGTTGGTTAATTTTAATTAGACCATCAACGAAGACAGTGAAGATTCTTATATTGGAACAATCAATTTTATTTATTTATTTTAGGATATGGTAGTAAAAGAAAAGAAGAAAGAACATAAGTGGTGTGCACGTGCTTAGAAACTTTGAACGTTCTTCGGAATCATTGTACTACCACATCGGACTGATTCCTTGATTTTCAGCCGTCGATTCGGAGCAGATCAGACTTGATCGGTTAACATTGGTCTGTGGGAAGAGGGAACCCCTAAAGTTAACATTGGACTAATTGCATCGAATCGCAGAAAGTTGCTTATCCTTTTTTTCATCTCTCACCATTTTTTTGAGAATCAGAAAAGTCGAAACTTTTCATTTTGTTTGATAAAAAAAAGGAAAAGTCGAAACTTTCCTTCCTCTATTAGTTCTTTTTCAGCGAGCATCTTTAGGGTTTATCGCTTTGCTCCTCCGATTCGATTTTCCGATCCATTCCTTGCAGCTGTTGGAGATGGCGGAGGAGAGAAGCTTGAGCGGTGAAGCGACTGGGCAAGAGGATGAGAGTTTCTTCGATTCTGATCAACAAGACGATGGTGGCAAGTCCACGGAATTGAATCGAAAGATCGGAGAGCTCGAGTCCCAAAATCAGGAATTGGCGCGAGCTAATGATGAAATCAGTCGGAAAATTGAGAGTCTGACGGCGGAGATCGAAGAGCTGAGAGGAGCTGAATCCAAGGCGAGGCGTAAGATGGGTGAGATGGAGCGAGAGATTGACAAGTCTGATGAGGAGAGGAAGGTTCTGGAAGCAATAGCTGCGAGAGCCTCGGAGTTTGAGACTGAAGTGGCACGGCTGCAGCATGAACTTATCACGGCTAGGACGGAAGGGGAAGAGGCTGCGGCGGAAGTGAAGAAGCTCCGGTCTGAGATTTCACAGAAAGGGGATGGAATTGAGGAATTGGAGAAAGAGGTTGCTGGTTTAAAGATTGTAAAGGAGGAGAACGAGAAGAGAACGAAGGAATTGGAGACGAAGCTTAGTGCTTTGGAGGTGAAGGAGTTAGAGGAAAGGAACAAGAAGGTCCGAGCAGAGGAAGAGATTAGAGAGAAGGTTGACAATAAGGAAAAGGAGATTGGTGACTTGAGAGAGAAGATCAAGGTTTTGGAATCAGATGTTGCAGAGGGGAAAACAGAGTTGCAGAAATGGAAAACAGAGAAGATGACTGTAGAGGATGCGTTAAGAGAGTCAGAGAAGAAGGTTGTGGCTATGGAATCAGAGATTGTGGAATTACAGAGACAGGTCGATGATACTGAGAAGATGATAAGTGGATTGAAGAATATGGTTGAGCCAGTTAATGGCATTGAGGTTAAGTCATGGTCGCCGGCGACTGTGACTGCTGGTTCTGGTGGAGCTATGGCGGCGGTTGCGGTCGCAGTAGCAGGAGCTGCTGTTGTCTGCTACATTTACCATTCGAAGAGGGTTTGATTCAAGGTAGACTTTCATGAATTTGATTTCTTTGTTTTGAAGGTGTTTCTTACGTAACTTTATTGTTATAATGCTTGAGAATTTGATTGGTTTCACAATTTTGGAGTCTTATCTTTACTGTATGTTTGCTTTTCTTCGTTACAAATGTTCTTGGCAACAATCAAAAGATTGAAAAAAACCCACAAGTTCATGAAAAACAGCAAGGAATAATTAAGACACAATCTGAAATCACACTCGAGAAAATGGATGGAAATACTGAGAAAACAGTTTGAAAAACTGGGTGGGATCTTTCTCTCTGTTCTGTTCTTCAGATGGAAGTTGGTCTATGATAATGCCTTGAGAAGATCAAGAACTCCACAACAGTTCTTCCACCATGACGTCTCTGACTCGACCCCACGATCACCCATCGTTAGGAGTGGCTGCAATTGTAAATAAAAAGAAGCATAAGACAGTATCCTATCCAATGTTTCACCAAGATATACGGACGTTTTCTTTTGGTGTTTCTATTCAAACCTGATTGTCTGTGGATACGGGTAAGTCACGGTTTTTGGTTGTGGCGGTTGAGTCAGCGCTACTGGTAAAGTGTGTAACAGCTCCAAGATCTTTGAGGAGACTTCATCTTTCTTCTCTTCCAATCCATGCAACAGAGTTTTGGCTCCATCTATGCCTCTTGACACCACATTGTCCACTGCATCCTTCATGACATTGGTTTTGGCAGTTTCAGCAGATGCGATGACGGTTTCTTTGGCTTCTCCTAGAGCAGAAGTGGCTTTTTCCAAAAGGGAGTCGGCCATTTTTCTTGCTCCTCTGTCTCTGTTGTGTGTTATATTCGTCAAGACGCAGGAGATCTTGAGAAAGAAGAAGAGAGATATATAACGAGGAGAAGATTGTGAGAAAAAGGGCAAATTTGAACTGTCCGAATTGGCCGTGGCTGTTTCAACGACCTAAATGTGACTTCCTTATCTTAACACTAATATAAACTTTTGAACAGTTTTGTTTGTGTGGAGAAGACAGTATTTGAAAATGACAACTACTATCAACTATAATAAGAAAAGGTACTGTTGACAAAAGAATTATTGGTAAAACGTGTTATTAATGACAACACCACCTGCGCGAGACACTTGTTTTACATACATAAACCTTATTTAATCATCAAGCAACCCATTATGTAATAACACAACATACGTGGTTTTAGGATAAAGTTTTAAAATTTGAACATAACTCTGATCTGTTCTCTTCTATCCTCGAACTGATGCACAACCTGAAGTCTCGTATTTACCTCCCCACCTGTGAATTTCCAGTGTCCCATATCAAAACATAAGAAAGGGATTGATTTCTCAGGAAAATCAAGATGGCAAGAAAGTTTGAGATTTGGGTTTATTATCCCTAACGAGACCTGTTTTCTTCGGTTTCCGGCATATGAAGCTCAATATCATTCTCCAAGGGCTTAAACACAAAGTTCACTTTCTCATCATCTACCTCCTCTAATGTTGCTGGATTCCACTGCATTAAACCCAATCATAGAAGCTTGCAAGTATGTTAGACGCAACCTTGGTTCTAAGTAGACACATTTTTGCTTTTTAGAGTGTAAACATTACCTTTGGAGAATTGTCTTTGTCTATGGTCAGAGCTCTTATACCCTGCAGAATCAGAAAACGAATATAAAAAGAGTAACATTATGCTACGATTTTCCTTAAAAGCAAAACCAGAAATGGGTGTCAATTTCTGCATCTGTTTTTTTTTTACCTCATATACGTCAGGAGATATGGTCTTCCTCAAGATATTTACGGTGAGACGAAACTCCTTATTGAGGCAATCACACAGCGTTTGTTTTCTACCTTCACGGATCTGGAAAATTACGCATCACAAGAATCACTTAGTTCCAGCACAATAAGGAAATCTGCAGGGTCAAACTTGAAAGAAAAGACATATATTTCACAGAAATAGATATAAAGGAAGAATATATCAAGAACTTCTGAATGGTGTTAGCCTAAAGCCTTCAACTTTATGTCAATTTACAACACTAGCTCCAAGTTTAAATGATTCTGTCTTCCACTATTACTGTCTAATGAACTTGACAGGCAATCTTTTGCACCGTTTAATTTCAAGGGACAGATACACCAAGGAGTATATGATAAAGAGAAGATCATGCAACAAATAACAATTACCGATCGTAGGTTTATCTTCAACCCTGTAGGTGACGATCGTTTTAGACCTTTGATGACTGGAGTTATCCACTCATTTCCCTCTTTGCTCGCTTCAGCTTCCTGTACAAGGACAAGAAATATTTGATACCGATGAATAGAGCTGGGAATGACTTCTGTTCAAGGAAAATCAGATAAATTACAAATGCTTGTATGATCTGCTTCACACTTTCTTTGGAGAAACACTCATTAATTATTGACTGCCTGCAGATCAGCCATAGCCAAAGTTAATACCATCCTTGTCTTAATATACCCATGCCGAAAAAGATAAAAATAAGACCTCAAGCATGAAGACAGGAAACATAAGAAAAAAAGAAGAATATTACTTGTTAAGGATACTGTCTTCCTCGATGTTCACTTTCTCGGAGAACTCTTCAATTGTGGATTGGACTACATCCGCGTCTCCTGAGTCTAAACTCACAAGCCGTGCCTCCAGATCCGCCAATTTCTGTCAATAGAAAAGATGTGAAAGATAAGCATTCCACTCATCTTTTCAAGAATAACTTTAGAATCTGTCCGAATTCAAGCTTCAGGATAATAGTCAAAGACTCCAAAAACATTGATAAAGTTGCAGATGAGAAAACAAAGTTGGAATCAATAACATTTTGCAGATATATTTACATCATGTATCCATCAAATCCAAGAAAAGCATTCTCGAATACTCACAGCAGAAGGTACAAAATGTGTTGCCATTCCACTTGCTACAAGTTCTCTCCCGTTCAATCTTGCCCCAGTTAAAGCCAAGAATTCTCCTGCAGATGTTATATAAAACTCAAGTATATTAGAGATTAGCCAATGCCTAGTTGAAATCAATATTTGGTTTTAGCGGTTTAACAGTTACCTAAATGACCAGGAAGACGTGAATGGATGTAGGAGAAACCACAATCAGTGTGAAATCCAATACTTGCTTCTGGAGTTGCGAAAACCTATAAAGGAAAGAAATAGTTGAATCTATACTTGTTTCTGCGGCCATTATGCACAATTAAGATATGAAGCAGATCACACTCATAACTCACAGTTTTCTCTGTCACAACCGAAAACTTCATAGGGACCATCAATGATGCACCTCCACCCATCGATATTCCATTAACAAGAGAAACCTATACAATTCTATTCAGTTAATACTCCTCAAGAGGACACTTTCATACAATGAATGAATCACTACTAAATGCTACCTGTGTCTTCTTGTATGTGTGGATATTATAGCAAAGCCAATACATCCGGTAAACAACCTCAAGGCAAGCATCCTCTGTCAAATCAAATTATCATCATTACATTAATGACAGAATCTCTAAGGATGCGTTCTTTCGAAAAAACATGATGTTTCTCTTAGTGTCTTACTTGACTCCCGGCCGTCATAAAACATCTTTAGATCACCACCGGCAGAGAAAGCTCTCCCTGCACCCTGCACAAATAAACTACTGTATGTTAAGAAACTAATCTATTGTAGTAGAAAATCACCATCCGACCAAGGACAACAAAAATTAAACCTTGATCAGTATAAGCTTTGTTTCGTCGTCCTTCTCCCACATTTCGAGATATTCTGCAAGCTTGAGGACCTGGGTTTCCAAGTTTTCCATTAGGGGGCTCTCAGTATCTAGAAGAGGAGAAACTTATCAACTTATGATCTAAGATCTTAACTATACCACTTCTGAAGAGATGACATTTAGCTGCCGAGGGCGGTTTAGAATAGTCAATCTCACAGAACCTTTTTTCTCTATAAAAACAACCTATAACAATGCCAATTTCCAAAAGTTTAATGATGGTTTACGAATGAATCATGAATAACACACACTACAAAAGGCTGAAATTACCGGCTCATCGGTGTTTCGACCATCTTGAACCATCTCCAGCTTTCTCAAACGTCAACAAATACTTACTTATCTGATCAAACTGAAAGAGTCACAAAACGAAAAAAACTACACTGGCAAAACTGAAGATGCAAAAGTGTGAAGAGAGAAAACGCGAAAAGGATTACCTTGAGAGAGGAGAAGCAAAAAGGGTTTGGTGAGGGATGATGGAGCTCGAAATTTGAGAAACCATAATAATAAATAATCTCTGAGTAAAAATGTTCAGACATTAGGAAAATGGGGCAGGTGAAGCTAATCATCAAAACGAGTGTTTGGTAGGAAAAGAGTCCTTTCGGCCTATTAAGCTTCTTCTACCTAACTTTTCTTTTAAACTTTCTTATACAGTAGGCGAAAGTAAATAAACGAACATAATTAAATTAAAAAAAACTAATCGTATTTGTTCTCGATTTTTCGTTATAAGTGTGATGGGCTTAATCCTAGCAACCCAAAGCCCATCAGCTCTAACTGCGAAAACAAGCATCTTCACTACAACGAGCTCTCTCTTGAATGAATGAATAAAACCAGCGTTCTGCTAAAACCCTCTTTGCTTACCACTTGCTTAACCAGAGCAACGACCTTCTCCTCCTCTGTTTATCAGTTACGCTCATTCTCTCATCAGATTGAGATGGATCCTTCCATCTGATAACCGCATCACTTGTTGTTTTAACTGTCTTCACCCGAATGCAGGAGTACGAAGATGGGCACCTAATATAAAGCAAAAACGAAAAATCGAGAGCAGGAAGTGTGCTGAATGGAAGTAGTACAATCAGATGGAAGTAGTCCCATCAACAAGTGTCAGATACCTGGATTGGATTATGTTTTTTTTGTCAATGGTTCAGGCCCACATAGAATTCCATATGACCTTAGCGTTGATAACCCTCCCAAGGAGGTACTTGTGAGCAGGAAGTGTGCTGAAGCAGTTCTTAGAGGAGCTCAGGTAAACTCCATTTTTCTCTCAATTAAACAGTATCTTGCTTCAGGACAATGAAACTTTTAGTGGTTAGGTATGGGTCACAATGGTACTCAGAATTTTTTGGGCTTTAGGTATTCCAATGAGAGTTTTGATAATTATTTACATGTATCAATAAGCTTCTATTCTGGTCATTATGCTGTTGGATTGGAGTATGAATCCCTATCTTAGGTTTCATTTGTTGTAGTTTTGACCGTCTAAGTGAAAAACTCCAGGCCATAGACGATACTACGAACACCTAGACTTGTGTTTCTCTTATGGGTCCTGCTGTAGGTCTATGTTCCAGGTGTACTGGCTTGCACTGCCCATGTTGAGAAAGGAGATGCCGTTGCTGTCTGTGTTGCCATCGAGTAACCTGGTGATGAAGGTGACTGGAGTGTTAGTATGACTCGTTGAACTACCCTCCAGGGTTTGCCAACAGGCAAGAATCAGAATTGTTCTTTTTGTTTTGGTATAAAATAACTGGAGGAACATATCATATTATTTGCCAAGACGTCTGTTTCAAAGTAATTAACACCCGAAGAATAGGTCTTTGATTAATTAAGAGGTTCTATGACGGGAAAACGATTCTTCCTGTTAGGTTGTTTTGTTATTATATGTGTTACAATTTACAATTTATGGCAGCCAAAAGAGTTGAGCAATGTACTTTGTTGAATGCATTTAGGCTAAAAGTTCCTCAAATTTGATTCATTGGTTTTCTTTCAATAACTCAGTCATATTGGGATAGCTTGCGCTCCAGTAGCTTGGCTTAAAGTGCTATATTGCTCAAATCTTGTGAAATATTTTGAAACAGTTGACATGTGCCATAGTGTTATTGTAGATCCTTACTATTGTGAACGCAGTGGACTATATATCGGCATGGGAACAGCTATGTTGTCAAGGGCTGGGATGTTTCGTGTTCCCAATGGAGTTGCGGTGGATTTGAGCAATAGAGTATTCAGATTACCTTCTTTTCATTGTAAGCTTCTTCTTTTACTCTAGGTTTGCTTTGTACTTCAGCTTACAATTTATGACTTTCAGTATCTTATTTCATCATGGGGTATTGCTCTCACATTCTTGTTTTGGCTCCATAGATGTCCTTGAGGGGGAAATATTTCTTCAAAACTTGCCAAGTATTGTTGCTGCTCATGCTCTTGGTAAGTGAAATAATTTTCGGTCGACAGTATAAGTAATACCTTCACCCCTTGTATGATAGAGTTTACATATTTTCATAATTCAAATATATTAGATCCAGATATGGATGAGAAATCCGAGGGTATACAAGATAAATGAAGTTTGATCTTAAATTTTTGTTTGGTCACCCAGATCCTTGGAAAGGGGAGAGAATATTAGATATGTGTGCAGCACCTGGAGGAAAGACTACTGAAATTGCTATACTTATGAAGGATGAGGGAGAGATAGTGGCAGCAGATAGATCTCATAACAAAGTACCGTTTTTTTATACTACATAGCAACATCCTTTTTAATTACGCATCATAAATATTTATTGAAAATAGAAATGACTTTAATTGGTGTTTACTTGCTGACCTATTTACACTGAATGCTTAGAACACCAAAAGAAATTTTCTTGTTGGGATTGGGAAACTCTGGCCTAATTAGTTCGTTTACTGTTTTCCAAAAAGTAGGTGCGGGATGTCCAGAAATTGTGTGCTGAGATGGGTTTAAGTTGCATAACAATCTGTAAATTTGACGCGCTAAAATCTGTTCGTCTTTCAAACACACTCAATGATCCAACAACATGAGTTAATGGTGACAATTGTGGTTCCGTGACCAGCCACTCTCAATTATCATCAAACGAGGAAATGGCATCTGATGCTTCTAGAAGATCTGAGGTTGACAAATTGTGTGAGGAAAATGGTAATTAAGCTACTCTCTCTTTCTCTATCTCTCTCTCTCATATTGTTTGCTTGGTTTAGTTGTTTTAATTGAAATGGTGGCCTATGTGTTTGGTAGGTGAAAGTACATCAAATAAACTCGCCATGTTTGCATTGTCCTGTCCCTTTTATGGACAAAGCAACAGTGATCGTAGTAATCACTTTTGTATCAAATCAAACAGATATAGGACCTAACCTTACTAAATTGGCATCTGTAGCCCATTATCTCGCGTCTATGCATGTGTGTAGTAATGCTATTCCTACATATATATATTACGGTTGTTTTTTTAAAAAAGGCAGAAGCTTGATTATCCCATTATCACCCATATTTTAACCAGCACTGAACAGCCAAATGGAGGGGATAATGTTAGCTAAGCTGACATCAGGAAGAATAAGCAAAGGCTGAAAAATGGTCGCGGACGAACTCAATGCCAAGGTGGAAAGGTTGGAAAATCACAAGGTTTCCCGCCTACTAGTTTTGATAGAGTCCTTTAGATGCTCCTTGTTCTGCTCTTGGCTTGAGACCTTGTCTTTTCGCCGGACTGGTAAGATTAATTCAAGACTTGGGCTCTCTTGTGTGAACTTTTACTTTTGTGATTATGCTTTATAAAGCGTCTATTTCTCATGAGTTTATAACGTGTACACATTGTAGTAGTTGTGTCAACATGTGGATGGCCTTAGCTTAAGCACTTGTATGTGGCGGAAATATTATTTCGTAGCAGCTTCTTGAAGTAATATAAATACTATTATACGTGAAGACCAACATATTTAAGTATTTGTAGTAATTTGGAGTAGAATCTGTGTTTCTTCTTTCTTCCTGTTTCTAAGATTTTTCAGAGGGTGTTGACTTTTGACTTGTTGAAGGGATTTGCCATTATTATTTCTTGTAGGAGACTGTCCTATCTTTGAGAAACCATGGATGGTGGTACCAGCGGAAATGTTTGACCAGGCTGTTCAATTGGTTCGCGTTGGTGGAATTCTCGTATACTCAACGTAAGTATGCAAACATAATCTGAAATCCGTTGAACTCTTTTGCGTTATCCAAGCTATGCAGATGAGGCCCAGCAACATAAAATGAGGCGTGATTGAGGGTTACTACAACTTAAGTGTGAATGATTTGTTTTCCATTTGCTAGGTGCACAATTAACCCTAGTGAGAACAAGGCCGTGGTTCGCTATGCTCTAGATAAATACAAATTTCTTTCTCTAGCAGCACAGGTTTGAATCTACAATACCCTTTTTGTTGTCAAGTTAAAGGCACATAAAATATTTAAGAAACTGTTTGAGATTTTGGTTAATATTGCATTAGTATCTTGTTCTTTGTTCTAATGCATCTTCATGGGGTTGCTGTCTTGTTGCAGCATCCTAGGATTGGAGGACCTGGTCTAGTTGGTCGATTTGAATTCCCATCGAGTAAAGAGATGGGATACATTAGATTAAGCATCTATACCCACTAGAATATAGATGCTTACTCTAATGGATACATCAAGTAAGCATCTATACCCATTAGAGTCAATCAACAAAGTAGAACTTTCAATACATTGATGATAAAAAATTAAAAAAAGATGGCTCTCATTCTTCAATTCAATAAAAGAACCGAGGTGTTTTGCAGGGAGTGGTTAAAACCCGGTGAAGAAGAAATGGTTCAGAAATTTGACACATCATCTGAGCTCGATACCATCGGATTCTTTATAGCTAAATTCAGCGTCGGCTCCAAAGATTAGGATCTCAAAACGCTGATTCCTGATTCCTGATTCAAGACATTCCCACACAACAAAGATGGTGGTTTATACATTGTTTTTGAACCAATAAATTGTATTTTTATTGACCTCGTTTTTAAATGAGATGGAAAGACATCTTTGTAATCATATTTTTTAGATAACATCATTAAACAGTTTTACATTAATTACAATCCTTTCGTTGGTCCTTCATCCCGCAAGCTGTTTGGCTTCAAGACTCTTCTCATACTCTTCAATGGACTTGAAGAGCTCAGAGAAGTTGCCTTTGCCGAAGCCACCACATCCTCCACTCTGGTAAGCCTTCCCTTCCTCATCTTTAATCATACATCCTATTCTCTGGATTATCTCTATAAATATTGTCGGCCTATGAACAAAAGAAGAGGAACCTTCACATGATTTTCATCAAAATGGATGTTAAATGACTGATTTTTATGTTGTACCTGTCACCAAGTGGTTTAGTGAAGATTTGAAGCAACGTCCCTTGATCATCTCTGTCCACAAGAATCCCCAATTCTTCACACTCCTTGATCTGTTCCTCGCTGAGAACATCGCCGACACGTTTCTTCAGATTCTGGTAGTAAGTAGGCAGAGGAGAAGGCATGAACTCGAATCCTCCAACACTACTCCTCTTCCTCATCTCTCTAAGAGTCCTGAATATGTCTTCGCTCATCAGAGCCAAATGTTGTAGACCTGCGCCTTCATTGTGTTCCAAATACGTCTGTATCTGACTCTTCCTCTTCGTCCCGTGCACTGGTTCGTTAATTGGAAGAAGAACCATCTCATCATTGTTAGCCAGCACCGCTGAATTTAAACCGCTCTCGGTGGTTCCAACGTCATCTGCAGTGAACTCAGCGAATTGGTGAAAACCAGTGAACCCTGCGACGTACGTCAACGCTGGACCAAGCTCCGGAACGTTTCCCACGGCGTGGTCAAGTCTCCGTATCCCGTAATCCAGTGGAAACGACGACGTATCCTCCACAGGTTCAAATCCTGGAAGGAATTCAGATTTATCGGTGTCTCCTCCATTGTAACTAACATATCGGAGAACGACATCGCCGTATAGTTTAACCTCAGCGATCGTAACGGCTTCGTTAAGGACGATAGGAGGAGACGAAGGAATAGCGCCGTTAGCGACACTAATGGAGAAAGCTGACTCTGCGTCTTCTACTGCAATCGCAACGGCTCTTACGCCAAGGCCATGGGAAGAGAAGAAGGAGCGACAAGAGATATGATCGAAGCTTGGGATGGAGCCTGTAGCGGTCGGTTTAGTTTCTCCGGCGGTGAGAGATGGAGAGTAGGGAGCAGTGAAAAGGAATCGTAGGTCGCCGGAGGTGAGTAGGTAAGAGGCGTGAACCATGTTTCCGGTGGAGAGATCAGATTTGGCGGAGAATCGCATACCGAGACCCCAAGAGAAGCGACGAGCGACGTTGGTGGCGTCGCCGCACCAGAACTCGATATGGTGGAAGCGCTTAACCTTGAATTTGTCAGACTTTGGATTCTTCCTCACGAACTTGGAAAATCCGACGAGCTTGAATCCCGGCGCCGCAGTAGCACCGTCGTTGTGCTGTTGAGTCTCTGAAATGGCGGCGTTTTCGTGGCCCATTGTTTTCGCCTTCTGCTTAAAACAAAACTCTACTACGGAACGAAAGAGTATGTTTCGTCGAGCTCTCTAAGCTAACGACAGACACAAATAAGGATTAATATATATCTTAGAGGTAAGAAAAGAAAAAAATCGTCTTGTTATATCTCCCTGAATAGTACCAAGAAAGTCAGGTCAGATGTTGACTGTTAGCGAACATCAGGGGTACACGTGTACGGTCAGATTTTAATTATTAGGATTGATTTCCGTGATAGATCTCCCTGCTTGTTCTCTAGCTGATTGGTCCAACTGGGAGTGCTGACGTGTAAAACCTATCCACCGTTTAGAACAGCAATCAAAATACTTGTTAAACTGGATGGAACACTTTCCAACCAGTAACCATATATGATATATGGATGAGGCAAAACTGGATTCTAGTGTTTTGGTAATTTGACAGTTTTGAAAATGGACATCTCCAAAGACAGAACAACTTGTAATTTTCTTTTTCTCTTAGTGAATGCCATTCTTCTAACACTTTGGCCTCCCTTGGATGTATAGTGACTCGTTTGGTTTCCATTATCCCACTAAATCTACACTTTATTCTCACGTCTGCTTCTTCAGAAAATTTCACCCAGCGTGAAACATCTGATTGCATATGAAATGTTACAATATGCTAAACCAATAGTAGCTTTATGTGCAACAAAATGTGGTTATGAAAGAGACACCGCCAATTACATCCTTCATGCCTGGCTTAGAGTTCCTCCAATTTCCCATCATACAACATCCAAACTTAAAGTCAGAAGCATCTGTTGTGAAGATTGAGAACTCTCAACTCCTTCTAATTACCCCTTTTATACGTCCACTCAATTGGCCTAAGCCCATCATCATTTTTCATTTTTCTATACAGCTCATGCGCTTCCCGCCATAGGCCTTTCTTCCGCAATCCTATCATCATTGTAATGTATGTTATAACATCAGGCATTAATTCTTTGAGAGCGAGACTGCAAAATATATACCAAGCATCTTCCACCTTATTAACCTTGCACATCCCTTTGATAATAATAGTATAATACCAAGATCCATTTCACTCTTCTGCATATCCTCCAATATCACCAATGCTTTCCCGCTCTTCCTCTGCTCACAGAGATAGTCTAACAAAATGTTGTTAGTATAAACATCTGAATGCAGGCCACAAGAAACCATTCGACATAAAACCTTTTTAGCAGCATTAAAGTTCCCCGCTTGACAATAACAGTGGAAAAGAGTGTTGTAAGCAAATGTGTCACCAACCAATCCATCACGCGACATTGCGCAGAAGATTTTCATCCCATCATCTACCCTCTTGGACTTGCAAAATCCATTTATTAGAGTATTATAAGTCACTGCATTTGGGAAGCAACCTTTACTGACCATAAAATTTAACACTTTTTTGGCTTCATCTAGACGACCATGAATGCAAAGCCCGTTGATAGTGAATTGTATTGACCTTCTAATCATCTCCGTGTACAGCTTTTTAGCCTCTAAAAGCTGCCACTCTTTCACATACGCATGGATCATATCACTGAAAGTGATTACATCCGGGTTGATTCCCATCTTCATCATATCCCTAAGTAGTCAGCGCGGCTACGCCCCATAAACCACAATAAAAAAAGGCCAGTAATGAGAGAGTTGAAGGTAGCAACATCCGGTCTAATTCCCATCTTTTTCATTTGGTTCAAAACATCCATCGCAGTAGTCACATGTCGGTTTTTTGCAAAGACTATCAATGATAGTGTTAATTTGTCAATGCGACAATACGAAGCGAGAGCCACCAATACCATAGAAGTTTCTAAAAAGCCCGACAATCCAAGCTAAAATCCCGACAGTCCCTCCCACCTTTAAGACATGTACTTCCATTTTAAATATATATTCCTCGTTGACTCGAATCAGCCTTGAAAATTCTACAACTTGTTTTAAGATCAGTGGAAATGGCATTTTCAGCTCTTAATCTCTCTGCAATCCGATTCTTGCCTAAAAGAAAAAACCAATGGAGTCATCAACAACTTCCACAGTTGCTGCAATTGACCGTTCAACTCAACTAAAAGCTTTCGACGATACGAAAGACGGCGGGCGTGAAAGGGCTTGTCGATTAGTACATTATTTTGATTAAAATTCTAAATTTATGCGAACTAATAATAACTCGGTGCGTTAGTTATATATAAGATCTAGGATTTCATAATAGGAAGGAAATTAAGATCATAGTAATTAGTAAGCATAAATCTGGATTTATCTCCATTCATAAGAATTCAACAAATGAAAAAGTCTCTCTCATGGTTTTGTCAGGGAGATAATGATCGAATACTCAAAGGAAGTGATGAAACTGGGTAAATTGCTCTTTGAGCTACTCTCAGAAGCTCTAGCGTTAAACTCTGATCACCTTAAGGACATGGATTGCACCAACTCCTTGCTGTTTCTCGGCCATTCTTACCCGCCATGTCCCCAACCCGACCTTACTTTAGGATTAACCAAACACTCGGACAACTCTTTTCTCACTCTTCTTCTTCAAGACCATATTGGAGGGCTTCAAGTTCTCCATGACCAATACTGGGTTGATGTTCCTCCTGTTCCCGGAGCTCTCGTCGTTAACGTTGGAGATCTTCTCTAGGTTAACTAACTAACCTTTTTGGTTTTTGATCAGTGGTTTAATCTATGGACTGAAGTCAAATATGACTTTGATTATCTTATTGGGCCATTGTGCAGCTTATAACAAACGACAAGTTCACAAGCGTGGAGCATAGGGTTTTGGCGAATGAAACTGGACCGAGAATTTCAGTAGCGTGTTTCTTTAGTTCGTATTTGATGGCGAATCCTCGAGTTTATGGACCCATCAAAGAACTTCTGTCAGAACAAAACCCTCCCAAATATAGAGACACCACCATTACTGAGTATTCAAAGTTCTACAGATCTAAGGGATTCGATGGTGCCTCTGGATTACTCTATCTCAAGATCTGAAATGTCATTTGTAATAACTTCTTGTTAAATAAGACTGTATTAAAGCCACTGGGCAAGAACTGTCACAATAAGCCGTTGTTTTATTTCTTCTATCACAAGCAACCGGGCAGAAACTGCATGGTTTGACTTAAACCACTTTCTAACCAAAGATGTCACGTTTTAAATTAAGATGTATTTAATCTCAGGCTAAAATGCAAAATATCCCATCTTATCAAGGACGAAACACTATGAGAATGTCATTGTCTGAACAAAGATTCTTGGGGATTCGATTCTCTGAAATAATTTGTTGTTTAACAAGACTGTTATAAGGTTTTAGTTCGATTAGTTTGTCTTGTTAATGCGATTAACTAACTAATGAACACATGAAAATTTAACGAGTTCTTTTCAAACTAGAGATTACGTCTCGTGTGAGCCGACTTCACAAATATCCAGTAGAAGATAACTTGTAAAATTATTGTTTACAACTTCTTTTAAGACTCTCTCACCAATCTTGTGTTTTTATGATAAGTACCTCGTGAAGAAACAAAAATACTCTGACGATGTGCCACGGAATCGAGATTCCAGACTCCAAACCCGCGACTAAAAAGAAAAACAAGAACCAAAAACCCACCCGCAAAACATCCCTTAGAAACTAGATCACCCGAGAACCTTAAAACGTAAGGGTCTCTGTATGTTTCTCTTTGTATTTATTTTATTTTTTGGATGATGAATTATAAACTCTTACCCTTCTATTCTAATGTTTTTTGAAACCATATATTCTAAGTAAAAAAAAGATTTTAATGTTTTTCTCTTTTGAAATTTTTTATTATTATTCCCAAAAAAAATAAGAAATTATAAAACCTTTTGTAAAGTTCATCTTCTAAATTCTTCTTGGATCATGATGCGATAATTTGATTCATGATTCGAACCAGCTCCCTGAACCCAGTGAAAGCCAGCTGTCACAACTCAAGAAAAGCCGTTGTCTTTTTCTACCATCTACCCAGGTCTCACAACTCAAGAAAAGCCGTTGTCTTTTTCTACCACCTACTCAGGTGTCACAACTCAAGAAAAGCCGTTTGTCTTTTTCTACCACCGACAGTTATCGTTATTGGTTTTGCTGTTGTAGTTGGTCCCATCTTCAAACACGTCTTCTCTGGGTGATATGAGTGTCAGTAGGTTACTAGGTTCTATATATGATAGTATCAGATTGTTCTGTTTTATGAGAAACAAAAACGATGGAGCCAACAAAGATTGCTTCATTCGATCGTGCCAGCGAGCTTAAAGCTTTCGATGAGACGAAGACGGGTGTGAAAGGACTCGTCGACGCAGGAGTTTCACAGATTCCAGGCATCTTCCATCACTCATCTGTCGAATCAGAAAACTCTAAACCACTTCCCCCTGCCTTGCAACATCTCAAAACGATCCCAACGTTCGATCTGGGAGGACGGGATTTTGAGGACATGATTAAGCGCAAGAACGGGATTGAAGGGATTAAAGACGCAGCTGGGAAGTGGGGTTTCTTTCAGGTGACCAACCATGGAGTTTCGCTCGATCTTCTTGAGAAGATGAAGGATGGAGTTCGTGGGTTTCACGAGCAATCCCCTGAAGTGAGGAAAGAATTATACAGCCGCGATTTCAACAGAAAGTTTATGTATCTAAGTAATTTCGATCTCTACACTGCTCCAGCTGCAAATTGGAGAGACACATTCTATTGTTACATGGCTCCAGATCCTCCCAAACCACAGGATCTGCCAGAGATTTGTAGGTATGATCCCTCCATCGCTTTAACTTGAGTTGATGTGTAATCTCTATTCATATGGTGGAATGGTTTCAGGGATGTTATGATGGAATACTCGAAGCAGGTGATGAATTTGGGAGAATTTCTCTTTGAGCTTTTATCAGAAGCACTAGGGTTGAAACCTAATCACCTCAAGGACATGGGTTGCTTAGAAGGTTTGCGCATGCTTTGCCATTACTTCCCACCGTGTCCAGAGCCTGACCTAACTTTTGGCTCAAGTCAGCACTCCGACAGCTCTTTTCTTACCGTTCTTCTTCCTGATGAGATCAAAGGGCTTCAGGTTCGTCGCGAAGGGTACTGGTTCGATGTTCCTTATGTTCCCGGCGCTCTCGTCATCAACATCGGAGATCTTTTACAGGCAAGTTTTCGCAATCAATGCGTGTTTGCTCTGTTTTGCAAGTTTCTGTAATAATGCTAGCTTTGTTAAAGCGATCTCCCTCTTGGTTCAAAGGTTTCTTTGGGTTTTGATGCAGCTTATAACAAACGACAATTTCATCAGTTTGGAGCATAGGGTATTGGCGAACAGAGCCACGAGAGCTCGAGTCTCTGTCGCTTGTTTCTTCTCCACCCACCTAAAACCGAATCCTAGAGTGTACGGACCCATTAGAGAGATTGTGTCTGAAGGTAACCCTCCAAAATACAGAGAGACAACCATTAGAGACTTCTCTACTTACCGCAATGACAAAGGACTGGGCGGAACCTCTGCTTTGCTCGATTATAAAAGATGAAACATGGCGGGCTACTACTTTCTCACACATCCACGGATGATATGTAATATGCAGGACGTGTGTGAACCAAATGTGGAATTTATGGATTAGAGATTGTTATTTCGGGTTGGTCCAAATAAAGTGTGAAGTTTTTTATTTCGGGTTGGTCCAATTAAAGTGTGAAGCTTTTTGCTTAATCATAAATCATAAGGTTTTAAGTCACTTCGGATTGCGTGTTTTTGGATAAAAATCTCAAGAAAGCATGATTTTTGTGAGAAAAAATGGTCTTTCGGGCCAACAATTACATTTCGTAGTTAATGTTTTCGAAAATAAAGTTTTCTTGTCTGAAAAAAACCAACCCAAATATAGAGAGACCACCACCATTACAGAGAATGCAAAGTTATACAGTTCCAAAGGATTCGATGGTACCTCAAGATCTGAGAATGCCATATAACTGTATCATTTTGTCTAGTAAAAATGCGCGGGACTTTGATTTTTGCTGTAATACCTTCTTGTTTGCTAAGACTTGTTGCCTGGGTCGGTCACTAACCCAAGCAAGACTCATCCCAAGCCATTGTTTTTTTTTTGTTTTTGTTTTTTTTCGATCAACCTTATCTTGGATCAATGGCTTTTCTGTAGCCACTTGTCCCATCTTCGAACCAGTCGAAAATTTTCATCCTTTTTTTGTTGGTGGGTTATTATGTTATATATGATTGTATCAGATTGTCTGTTTTCTGAGAAACAAAAACGATGAAGATTGCTTCATTCGATCGTGCCAGCGAGCTTAAAGCTTTCGATGAGACGAAGACGGGTGTGAAAGGACTCGTCGACGCAGGAATTTCACAGATTCCACGCATCTTCCATCACTCATCGGTAAAACCAGCAGACTCTAAACCACTTCCCTCGGACTTGCAACATCTCACGACGATCCCAACGATCGATCTGGGAGGACGGGATTTTGAGGACATGATTAAGCGCAAGAACGCGATTGAAGGGATTAAAGACGCAGCTGGGAAGTGGGGTTTCTTTCAGGTGACCAACCATGGAGTTTCGCTCGATCTTCTTAAGAAGATGAAGGATGGAGTTCGCGGGTTTAACGAGCAATCCCCTGAAGTGAGAAAAGAATTATACAGCCGCGATTTCAACAGAAAGTTTATGTATCTAAGTAATTTCGATCTCTACACTGCTCCAGCTGCAAATTGGAGAGACACTTTCTCTAGCACCATGGCTCCAATTCCTCCAAAACCAGAGGATCTGCCAGAGATTTGTAGGTATGACTCCATTGCTTTAACCTGTGTTGATGTGTAATCTCTATTCATATGGTGAATGGTTTCAGGGATGTTATGATGGAATACTCAAAGGAAGCGATGAATTTGGGTGCATTTCTCTTTGAGCTTTTATCGGAAGCTCTAGGGTTGAACCCGAATCACCTCAATGACATGGATTGCTCCAAGGGTTTGCTCATGCTCTGCCATTACTACCCACCATGTCCAGAGCCTGACCTAACTTTAGGCACAAGTCAGCACTCCGACAACTCTTTCCTTACCGTCCTTCTTCCAGATCAGATCGAAGGTCTTCAGGTTTTCCGTGAAGGACACTGGTTCGATGTTCCTCATGTTCCCGGTGCACTCATCATTAACATCGGAGATCTTTTACAGGCAAGTTTCCACAATATAACATGTTTTCTCTGTTTTGCACAAGTATACAATGCTAGATTTGCTTATGCGATCGACCTCTTGGTTCAAAGATTTTGTCTTTTTTTGGGGTTTTGATGCAGCTTATAACGAACGACAAGTTCATCAGTTTGGAGCATCGAGTACTGGCGAACAGAGCCACAAGTGCTCGAGTCTCTGTTGCATGTTTCTTCACCACCGGCGTAAGACCAAATCCTAGAATGTACGGACCGATTAGAGAGCTTGTGTCTGAAGAAAATCCTCCAAAGTACAGAGAGACCACCGTTAGAGACTACGCTACTTACTTCAATGCCAAAGGACTTGACGGAACCTCTGCTTTGCTCCATTATAAAATATGAACACAATGAGCTACTACTACTTCATCACACATATACGAGATGAAAACACATGTAATATATCTAAATTTGCAGATTAATATTACTTAAGAAAAAGATAAAATAAGAGTGCTTGGGGAAGAGAATTCTCAAGAGGCTCATAAACATCACTGTTATACTTTGTTTCTGTAAATTCTTCAAAGCTCCTTAAAAAGCCAGAAACAAGAATATTTCATTTGCTCATGAGTCATAATAGCCATATGTAAGTAATACTGTTCTGTACGAAAGCCAAGAAGACTTTCAGAAGGAACTAACGAGCTTGATTGCACTGAATGCTACAGCTGTGATATGTCCGTGTCTCCTTCAACTTCCTCCATCATCACTTCAAGTTTCCTGCATCACACACAGTTATGGGGGTTGCTTATTTAAGTTTCATTGCTTCTCCATGGGATATCATTGAGATTTGCGGTTAATACCTTTGAGGGAATAAACTCTGACCACCTTCTTCAGAAAGTGCCTTCTCCAATCTCACTTCAAATGGTGTTGCATGCCAACTCACTTTCTGATCCTGCATAAGGTAGGAAGAATGTATAGTTTCTGAATATCAAAGGAACTGAAAGCGGAGATGAAAGGCAAGGAAATTACCTCCTTGTATTTGGTTGTCGAATTTGGGATCCCATTTCCATCCCATAATTTGGGTGAAATCTCAGGTTGCTCATTTTCGATCCACTGAGCAGCAACCAATCCGATGATAGGCCTGTCACCCGGGGTTATGGCAGCGAGTCCCGGTGTCCTATCGTTTGAAACCGAAATGTTTTCGTTACTGTCTTCGTTGATCTGGTTTAGCCGAGGAGAAAAACTTGCCTCAACGTTGGATAAATTCTCATCCGAACTTTCCACCTTTTCCCCATAAGTTGGTGAAGAGGGAGTTTCACTCTCTATCTGCTCTTTGTAAACCTGCAATATAGTTTGTTCTAGGCTCCCATGTGAATCCTTGTGGACCTTATATAAGGATGCATTTTCCATTAGATTGGAAACTGAATGCACAAACTGCGATCTGATTCTAGGCCTTCCCCTTCCTGCTGATTCCATGTTTGCAGGATATATGGTTCCAGGAGTTTGCATCTCATCAGATAGCTTCAAGGGGGTTGGATTAGGCGAGCTCATTGTGATACTATTTTTCCCACCCATCTCGGGTTTTCTTGAACTGCTATTCTCGGAAGAACTAGAAGAATGAGATTGATCAAGATTGCATTCAAATCGGACAGACTTATTCTTTCCAGCTGTGAGCGATGGCCTGCCAGTTCTATTCAACTCACTCTTGATTGCAGTGCCAATGCTTTCTACTCCAGTACCATCACTAGAAGCAGACGAGATCCTTGCACTGTCCCGGACATCGATTACGCAACTGAAATGAAAAAGAAAAGAGTGAATTCCAGATTCATTAATCCGTTCAAACGTTAGTAAGATGTGAGTTAGCATAGAAATCACACCAGTTCTATCAAGAAACCAGGCAAATTCTATTACGCATAACATAAGGAGGTGAAATGCTTGTTTTATTCACATAGCGATTTGAACAGATTTCATAAAACAAAGTAACTTCTCTACCTGCTAGCTGTTTGCTCTGAAGTAGATGATGGTCTTCCTACCTCTTCACAAGTTTTCATGGGGGTTTGGCAATCAACCAAATTAAACCCCATCGCAGAGTTACTGGAAATCCATGAGTGATAAGGGGAAGATCCAGAATGTTGAGGACTACTAAGTTTTTGGGATGCTTTCCTAATTTCAATAGGTGTCTCCGGTAAAGTACCACAAGCTTTAAGAAACCGGGCCTATAATTCCAAGTTAAAAAAGCGTTAGATTCAGCATGAACTCTTGAAGGAATGGACATCAGATTATTTCTAATGGTATATGCAAAGAAAGGATGCTCTGAATTTCAGAAGAGCTTTCACAATAAAATCACAGACAGTTTCTGAAATAGAATCTCTGTATTCTAATAAGAAATTCAACTAATGCTAGCAATATTGCAAGGAAACAGATTTATACAGAGATCCAATCTATGTAGATGTAGTCTGTATTCAGATATATACACATACGTGAGGGAAATATCAACACTGAATTAAGAGTGAAAAACGAAGCAGAGTGGGGAACAAGAAGAAGAAGAAGATGAGAAAAGAAATCTAAAGGCTCAAGAATCTACAGAAACAAAGCTAGAGACCCCCTCAGTAGCAAAAAACATAGAAGTGGTACTCATAAGACTCGCAAGAACAAAATCAGGGTTGCTATACTAGAAACTGATTCCCGTGCTATCAAGTTAAAATCTTAAAACTGTCCATCAGTTAAGTTGAGACTTCAAAATCAATACAAGGGCACATATCTTGATCGTGATAAAAGAATAATAATCACATGATCAGAGACAATGCTCCTGATATAATCATACCTCTTCCCTAAGGCCTTTGTCAATATGTATAGAATCCAAATCAAATCTGTCTTTGTCAAGACAAGGCGAAGATGCCGCTTTCTCTAGAAAATCAAGAACAAAACAGTTATATTAGCAAGAATGGTACAGAAACAAATAATCATCTCCATTCCCGATATAAACACATCAAAAAGAGATTTACCTTCAGATAAAAACAAAGCTGATAAATCATTCTGCGAGTCCTGACCTTTCTGAAGATTATTAAGAAAGAAAAATGTTAGGGAGATGAAATTCTGGGTCAGATCGGTATAATTTGGATCAAGAAAATCAAAAGAAACGAGAGCCAAGTAGTTATTTTAGTCTTTAGACATCAGAAACCAACAGATCATACACAAAATCCAGCTGAAGGTATCAAACAGGGGATTGTGATCTATCAGGGAAGGATCTATTTCTTCGAGATCATTGTAGCAGCTAGATTAACACCGAAATGGATAAGATCATGCAAAGAAAAGATGCGAAAACGCAAAAGACACGAAAGAATTACTCTGGAATTGGCGAGTGAAGAGTGAGAGACGAGATTACTAGTAGAGCGATTGTCTCTTGTGCGGAAGCAGTCGAGAAAACAAGCCATGGCTCTACAAACTGATAAATCGATAAATCTGAGCACGGATCTGCACATGAGACTTAGGTTCCGCTTCATCAACAAGCGTCTCATATCATTAGATTTCTTGAAGGGCGAAACAGTGACCGAGAAAACAATCGGGGAGAAGATTTTCCCGAGAAACACGCTGAAAATGTGAGAGAAATAGAGAGATAAGAATGTCGTTTTTTTAAAAATTTGAAACGAAAGGGTGCGAGGGAACAAATCAGGTGTGTGCGGGTCTTCCTGATCACTGTTTTTTGCATTATTTTTCAAAATGGCCCATACGGCCCAAAGAGCCCAAAAGACTTCAAGTTGAGTGTTTTTTCCTCTTTTTTTTCCCACTTAAATTTTGAGAATAAATAAATTAAATTTATAGTTAACAAAAAAAACAAAATAGGGCAAGGCGGAAGGCCTCTCTGAAGCTCACATTGAGACACAAAGCCGCCGCAGTCTCTGCTCACTAGTATCGAGAGACATATAAATCGTAAGAAGCAATGGGGAAGAAGAGTTCCAATCCTCAAACGATGGGGAAGAAGAGTTGCAGGCCTCAAACGAAGGGGGAGAAGGTTGTCAAGTCTCAAAATCGAGGATTAGCTCCTCTCACCGTAGCCGCTGCGACTTGGGCCACCAAGTTCATTGAGGAATTTCGCGCCTCCGTGAAGGATTGTGAGTTAGCTCTTTGATTTCATTGCTTTTATTCTATCGCAGGAATTATAAAAGTTTCTTCCTTTGTTCTTATTAACAACAATACTCTGTACTTGCAGTGGTTTAAGTTATTTTTGTTACCTTGGGTGATTCAATTCGGAATCTTGTGTTTTTGGTTTGATTGAATGACAATGTGTTGGCTTCTCTTGTGTAGCTCTAGTTATTGAGCAGAATCTTACAAATAGCGAACGTGGCATAATTCATCAGATGTGCCAACGGATAGGTCTCCGATCAAAAAGTCACGGGTCAGTCACAGCTTAATGCACTTTCGTTTGGCGTTTAGGGAATATGCAAATTTGGATTGCTACTGCTTGAGAGCTCTAGTTTCTGATTCTCTTGGATTTTCTGTAGGAAAGGGGACGAAAGACGTGTCTCTATTTTCAAACGTAAAAATGACGGTAAAGGCGAGAAAAAAGATGCCAGTGGACAGAATAAAGGAAGCGCCATATTAAAGAGGAAATCAGCTGAAGTGAAGAAATGTGTGTCATTTCCACCAGAGGCAAAATCTGTTCTGCACGAGTTATTTACTCGCTATCCACCTTGTGATGGCGATGCTACAGGGACATCATTGGGCTTATATACTGGAAACGTCCGCAGTAAATATAAAGATGACTTCTTCCTCAAACCTCAGTTGAAAGAAGACGATATTAAAATGAAAGTGGCTAGACTGGCAGCAGACAAACGTTGTAAACAGGTTAGCAGTTAATGTCTTTTCAAATTATTTTGATAGTCACTTTAGATAATCCAGTTTCAGAAGGTACAAAGCATGCACTAGTGATTAAAAGAAAAATCCTTGTGTTTGAATGATGTTACAGATCTTTGAAGTTCGATCAAAGCTTCCCATCGCATCCTTTCGCGATGCCATTGTATCTGCAGTGGAATCCAATCAGGTTATATGGGTCTTAAGATATGTTATTTGTTCTTCTATATCAGCATTCAGGATAGGAATTTCGGAGTTGTGATTCGAGTGGAGATTTCCACTGATTTTGAAAGAGTCTTTGTTTATTCTTATTCTAAATGCAGGTTGTTCTTATTGCTGGTGAAACTGGTTGTGGGAAAACTACTCAGGTGGATCTTTCTTCTTGTTTTTTGTAGTTCACTAGAATCAAACGCTTAACATTTTTCACTGCTGCTCTTTATTCTGTATTGCTTTCTTCTGGTGGAGTCAAGTGTATTTATTCATGTCCAAGCTACATAATATTTATGCATTGTAAATAAAATGAGTTTAGCTGTCGTGGTATAAGGGTTTGGTGTGCTTGTATATGGTATTATTATTACCACATCACTTAATATATTAATCATATTTTGTTTCAAATAGTAGTTTCGTTTTTTCTTTTCAATTGTGAGGTTTCTCAGGTTCCTCAGTTGTTGATATTTTAGGTGCCTCAATATCTTCTAGATCATATGTGGAGTAAGCAAGAAGCTTGCAAAATCATTTGCACCCAACCACGTCGTATCTCAGCTATTTCAGGTTAGTATTTATCTGCTCCAACTCTTGATGAAGTTTTCACCTTTGTAACTCAAATGCATTTCGTATAAGCTGCTAACTCCTTGCTTAATGCTTTCTTTTTGTATTTTGAAGTTTCTGAACGAATATCTTGGGAAAGAGGTGAAAATATAGGGGAGAACATTGGCTACAAGGTAAGGGTCTTTGTTGATTTACGTACTTATCCACATGATAGACACGCAAGTTCTGAGGGATACAGGAATTTAATCTTCTCTCAATATATCATGGACTTTATGATGCAAATCTAGGTGCGGCTGGAAAGTGAAGGTGGGAGATGGTCATCGGTTGTTTTTTGCACGAATGGCATTCTGTTGAGGGTGCTTGTAGGCAAAGGCGTTAACAGTTGTGTTCCTGATATAACTCACATTATTGTGGTAATACATTCTTGTTTCATTCATAATGTGTTAAGTATGCTTTTCCATTCACTATATGTCCTGGTTCCGCTGGCAGGAGTAAAATTTTAGTTGAGAGAAAAGTCAATATTAAATTTTTAACAATCATTTTCATCTGCCATCTTGTTTTGTGTTTGTTATCTTAGGTTCTCTTCTTTGTGCTCTTCGGCTGTAATTTGATTTTGTAGTTGTCTGTATTGGTCATTGATCTGTATGTACTTTTGTAGGATGAAATCCATGAAAGGGACTGCTACTCTGATTTCATGTTGGCGATTTTAAGGTACACTCTACTAGCCTTCTTGATCACTGTTGTGCTCAGCTTTTCAAAGCAAACGAAAAAGTCAAATCGATACGACTGAAAAAACACTGATCATATAGCTTTCGTTTAATTGGTGTTGCACTATAATTTGGTTGCAAAAGCTGCTATACTTGTACAGTTGTATTTGAATTCTTTATTTGAAGCTAAACGATGAATACAATAACTACTAGGAGATATTTTCTTATTCTTTGGGTGAAAGCCAGAACTCAGATAAATCTGTAATGTTTTTGAATATTTGCAGGGACTTCCTTCCTTCTAATCCTCATCTCCGACTGGTTAGTTATGTTATGTTCTTCTTCTTTTTCCATTGCTATGATACATTTACAATATAAGAATATATATTTTCTGTGGTAACAGATTCTAATGAGTGCTACTCTTGATGCTAAGAGGTTTTCTGAATATTTCGGAGGTTGCCCGGTTGTCCGAGTGCCTGGATTCACTTATCCAGTTAATACCCCCCCCCTCTCTCTCTCTGTAAGCTGCTATGTTGTCTCATTGTATTGGAAACAAATTTTTTTGCGTCTGTATCTACAGGTGAGAACCTTTTTTCTGGAAGATGCGCTCTCTGTCCTGAAATCAGACGAGAATAATCATTTACTTGCTGCGGACTCGAACATACCAGGTGGCAAGCGTGATTTTAACGATGAATATAAAGTTGCTTTAGATGAAGCAATCGACTTGGCATGGACAAATGATGAGTTTGATGCTCTCTTAGATCTGGTTTCTTCTGAAGAAAGTCACGAGGCTTACAATTACCAGAAATCAACGACCGGGGTAACACCACTTATGGTATTTGCTGGAAAGGGCAGGGTTAGCGATGTCTGCAAGCTCCTCTCATTTGGCGCTGACTATAAACTGAAGTCCAAAGAAGGTATTACAGCATTAGAATTGGCTGAAAAAGAGAATCAGCTTGAAACTGCTCAAATAATCAGGAAACATATAAAAGACATCTGGTCCAAATCTCAGCAAGAAAGAGACTTGCTTAATAAGTATATGGCGACAATCAACCCAGATGCAGTAGATGTGGGTCTTATTGTGAGCTTAATGAAGAAAATATGCATCGATTCAAAAGTTGGTGCCATTCTTGTTTTTCTACCTGGGTGGGAGGAAATAGTTCTAACAAAAGAGAAATTGCTTGCTAATCCCTTTTTTGCAAATAGCGCTAAATTCAGCATTATATGTCTTCACTCTAAGGTTCCAGCAGTGGAACAGAAGAAAGTTTTTAATCATCCTTGTCGAGGTTGTCGTAAAATTGTGCTTTCAACAAATATTGCTGAATCAGCAGTTACTATCGAAGATGTGGTTTATGTGATAGATAGTGGGCGGATGAAGGAAAAGAGTTATGATCCTTATAATGATGTGTCAACGCTCCAATCTTCTTGGGTTTCAAAAGCAAATGCAAAACAGAGGGAGGGTCGAGCAGGCCGTTGCCAACCTGGTATTTGTTATCATCTATATTCTAAACTTCGGGCAGCCTCTTTGCCCGAATTTAGAGTTCCCGAAGTTAGGAGGATGCCAGTGGATGAACTCTGCTTGCAGGTACTGTTCTTTCTAACCTAGATTGTTTCTATGACATTTAAAGTCGTTTGTGCATGGTAGCATCCTGTTGAGACTTCTTGCGTACTTGATTTCTTACTGATGCCCTTAAATAATGTGTACAGGTTAAGATGCTGGATCCGAGTTGCAATGTAAATGTGTTCCTCCAGAAATTGATGGACCCACCTGTTGCTCAAACTATTGCAAATGCCTTAACCATCCTTCAAGACATTGGAGCGTTGACACCTCAAGAAGAGCTGACAGAACTTGGACATAAATTTGGTCAGCTTCCAGTTCATCCTCGGATTAGCAAGATGCTTTATTTCGCCATATTGGTGAACTGTTTGGATCCAGCACTTATTCTGGCATGTGCAGCCGACACCAAGGATCCGTTTATCATGCCCTTGTTGCCAGGTGAAAGACAAAAAGCTGCTGCTGCAAAACATGAACTTGCATCTCTTTATGGAGACTACAGTGATCATCTTGCGATTGTTGCAGCTTTTCAATGCTGGAAAAATGCAAAAGAAAATGGTCGAGCTAATGAGTTTTGTGCTAAGTACTTTCTCTCCCCATTTGCCATGACTATGCTTGATAGTCTGCGTCGCAAGCTTCAGGGAGAACTTAGAAGACATGGGGTCATCCCTAGCAGCTCAGACTGTAGCCTGAATGCTCATGATCCGGGTATTCTCCGTGCTGTTGTAGCAGTAGGATTGTACCCTATGCTGGGAAGGATGTGCCCACTTTCCAAGAATCAGAAAACGTCTGTAGTAGAGACTATTACCGGAGCCAAAGTTCGCGTGCTCTCTCTATCAAACAAAGTCAACATGTCCTCTAGCAAGTATGATGAAGCTGTAATTATTTTTGATGAGATCACTCGAGGAGATCGGGATGTTCACATAAGAAACTTCACCCTTCTTCCTACTATACCTTTATTACTGTTTTCAAGAGAGATTGCGGTGTCTCCTACAGAGAGCTATGATGCTGATAAGAGTGATGACGAGGAAAACCACGAAGTAGAAAATGTAGGAGACGCAATGGACATAGATAAAGTAGGTGGGAGGCCTGGAGACATAATAATGCTTGTGCCGGAAAATTCAGTAAAAGTGGTAGTGGATAGGTGGCTGCCTTTCAAGGTTACAACAGCTTTTGAAATTGCTCAAATGTACATCTTAAGGCAGAGACTAATGGCGTCCATTTTGTTCAAGGTACATGACTTATAATCACTACGATTGAAGATATTCATTATTTTATTTTGGCAATGGCATCCTTTTCAACCTTTCATTTACATTTTGTAGATAAAACATCCAAAGGATAATTTGCCGCCTCATCTTGGCGCTTCTATGTATGCAATAGCTTGTATTCTCTCGTATGACGGCGTCGCACAACCTTCAGTTGAAACTGTAGCTGTGAATCCTGTTGCTTCAGTGGTAGATGCAATGAGTCTCAGAGATGACATACCTTCCGCTAGCCCCAATGAGATTCGGGAGCATGACCCGAACACTACTCCAATGGGGTCAATGCTCGAATCAGCCAACATGTCGGGTTTTGTTAATATGGAAGAGAGTTTGCCATCCACTCTCGCTAATGGGAATGAGAAACCTGACCCAAACACTGCTCCGATGGAAGCTGTTTCAGTGGCTATGCAACAGGAGAAGATGCAGTCAAGTTTTAAGAAGCACAAGTCAGTCAACAACGTGGATTTGGGGAACATTGAAGAGAACTTGAGGAACATGGAAGAGAACAAGCCTTCTGATCTGGCTAATAATGGGAATGAGCAAACAATGCCCAAGTCAGCTAGCAACTTGGATACGGGGAACCTGGAAGAGAACACGCCTTTTGGTCTGGCTGATGGGAATGAGCAAACATTGCCCAATTCAGCTAGCAACTTGGATATGGGGAACATAGAAGAGAACATGCCATCGAACCTGTCTAATGGGAATGAGAAAACAGAGCCCAAGTCATTCAACAACTCAGATTTGGGGAGCATTGATGAGAACATGCCTTCTGATCTGGCTAACGGGAATGAGAAAACAGAGCTCAAGTCAGCCAAGTTGTTGGATGTAGAGAACATGGAAGATAAAACACTTTCTGATCTAGCTAATGGGAATGGGCAAAAAGAGCCGAAGTCAGTCAACAACTTGGATTTGGAGAACATGAAAAATAACATGCCTTCTGATCTAGCTAATGGGAAAGAGCGAAAAGAGCCCAAGTTACTCAACGATTTGGATTTGGAGATTCTGAAAAACAACATGCCGTCTGATCTGGCTAGTGGGAATGAGCAAACACCTAACACTACTCCAATGGAATCTGCTTCAGTGGCTAAGAAACCAAAAAGGAGGCAGTCGAGGTCCAAAAGGTGCGAGTCAGTCAACAATGTAGATTTGGGGAGCATGGAAGAGAACATGAAAACTAACATGCCTTCTGATCTGGGTGATGGGAATGAGCAAACAGAGCCTAACACTGATCCGATGGAAGCTGATTCAGCAGCTAAGCAACCAAAAAAGAGGCATTCAAGGTCCAAAAGACGCAAGTTAGTCAACAATGTGGATTTGGGGAACATGGAAGAGAACACGACTTCTGATCTGGCTAATGGGAATGAACAACCAGAGCCCAAGTCAGTCAACAACTTGGATATGGATAACGTGGAAAATAACATGCCTTCGGATCTGGCTAAGTTGAATGAGCAAACAGAGCCTAACACTGCTCCAATAGAAGCTTCTTCAGTGGATAAGCAACCAAAAAATAAGCAGTCAAGGTCCAAAAGGCGCAAGTCTGTCAACAAAGTGGATTTGGGGCACATGGAAGAGTACATGCCTTCCGAGTTGGCTAATGGGAATGAGCAAGCAGAGCCTAAGTTAGCCAGCAGCTTGGATATAGGGAACACAAAAGAGAACGTGCCTTCTTATCTGGTTATCAGAAATGAGCAAACAGAGCCTAAATCAGTAATCAACTTGGATTTAGGGAACATGGAAGAGAAAACGCCTTCGGATTTGGCTAATGGGAATGAGCAAACAGAGCCTAACACTGCTCCGGTGGAAGTTGCTTCAGCAGATAAGCAACCAAAAAGGAGGCGATCAAGGTCCAGAATGCAGAAATCAGCCAACAACTTGGATTTAGGGAACGCGGAAGAGAACATGCCTTCCGATCTTCGTAATGGGGATGAGCAAACAGAGCTTAAGCCACCCAACAAATTGGATTATGGTAACATGGAAGAGAACTTGCCTTCCAACCTAGCTTGTGGGGATGAACAGCCTGACCCAAACACTGCTCCAGTGGAAGCTGTTTCAGTGGCTAATCAACGAGAAAAGAAGCGACCAAGGTCCAAAAAGCACAAATCAGCCAACAACCTGGATTTGGGAAACATGGAAGAGAAAAAGCCTTCTGATATCGCCAATGGGAATGAGCAGCCTGACCGAAACATTGCTCCAGAGGAAGCTGCTTCAGTGCCTAAACAACCAAAAAAGAAGCATTCAAGGTCCAAAAGGCGCAAATTAGCTAACAACTTGGAATCGGGTAATAACATGGAAGAGAACATGCCCTCCACTAATGAGATTGAGCAGCCTAACCTAAAAAATGCTCTGGCAGAAGTTGCATCAATGGCTGAGCAACAAAAGGATAAGGTGCAAACAGAGCCAAAGTAAGGGAACAAGTCGGATTTGATTAAGGAGAAACTGAGTATACCGTTCGTTCATGTCAAGGGCAATGAGCAATCTGATCTAAACACCGGTCCAACGGAAGCTGCGTAAATGGAGAACGATTAAGAAGCAAAACCGAAAGTTAAGCCAATAAGTCGAATCACAAGGAAAAAGTAGAAGAGGAGTGAGATTTCATTTTTTTGTCATGAAACAAAATTTTCAAATTGCTAAGACCATTATTTATCTAAACTCAGGTGTAACAGATTCTAAAGTCTCAACAATTTTGCTAGATTCTAAAATCAGATATTTGCAGCCATTCTCACTTAGTGCTTAGCCAATATTTATCCAGAGGGAAGCGGGTATGTGTGCGCCCGCAATCCGTAGATTTTGTAGAAAAATTTAAATGTTTATATCTGTTTTGCAAAATGGTGGGTACAAACTATTAAGTTTAAGTTTGCGACCGCCCTGCCAATCACCACAAATCCTATGGATAGATCACATTCTGAAAACGAGTACTCCCGCAAATCTGCAAATCCTGCGGGTAAAAACCCGTTAACGCACAACATATTGAGATCTGGTCTGCTTGACCCGCAAAAAAATGATTTTTCTACGTTATGAACCCGCTAGCAGCAGGTAAAAACCTGCGTACCCACAAATATTTACCCACGTTTTCAGGACTAGTAGTGACTAACAGAGACGTGGGCTTTAGAATAAATAAATCTAAACAAGGTTTCTGAATCTGACGTGGAACTCGAAGAAAGCGTATCTGCCATGTGGCGCATTACAATACCTGAACAACCTTATCTGGACATCAACAGAGTGATCCCCAATATCCGAAATCAGCCAATCAGCTTCACTCTTGATTTCAACTCCATACATTAACTCACTCCACAGTCCTCAAAAAATACTTTCATAACTTAATCACAGAGACACAAAGAAGAGACAAGGAGAGAGATAGAATGGCGTACAGCGCGTGTTTCCTACACCAGAGTGCATTGGCTTCCTCAGCCGCACGATCACCATCTTCCTCCTCATCCCAGCGCCACGTTTCACTCTCCAAACCCGTTCAGATCATGTGTAAAGCCCAGCAGCCTCATGATGACGATAACTCCACCGTCTCCCGCCGTCTCGCTCTCACACTCCTCGTCGGCGCCGCTGCCATTGGTTCCAAAGTATCTCCCGCTGATGCCGCCTACGGTGAAGCTGGTGCGCAAATGATCCTTCCAAAAACCTTTGGATCATTTCATTCTCATAAGAATCTTGAAAACACATTTCTGTTTTGTTTTTGGTTTGCAGCGAATGTGTTTGGGAAGCCAAAGAAGAACACAGACTTCTTGCCATACAGTGGAGATGGATTCAAAGTGCAGGTGCCAGCAAAATGGAACCCAAGCAAAGAGGTAGAGTATCCAGGACAAGTCCTTAGGTACGAAGACAACTTCGATGCAACTAGCAATCTCAATGTCATGGTCACTCCTACTGACAAGAAGTCCATCACTGATTACGGTTCTCCCGAAGAGTTCCTCTCTCAGGTCTCTTTACTCCATCCATCATCTACTGAGATATTTATCATAACTCAAATGAATTGTAATACTGAATTGTTATGTTTTTGCAGGTCAACTATCTCCTAGGGAAACAAGCTTACTTCGGTGAGACTGCCTCTGAGGTAAACTTCACATAGTCATTTTTTACTTGGTTAGTGTAAGCCTGTAGCTGAAGGAATAGGATATGAGAATCCCTTTTTCAACCAAAGATTTCTCTCTGGTTTTGGATGAGTTTTACAACCAAGATTGTGTCTTCATATAAACTCTAGTTATATAAGGTATCACCATTGTTACCTTATGTAGAGTTGGGATTATTGGATCCTAATTGTGTGTGTGAATCTGATGTTTCTTGCAGGGAGGCTTTGACAACAATGCAGTGGCAACAGCAAACATTCTGGAGTCATCATCTCAGGACGTTGGTGGGAAACCCTACTACTACTTGTCGGTGTTGACAAGAACGGCTGATGGAGACGAAGGTGGGAAGCACCAGCTGATCACAGCCACTGTGAATGGAGGGAAGCTTTATATCTGCAAAGCACAAGCTGGAGACAAGAGGTGGTTCAAGGGAGCCAGGAAATTTGTTGAGAGCGCAGCCACTTCTTTCAGCGTTGCTTGAATGAAAAAGCAACACTACTATAACAATGATCTGCTTGCTTTTTCTTCATTTGTCTCTTGTAAAAAGGAAAATGAAACTGAGCTTTTGAGAACTATCAAGATGATGTTACCTTTGCGGCTTCCCTTCTGTACCTTTGATAAAAGATTCTTGTTCTCCATATATTCGATAGATCTTTGCTCAAATAAAGACACTTGACTCAGGAAAAAGCTACAGACCAAGTCTAAATCCTCGAAATCCTAAAGTAGTGAAGAAAGCCTGCTTGAAGCTGATATAACAAGAGGTGAGAATGAAATGGGATTCCTAGTTCAACTGTGAGGTTAAACCTCAGAAGATTAGATACGTGTGACTGTGACTAGATCTCTTAAAGCAAATGCCAAAGCCATCAGTTGTTTGGCTATTATAAAATACTCGAAGAGACGAAGGGATTTTATTTGTATATGTAATTATGTATTACAACACTTTTAATTAGTATTGTAACTTTTGAGCTTTACAAATGCGACAAACAGAGTGTTTAACAGTTCAGAGATATTCAACAGGGAAACCGACGACGGGGTTTATCTCAGAGGCCATGGACCGTAGCTCAGTCACTTCATTGTCTGTTAGACTCCAACCTATTGCTCCTGCAAACTCTTTGGCTTGTTCCGCGTTCTTGGCTCCAGGGATGGGTATCACGTTCCCTTGTGCCACTAACCAGTTCAATGCTACCTGCACAATGCAACACAACAAAACAAAAAGGCGCATGATTTGATGCAAATCGAGGGTCCACCCTTAGGTTTACTGAACTTCTAACTAGGCCTTGTTCCGAATATCAACAAGTGATCTTGTAGATTTCCTTTTCAGAGAGTCCAAAGTAAAGCATCTGTGTCTTACATGGTGTAGTTCTAGGGAGATCTTAAATTCACAATAAGTAAAAGAACGAGCAAATCTGTACCTACACGTAATGACTGATGAAACAATATGGTTATTCAAGTACCTAGAGTAGGATGAACATGCAGAGGGTATACAACTTAAAATTTCTCAACATGGATCAAAGGATTGCTCTTGTGTATATATCTTTACGTTTTGGAAACTTTGGACAGGAAAAAAAAATTGAGTCCGTAAGGAAAAGAGAAAGAACCTGTGTGGGAGTTTTGCTGTAGTTTTCGCCTATTTGTTTGATTCTATTCAAGAGGGGTTGAAGCTGTAATGTGATAAGTCATAATTAGTGAAGAAACATGGCAGGATTACGATACCTTTTGATAACTAATGCATACATACATTAGTTGGTGTATGCGTGTGTGTGCTGTATAAAAATATGTGCACTTTCTCAAAACAGAACTTGCTAAGTAAAAAGCAGGACTACAGGGGAAAATCAGCAAGGTTTACAACAGTAAGATTTAAAAGTTATCGATATCCAAAAATCCATTTCCTAGAAGACTCGAGCGTTATTAAATTGTAACTATAGTTTTGCAGACGTATAGCCGTGTTAAATAACTTAAACATAAGCAGTCAAAGCTATTACCTTTGTTAAAAACTCACGAGTATAAATGCGACCTCGAGGACCGGAGGGTGGGTTCTCTGGGGTGTATTTACCAGTTAGAGCACCTGGAAAAAAACAAAAAGAAACCTTCCATATTCAGTGGCCAGGTTGTTTTGAGTGAACACCTTAAAAGCCTTATGCAATTTTCCAGAGAACGATGGACATGAACCACAAAGCAAAGGATATAAAGGCAAATCACCTTGAGCAATGGGAGAATATGCAATTAAAGTAACTCCAAGCTCATCACAAGTAGCCTTTACACCGGTCTGCTCAGGAGCTCTGTATATCAGACTGTAGTTGACTTGATTTGAGGCCAGAGGAATTCCTCTCTTTTTCAGTCTCTCATAAGCATCACGTAGCCGCTTCTCTGAAAAAGCGAGACCCACAACACTTGAGTATGATAAATTTGAAATAACATTAGATGTGCATATGAAGTTACCAAACTTATTACTCTTTCTACTTGCTTTTTTTCTTTCCTTCTAAAATGGAGAGGGTCTATCTTAGTGTAATAGTGTCTATTTAACAAGGAAAAGTTTCACATCCTGTGAGAAATGGTACCACTGTAGTTAGAAACACCAACAGCCTTCACAAGTCCTTGTTCAACAGCATCCCCAAGACCATCGAGATATCCTACAACATAATTCACCTTTTCAATGGATTTGATATGATTAAGCATCAAGACTGTAGTTCAGAGTAGCTTTAATGCAGCTCTTAAGAGCAAACCTTCATTTCCCCATATTCCTGGCCTGAAATTTAACCAAGAAAATGTGTGAGATTGTTGTTCCCTTACAGTGTTTACTCCAACAAGAGTTAGGGTTACATACCAGTGGAGTTGATAGAGATCAACAGAAGAAAGCCCAAGCCGGGAAAGGGAAGCTTTAAGGGCAGTGATAACACTCTCACGACCCAATCGCCATGGCAATGCAGCATACTTTGTTGCAACTGAAATCTCAGCTCCGGGGTCTCTCTCTTTTCTCTCATTGATGAATCTGTTCAAAATCTCAAAAATGACAGTCAAGAGGAATGAATATATATGAGGATTGTGACACACTGTTTACATGCATCCGAAATACAGTAAAAATGTACCTTCCTAAAAGAGATTCAGAGCTTATAGCACCTAGGGAAAACTATAGAAGGTGGAGACAAGAATGTGAGATATTTCCAATTAGTATCAAAACAAACAACTCTTGGAAGAGTAATCAGCTTTCTCAGTCTTACCTTGGAACCATAAACTTCTGCAGTATCGAAAAAATCAATACCATTGTCAAGGCTAGCATCGAAAGCACCTTTGGCAGCCTTCAATTTCCTGTCTACCATCACAGAAAGAAAAAGAAAAAAACTTTATTCATTTCATAACTTTGTTGTCTTCTTGACGCATGAAAGAGGAGAAAACTAACAATCCAGAGAACCAATACAACCTAAAAAGACAGTAATTTGAATGAGCAGAAACAGTCAAAACTATGCAATGTCAATTAGCAGAATCATCACAACACCACAGAAGGAAAATAAAGTATCAATCGAAATTGCACTGACCATCCCATTGGAAATCATTCCAGTAGCTATTATCACCCCATGACCAGACTCCGATACCAAGCTTTGTCACTTTCAATTCCGAGCCACCCAATTGTACCTTTGATTCTTCAGACTTCGTCGGAGCCACGGAATCGCCGGAGGCTACTGCTCTGAGCAGCTTCCCGACGAACCTTCCTCTTCCACGAGAGCCTTCCGAAACAACATAGTTGAAAGGGAAGGTGAAATGTGTAGCCATGGCCATGGCGTTTTTTCTGTTGCGATATTTTTATATTTTTTATTTTTTTTGGTTTTTTGGATTTTGAATTTGAAGAGAAGAAGGATGAAGAAGAAGAGGTTGGGCATTGTGACACGCTGTGAGAGACGCTGAGACGGACACGTAAGATGTTGGCGGGCCGAACAATAAAAAAAAGTTTCAAAAAACAAATACAAATTTTTCTTTTGTTTAATTTCGAGTCTGAGAAAATGAAATTAAAAGTTCTACGATAACAATTTATTTTTTTAATCTATACTAATTTAAAAGCACAATCTAATACACAATGTATTTAGAGATAATTACAAAATATCACACAACATATTTTTAAGTTGATCGAGAATAATGAAAGTAACCAACAAACATTTTTTTAGGTTATTAAGAAGATTCATATTAAATCAGAAGGCAATAGTAATAAGAGTCCTTTCTTTCTCTCCCACTCACCAAACGGCAGTAATAATAAACTTGCCATCAACTCTCATCTAGCACAACAAAATTGTGTGCAAAAATCAATCGTCAAAATGAAACATTAAATCATCTTTTATAGTTATATCATCACACTCCCTAAACCCAACCTCATTATCATATATGCTAATGGCACTAAGTAGATTCTGAAAGTTGTTGTGAATGTACCATTTTCAAGATTCTGGTGCTGGAGCTGGAGCCTTGAGGAGAGGCTGTAACGCCTTCACAACTATGCTCATATTTGGTCTAAACTCAGCTTCGTATTGCACACACAATGCTGCCACTGCTGCTAGCTGCATTACCCAACATAACAGATTATTTGTTATCGTTCAGATTCTGAAATTTGTGATTAATTTCAATCTTTTCATATGTTCATGGCATGGAGAGAAGTACCTTAGCGACTGCCTTTGGAGGGTAATCGGCTTTTAGCTTTGGATCAATGCACTGTTTGACTTTATCTTCACTGAGTCTTGGTGTCGCCTGATCAGAGGCAATAACATGGAATTGTAAGCCAAGAACAAAAAATACGAAAAATTATGCTCCAGAAATGTATACTCACCCAGGTTACAAGACTCTGTTGACCCCGAGGCATGGTATGATCCACCGGTTTCCTCCCTGTCAGAAGCTCTAGAAGTACAACCCCGAAGCTGTATACATCACTCTTCTGAGTCAACTGTCCAGTCATTGCGTATCTGCATTTGGGGCGGATTAACATTTTAGCTGTTTATTAGACATTCAGACGCACAAAAAACAATAAGGATTTAAGAAACATTACTCTGGAGCATGATAACCAAAAGTTCCCAAGACTCTTGTAGAGTGAAGACGAGCAGCATTATCAGGTGCTTGATTTGACAGATTGAAATCAGCAATCTTTGCTTTGTAGTCTTCAAAAAGAAGGACATTGCTAGATCTTATGTCTCTATGGATTACAGGGGGCTGAGACTTTTCATGAAGGTATTCCAAACCCCTCGCTGCCTCAACCGCTATTTTCACCCTCGTTATCCAGTCAAGTGTTGGACCTGGCTGTGCCCCTTGAACTCCCTTCCTACCTGTAATCCCACAATATGCAACCAATTACATGGGAAAATTTTGTTTGAACCATGGCGTTTTCAAGTCCAAGAAGCTTATCTTACCATGCAAGATGTCATGCAAAGACCCCATTGTTGCAAATCATATGTAAGGACGCGGATGTTTCCATCAACACGAAAACTGAGCAATTGAATGAGATTATCATGCTTCAATCTAGAAACCATAGAAACCTAAGGAAGAGCAGACTATTAATTTGACAAGTTGAAAGAGGATGTAAACACAAGCTTCCTGGAAAAAATCAATGGATCCCGGTACTCATCTCATCTCATTACAAATCAAATGGATTAAGAGAGGAGTAAAGGGGTGGAAGAAGATTAATAACCTGACTCAAGAATTCCTCATCTGATTCAGCTTCAGGCGCGACATCAAGTTTCTTTAGAGCAACTGGTATACCATCATTTAGTGTCGCGTAATACACTCTCCCGTAAGATCCTTCACCAATCAGTGCCTTGGATCCGAAATTTTCAGTCTTTTCCTTGACCTCGACCAAAGACAAGGGAGGAACCTCGATTGGAAGAGCTTCCTTCTTCGCCTCAGGTTTTGAAACAGCTGCTGGTTTTGGATTCTTATGATTTGCTACATACAAGAAGACACTCAACATGATAAGCATAAACAGAAAACCAACTTCTTCATTAAATGTTAAAAGTATCGACCAAATGTCAACTTATTTCCGTCAGTTGGAAAATATGATAACTGCTATACAAAGGTGGGCATAGAAATCTACAGCCACTACAGCCAGAATATATCCCTCAGATATTCCCATAACCGTTCGTAATTAGATTACTTCAACATACCATCAGATTGCTGCTGAGAACTTTTGAGTTGTTGCTCTTCATTTGAGTCTTCAATTTGACATGTAAAACAGATCCATTTGCGCATCCTTGTTCACTTTTTTAATAATAGATCGTCAACAACCTTTGGCTCCTGAAATAGATCAAGTAGCTGAATAAAGATGCGAAGCAATAAATGTGTGAACCAAAAAGCTATCTTCTAGTAGCTCGCTACCCAATAAATCCCTATTAGAAACATCTGGGCTCAACAAACAAATAAGTAGGATAAGTTTAAAAACATGCAGCTTTCATGAGACTTGACTGATAATACTACAAATAGAGATCAAAATTCAAATCTTGATGGGCAAATTTGATTGAGCAGATTCTCTGGGAAGAGAAGATGCAATTCCAAGTTCATCAAATCAAAATTCTTAATCACATGATCCAACAACATCCATTAGATTGAGAATATTTGTTTAACATGCAAAACAAAATTAAAAAAAGGGATAAAAACCTCTTCTTACGGCCAGAAAATAATAATGAAAGATGACAATTTACCATCCCACTGACTCAATATATAAAAATCAAAAACAAAAAGAAAAGAGAAATTCATTACCCGCCAAATCTCGCAGCGGCACCAACAAAACTCAGCTGTCCCTCTCTCAATCTCGCTAGGATTCGTCGCGTACGATCGTCTCCTCTGCGATGATGAGAGAGAGAGAAAGAGAAGGGCTTGCTTGAAGGAGAAAGGAGAAGGATTAGCAAATGGCGAAAAGAGGTTTGGCGTTTTTGTATGTAATTGTAAATCCCTTTTTTTGGATTTTTTGCTCTAATTGAACTTGATCGATCACATTCACTCCTCTCTTTCATGTTTCCTAATCAATTTTTTTATTGTTTACTCAATAGCCAGATATATTAACCTTATCACCTACGAATTCCATTTTTTTTCTTCTCATTTTCCGGTCAATGGTCATTGTTTTATAACCATTTTAATTTGACTTGACTCTTTACTTTTTTGGGATTAATATATTACCATCATATTTATAAAAATAATTACAAGGAAAATTTAAATTTATTCAAAAGTTTTAGATATTATTATCATATGACCTTTTTGGAATATTATATGGATTATTTTAAATTTTACTAAATTGCAGTAGTAAAGACATATTTTACAAAATTATTTTATAAGTTATACTCCCTCTGTTTCACGATATATGTAGTTTTAGAATTTTTTTTTTTCAAAATAAGTGTTGTTCAAGATAAAAATTATCATTAGTTTACCACGTTATCCATGTGTACTCAAAATTCAAAGTGGTTAAAAATACTATTCTTATTCCCGTAGTTATTAATGAGGTTATAAAAGGTATTTTGTTTATTTCCTTAATAAGTGTGCAAAAACCTAAAGTTATATATATTGTGAAACTCAGAGAGTATATGATTATTAATTTATGATAATAATATGACTATATATATATGAGAAAATGGCACAGATTAACCCAAATTTTAGATGTAATTGTTGGATTGACCTTTTTTTTTAGTTAAATTTGAGACGGTTAAAATACATTATAACCTAATAGTTACGAAATAATTACGAAAACTGCCATTAATATTTAAATTTTTTGCAAACAGTTACAAAAAAATATTAATGGTAATTTAAGGTCATAAATGTTTCGGAAAACTTTTGTCGAAAAAAAGAAACTTCTGCGAGACACCACCGTCGATACCGTCGAAGAGTTAGGGATACTCGTCGTTGCCGCTTTCATCGTCGTCGTTCGTTTCCGTTTTTCATCGTCGTCGTTCGTTTCCGTTTTTCATCGTCGTCGTTCGTTTCTGTCTTTCTTCGTCATAGTTCACTTTCAGTTCAGTTTCAGAAAGGTCCAATTCATCAAAAACCCTAACTTATTTTCAGATTTCATTGTTCGTTGTCGTCGATTTCAGATTTCGTTCATATTTTTTTTGTGTAGTTTTTCGTTGTAAGCTTCTTTTAGCTTTTATGTTGTCACAGAGTTATTGTAGTTACCGCAGACTTGTTTGGTAGTTACCGCAGACTTATTCAGTAGTTACCGCAGACTTATTTAGTAGTTGTCGCAGACTTATTTACTAGTTACTGCAAACTTGTTAAGCAGTTGCCGCAGACTTATTCATTAGTTACCACCGTAGACTTATTTACTAGTTGCCGCAGACTTATTCAGTAGTTACCGCCGACTTGTTTAGAAGTTGTCGCAGACTTATAGAGTAGTTGTCGCAGACTTATTCAGTAGTTACCGCAGACTTATTTAGTAGTTGCCACAGACTTGTTCAGTAGTTACCGCAGACTTGTTTAATAGTTACCGCAGACTTGTTTAGTAGTTGCCGCAGACTTATAGAGTAGTTGCCGCAGACTTATAGAGTAGTTACCAAAGACTTATTCAGTAGTCTGCATAACATTAACCACTATTATTCCCAATCCAAATTTGGGGTCATCAAGAAGTGTATTGGCGATGATGTTTGGGAGGCGTTGAAGACATCATCTGTTGGTATATTTTTTAAGCTATTTTGTGTCATAACATTTTCCAACAGCTAATTCCACATAACTCATTTCTAAGTTCTGAAATTCAACACTACCATTGTCTTCACTTACATACACTGAGCTACCTCTCTTCTTGAGAGGTAGTTTTGGCTTTTCTTCCTTTTCTTCAGCCTCTAATATATACGCTGCAAAATTCTCATCCCCCGAATCTGTTCCGTCAGAGTCGTCACAATAATCGAATCTAGATTCACTAGCTTCATCATCATCTTCATCAACATCGAAAACATGGACCTGCATTTTCTCTTCAGCTTTTGGAAAACTATCTTCTGACATCTTCTCCGTATCAACTTTATAATAAACTTCCACACAAAGACGAAGCATATTTGCTTTCGATTGGCCCAAAAAAATATGAAATTGCCTACAATTATCAACATATACAGGAAGTGTATCTTGAGGCAAATATTGCTTAATCTTTTTTGGCAACATGTATCTCAATTTGACATCACAAACTCGCTTATCCAACCCATAATCCTCGTACACCATTCGAACGAAATTCTCATAACTGGTACTATTTTCAGCTGCTAGAATTCGAGATTTTAACTTAACATCAACAACAAACAACCATCTATTCCTATCAAAATTCCATTTTCCACATACAAGAATAATCTGTTGCTCCATATCTGCGCTACACAGAGACCGAATTACACGACGACGATTAGGATGAAGATAAAAAATAGCTTCAATTGGCAGTTTGGATGAAGATAATTAGTTGTTAGTACGAAAAAGAAGAAGCAGAAAAAAAACCCAGGAAGAAAATAAGAGGCGGCGTGCCCAAACCAGGACGAAGCTGTTATCGTCTAACCGAAGAAGATAACTCAATAAGTCTGCCGTTAATATAACAACTCTGTGGCAACTAAACAATAAGTCTGTGGTAACACATTAAGTCTGCGGTAACTACAATAAGTCTACAGCAACTATAAAATAAGTCTGCGGTAACTTATATGTCTACGGTAACTACACAATAAGCCTACGGTAACTACACAATAAGCCTACGGTAACTACACAATAAACCTGCGGTAACTACAATAAGTCTACGGTAACACAATTAGTCTACGGTAAATACACAATAACTCTGCGGTAACTCCAATAAGTCTGCGGTAAACCAAATTAAGTCTGATGTAACACAATAAGTCTGCGGTAACTACACAATAAGTCTGCAGTAACTACATAAGTCTGCGGCAACGTTTCAATAAGTCTGCGACAACGTTTTAATAAGTCTGCGGCAACGTTTCAATAAGTCTGCGGTATCTCAATAAGTCTGCGGTAACATAATAAGTCTGTGGTAACATAATAAGTCTGCGGCAACTACAATAAGTCTGTCGTTACTACAATAAGTCTGTCGTTACTACAATAAGTCTGTCGTAACTACAATAAGTCTGTCGTAACTACAATAAGTCTGTCGTAACTACAATAAGCCGCCGTAACTGAATAAGTATGCGACAACGTTCAATAAGTCTGCGTTAACACAATAAGTCTGCGGTAACTACAATAAGTCTGCCGTGACTAAATAAGAATGCGGTAACTACTATAAGTCTGCGACAACGTCACAATAACTCTGCGGTAACTATAATAAGTCTGCGGTAACTAAATAAGTCTGCGACAATGTTCAATTCGTCTGCGGTAACTAAATAAGTCTGCAAAAACTAAATAACTCTACGGTAACTTAAATGTCTGCAGTAACTAATATAACACAATAACTCTGCGGTAACTTAAAATAAGTCTGCGAAGAAATAAGTCTGCGCCAACGTTTACTGAATGGCATTTTTGTAAATTTTTTCGGCAGTGAATTTAATTAATAATGGCACCATCGTAATTTTTTTTTTCCTAACACAGCTTGATAAAGATACGATTGGGATTTAAACACAACATTTAACTCTAAATACACGGGATTCATTCTAGCAATTAAACGGTAGTTTTGAGTCAAACTGGTCATCCTCTCTCTCTCTCTCTCTATATATATATATATATATATATAGAATTTTCACAAAAGATTATTAGTCTCAACTCGTAAAATTTATTAATTTATAGAAATTCTACTCTTTACAGTAAAGCTCTGGACCCACAAAATGCAGACTCTGAATAACCAATCTCTGAACAAAAGGCAAGCACCAGCTTTAGGCGCATCATAGCTGATTCTCTGTAGAGAGATAACTTCTGAGTAGTAGCTCATGGGGCTTGATTCATCAAGTAATGTCAGACCATGTGTAAGAAACTAATAGCAACCAAACTGTTTCAAGCAAAAACCAGGTTCTGGTTAATAGGATCCAAACAAGATTTCCAAAAGCTTGTAATGATTCAGTGACCATATTGCACCTGAAACTCTATCGTCATGTACCACTTCTATATGTACAGGACTGTCTTCTCAGCTCGAATCGACAAAAGTTATGTCATTTGACAGGTGATCTTCAAGGTAGATTCATGCACATAGTTTGTTGACGTTTTGAGATCTCCTTGGTCTCTTTCCTGTGAATCTTCTTTCATCCGTGAGTCCATAGAGTTGAAGCTATTGACTGTTCCCATGTGAACTTAAGAGACTGTTGCCATCATAATCAGTGAGCAATTCATCAAAGACTTGAGAGTTGAAGCTATTGATTTGACTCATCAATGCAGGAAATCTATTGGACTTTTGGTGAAGATCTTACAACCTCTACTTAACTCATGTTTACCTATAGAAATGGTGACCGTGTGCGATCGAAAACCAATGAACTTACCCAGGATTTTGGTCCAAAAACCCAATGCGCCTCATGCTCCTAGTGGTCTTCCCAATACGTTCTCCGTAGCTTCCAATGTGGAAGTTTCAGGTTTTGACTAGGATGCCCAACATCAGATGCACCATCTAGCTGAGCAAGGTAGAACTAGACATCATGCATCAATAAGTCTAAGCCCCAGGAGATGCTTTCTTTTCTTCTATCCACTGAATTTCCTGCAAATTGAGACAATTTAGCAATGAAAAAACAATCTGCATTATAATGATGTAGGGAAACACATAGTAAATATAAACTACCACGTGTAAATTCCTTTTCTCTCACTAGACAATAAGCTCTAACAAAATATACATAGATTCATGTGAACATTGCAAAGAAATAAAACTTTGAAAAACAGCAACTATTACTACACTTTTCAAACTCAGAAGAAAAATTCAAAGAGGACAAACCATATGAGATATAAAATCTAGAAGCAAAAGTGCTTCACTGATCTTGCTGTTTCGGAAAAGTCCCTTGATAAGACTACAGAATGCTTGCATCTCTGGAACTACACCTTTCTTCGTCATTTCCGAGAACAACTGAAAAGCCTTGTCCACTTTATTGGCACGGCAAAGGCTTTCAATCAACGGATTATATGTTCTACTGTAGTTAACCAACGTGGCTGAAAATGTTGCAACCTCTTCAAGAAGCCTAAGAGCCATTTCCAGCCTGTGAGCTTTAATAAGATTATCAATCAAAAGCCTATATACAGAAAGAAAAGGGGCAGTATCATCCTGGGCTATCTCATCGAGAAGCCCAAGAGACTCTATGAATTCTTTATTGAATCCTTCAAAGACTTTGTGATATCCTGCTGCGGGAGTAGGCCAATGTGTCTGTTTCATTTCTTCTAGAAGGTTGTGGGCCACATCCAATACACCATTTTTGCAACAATGATCTATCAAGACCCTATAAGTAACATAATTTGGAGCAACACCTTTGGAACCCATTCGCTCCAAGAGCTGAAGGCATGTTTCTATTTTACCAATCATTCCAAATCCATCAATAATTGCCGTATATGTCACAACATTTGGCTGACACCCTTTTTCTTCCATCATTTGCATTAGCTTATAGGCCTCATCAGTTTTACCAACCTTGCATAAGCCATCAATCATTTCAGTGTAGATAACCACATTGGGCGCACAGGAATTCTCAAGCATCTTTGACAATACTTTTGAGGCTAAATCTTGGCGCTTCACTTTGAAATAATGATCAATTAGAGAACTGTAAGTATATACGGTTGCTGTGAATCCATGCTCAGACATCTCAGTTTTCACTTCTTGTGCTTCATCTAGTTTCCCAACCTTACAGAGTCCATCAATAAGAGCATCATATACAATCTGATTTGGTTCACAACCCTCCATAGACATAGCATCCAACAACTTACGAGCTTCTTCGACCCTATGCGACTTGCAGAAACCATCCAGTAAAGCTCCATATGTAACAACATTAGGTCTCTCGCTATCATCATCATGCTGCTTGAAGAACATATCTACATCTGGAACATCTTTGCTGCCACACATTCTTTCAAAAATCTGGCAAGCTTTCTCCGTCTGTCCAGCTTTGCAATGGCCATCAATTAAGGCAGAATATGTAACAATATTAGGGACACACCCTTCAGACAGCATCGTTTCAAACAGCTCATTCGCGTAACTGACCTTCTTGGCCTTAAGGTAAGCATGGATAAGAGCAGTATATGTGACGACGTTAGGTGTACACCCAACCTTTCTCATTTCATTGAACCACCTACGAGCCTGTTCAATTAGGCCAGCCTTACAAAAACTATCAACCATAATTGTATACGTGTAGACATCAGCAGCAAGGCCACTCCTTTTCATCTCTTCAAATAACAGAAACGCCATTTCCATTTTCGAAGCATTACATAAATAACCAAGAACTTTGGAATAGGTACTGTTATCTGGTATAAATCCCTGACCGATCATTTCACGAATAACATTAAATGCCTTTTCATATTTCCCAGCACTGCAAAGACACCGTGTGAAGCTGCTGACGTTAATTTTATTCAGAACAACCCCTGTAGCAAGCAATTCACTATAAACTTTCTCAGCCAATCCCAACAGATCACAACTAAGTGAGTCTTTGTCACCACAATAACTCCCAATCAATATATTGTAGACAACATATCCTGGCCTATGGCCACATTTAACCATTTTCTTTAGCAATTTGTATGCATATGAATGATCTCCTGATGTGCAGTAAGCATGTACAAGAGAATTAAAAATCTTAGGACTTGGATAACAACCCTCCATCATCATCATGTTAAGCACCCTTTTACACCTACCCAGCTGTTTTTTGTTCAAGCATCCACACAGCAAAGTCGAATATGTTACAACATTTGGAAGGCAGGAAGTAGCACGCATTCTATTCAGGAAATCCATAGCCTCTTCAAAAAGTGAAGCTTCACACAGACCAGATATCAGTTTTGTATAAAACACAGTATCAGGCACAAAGTTTTCAGTTTCTATCAACGTTAGAGCTTCCCTCCACTTTCCTACTTTACAGAGGGAATAAGCAAAACATCTAAGTGTAAACCCATCCATCCTAAGATTCGCAAGGGACATTTCCCGATGAACCAAAGAAGCAGAGTCTAAACGATCAGCCTTGAGAAATGCCTGAATCAAACAATTATAAGTAACTCCTGAAGGTCTAAGCCTAAAATCCTTCAGCCTCCCTAACTCCTCAAGTGCAATGCTAAATGACCCATTCCTGCAATATTTCCTAATCAACACATTAATATATTCCCCAAACACTTCCTTGTCATCGTCTCTGATCTGCTGCAGGAGTTCTTCCGGAACTTTTTCGTCATCATCACGTACAATCAAATCTACCAAAGCTTTATACACAGATGCTGTATGCTTATAACCTATCTGCCTACCTGCCCAAACGAAGAAGCTAATAACAGCAGACCGTCTTTCTATCAAATGCAACACCTCAATTACCAAGCTTTCACTCAATTTCTCTCTAAATTGCCTAAGAAACTTCTGGGATTTGCTCCCAAACACATCATCGCCACCAATGACAGCATCCGCAATAGCTCTAGCATCAACGGAGGATTGAGTAATAGGCACTTGGTGGATATCAACATGTCCAGCAGAGTCCACAAGAGAATCTTGCAAAAAGGAGTACTCTTTAGTCAAATCCACCACTTCCCGCGACTCAGTGGGGGAGAAAGGATCGTCGAATCCATACATTTCATCAGGCGGAGGAGTGGACATAAACCTAGTCGTGAGATAACGGCTACAGGTGGAAACTCTGTGGAGAAGAGATAAATTGGTGGAGAAATGAAACAAAGGATGATGTGAACGAGAAAGAAGACATCTTACAACTGTTTTGTTCATAGATAGAGAGAATTTAGGGTTTAAAAGAGGGTTTAGGGTTTATATGTGAAGAGGAAGAAGAAGGGAGAAAGAAATTAAAAGAAACACAAGGGGAAGAAGATGATGTTCCCACCCATTCCCTCGTTTGTTCTAAATCTAATACAAAATTAATAACATATGATTAGCAAATCCTAACAGTCTAATCACACACGTGAATAATATATCTCTTTTGCTGCACGCATTTATATAATTCAATCCGAATCTAAAGCATACATGGATCATCTATTTCACAATGCACAAAACTAAACCGTGAGGCAACATTTGAAATAAATTGTCCAATATTTAAAGCCACTTGGTTGGTGAACAAATCTTAAGCAGCAACTAAGCCAAGTTTCAGTCGTGTATTTTGAGGTATTGATTGTGATTTTCGGGAACATCGTCTCATCCATGTATGATAAATAAATAACTCAAAAGTTAAGGAAATAAAAGTCAACACATAAGGAACAAGGATATCAGTGAAACATCAAAACAAAACTTTTAGTGTTACAGTTGAAAAAACATGGATCTAGTCATAATACTCTAATTAATCTTCGCTTCTTCTCACCCTCTTCATCTGTTTATCGTCCGTACGATATCTCTCACGTCTCTCCTCTCTCCTCCGTTTCTTCGATATTTCCTCATTCTTAGCTTTCTCTGCGTCATACTGTTTCTTCTTCTTCTGATCCGTTATTTTCTTCTTCTCCATCTGCAATTTTTTCATCAGTACTTCAAGTCAGACAAGATTAATCAAAGATGATTATGACTATGCTATTAGTTTTTAAACATTACCTTGTAGTGTTTCATCAGCTGATATTTCTGGACGATAGCAAGATCTTTACGTTCTTTCGGATCCACTATAATAGCTCTTCTAGCATCTAGTGATGGTTTTCTTAGCTTTGGTATATCTTTGGTTTTCGATTTAAATGGTAACTTTTCCTCTAGTTTCTTTGGAACCACCAATGAATTGAATTTCTTTTTCTTCCTTTCGATTGGCTGCAAATGTTACACAAATGAGAATTAGTTGGAATCAATTTTTTTATGTTCCTTCCTACACAAATGTTACCGCATTTTATGGGCTTTACCTTGTAGAGTGAATCCTTGTTCACCGGAATCGGAATATTTTTCTCTCTACGGAGTTCACCAATTGTTTTCATCCCTTTCCAGGTCTTATTGCGGGGTTGCAAGGCTGTCGTTAGAGGATTGTAAAATTGTGGAACTTCCACTGTGGTCCAAGCCCTTAAGAAGACCAAATCGCTCGATTGGATTCGATCTTCAAAGGTACACCTCGCAATTCCATCTCCAGCCTTGTTATCAAGCATGTTTTTTCCAGCCTGACAAAAGGAGATTGTGAGATTAAACGGAGAGATAACAAATGAAGAAAAACTAAGGTAGATGACCGTAAAGCTTAAGCTAATTGAGAAACCAGGGACTACAAGAAGATCAAAACATACCTTTTTCACTTGTCCTCTAATGCCACTAACTGTCCGCACAGATGAACCTTCAAATCGAGCTATTTCAAGGTCAGAAGTGAACATGCCTTTGATAAATGCAGTCTTTTTCATGATCTTGTAGGGGGTCCCAACCAGCTTGATTTTCTTTGCAATACGGACTTGGTGATTAAACTCAAGAACTACAGAAGTCGCTGTTATCCTAAATCCTGCCTAAAGCACACACCAAGAGAGCTACTCAGTGGGAAAGGAATATAACAGATCTAACCAGATCAACAACAATTAAATTCCCCTGTAATATCATGTGGGCCATTAGGGGTTTCTAACCAAAACAAATAAATTTGACCACCAATGGATGAAAACACTACGGTTGCATGATATATCAACACTAAACAATGGAGCAGAATGGACTGACATGGAAGCATATTTACATGAGGAAACGGTCATTTTAGGTTGTGGCAACCATTATCGGAGGGAGAAAGTATCTTATCTTTTGTCTCACATGCAAGTTTCAATTTTTAACGCACACTTAGTGCATACTAGTATTGACTGTTGTTCAGTTGCATCTTAAAACTCACACTACCCATTTCATGAAGATAAACTTCGCTTTACCAAAGATAAATTCTCGATCACAAAAGTTCAAACACACTCCTGGGAAAATTCGGATCAAATCTCAAGCAGCATAGTGCATTCGCATACCTGATTGTTTGACAGGTTTTGGAAAGCGACAAAGCCGGTGTTGGGTGGGACAAGAGGACCCCAGAACGTAGCAAGACAGTGCATGTGTTCTGGAGTATACTTGATCATTCGATGTCTGCCATTGCGCTCTTCAACGGCGTATACAGGAAGAGTCTGGTAGCGCCTCCATCCAATAGACACAATAATGGGATCTCTTGTCTTTAGTACTTTCTTATGCCACCTATGTTTCTTCAACCGGGCCTAAGGACATTGGAAACATATGATACAATAAGCAGTGTTCAAATAAACAAAAAATCATGTTTCAACTAATTTTATATATGAGAAAGATAAGTCATCTTATGAGATGAAACAAACTGCTCAATTCGACTTTCTTTTGGGTCAGAAAAAAAAAGTTGGTTTGTAGCCATACCTGCATATATCCAACGTTATCCTCGCCGAATCCAATACCTCCAACAAGAACTGGATAACAAGGATCAAAGAAATCAACCATTTCATAAGGAACATTGTGAATCTCCAGTCGCAAGTATGTTCCAGTCTGGAATCCTTCTATCTCAATTCGAGTATCCTCATCAAGATCGTTGAGCTCTACCAAATTCATCTGCTTTCTAATTTCAAGCTCTTCTTTCAACTGGAAACAAATAGAGTGAATAAGCAACAGAGAATAGAAACATTAGGTACAGGCAGCAAAATTTACTTACTTTGTCAACGTATCCTGGTTCCTTAGCTTGACTATGAAGATTGTTTCCATCACCTTTATCATTGTCATCTTCGTTTAACTCGGATTCATTGCTTGTACAATTAAGTTAAGGTTGAACAAAAAGTAACTTGTTAAAGTGCAAACTGAAACAGTAGCATAAAGCCAAATATGACAAATAAGACATGCAGAAAAAAAATATGCAAACAGCAAGATCAAACTCACTGACCAATAATGACATATGAACTTAGTGACCCATTTGACTGACATCGCTAAAACTTTTCACCATATTTTCATTTAAGTTGTCAGAAAATAATAAAAACAAACAGCAGTAGATAACTTGTTGGCAAATGATATCATGCTTAGATATGTTAAATGAAGCCATTCAAGTAAAAAAGGATATTCCAAGTTTACTCGCTTAGCCAGCTTTTTTAGCCTACGCTCAACATCTTCAGATTCTTCATTTTGATTTGCACCCGATTCCATGTTCTCATGGTTATTATGCTTCTCTCCTGTCTCTAGATCTTCAAAATCACCATAAAGTTCATCATCTTCTCCCTCATTGCCAGTACCTGAATTCTGATCTCTCAGAGCAGCTTTTGACCAATCACCAGTGGTAAATCGATCACGAATTCTCTCACAGACTTCTTTCTCTTTCCAGTTCTTTAGGTTTCCATAATTCACAAATTTAGAACAATCCTCTGAGTTGACATATCCCACAGCCCTTCCACCACCTAAGTTCTGGAAGTATATGAAATAAAAGGATTGAGATATTTCTTTCCAAAAAGAAGAAAGGATTACCAAAGTTTGTTTGATCTTGAGATGACAAACCTTGCTTTGTTTTCCTTTTGGCTTAAAGAAGTCTTCATCATCATCCTCTTCATCGTCACTACTTTCATGGTTCTCATTTATCAATGGAGTAGCTGATGATCCCAGTGCTCCATACACAATTTGCATCAAGTTTGGGTTCTTTTTTCTGGCCTTCTCCTTCAAGGGCGCTTTCCATTTTGATATGTTCCCATAGTCCATATCTGATAAGATTATATATGGTCAATGTTTAGGAACGAAAGCAATCTCAAAAGGCAAGGACAATGCACTTTCTCAAGAACATCTAAAACCTTCTCATAGATGCCCCATAATTCCCAGCCCAGGACATCATCTTTACGAAAATAAATTCAAACAAAGAATTAACGTACCATCTTTCTGATAACCCCCTGCCTCGTCTTCTGACGAATCAGAAGTAGAGTCATCTTCAACTTCATTTTCGCCTGATTCAACATCTTCTGCTTCCTCAACATCATCTTCGTCTGAGTCCTGGGTCACACACAGCCAGGCATGGAGAAAACCATTTAATTTTGAAGATATAATCCAGCTTCCCAAAATCTTTTTTTTAACTACAGGGATCCCACTTGAATTGCGGTTTATTTAACCTACTTCTACTATTTCACCATTTCTTTCCAGATTGTCTGACAATAGTGGTGAATGAAGCAAGAAGAAAACAAAATTATGAAAAAGGCAAAATTCACATTTACTAACTCTTGAACTCATAGTCATCAGAATTATCAAACTGAAAATGTGACTGGAATAGTAAATAGAAGTATTACGAAAATCAGATCAAGTACGGAGATTACCATTGCATCGCTCTCACCAATGTCATTACCCTCTTCATCCATCTCATCATCATCTCCAGATCGAGACTCCTCCGATGACTCGGTGTTAGAACCTTCTGGCAAAGATTGATACGCATCTTCAGCCTCAAGTTTTGTTTCTGAACTGGCACTAGTCTTTTTGCCAAAAAGGTCAATGAATGTCTTATTCAGTTTCTCATCAAGAGAATATTTTGTTTTCTGCAACGACTTTACCAACTCTTCACCAACATCTCTGCTCTTTCCTGCCAAGATAAAAATGTTACAATCAGAGATCCTAGAGCTACAAAAAGTGAGCAAAGAGTATTGCTTCTCTATCATGGAGAATGATTCTAAATATATAAAAATTCTTTAGTGAGATAAAACGTGAAATGAGCAAGACACTCGAAAGAGACAACTACAAATACATATAAGTATATGGCAATAAAACTTGGAGAACTCCTAATAACCTTTATTAGTAGGTTCTTCCTTTCCATCATCAGTTTTAGAGAACTGAACAAGGTGATCGTTTATGTTGATGTAAACAGCATCTTTGTCATACAAAAGATCTCCAATCCCAGACATAGGAGCATAGAAACGCTTGTCCTTGTCCTTCAGCCCCCTTTTCTTGGGGGCTGAAGGTAAAGGACAAGGATCCGATATAGCAGTTACCCCAGCTACACTGTAGTCACCAACTCCAGCAATATGAACCTGATAATCATAAGAAACAGCTAAGATAAAATTTTGCACACAAAAGCATTCATTTAGATCCAGAAGCAGAGATAAAGTCAATATATAGCAGAGGGTATACAAATCTATGCTCCTCTTACAACTTCAGTCGATATGGAAACTAGCTACATGAAAATAGAGCGGGTTACTTTTGGTTTTTGTGATGCAATAACTAGTTCGAAATGCTGTAATATGTGAATCGCTAAGAATCTATGGACCAATACCAGCAAGGAACACCATATAAATAACATCAACTTGACATCAAATCAGCTCAAATCTATGCTCAATTTAAAAATTGATCTTCTTGCCGGAATATCGAATATTTTGCAAACAAATGGATAAAGGATTCAGGCAATAGAAAGTTCAAAAGGCTAAGATGAACCAGTATCCAAGAACAATGAAAGCGAAACATCTGACACCAAACCTTCATCCCTTTTTTCAAGTTACAACCACGTAGGTAACCATACAATGTGATATTTCTATCACATTTCTTATCCATCTGAACTTTCTCGGGAGGGGTAACATCTTCCAGACGATCAGCCAACAGATAAGGATGTGATGTTCGCCATGTCAATGGATTGGGCTTGATAAGAGATACAAAGCGGGAGAGGTTGTTAACTTCACGCGGGGAATACCTGCCAATAAAAGATAAATCAAAGGTAAGCATCAAACGCTCCTTGCACATGTCTTCCATGTTGGTGAAGTATCAATGCAGATACTTACTTCCCATGAATGAGACCAGATAAATAGAACAATTTAGCTCCATTATATATTTCGGTCCAAAACCGATGCTTGAGACGTTGTTTTGTTTTCCTCAGCTTCTTTACATCGTTGAACTTATCCAGGTGAGTGAGGACTCCCATAACTCTAGGAAATCCATGTACTTGCATAATATTGAGGAACTCAAAGGTTTCCTGAGGGTCAAGAAGATTAATAGACGGTTTAGATATCATACATCGGTTGATAACGCTAAAAATGTATAAACCACAGGAAAATGACATGATTGGAAAGAAAACTATATACCACATTATCCACGGCAGAGGAAGACCAAGCTAGATAAAGCACTAATTACGAAAAAAAATGGTGTCTCACCATCTCAAAACCATAACTCCCATTAATAAGAAGTAGAGCTAGATCAGCAATCTTTGCACAATCCACCATGGCATTGATATCATTTGGACACTCCACAAATTGAATTCGTCGATTTTTAGCTAAATCCATAACCAACCAAACATGAGAGCAGGAATAAAAACCAACCCCAAAAGAGAAGAAATAATAAATAATGTAGAGGAGAACCTTGAACAATGGTAATAGGTCCTCGAACCTCCGGTACATTCTCTCTAGTATAGTGCTTTACAAGACACTTGATCACTAGAGACTTTCCAACCTACAGTAACATAACACAATCAAAATTTCTTCCAAAAAAAACACAAATCCAAGAGTGAAAACGCCAAATCGGTAAAAAACACAGTACTCCTGGGGGGCCTTGAACCACCACGACGATAGGAGGAGGTTGGCCGTAAGTACGATCAATTTGGGGAAGATGTATTCGCCGTTGCTCCTTTTCCATAGCACGAGCTTTCGCTCGCTTCGCCTTGAGAGCAGATTTAACAGCAAACGCCTGTAAACAATTAAACAAAGAATCTATTGTTCACATAAATACCAATCAACCAAGACAAAGAGAAAATTGACAAAGAGAGGAGGAGACTGTAGTAACTCACCTTGAAGTTGTACTGCTTCTCAATGGTGATACCACGCTTCTTCTTATCGGTTTCAGCTTTCTTCTTCATGGTCGGACCTGCTTTGCGAGCCCTGTGCGACCTCTGAGGCGCCAGCAATTCGTCGGCGGCCATGGTGTCAAGTGAGCAGAAAAAAAATGAAGAAAGATTTCGTCGAGAGGTAATCAGCTAGAGATAAAAAACCCTTATTTTATAAACCCTCCAATTTTAATTAATTTATGCAGCTTATATCAGAAATACCAAAGCCGGTTCGATTTTAAATGGCACTCTGAATTTATTCACTCAAATTCAAATTGTACCACGGATTGGAAGCCTCCTCAAATGCTAGGGGGAAAATAACATAAATTGAATAAAATCCATTAAAGCCACGTCAGTTCCGATAAGGTCGAAAGATACTAAACCCACAAACTCAAGTCACTTACAAACTCAAACATTATGACCTTTTTTACTAAGGTAACTCTGTAATAGTTTCTTCATGGAAACTTTTCTTAGCATTCTCATTTTCTTTCATGTATTCAAAAACCGTTGCCCCTCTCTCCGTTAGATAAGACCTTTTAATGCAAAGAAACTCGTATTAGAACATGATAATAAACATTTTTATGTTGCGTATTAACACTTGCACAAAACAGAACATTTTCGTATTTGGAACATGTTGTATCATACCATACACCTCCCTTGGTTGGCCTTTGAAAAAGCTTGGTAGCACATACGGAGCAATTGAAAATCCATCTTCATCCTTAATCAACTTTTTTCCAACTTACACGTGCACACCGAATATGCCACAAGGAATCGTAGCAATCGATCAATCATCAGTGGAGCTTTGGGATTTTTCGGCGCAGCCGTGGAAGCCAAATCCAACGGCGAGAGATAAGTCCCTAAGGGTCTGGCCTTAGCCATAATCTCGAGTAAATCTAGATCTGTAGCCGGTTTTACAGCGTGAAGGGACGAGCTTTAGCCCGCCTAGTTGTATGGTTAATATCTTACAGCTTTTTCGGTTGAATAATAAATATGGTTGTAAAACGAATTGGACAAGAGATACAGTATGAAAGTCTTCAACCAAATTGCCCCTATTATATTTTCAGATATGATATGCTTTTTGTGTAAATTACAAAATGAGACACTCATTTATTTTTATATACACAATTCCACGCATTTTTAATGCGTAAAAAGAAAATGTGAAGCGTTACAGACTTGCAGCAATAATGTGCTCCTGAAGCCAACAGATATATTAGACTACTAACATCCCTCTATATAAAGATATGACAAGACAACAGCGATATACATCCCAATTTTATTTTATGTCTACTTGTCTAGAAATCGTTGAAAAAGTCAATAAGACTCCACAGTCCCACACCTTTCGTTTCGCTATGATAATTGCTGTTTGAAATCATTGAAAAAGATTCCATAACATCTAATAATGTTTTTAATTGATCCATGCGAAGCCGGCCCAAAGTTTAGGGGCCCAATCTAAAAATATGCTAAATTCTACTTTGAAACATTTTCAATGAGTTTCTTTAAGGGCCCAATCGAAAACAAATTGTAACTTATGCTATTCTTCCGTTAATCTGCAAAATTCGTATTCTTTTTCAAGCATCGAACTTCATACCTAAACTAAAACTAACCCTTACTTGGTTTTAGTCAGTGCTGTGTGTGCAAAGCAATTTCTTTTTTTAAACAGCATTATAAAATTTGATGACCAAAAATAATTTATTGCAAAAGTGACGTGATAAAGTAAAAAAAAATCAGAATAATAATTTGAATTAGTCTAATAACTATTTTTTTTATTTTCTTTTTTTATAAAAACTAGTTTAAGTTTTTTTTTAACGACAAACATATTTGTATGTTATACTAAAAAGGTTATATTCTAAAAGTAATTTTTATATAAGACTAGATTAATAGTTTGTGTTGCGTTTGGGAGCTATTTTTTTAAATATAATTTGTTACAGTATAATTTAAGTAAAGTATAAATATTTGATGGTGTTAAAATATAATTTATATAGATTGTTAGTATAATAATTATTAATATTAATGATTATATAGATGTTTTAAGAAATAACTTTTAGTGGTGGTTGGATGCATCTGGTACAATTTTAATTTTTTTATGTATATAATAAACCTATTTTAAATAAAATGTAGGAAATTAACATAAAATCAAATTTATAATTATTATTTTAGTTAATATTTATATTTAAATTTGAACTTGATCATTATTTTCATGTATAAAAAATAAAAATAATAACCAGTAATTTACTTTAAATTCTTGAAAAACTCTTTAGACTTTTCCTTTTTTACCACTATCTCTACATTTTCTTTATATATATATATATATGATTGTTTCATCGTATTCTTGATGTATGAAATAAACATTTTTTTTTAATTTTATTTTTACATTCACGTCCGTTCGTAAATCATCTGGATTCTTGAGAGAAATGAATTCTTTTTCTCATCCGCCAAATTGAATCACTCAGATCAACTCTCTCTCTGGGCTCGTCCGAATGCATCATCACGCTTTAGCCCTCAAATTCCATTCCTTCTCTCCTCACTATGCTCTATCCCTTTCCAATTTCTCCATCCAAAGCCCTAATCCTCTCCTTCCTATTTTCCCGCGCTTGAGCGGCTCCCTCTGCCTCCGCTGCCGTAGCGGCCCCGCCGATGTCTCCCCTGTTAAATACGTCGCCCTTGGCTCCTCTAACGGCTCTCTCGGCAAAACCGGTGGTGGTCTCGTGGTGACGGAGAAGCCTATCGATGTCGCAACCTTGGGTAATCTCTGCGTCGATATTGTCCTCAGTGTTCGCGAATTGCCTCCGCCTTCTCGCCAAGAACGCAAAGCGCTTATGGACGAACTCTCTCTTTCTCCCCCAGATAAGGTTTGGCTTCTAAATCTTGTTTCCCTCTTCTTCTTCTTTTTTCTTCTTAGTGTTTCAATAGTGTATAATTGAACCAAAAAACTTCTTAGCTCAATCCTTTTGATGATAAATCGAATCTTTTAATTTTCTCGTGTTCAGTTGAGTTAAGGTTAACAAATTGTTTTGGTTGTAGAAATACTGGGAAGCAGGTGGCAACTGTAACATGGCTATAGCAGCTGCTAGATTGGGGCTCAACTGTGTTGCTATTGGTCATGTGGGAGATGAAATCTACGGAGAGTTTCTTTTAGATGTGCTTCATGAGGAGGGAATAGGTATTGTTGCATTAGATGGAGAAACTAATGCCAAAGATACCAGCTCTTTCTGTGATACTCTTATTTGCTGGGTTCTTGTCGATCCTTTGCAGAGGCATGGCTTTTGCAGGTACTGCTATCTGACCATGCTTAGTTTATACTGAAAATGTCTCACACGGAAACTCAAAATGATCTATGATAGAGGTCGTTTATGTGGGATAACGGTTGCTAATGTACTGTGAGGGCGATGGTTATGGGTATCTAGAAATATAAGGTTTCATTTAATAAAGCTTTTTAGGAAACAAAAAAAGTGCAGACTTAGCATATTTTTCCATGGGAAAGCCTTATGTGCTTACTTCCAATACTGTTTATTCCTTCAAGTTCCTTGTATGCTATTATTAGAGGAACATTTTCTCTTTTTATACTTATTCTTATATCTATTTGTGAAACAAATTCTTGTGGTGATTTAGTTGTATTTACTCCCAATACTGCTTATTCCGTTTAAGTTCCTTGAATTCTAGTACTAGCTCACTCTGGCTATTTCTCTTTGTTAGTCGAGCTGATTTTAAGGAGGAACCTGCTTTCAGTTGGATCACTGACCTATCTGATGAAGTAAAGATGGCAATCAGACAGTCAAAAGTTCTTTTCTGCAATGGTTATGACTTTGACGATTTCAGCCCTAGTTTTATAATGTCAACAATAGATTACGCTACTGAAGTTGGGACAGCTATCTTCTTCGATCCTGGACCACGGGGAAAGAGTCTTTCCAAGGGAACTCCTGATGAGCGTAGAGCACTTGCTCACTTCTTAAGAATGAGTGATGTTCTTCTTCTAACATCTGAGGAGGTACATTGTACTTCTCTCGATAATGTTGAAAATTTCTTTACTTGGTCAAATTATTGCTGACCTGTTTTATAAATTGCTTAGGCAGAGGCTCTAACTGGCATCAGGAACCCTGTGAAAGCAGGACAAGAAATTCTGAGGAATGGAAAGGGGACGAAATGGGTGATTGTAAAGATGGGCGCAAAGGGTTCAATTCTAGTGACGAAATCTAGGGTCTCAGTTGCACCTGCATTTAAGGTACCTGCTTACAGATCATATAATCTTTCATTTTGGCATTCACATCAAGGTACTGAAAATTAAATTTATATGTATGTATGTATGTATTATAGAGTAAGTTTGTGTAATGATATAATTTTCTTGCCTAAAACACCATCATCAGGTGGAAGTAGTTGACACTGTTGGATGTGGAGACAGTTTTGTGGCTGCAATAGCATTGGGTTATATACGCAATATGCCACATGTTAATACTTTAACAATTGCGAATGCGGTTGGAGCAGCAACTGCAATGGGGTGTGGAGCAGGTAGAAATGTTGCAAAAAGGCATCAAGTGGTGGATCTCATGAAGGCCTCAGAACTCAATGATGAAGAAATTTTTTTCGAAAAACTGGTGGCTGAAAATCCGGAATCTCCTAAAATCAATATTCTTTCAAAAGGGATGAGAAAGGAAGAGAGCAACAAGCAGCAAATAGAAACCATCTCTATGGAAAAAGTGGTTTCTGAATTGCTTCCAGAGCTTGAACATGGAAGGTGTTGTGTAAAGGCTTCATCTTGATGCATGTGAAACAAACTCTTCTGACACATATATCATTTTGGCTGCGTGATTTGGAAATCTTTAAGGGCTCTCTCGGGATTTGCATAGAGACTTGTACTACAGAAGATAAATTCGGTTTACGATGGAGATCTGTTTCAGCTGAACCTTATTCTTGAGTGCAGTGGAATGAACAAATCTCATATAAATGATTGGTTGGTAATTTTTCTCTTGGGGATCCTCAAGGGAGATGTGAAAGTGAAGCTGATCCTACAATATTAGTGATAATAGTTCACATAAAGAGAAGTTTGGTACTTTTTTGTTTGTTTGTTATGTGAATTTTGTCGACATTTTGTGGGTTACATATTCAGGAAAGCAGGTAAACAAAAACACAACAAAAATGGTTCGTCCCCCTCAAAAGCTAGTGGTCTCTGTGATACTGTTCCTAAGCTTTTTTGGCATTACTCAAATTTAACTTGTCTCGTAATAGGGTGTGATTAAGTGGTGGATTATAGCGGATATTTTAATGATTAAATTTTAAAGAGGAAACTAGTACTCATCTGGTCCAAAAGTAAATTGCAAATGTAAATTAATAACTGTAAATTTGGAATTTGATTCTATCAAAAAATAGAAAGTGGATCTATTCTGTTGAATGTTTAATATTATGACTCCAAGATGTTTGTGTTAAGTTCGCCAATAGAAAAACTTTATAAATAAATAAATAAAAAACTAAAATCTGTTTGTTCTAAATTTATCTTTATTTTTAAAATAAAATATATTGTGCACAAAAAAAGATCAGAAATTACTCTATAGAAAGAGTTATAGCAAAATGTTGAATGTATGAAAACCCCAAAAGAACCATGTTTAATCTCAAAAAAATCAATATGATTGTAAACGAGTTGAAAGTCATTAACAGAAATAAGAATATTTTGAATAATCTCATTTTAGTAAACCAACGACGGTGGCAGCAGTTTAATCTCTCCTCGAATAAAGTAAATCTTAGGCGTGTAACCCTATGAATGCTATTTACGATTTAGGCAACAATCAAATGACTAAAATACCCTTGGAAACGTCTGTACACAGAGTTACCTTTTTAACCTGATATATCAATCTCGTCGCCTTTTCTTTTGCTCTTCTTCTTCTCCTTGTCCTCAATTTTTCCCCTTAAAACAGTTAAACCCTACGCTCCAGTTCTTACCCGCCAAATTCCTCCTCTTTGAATGTATAAATCCTTTTCTTTCTCCACTCTTTTTTCTTCAATTGAGTCTCCATGAATTCAGATTCTGCTAAAATATTTCTACTGTGAGTTTCAAAAATCATCCCTTTTTTGTGCTTTTCTGCAATTTACTTATGTTCTCTGTTTGTTATATTTGAAAGCATTGGATTTTAGGTTTGTGTATTTTCTCTTTTCTGTGCTTGCAATGATCAATTTTGTAAATTTCGAATTAGGTTTTTTCGCTTATCCTTAGCAGCGACGTCTGTAAATTTTCTTCAATTCTCAGGATCAGATAAATGAAATTTGCCATATGCTAAGTTATTTCGTATTGCTACTTAGTGTTTTAGCTATCTGGGAGTTTCTCCTTATGCGTGTCGTTCAATCATTATGATGATTTTGGCTGCATTGTCTTTACATTGACAGGTAACTTTATTAAGTACACAACAAGTGAGTCAGAATCTTCTGTGATATCAGATTAGATTCTGCGTTTAGCGCAGCCGCTACTTTTTGTGTGTGTTTGGTTATTGAAATGGCAAACGACGAGCTGGTGAAGCCTGAGAACAGTGATTTCTCATTCAGACAAGATCATTTTACAGGAATTCGACACAACTATGAAGTGTTCCCCAGTAATGACCACAATTACGCATTTGAACAGCTACTCGATATCAACCTCCAAATTGGTGTTTCCTGTGAGGGAAATGATGTCTGGAACCAATTCCAGGAAAACAAAGTTATGGATTTTCAAGCATCAAGGATTCATAACGATGAAACGAAAGAAGCGCAAAGTTTAGATGGAAACAAAAATGATGGCTATCTCTCTTTTCCTGATATTTATGACTCTGAAACGTCTGAAATTGATAAAGCAACTATAATTGGAGCCACGGGAGCGAGCCATAAGCAAGAATCTCAAGAGAGTGATGATAAATTAGAGGTGGGGATAAGTCAAAGCATGGAGTTTTCTCGGAAACCAGACGTGGCTCTTCCTAGCAGCCCTCAATGCTGGTCTATGCCTGGTGCAAGTACTGAGCATGAAATGGCCGTTGGTATGGAATTCTCTGATGCTAATGCTTGTAGGAAAGCAATTAAAAATGCAGCAATTTCTCTACGTTTTGAGATGCAAACAATTAAATCTGACAAGACTCGCTTCACCGCAAAGTGCATGGGAGAGGGTTGCCCTTGGAGGATTCACTGCGCCAAAGTTCCTAATGCGCCAAATTTTACAGTAAGAACTATTCACGGGAGTCACACTTGTGGTGGCATTTCACATCTTGGTCATCAGCAAGCTTCTGTTCAGTGGGTCGCTGATGTTGTTGCAGAAAAGCTTAGAGAAAATCCGCATTTTAAACCCAAGCAGATACTAGAGGAAATTCATCGAGTTCATGGGATTGCACTGTCTTACAAGCAGGCGTGGAGGGGGAAAGAGCGTATAATGGCTGCTCTTCGTGGCTCATTTGAAGAAGAATATGGCCTTCTTCCCCAATACTGTGATGAAATCAGAAGAACAAATCCTGGGAGCACTGCTGTGGTTCATGCAAATCCGGTCGATGGGAGTTTTCAACATTTGTTTATTTCTTTCCAAGCTTCAATCTCTGGTTTTCTAAATGCTTGCCGGCCTTTTATTGCACTGGACAAAACTTCTCTAAGGAGCAAATATCAGGGAACATTGCTGCTTGCCAGTGGATTTGATGGAGATAGAGCTGTATTTCCTTTGGCATTTGCAATTGTTAATGAAGAAAACGACAGTAACTGGCATCTGTTTCTCTCGGAACTTCGTAAGATTCTTGAAGCTAACTCTGAGAATATGCCAAAGCTTACCATATTGTCCAGCAGAGAGAGACCAATTGCTGATGGGGTAGAGGCTAATTTCCCAACAGCATTTCATGGCTTTTGTGTCCATTATCTCACGGAACGGTTCCGTAGCGAGTTCCAAAGCCCTATTCTTGTGAACCTTCTTTGGGAAGCTGCACGTTCTCTCACTGTCCTTGAGTTCAAATCAATAATCAACAAGATCGAACAGTTATCCCCGGAAGCTTCCTTATGGATCCAAAACATCTCTCCTGCTCTATGGGCATCATCATACTCTGAAGGAACAAGGTTTGGACGTTTAACCGCAAATGTTATTACCGAGTCACTCAGCAATTGGATTCAGGATACCTCTGGTCTTCCTATAATCCAAATGATGGAGTATATCCACTGCCATTTGATGAATTTGTTCAAAGAACGCCTTGAAACGAGCTCGCATTGGTCTGACGTGCTTGTTCCTTCTGCTGAGACGCAGATGCTTGCTGCTATAGAGCAATCTCGTGGTCACCAAGTATACAGATCAGACGAAGCGAAATTTGAAGTCATGACTCATGAAGGAAATGTCGTCGTGGATATCGAAAACCATTCTTGTTTATGCCGCCGTTGGCAGATCTACGATTTTCCGTGTAGCCACGCCGTTGGAGCTCTCTTGTCTTGCAAAGAGGACGTTTACAAGTACACAGGGAGTTGTTACACGGTGGAGAATTACAGAAGAATTTATGCAGAAACTGTAGAACCAGTTTCAGACAAAGTCCAGTGGAAAGAAAAAGATTCAGAGAGAGATGGTGAAGATGTAATAAGAACTCCAAAGGTTATGAGAGGTGCTCCGAAGAAAAGGAGAATTAGGGCAGAGGATCGTGACCGTGTGAAGCGTCCTGTTCACTGTGGTCGGTGTAATCAGACGGGCCATTTCAGAACTACTTGCATTGCTCCTATGTAATGTAACAAAAGTTATTTTTTGTTGGGGTTCTTATTTTGTATAGGTTTTAGTAAAAAATTTGTTAGAGAGGATTTGCCCTCAATAGTTAGAAACTAGAATTTATGGGTTTAAGGTGAATGTAGCAATGCTATTTCTTTTTGGGCATGAACATGTTAAAATTTTAGTATGACTAAATTCTCTTTTACTACTGAAATTCGAAACTTGTGACCTAAAACTCACGATTTCTCTATAATTAGACTTTTTAAGTTTTTCTAGATAAATTAATCTCAGCTATTTTTAGTACCGTACGACTGAATTGAATGGTAGTGATGGAAGTTCATATTCATTATTCTCGCCACAGAAACGGAAAACGAAAACACAATGAAGATCAAGAAACAGCAACAATGGCGACGATGACCAATCTGAGTTTCATCAAAACACACACCAATTGATCCTGTAACGAATCCCACTATCAATCCCTCGTTATGCAGAGAGGTCCAAATATTGCAGTTTTGTTTTAAGTTTTCTTGTTCCTGATTTTCTAAAATTGAATGTGTTGTTGTTGTTCAAGAATATTACGGCAGCAAAACGACGACGTACACGCAAATATTGGTGGTGTCATTGATCGGTTTGATGATAGCAGCCGCAGTGCATTACCGTATGCGGAGGCTACGTGACACCAAAACCATCCCTCGTCTCAGATTATCTCACAAACACAAAGGCCATGAGAAACTCGAGAGATTCTCTCATTACGTCGGTAAATAAACATTATATTTGAGTAAAGCAATGCCTTGGATCATAAGTTAATTCGCTTTTCTTTTTTTGCCAATTTGGGATTCAAGGACAGAAGAGACTGTCCAAATCTCTGCAAGTTAGCTGTAGAGTACATCGGGAAATCTGAATGTTGTGAAGAACACATTTACAGCTTTTTCTCTCAAGAGCCGCGCTGATTCCCTCTTCATTAAGCTCGTTGAGGAGTTTGAAAGATGCATTCTCAGCTACTTTGCTTATCATTGGAGCCACGCCGATCTCATGATTAGTTAGAAGTGTGTGAAAAATTCTTTCTTTCTCCTTTTATTACTCAAAACATTCAGATGTCATAATATATGAATCTCAGATACTAAGCGCAGACGCTGAGCCCAAGAAGAAGCTGAAGCAGATTGTGATGGCAGCTACAAGGTAAACAACAAAAGAAACAGAAACTGGGTTTTGTATGTGAAACCTGTGGTCTGTTTTAGATATTGTGGGTATATATGTATAGGGAACAGAGATTAAGAGGGTGACTAAGAACTTAAAAGTGGCAAGAGCGTTCAACACTTTGGTAGAGGAAATGAAAGCAATGGGGCTGGCGTCTGTGGATGACTCAAGAGTGTACAGAGGTTATGGCACCAGTGGCTCACAAAGACAGAAGTCCGGTTCTACTCCTCATGGGTGGTGGGATGGGCGACCAGGAAAGAGCACCGTGCTTAAGGACAAACTTAAAGAGTAAAGAAATATCTCATTATATAGTCATCACTTTCTTATATGTAGCTGAAGCTAACCAGATGGTTTTCATTATGGATTCAGAGCGTTTTAGGCAGGGGCAGACGCTGTAGTGATTGAAGCTGATGCTTTCAAAGAATCTGATGTCATTTACAGAGCCTTAAGCTCTCGAGGCTATGTCGATATGATCCAGACAGCTGAGCTAGTAAGACATGATGATCAAATTCTTCCAAAAACACATATGAACTTGTCAAGTAGACCAAAACATTGATTCTGAGGGTTTGAAAATTTCTGAGCATAGGTTCACCAGTCATCAACAGATGCAGCTTCATCTTTGCTAGTAACGGCTCTGAACGAAGGGAGGGATGTGATAATGGATGGGACACTCTCTTAGGTACCTTTTGTTGTTCAGACAATAACAATGGCGAGGAACGTGCATCGTCACCATTACAGAATGGGAGCTGGATACAAGGTTAGTGACGATGGAGTTATCACAGAGAACTATTGGGAACGGATTGGTGAAAGGGAACAGCTGCAATAGGATGGGCGTAGGAGAAAACCATATAGAATAGAACTAGTTGGAGTTGTGTGTGATGCGTATTTAGTAGTTATAAGAGGCATAAGGTGAGTACAAGCAGCATTCATCTATCAATCTATCTTCCAAGTTTGTCTCCTAACTTAAAGTGTTTTTGACTGAGATTGTAGGAGAGCTATCATGTGCAGAAGAGCGGTTAGGGTGAGATCGCAGCTGAGATCTCACAAAAGGTTTGCAGATGCATTTCCTACGTATTGCAACCTTGTTGACAATGCTAGGCTCTACTGCACAAACGTGCTCGAAGGCTCTCCAAATATTAGTGTTGAGATTGGAACCGGTTAAAACTTATACTTTTACTCAATTCACCAAAGAACTATACCAATAGCTTAATGATACACTTTTGATAGTAGAACAAGAACAAATAGATAGAAATATAGTTATATAGATGATTTAGAGAAACAATTAACCTAGAGGAGGTTTAATGGAGCCCTCTCCCTCCCCATAAGCCTAAGCTTTTACACAAATGATCCAAGATACCCTCACTCACACACTATCTTCGTTTATATAGTCTCTCCAAAAGACTTAATTGGCCACACACCAAGGCCTAAGTAAAAGAGTAAAAACAACTTACTAAAACAGTAAATATTAAAGCATAAGTAAAACAGCTCATTCCTTTGCTTCTTCATCTCTCACTTCACCTCTCACGTAACACTTAACAAGAGAAATCTCTAACTCTTGACCAATGCATAAGCCAAGATCCTAGACCAATCTAGGATGCCCCAACTCATTCACCTAGCTCTCCAATAACCTGCACCACCCCTAGGCTAGTCACAATACTCATGCACTAGAGTCTGGAGTTAACAAGAACCAACCTAGATCAGTGGTGCATAATACATAGTGTAGATAAGAAAATACTAACAGGTGAAGTGTGATTGTTACACAGCTAAGAGGTTGGAAAGAAAAGGAAAAGATGTTGCTGGTAGATCCAGAGGAGATAGACTGTTTGAAACGAGTAGGAGGGTTGAACGAGAACGCAGACTCCATTTACGAACTCTATAGTCAACCAAATCCTGCTTGTGAAACTGGTTCAATCTGGAAAGACATTGTTCTTTCACCTTCGATGTTTAACATTCAACAAGAACTCAAATACGCCACTCAGAAAGTTGAAAGATCTAAACAATACCAAGAGCTGAAAAGGTAAAGATAAGAGTATTGGGTTTAGTTCATCACCAAATCGGCAACGAAGAGCAGAAATTTGTTGTTGTATAACTTCATGTTGTAACATACAATACTAGGAGTACAAAGTTGTTGATTGCATAACATAATTCGGTAAGAAACTCGAATTAGATTCTTGTAACCATTGATGAAATCAAGTAACTTTCAAAAGAGATGTAGCTATATATGATTTGAAGGCATAGTTAAAGTAACCATCGAATTACAAGAACATTGAAAGAAAAAGAAAAAAAGCAAAGTAACATAAAGGATCATTGGATTATACAAGACTACCACCTATCATTAACCCTTCTTCTACCAAAAAACCCTAATTTCACTTCTTCCCCCTCGACGAAACCCTCTTCTTTGCAGGAGATTTAACCGTCTTTGGCTTCACAACCTTCTTCACCGGCGTCTTCTTCTTCGTCACCGCTGTGGCAACCTTCTTTTTTGTAGCAACAGCCTTTTTCCCCGGAGATGTAACCTTCGCCGTTTTGGCTGCCTTGGTTGGTTTCTCACTAGCCTTGGGCTTCGCAGCAACAGCCTTTCTCTTGGCTGTAACAGTGGCACGAGGAACAGCCTTAGCCTTAGCCTTGGCAGTCACTTTCTTAGCAGCAGCAGTCTTCGGTTTAACGGCCGATGATTTCTTAGACACTTTTGTTCCCTTAGATTTAGAAGCTGCAGCAACCTTCCCCTTCGCTTTGGTTACCGCAACAGCGGCCGGTTTCTTCTTCACCGGAGCAGATGTAGCTGCCGCCTTGGGAGATGACGACTTAGCGGACGGAAGTTTAAATGAGGCTTTGACCTTCACAAGCTTCCCAGAAGCAACGAGCCTCTTCAGATTGAGAAGCAAGAGCTTCCTGAATGTTGGAGGAAGCCCCTTACGCTTCTCCTCGATGAACTTCTGAATCGCGTATTGGCTAGATCCAGTTCTCTCCTTCAACGCAACGATAGCATCCTTAATCATCTGAATCGCAACAGACACACCAAAATCAATCTCTAAATCTCTAAATCTAAAATCCCGCTGTAAAGGCCGAAATCGAAACTCATTACCTCTTCGTAAGTAGGATGAGCTGAAACTGATTTCTTCTTCGGAGCCGCAGCAACAGTCTTCTTCTCCTTCACTTCCTTAACTTTCTTCGTCTTTCGTCCCTTCGCTGCAGGCTTCGTCTCAACGGCCGGCTCAGTCTTTGAAGCATCCACACCAGTTATTCCGTCGATCGTAGCGGTATTCTCCAACTCTATCGTTGTGGTCGTCATCGGAATTTAAGATCGGATTTGATTGCTAGACACCTTTGATGTAACTTCGAATGAAGAATGAAACTGATTATGATGAATGATGAGATCATAGGAAACGTCTGATTTATATAGTTAGATGTGTATTAGACTGCATTTCATCTCTGTCTTCTTATTGGTTAAAACAATGACTGCGCGGATCGCTATACATTCCCAAAGTTTGAATAATAATCGTTGGATCTGTATTTATCAACGGCTTAGAAGGTAGGACTGTGGATGGTGGGATGAGTAAGTTAAGAGGATGTGGATTAGATGCTTTGGGCATATTTGCTGTGCTTTTAGACTCAATTGATTTGATCATAACTTGTGATATACTTGACGAAATTCGATTTTATTTTTTGCATTGTGTAGATAATTCTATGAGGTTTCGTTTGATTATTTAAACGTTCCAAATGGATTATTCTGCAGTGAGGAGTTCGGTTATGAATCAAGATGTGTCATAAGTTTTGTTTTTCTTGGTAGTATTACACTATATTTGGTTTTTCGAATAATGCTATAGAGAATTTTGATGAAAATTATGTTGATACAAAACTGAATAAACCAAGGAGTGAATCGAACCATGAACCGTGGAATTCTAATAACATTTGGATGCAAAGTTTTTTGATTGAATAGTACCCAAGATGACCATCTTCTAGAATATGTTGAACACTACTTGTTGATGTATGATGCGTGTATGTTAAAAAGAGTCTGGATCTAAAATCATTTCAAAATTGTGATTTACTAGTTTAAGTATGCGATCAACTCATGTCAATTGATAGTGAAACATGTGTATAATTTCATTACAAGTATGATGTAAATAGGTTTCGTATCTTAATAGCAACTCATGTAAATTGGGCATTCGAGAGGAGTCTAGGTTGTAAATGTCGAAGCCTAAACGTAATTGATTAATCATTGATTTTCTCTTTTTGAATACCTTTAGCATCATAGCTACATGTGTCGCATGAATTAAAAAGTGTGTATTAGAGTCGAAAGGTATAACATTTTTGAACATCATAACAATTTTTTATGATCTGAATATGTTACTCATATATGCTCAGGACTAAAGCACGGCGATCATGTCACAAAATCACAAAATAGTGATGATGAATTTCATTTGTCTTCGTAGGTAAGTATTATGCTGTTGATCTTTGCTGTTGACTACCTCTATATAGGTCATCACAATTACACATTGGTCATCCACCGTCAACACTTAGAACCATAGTTCTTAGAAACTATAGCTTCCACAAGAATGAAGTAGTGCCCAAAAACTTTCAAAGAAATGAATCTAAACTACAAACATTCGATTAGAAAGTGACAAAAACATTACATGCAACTCCAAATAGGACACATATAGGGAAGAACAAAAACAAATTTTGTAGTTTTTTTGGGCAGAAAAACGTCTCATGAGTGTATATTTCGTTTGTAGAACAAAAAATTACTACATTCGATCGCTGCTGTAGTTCAAGTATTGTTCTCTCATGTAATGCTTTGAGAGATTCCATAGAAACAAAAAAAAGATTACCCTGCTCCACAGAAACTTCTTCGTACAACAAGAGTCTTTAAAGTCCTTTACTTGTTGTACTCCGGTAGCTTTCGAGCATAGACAAGCACCATCATAAAATCTTTTGCAGAGGAACCTACAGATGCAGAAAAGTGTTGGTGGTTTGAATTCTTCTGCAACCATAGATCCACCAACTTGTGAAGCATCAGCGTCGGGATCACCGGTACTCCCATGCATCTTATCTCAATCTGTACATAAAACATTAAATGTCAATTTTTAATCAACCAAACATCTAAGTCCATACTTGCGATTAGCTTTAAAGAACTGACAAGACCCATTAGCCAGCTTCCATTACATTCAAACGTTATATCCTCTAATATACCATAGTGCATATAAAGATACTCACCTCAGTTTCACTGTCGAGATCTAGCTTCTTAGTGAGGTACTTCTGGATGAAAGAAACTGGAATATTTGTATCCCTGTCATGGAACAAGACAACGGATTATCCTCCCAACAAAAGAATGCTTAAAATGACATGAAAGCTCAGGATGATTCAGCAGAAAATGTAAATTTGTGTTTAATTTCTCCACGAAAACGACTTAGCAACTTGAAAAGAAGAAAGCACCCAGTTGGCAAGTAAGTGGAATATACAGCAATTGATAACAAGAAACAAATCCGAGAACCGAAGACCTACTTTAATCTCAAACACTTTGCTGGAATTTGAGGCAAAGCAGTTTCTCCTTCCCTGAAACCACCAAGTCCTTGTCAACATACCAAGAAAATAGAAGAAAGAGAAGAAATATCATCAAAGGACAGAAAAAGTTTCAGATATGTGAGCAAGAATCTTACTGACTGGACGCCACAAGTGAGAACCAAAAACCATTCCCCCTCTCCTGTGTGGCACTTGACTCATCTGGTTGGGATGACTTTCTTAAATCACCAAAGGTGGTGGCAGACCTTTTGCGTTGAGCCCTACGCAGTCTTTTAGGAGTAGCAGTTTCTGATGTTGCGGGATCACCATTATTACTCTTTTCATCCTCACGTTTGCATTTGCTTTTTTGATCCTTTGTTTTGGTTTTCTTTCCTTGATCTTGATTGAAAGATGCATTGGCGTGCTCAGAATTTGAGACTGACCCTTGGGAAGCAGAAGACTTCGTAGGCTTTGTCTTGTTTGCCATTTGGACCAGAAAGTTTAAAGGTTTCCAATCCAAATTGGAGTCCCAGGGTTCATCACCATCCTTGTTTTCTTTATTGGAGAAAGACTCTGCATGTGACTGCATAAAACAAAAATGCATTCAATGAATGGAAGACCAATAATACTATCCAAAATATACTGAATATTCCTCTCATGTTAGAATTGTGTGAGGATATTCGTGGAGGGGACTAACTTTTAGGGTATCAAAACAAAAGAACCAAAGCTTGACAGATATGAAATGAAGCCATTATGAGAAAATAGAGCATTGCAGTGATCACCTTCTTTACCAGCCTTTTATTCTGAATGAGTTTGTTAAGAGTGTCGGGTGAGCTTGTGCTCTCTAAAAGCTCATCCCCAAAAGATTCTTCTTTCTTCACAGTTATCTCAGCCAAAGAACCATTACCTCGTAACTCTTTTCTCGTGACCGATTTAGTTCTTCTTCCCGTTGTTACAGCTTGTACTGACACCCTAGGTGTGCTTACAACCAAAGACGATATAGATCTTTCCTTCCTTTTTGCTGGTAAGGACACAATTTCAGGAGCTTTCACTTTTTTCCGTTTAAGATGATAGATTTTGGCTCTCAAGTCTTGCAAAATGTGGTCAGGCCTAAAAACATGCATATTAGTGGCTCCTTAGCATACCTTAAATCAACTACAAAACTCGCATATGCACATAACAAGTAAGAAAAAGTAAGCTACAAAAGAGATTCCAAACTTATTCTATTTTAGATTATCTTACAACATCCTATAAAATGGTTTGTCTCTGGGAAATACAGGACAACACTAGCTTACCTCAGCTTCTCCAATGGGGCACCACCGAGGTCGATATTGCATACGGGACAACAGTCTACCTCATCCTCTGTGATTTTCTCATAAATACATTTCCTACAAACTGCATATGAAAATAATCTAAGAAGTTATTTCATTCCAATAGCTAGATAGCAACTAACAACATGATTTGTATCAACTGTTACCAAATCCCATAATTTGGTCTAAGAAACTCAAATTGAATTGCATATTGCTTTTAAATTTCAAGCTACGTTAGCAGGCAGCCATGTCAACACAAACTCTGTGAGATGCATTAAAAGATCAGCAATAATGTTGTTTTATATGTAGAAGAAACAATAACTCATTATGGGATAGAGAATTATCCAAAAATTAACAATATTGCTGAATCCAACTAAACAATATGCAGCCAAATGGACGAGGAAGCAGTCAAAATTGCATATTGTTGGTCAACGACAATTATTCAGAGACCGCTTTCGATTGTACCGATTCGGACGAGAAGAAGAAGAAAAACTTTGAGAGTCAGAGGCAAGAGATAAATAAAAAATTGAGACCTATACTAATCCAAATTCAGAAGAAATTGAGGCCATGACATCGAAATTTTGAAAAAAAAAAACAATGGTGGGTTAAAGAGAAAAGAGGAGGAACGAACATGAGTGAAGGCACTCGGAAATAGTGGTGGCCTCATGGAGGATATTGTCGCAGAGAGGGCAGCTTAAGCATGCCCTCAACGGCTCTCTCTTCACCTTACTCACCATGTCTCTCTCTTTTTCTCCTGGGCTTAATCACTTACACTTGCCGTTCCCAAAACTGCATGTGCGATCCCACTAATAAGATGTGTCGTCTATCTCGTTCTTTCTTACGGTCGCTGAGGAATAATGATGGGAGAATTGACGTACGATTCGGACAGGAAGAGGCGCGTCTATTACTATTTAAGATACGATGTGACAGAGAGGTATCAACAAAGGTTTTTGTCTTCTCTCCACAAGAGAACGGGCGCTGAGACATTCATCTTTTTCTTTTTCCTTTCTTTTTTTTTTTTAAATGAAAAAACTAGGTCAAAGATTTACCTATTTACCTAATTAGGACAAGAGAATTAAAAAAAATGTTTGAAGAATATACATTTTCAGTTTTTGGTGTAAAACTTTTATTTACTATCCTCAGATTTTGATAAATAAATAGTGATAGCAATTTTCGGATCGGATATTCTAGATGTGAGATTTGATAGTGACGCTTTTAATCTGGTTGGCTACTCTTGCTTTGCGCTTTTCAGAGCACGCACATCGGTTAGGTTCGACGACTGACGGTAAATATGCGTTACATTTAGCAAAGCTAATCAATGATCAATAGTAAAAGTTCATGTATTGGGTACGAAAGATCTCCAAGTAGCATCCTAAAAATGATTATCTTCTGGATGGTCTCTTGCCTATTTTCATCTTCGTGCGTTAGTTGATGCTTGAACGTAAGGGAGTCCATGTTAGGTCTCAAAGATTTGTGAGTAGCATTCGGATGGATAATTCCTTCCTAGAAGTAAGGGACATTTCATATGTTTGCTTTTTTATGTGTTGCATGCTTATCGCTTATGAAAATCACTTCAACATCCGACTTCGACCTCCGTGAGATAAACTCTATATATATTATTATATCTTTCAATTACGATTTTGAAAATACACATTAAGGAACTCTATTTATGTAAGAGCATTTTTAACGCTGAGATTATACCAATGACAACAATATAAGTTGATAAGATGGCAGCGTCTCATGCAGTTTTTGCAGAAGAGATTATTTATAGAAAAAATTCACAAATTATTAATTTTTTTATTATTTTCATTTAATTTTTAATTCTATGAATTTGTGTCCTGTCTCAATGTAAAAGATCGTCTAAGTAAACTAAATAATAACACCCACTATACAACATGACAACATTGAAAAATTTCTACTTTATATTTCGAAAAGGCTATTGCCATATATATGCTAATTAGTATTTCAAAATAGGCAATCTAGGCTAATTTTCCATGGCGTGGGTGAGACTGAAATTCCTTTCTTGTCTTCTAGGATTAAGAAGAAAACTCCATCCACGTGTCTTTTTTTTATTAGTGATTAATATAAACTTCCAAAGAAGGCAATAATCACATTAATTACTTACAGCATCATCACATGTCTTCACATGTACACCTGCCCGCACCTGATCCGCATCACCTGCATCCTTCCTTGGTCGGGTCGCTCTTTCCTTCACATTAACATTTTACATCTCAACACGAACCCCCAAAATCTATATAAATAAATCAAATTCCTTCGACCTATATTAATAAATTTTCATAGACCTAATACAAATTAAAAAACTATATAATTAAACAATGATTTATTTCTGTTAATTAACAAAATATATATAAGACCAAAATCCCTCGATGAAACGCATGAGGAAGCTCTGAATCTAACTCCCCTCCCACCCCAAACCCAGAAATTAAAGCGAAGAATATAATCTCATTAGAGAAGAAAGCAATCCAGGAGAAGGATCCGAAAACCCTAAGTTGTTCAGCGTTTCGTCTTTTGCTTGTTGATCAAGCAGAATCAGAGATTTGTGAGCCCCTTTGTGGACGTTGCTACTTCCCTGGAGAACGATTAAGTGTTTGATGAGATACGACCAGTTGTTGAAGCAGAGAGATATTTTGGGGAATTTTTTTTGATTGCTGTTTTCGCATATTCATGAAGCAAATTCGTCGATGGCAGAGGATTCTGATCCTCTCTCTGCTATCCATATCTGTATTCGCTCCGATTATTTTCGTCTCGAATCGGCTTAAGAGCATCACTCCCGTTGGTCAGCTTCGTCTCCTCTCCTTTTTGTTTTTCGGATTTCTATTTTTTTCTGTTGTGTGGCTATTTGCAACGTATAACTGGGCGATCGTGTGGAAATGCTTGATGGCTTTGATTAGATCTCATAGAGTTCAATTCCCGTTCTCAACCCATGACCAATATGAACTCGAAGTTTCCTTCGTAATCTTCGATTGAAATCTCCATGAAATTCGTCATCAGCGCTTGCTTTTGTTTGATGTTGTCTTAGTCTTCGGATTTTTTTTCATCTTGAGATTTATTTTTGATTTCCATTGTGGAATTTTTTTCTGGCAGGTCGGAGAGAATTTATTGAAGAGTTATCAAACATTGTAAGTGTGGTGTGGTTTCTTGATCTTCAATCTCTTGATTCCTCTGTTCTTATATAGATTGTAAAATCAAGATGTTTAGCTTTTGTTTCGTCTCTTTCAGTGCTTTGAAATTCTTTATTCCGATTTAACAATCTTCAACATGCTGTTGTTTGTATCAAGTTTTTGGATCTTAGTCTTCTTTTATTATCCTCTTATATGCTTTGTATTTCTCGAGCAAAAAACTGTTGTTGACATTCTACCATTATTCTGCAGAGATTCAGGACAAGTGACCTTAGACTTAACGCTATTGAACATGTAAGTTAGAAGTTACCAATATTCATCGAACTCCTCTCCTTAAAACCTTTTGACTATTCATTTAGTTGAAATTGCTTCACTTTGTGATTTAGGAGGATGGTGAAGGCTTGAAGGGGCCAAGGCTCATTCTCTTCAAGGAGGGGGAGCTTAATTCTGTTGTTCGGCATAATTCGTCTGATGAAAGTCATAGTGTTACCCAGTCCAATGAGAAAGACAAAACAATTGATTTCCCAGGAATTGATGGTGAAATCATATTTTCAGTCTTGCTTTGTTTTGCTTCTCTGTTAGTAAGTCCTCGGATTCTTATCTGTAGTAATCATGGGTTTCAGGAAATAACCACAAAATCAGGGAAGAACAAGTAATAGTTTCACAGAAGATGACAGTTAGCTCTGATGCAAAGGTGTGTATTTGATCCAACTGATTTCAAGATAACATAAACTTGATTAGTCCAACTGATATAAAGTAACATGAGCTTAATGAGTTCTCAGGCTATGAAATAATACTCCTATATTGAATCCTAGAATCAGATTATAAGAAATTGCGCTTCATGGTGCTTAGTTGATCTATGGAATTGAAAAGCCAAGTTATGCTTTCATCAACTTATTAAGATCAGATGTTTCAAGATTACAATTTATTGTCTTGTTCTGTGGTAGGATCAATTTCTACCAACAACTAACCGGCTTGCTAATAAAACGGATTTCAAACCCCCATTATCTAAAGGTGAAAAGAACACAAGGGCTCAGTCCGATAGAGCAACAGATCTAAGGATAAAGGAGATCAGAGACAAAATTATACAAGCTAAAGCCTACCTGAATTTTGCCCCACCTGGAAGTAACTCTCAAATTGTGAAGGAGTTGAGAGGTCGGATGAAAGAGCTGGAACGGGCTGTTGGTGATGTGACGAAGGATAAAGATTTATCAAAGGGGTAAGGACAACTGCTTGATTCAAAAAGGAGAGGATACCTTAATTGCATCATAAACTTGCTGTTGCATTTACAACCTTTTAGTGACAAAAAACTTGTGCTGTTTAAGAAGATTCATATAGTAACCTTTAGTATGACTATTTCTTTCAGCGCTCTACGTAGGGTGAAGCCCATGCAAGCTGCATTATACAAGGCTAGTCGTGTCTTTAACAATTGCCCAGCTATTGCTACCAAACTCCGTGCCATGAATTATAACACAGAAGAGCAAGTTCAGGCGCAGAAAAATCAAGCATCGTATCTAATGCATCTTGCCGCAAGGACCACCCCAAAAGGGCTACATTGTCTCTCAATGCGGCTGACATCAGAATACTTTTCCCTGGATCCTGAAAAAAGGCAGATGCCTAACCAGCAAAACTATAATGATCCTAATCTCAATCATTATGTTCTCTTCTCTGACAATGTTTTGGCTTCTTCAGTCGTTGTTAATTCTACGATATCTTCCTCAAAGGTAAAATTTCTATATTTGTCCTGTTTTGTTTTGACAATATCGTGCATTTCTTTTCTAAATTTCTAGTTGGTTATCATCATTATATGTTATGTTTTAAGTGTCTTACAATATATCGTTTCATTTACTTCTGCCACATTTTAATCTGGCATCTGATTGCTGTGTGCAGGAACCGGAAAAAATAGTATTCCATGTTTTGACTGATTCACTTAATTACCCAGCAATCTCAATGTGGTTTTTGCTAAACATTCAAAGTAGAGCTACTATCCAAATTCAAAACATTGATGATATGGATGTCCTGCCTTCAGATTATGATCAATTGCTGATGAAGCAAAACTCTAATGACCCAAGATTCATTTCTACCCTTAATCACGCACGCTTCTATCTTCCTGATATATTCCCGGGTTTGAACAAGATGGTACTCTTGGACCATGATGTAGTAGTTCAAAGAGATCTAAGTAGACTGTGGAGCATTGATATGGAAGGAAAGGTAGTTGGAGCTGTAGAGACCTGTCTTGAAGGTGAACCTTCTTTTCATTCAATGAGCACATTTATTGATTTCTCAGTGGCATGGATCGCTGGGAAATTTAGTCCTAAAGCTTGCACCTGGGCATTCGGGATGAATCTAGTTGATCTTGGAGAATGGAGAAGACGGAAGTTGACATCTACATACAGAAAATACTTCACCCTGGTATTGCACTTGCTCTCCATATATAACTAATATTGTAGCCATATAGCTGCTTTCAATGCCTTTTCAAAGTTTTCAAGGGGTTCTTCGCTTCGTTTATACACCATTCTATATGAAAAAGGTTGTATTGGGGTTTTGGTTGGCTATCTTGGGTGATAAAAGCTTTTGAGTTCGGAATTCAGATAACATTCAGAACTAAGAGCTGTAACTAGCAAACAAACATAAGTAAAGCTAGTACTAAGATTATCTCCTGTAAGAAGAGTGGTATGTACACACGTTATATATGTGTGATGGACCTAAACCTAACAACGGTTGTGGAGATTATGTTTTTGACAGGGAACAAAGAGACCATTGTGGAAAGCTGGGAGCTTACCAATAGGTTGGTTGACTTTCTATAGGCAAACACTACCCTTGGAAAAGAGATGGCATGTGTTGGGTTTAGGTCGCGAATCAGGAGTCAACGCGGTTGACATTGAACAAGCGTCGGTTATACACTACGATGGGATCATGAAGCCGTGGTTGGACATTGGAATAGAGAAATACAAAGGTTACTGGAACATACATGTCCCTTACCATCACACCTACTTGCAACAGTGCAATATTCACGGTTGATACGATAAACAAATTCGGACAACTTAGGTTCAATTTGAGATTCTTTTTTGTTAAACAAGCTTCTTAGCATGTTATCAATGTTATGATTAGCTTCATTCTTTGAACTCACCTCAGTGTAAATCTTGGTTCTTCTTTTTCATACTTTTCATCAGAGCTTAATCTTAGACTTAGTTACAGAAACAGACTGTTGTCATCCTTTGAAGAGCTACATATATAATCGAGTAACCACGTTGTTGTTATTTGACAATTTCTTTTTCTTTCGTTTTTAATTTTTTAATTTTTTTTTTCTTTTTCGCCACCGGAACTAGTAAAGGAATTCGGTTCTCGGTTTATAAGTGTTAGCGATTACAAACCGATCGGTTTTGGTTTAACTATGACATAAACTAAACCCTACATCCTTCTTCGCTCGTTCTTCTTCTTCTCCTTTCGCATCTGTGTCTCCTTCCTCATTCGACTCGGGTTCTCTCTTGTCCCATTCCGTTCTCACCTTTCACCTTTCCGTCTAATCATTGTCTTCGTCACCATCTCTTGGAGTTACCTCAAGCCGATTTCGTCTTCAGAGTTCTAGGTACGGTTCAACTTTAATTTCCCTCTGTTGTTTTGTCCGATTTTAGATAATTCCTTTTTTTCTCGTACTTTCTTATAGCTATGATAATGGCAGATGTGTCTGTGCTCTGCGATTGCTTAATTTTGAGGGTTTGAACTTTTAGTACGTATTTTAGGATACAATAAATTTTGAACTTGTGATGATTCGCATGAACTTACTCAAATGCTCGGGATTTTCTATTCGTTAGATAGTTGGATTTCTACTTGTTTGATTGTTTGTTTAGATGCAGAAATGTTTTATCTTAGCGAGCTCGAACATACACTCAGAGTGCCTCCGCATCTCCTTAACCTTCCCCTCGAAGATGCCATTAAGTTAGTACTTCAAAATCTGTTCTTGGACAAGGTTTGGTCATTGGTCTTCTGTGTTTTCTTTTATGTTATCCATTGTCTGCTTATTATATACATACACTGGCTAATTTTATCAAAGTGTTTTTTTTTGGTATTTAAGGTTTTGGCAAAATGGAGCTTGGGACTTTGCGTATCTATTTACGACATTAAATCAGTAGAAGGAGGGTTTGTTTTACCCGGGGATGGTGCTGCCACCTATAAGGTAATTTCAATCTACGGATCTCTCTTCCTTTGTCAGATGAACATGGTCTTTTTTTTTTTAAATCAGTTTATGTCCTTCCACTATTAAATTCTCTCTTTCTCTTCTTCTGCAAATATGAATATGTTGTGTTGTTAATATTTCTTTTTTTTTCCTTCTTGTGATTTTAGGTAGGTTTTAGAGTTGTTGTGTTTCGTCCATTTGTTGGTGAGGTCATCGCTGCAACGTTCAAAGAATCTGATGCCAATGGCTTGCGCTGTGAGTAACATTATTTTACCAAATTCCCTCAAGAGTTCTAATGTTGAACACTGTCTACATCATGTTACTCTAGTGGACTGTGTTAGGTTTTCTTAGGTACATATTAGCGACTTATAAGTTAGCCTATACTTTGTTATTGTGGCTAATATTGTTATTCATTTGCGTACTCATGAAGTTATGATACCTCTATACTTAACAGTAACACTTGGATTCTTCGAAGATATTTATGTGCCGGTTCCACTTCTACCGAAACCCAACCGATGTGAGCCTGACCCTTATAATAGGTAAGAAAAATGTCTCTAGCCGTGGATGGAATATTTTAGCTTTCCAACTATGAGTAGGAGCTTGTACCTACATCTGTATATAATGTTTCTCTGTCAACAGGAAGCAAATGAGATGGGTGTGGGAATTTGGAGATCCAAAAGAAGACTATATTATCGACGATTCTTGTCAGGTTAACTTTAGGTTTCTCAATGGATCTTTAAACATGAATTTTCAGAAGTGGTATATTTTTATAACAAGGCCTTGTAACTGGCAGATCAAGTTTCGAGTTGAGAGCATCAGCTATCCGTCAGTTCCAACTGAGCGATCAGAGGACGCAAAGCCTTTTGCTCCTATGGTTGTTATTGTAAGTTCATCCATCAAATTATTTCTCTGAAGCTTTTTTTACTTTTATTGGCATAATAACCCACACTAGCTAGATTATAATTATATGAACCTCCTGATTCCTCCTCACTCTTGTAGATACCAAAGTTTTCTGTGAGCCACCATGTTTTTTTGTTTTGGTTTTCCAATTTTCAGTCAAATAATCAATCAATCTTGTGAAATATGCAGGGAAATTTAGATGATGATGGTTTGGGTCCTGTTTCTTGGTGGGAGTCTTATGACCAGATTGATCAAGAAGAGTGAGTCTCTGAGTCGACAGCATTATCAGATGGTATCATAACTGATGATGATATTCATGCGCTCCAAACTTCAGTCTCCAATTTTTACGAAGACTAACAATCTCTTCAAACTACTTAAGGAACTCCTTTTTTTTTCTGTGAAATATAAAAAGCAGTGACTAAATTTAGAAAGATAAAACAAAAATCTGATAAATTACAAAAGTTATGATGGATGGTGGAGTTGGGTGAGAAGTTGATGTATATCAGGAGCATGTTGATCCTCGGCACGTATGCGATCTGGTTGAATCCAACGGCCATCCGTGTTCCTCACCATTCCTTTGTTTGCGTCTTGCCGCCAATAAGGCGGAACCATGAAATGGTCTTTCAAAAAATCAGATGCTTTGTTCACTAATGCTGGATCTCTCCCACTAGATAACACGAATCTTTGTCCTTTTCCATGGTACCTGTATTTTAATCATACACCCTCCTCAGAGAACATGATTTTTTTCAAATGCTAGTAGTATCGTTTTCTAGATTTAGTCAAGTCATACAAAAATTATTATGCTTTTAAGTCATCAACGACAAAAAAGAATGGTCTAGCAATAGCAACCAAAGTTGACATCAAAGATAAAGATAGTACAACAACATTTGTTAATTATTAAATGAATACTTATTTCTTAGTAGTTTCTCTAAACCAATCCACAAAAGCAGTGCCATGTGAATCAGACTGAATGATCACATTCACCTATCCGTATTTTATGAAGTACTTAATGGTTACCATTTTATTAATAAAGAATGTCGTTGGAAGATGTGACACTGGGAGCTGTCTTTGACTTCTCCAAGATTAGCCGAAACTTTGTGTTCATATATTGTTTAAATTAAATAGTCATATTTTCTTCAAATTATCAATATTTAAACAAAATTAGTGTTGATACTTGATGTCACGAAATTTACAGTGTATTTGTTTTCACAATCCAATGTGGAAAAAGAAACACGAGCATGTGATTGCATTTGAGAAAAAGAAATCGAATCTTTAACTTCTAAAGAAAAAGTTTTATCAAAAAAAAAAACTTTTAAAGAAAAGGATAAGCAAGACTTACCCGTCAAGGAGATGGAGCAGAGCTTCCAAGTTATGAGCAGTAGAAAGATCAACAGACGGCTTGAGGAACGGCGAGTTCTGATGATCCAACGGCAGCTTTTCCCCCACGTGGCAGTAGCACCACGGCAATCCTCCCGCCAATTTCATAAGCCCGTGAGGCGCACGCTCATTTAAGAACAGTCCCGGCGATTTAGCCACGACGTCGTGCTCGTTCACCACCCTCAACACCTTCACCCCTAATTCCTCAATCCTCTCCTTAAATCGAATGTTCCCCACGCGCGGTCCTCCGAACGTAAACACCGTCACCGGAATCACCTTTCCTCTCCTCGTCCTGTTCAGACCCATCTCCGCTACGTCGTACGCGCTTAGCACAGCCAACGCGCCGCCAAGGCTGTGTCCCGTCATGGTGATGCTCAGATCTCCTTCCTCGTCGCCGTACCTCTCAACCAGCCTCTTAACTTCAGTCAGAACCTGCTCGCGCGCCGAGAATTTTGAGAAATTGCAGGACGTGTCTTTGTCCGTGTAAAGATCCAGAAACCCGGATTCCGCTTTAACGGCCGGGTCAGGGCACCGGAATCCGTTTCCGGATACCGGTTTGAGGAAATCCTTGAGATCCGCTATCCACTCGAGGCGTGTGACAGTCCCTCTCCAGGCGATCGCGATGTCTCGGCGTCCAAGTAGGCGGTGCGTGTTCTCGTCGTCGTCGGAAACCGCCACGTATCCCATCCAGTTGGCGTTCTTGCTCCACACCTTGGACCATCTCGATTTTGAGAAGAAGTTCGGGAGGTTGATGTTCGACGTCGCGTAGAGATAACGCGCCACCTCATAGCCGGAATCGCTTATCCCGAGCGAATCGAACAGCTGGCGGCGCGTGAATCTGCAGCTCCCACAGTACCGGGAAAACGGATCGAAATCGAACGCGTCGTAACAAGCCTGGGCCATTTCTCCGTACCGGATTAGCTCAGATCTTAGAACTGGGTCCATCGGATCCATTAAGCCGGCCCAATCATCTTCCCCGTGGATCTTCCGCCACGTGTCCCTTAAACTCATTGATTCTTTAGCTTCTCTATCCCGTCGGCGAATATCCTCCGCCGTCGTTATCCCATAGCTTTCTGGCTCGAGCCTTGATGATATAGAAGCCTCGTCAGTTCTGGACATAGCCATCGCCGGCGATGATCTCGCCGGAAAAGTGATATGAGTAGAGCGTGAAAGGTGTGGCTTGAGGGAAAGAGAGAACTGAGTCCTTTGATTGATAAGATGAGGAACAAGGTTATGGGAAGGAATGGTCGCCATTGTTGAAAGCTTGATGAGTTTGAGAGTTGCACACTATTTTATATATACTTTTAAAACATACAATAAACAATAATAAATACATGCTCATGCTGTGCGTACATATATCATTTTCAAATGAAGTTATATGTTGAGTTTCAATAATTTATTAACATTATTGTCCTCCGTTCCTCTACTCAACTATTTCTTCTTCCTTTTTTTTCCCCGCCTTGCATTGGGTCCCATCATTCATCACTATCAGTCTATCACGATATTAAAACCAACATTTATTTCCAAGAATAAATAAGGGCTTTGAGAGAAATTTTGCTAGGTATGTGGGTTTCTTATTGCCGCTTGGTCCACCAAAACTCCGGGTCTAACTAATATTCTCAAAATCAGCAGAACAAACGACAAATTAAATGGTCCAAGAGAATAAAACACCAATCACAATTCATCTTTCAATGGGCTCTCCTTTTAATACCTTAGTAGGAACATCATTGAGACCGTATCTTTGTATCTACGAGGAAACATGAAACACACATCAAATACGTCTTATCTATGTGCAGCTCTTCTTGGGGTCCTTGACCGAAAAAAAATGAGGAAGAAAAGGTTCGGCCTCATCGAATCATCTTCTTCATAGTAAAGCCGCTTTCATAGACTTGAGACCACTTCCATTGGTCTTCTTGTGATCTCTGTCTCTCTTTCAGTCTAGCTTTGTTAGTACAACCATTACTCTAGTTATGCGAGTGTCCTTAACCAACCAAGTAAACCAAGAAGGCCAACATCAAGTACACGTGATTTCTTCTCCAGCCCTAACCAAATTAAAGGATGAAAGGTGATTGCTTCTTATGCTCAGAGTCATATCAACCAGTCTATTTCACATAATGCAAAAAATGGCCTTTCTCACCAATATTACAGCTACCCGATGAGCACACATCACACCTGAGAAAGCCACAGCTATAACTCCCTGACCAGGAAAAAAACTATCCCCCACGCAGTATAGACCATCTATAGCCTATTATTTGTCAAGCCATTCTTTCATTAGCCAAACCATTTAGCAACAGGACTATCTATTTCTCTTTGACTTACTATTGTATTGAACGGCATGCCCAATAAACCTTTTGGGGTTCCTCTTGGCATTGGCCCATAAGTTCCCTTATCCCTTGCGAGAAATCGCCTGTGTGTTCTTGGTGTTCCCACCTGCATTGATAAACCGTTAGATATACAGGCTCAGAACCCAAATAAGGCACAAGCTTGCTCTCATGCACCTTATATATACAGATGTCTCAGATCATGCAGACCTACTATCAAACTTTCTACAATGTGCATGGCAAATTTTTCAGGAACAAAGAACAAGCCTAACCTCCTTAAACGTAATAGATGAACTGAGCCCTGGAAACAGTTTTTTCTCTAGCCTCTCTATTATTCCAACTGCCACCTCTTCTTTTTTTGCCTCAAACTCTTTTGGAGGGAGTCCCTAGTACCCAAATTTAGATGAGTTGAGAAATAAGGATGGGCATATCAGCACTAATTCCAGAACATGTTTCTACAGCTGAGTAAAAATGAAATTAAAACTAGTAGGTCCACAAAGGTATATTTCATGCTTGGTCTCACTCCTCTTAGATCAGCCTTACCTCCCAATCCTCAATGGAAGAAGTTGTAAATATGTGAAGTATATGTCGACCATTTGGAGCCAAAGATGGATCAAGAATGGTTGGAATGCTGAGGAAGATACTGCCATAAGGCTCCTCCAGATTCTTCCAATTGTCCTACAGGTGCAACCAAAGAACATAATAGCTATTCAATAACTTTAAATCTGGCAAGGGAATAGATCTTACTAGGAAACTAACAAACCTCAAGCACAAAATGATGGCAATCTGTATCTGGAGGGAGAACCTCTGCTTTAACACCCATGTGGATTGAAATAAATGATGGAGCCTTGACATAGACTTTCTGGAAATTTTCTTCTTCTTTTGGAAGCTTTTCTCCTTTTAACAGCTTCCCTACAGCACTGTAATTTTGACGTATCCTTACAAAAGAAGAGACCTACTAGACAGTTACATAATCAATGTTTTCTCTTACCAAACGTATCCCATCTTGGAACATTTGAAATTATCGTTTCAGCGAAAAATTCTCTTCCATCTGATAGCCTTACACCGACCTGAAATTTCAGGTCCGGGAAAAAAAACAATTTTCATAACCAAAAAGGAACTTCAAAGGGTTAAGGAAAAATAAAACTTCAGCAAGACTCATAAAGAAACTTACGGCCTTTCCATCATCAAGTATTATGCTTTTTGCATTAGCCTTGTAGAGTATTTCACTGCCTTGGTGAACAAGTCCTACTGCCAAAGACTTGGCAATACCACCAACACCACCAACAGGGTAGTTAATTCCTCCATAGTGTCTGTCACATAAAACCTGTCCTTAAACATATGAGAAAAGAATAGAACAGACAGGGAAACACGAGTAGACACCAAATGCCAAGAATCCTACCATACTTGCATTGATCATTGGCGTCTGCAAAGCATTGACTGTGCTCACGATGAAACACTGCAGGAAAATATGAAGGGTGATAACCATGCTTCGTTCTGTTTACAAAATTGAATAAAGAAACCTGCGCAAGTTTAGATAAAATGTATTTCTCACCTCTGCGTCAATGAAAGACAATAATTGAGGATCCTTTATGTACTTCCGAGCTATAGCCCCAGCGTTTTGGGGTAAGTAGTAAGCTGTACATCACAGAGAACAACATAACAAGATTCATGTCAGTAGATTTTGTTGTGTGTATCTGTGCAAACGTATATACATTCACAGCAATCCATAAATACACACACATTAAACATGAATTAGGAGTCAAGATGAATACCAAGTGTCAGGCATTCAAGCGGCTTCTGAAAGAACTGTCCGAAAGGTAGAGAGGCTCTTCTAGTGACTTTAGTTCCAGGGAGTTCAATGAGTTGAAGATCTGTCAGCCCATAGTATGAAGTTGTAATATATAAATATATAGCACGACACTCTAAAAATTTTCAAAATAAATCACATAAGATCTTCCAGCAGTCGCCATAGAATCCAAGGATCCCTTCCTTTTCATGAGGAAACTTGCTTGTAAGTTCAGTGATGAAATCGTCGCATTCTCTATGAATCTGAACAGAAAGATTATTGGGAAGATGGAAATGGACAACTGCCTTCAATGCTTGAGTTATCAAGTTTAGGTTCCCCTGTTCCCTTCAAATTAAGCCAATTACTTCAACTTAGGCCAAATTCCTACTCTAAATTAGAGTTAACACATACAGTAACACCAAACAAGTGCTCCCACACCTGAGAAATCATAAGTTTTGAATAAGATGAAAAGATTGGTGAAGAGACAAAACCAACCTTATCGCTAAAACCAAACATCACAGAAGACCCAACATCAAATGTATATCCATCTCTTTCGTAATAACCAGAGCTTCCACTAGGAATCAAATATTTCTCAAGAACTAAAACCCTAGCTTCTTTCACAGCTAGCTGAGTAGCAGCAACCAATCCTCCAATCCTTGAGCCGATGACAATGGCGTCGTACACACTCTCTCCTCCACTTCTTTCATCTCTCTTCGTCCCTTCTACTGTACCATATGCTTCTTCTTCTTCCGATTCTCTAATACTCGACCATGAAAAAACCCCAATTTCGAAGAACCCAGCTTGTAATTCGCAAAATTCGAGGTCTTTAACGCGGAGAATAAGGAACTACGATCACCACACTTTACGGGATTTTGAAAATACATATTCATGCTGCTAAGTTCGTCGTCGTCACTGGATTGTTCCCAAACAAATCAATTCATGAGCAAAGATTCTTCATCAGCTAGTTTTGATAAGCAAAGGATTTATCCGAATTTGGAAATTGATTTCATAATTTGGGAAAAAATCAAAGTGTTTGGTAAAGAATTCAGTGCGATGGACACGACGATACAAAAAAAAAATAAAGTTCCTTTTATGACTTTAAAATCCTGGCCGTTGGTTAAAAATGTACTTTTTGATTTATATGGCGCGAAAAAAGACTGAAAAATTCGATCCAATTTTGTGGTGAATCTGATTCTCTTCTCCATTATCCTCATTCATCTTCTTCATTTTAGCTTTGTAATTTTTCCTAGGAATTCGTTTACTTTGTTTTTCTTTCCCATCGCCTTGTTATGTTTTTGGTCTCGAATGATTCTTGGGTCATTATGTGTAATACACTACTGTATACTACTACTTTCGACAGTTTAATTTAAGACCACAAGTGACGCAAACAAAAAAAAATTAAGACACACAAGCTGCACAAAAGAAACCCCAAGTGAAAAAATTGTAGGCTTTTTGCCTTTAAGACCCAACTAAGTCCAAATAGCTATGAAAAGTTGAATGCAAGTAGGTCTTTTGTTGTAGTTTGGTCCACTAAGATTCCATATGTCCAATATTCATAGAATCTAAAGAATAATAAATCAGATGGTCCAAAAGCATGAAGCATCAACCAATGTTCAACGTCAAATAGACACTTTTAAGCAACTAGTATGAGGATCGTTGCGACCGCATCTTTGTATATGAGGGTAAACATGGACAGATCAATTATCTTCTGTGGTCCTTGACAAAAAAAGGTAAAGGCTGCCGAAGAAAAGGTTCGGTCTCGTCGAATCATCTTGCTCATTTTAAAAGTCGACTTGGGAACATTTTCAACGATCTTCTTGTGATCTCTGTCTGTCTTCCGTACGTGGATTCTGATTCTTCCTCTTGTTATAAATAGCCTGCAACTCAAGCGACTCCTTTCAATCCATATTCTTCTTCTTCTTCTTCACCTTATTCAAGTAAATGGACAAGGTTATGAGAATTTCATCCGAAAAAGGAGTGGTTATATTCAGCAAGAGCTCGTGTTGTCTGTCCTATGCGGTTCAAGTTCTCTTCCAAGATCTCGGGGTTAACCCTAAGATCCACGAGATCGATAAGGACCCAGAATGCCGAGAGATTGAGAAGGCACTAATGAGGCTAGGGTGTTCAAAGCCGGTCCCAGCCGTCTTCATTGGTGGCAAGCTCGTTGGTTCGACTAACGAAGTAATGTCGATGCACCTAAGTAGCTCGTTGGTTCCCCTAGTGAAGCCATATCTATGTTAAAACAACAAATAAGGTGTTTCTAAGGATTTATGAAATTAATTAGCTACGGAAATGTATTTCAATAAGTTAAAAAATTTGAGTCAAATTGTTTGTTATGTGTTTTAGTAAATATTACTGGTGGTGTAACTTGGGCAAAGTGTACGTATAATTTATAATTGTAAGATTGCTATATCAATTCAAATGTAAAAGCATTTATGCTAATGTATTCTTTATTCGTATGCATTATACAATCTCCAATGGACACAGGACCGAAGCTTTTATAAGTAGAACATTATTGTATCAGTGACACCTTTGGTTTGCTTTCGTGAACCGTCATCAGATGTTTCCGCGTGACAGTCATGTTATTCTAGGCGGATAAGCTAGAGCGCACAATCGTCCATTCAAAACACAGAAGCAGAACAGCTACATAAATCACATAACCAGACATATTCACTTGTCTGCGACACAAACTACTGTTACATCGCTTACAATATTTTCTTCCTTTACAAAGAAACAACAACAAAAACACACTGAGTAATCAAAAAAAACAAACACTGTATGGTGTATGATTCGAAGAAAGTTGCTATCTAGGTGTAACGGAGGGAACAGTTCCACTGACGAGGTCAGAGCCAGAGACATCCATTGATGTATAAGGATGCTTCATGATTGAATAATTCGAGGACGATGATGGCTGACTCATTGTCTCAGACAGATCCGCTGTTTTGGCTATCTGAGATTCCGGCATCAATTCCCATATGATTTCCAGTTCTCTTACAACTTCCGCCATTGAAGGCCTTGCATCCGTCTCCTCTCTGCAGCATCGCAGCGCTAAAGTTGCAAGCTTTTCAAGGCATTCAGTTGGAACCGAGCTCATTCTCTTATCAACGACTGATAATATTGAACCAGACTGGTACGCGATGTTGACCTACCAGAAACAAACATTCCAAACACGTTTAGACAATGCCAAGAAGGAGAACAAGTATTAGGTTCTAATCAGAATTACCTCTCGAACTATGTTCTTGCCATGTGTGATAGGTTGCATTCCTGTCAAGAGCTCCAAGAACACAACGCCTAGACTATATACATCGCTTTTGTCCGTCAATTGATGAGTCAAGAAATATTCCGGGTCAAGGTACCCCTGCAAGTGAAAACATAACTCTCAGTCATGAGTTTGAAAAACAATATTACAGAAGCAATGCAAGATTGAGATCTTACCGGAGTCCCTTTTACAACAGTAGACACGTGATGAGGTGAGATGCCTTCCATATCAGGCACTGGGGCAAGTCTTGAGAGTCCAAAATCTGCAACCTTTGCGGTGAATCTGGAGTCCAGTAATATGTTGCTTGCTTTGATATCACGATGGAATATCGGGGGATTAGCTTCAGTGTGTAGATACAAGATTCCCTTGGCTGAACCTAAAGCAATCCGTAGTCTCATCGCAAAGTCTAGAGGCTCTTGTAATTTAACTGCCAAAACATAAATTTGTACATCAATCATAAATTGTATCCACGAGGAATAAAGCCCATGAGACCTGGAAGTTAACAGCACAAAAAATCATCTATGTTGCTTATACGTCATGTGCAAAGACATTCACACTAAGAACAGTGAACGGCGGTGGGTTGTCTTTCCTCATCCACATATAGAACAAGCAGCACTATAAATGACTCAGTGAAGAAGCAAAACATACCAGAAATGTTGTCTCGCAAAGTACCATTTTCCATGTACTCATAAACTAGCATCTGTACGCTTGACAATACAAGCAATAAGGTACACATAAAAGGTTTTGAACCTCAAACAGAAGAGACTTTTGGACAAAAGTACCTGTTCGCCTTCTTCATCACAAAATCCAACCAAAGAAACAAGGTTTCTGTGATGCAATCTCGATAACAGTTCAATTTCAGTTAGAAACTCCCTTTCACCCTGCAATGATCCCTCTTGTGCTCTTTTAATTGCCACAACCGTACCATTGCCAAGGGTACCTTTGTAGACCTTTCCATAACCCCCTTGCCCAATTTGAGTGGAACTGTTAAAATTGTCCGTAGCCAGAGCCAGCTCAGCATAAGTGAAGCTCTTCACACCTTCAATTTTCAAAGAAGCTTTGGAAGCTGCACATGGATGAATCAAATTTTTCACACCAAACCAAAAACATATGACCACCACAAATAAACAAATCCGATAGATAATCTACTCTGAACACATCAGCATTCCAAGAAAATGCTTACATCGCTTTCTTCTAGCAACCGCAGTGTATCCTTTTATACGTTTCCTCATAATGATAAGGGCAATAATAGCGGTTACCGTAGCTGTAGCTGCGACCGAACCAAGAACTATTCCCGCAAGTGCACCCTTACTAACACCAGATGGCGAAGCTGAAGGAAACACTGCAAAACAAAACAAAAAGCATGACAGATTGACAGTCAAAACAAAGCCCAAGTATGCAAAACTTTTATTGCTTGGTAAGAAAATAAAGGTAAGCCAGGATATATTGTTCTCAGGGACGCTGAGAATCAAATCACACAGTTATGTTTAATGTAGCAGAGAGACGTCAGCTCATTTACTTGTACTTTAACTAAATTCTGTTTTCAAATAAACATCATAGGACGAACATTCGGCGACTAACCATCTCTGTATACATCTGACAATGTGAAATTCATAAGCTCATAAGGACCAAATAGATCTTCGTCTCGGATATTCCATCCAGTGAACATGCTCCTTATTCGCCGAACCTCGCTACTATTGAATTTGTGAGTATTGTTGGCATTTGAATCAAAAACAGGAAAGAACTTCAAGTACATTCGAAGTCTAGGTCCTTTTTGCCACCGGAACGAGTCAATGCGCAGTTGATACAGATTCAAACTAAGACCAGAGGTGATGTATTCCGCAAACTCGGATCTGTACGGAACAAAATCTGAGAAACCAGGACTTTTCAACCGATATCCAACAAGCAGAGGAGCAGCACAAAAGCACGGTCTAAAAGATTCTGGTGAAATTTCATAAGGGGGTGGGCAGTCAGAACAATTAGTAGTAGAAGAATTGGTTGAACCCTGATTATTGTCTTCCTCATCTACAGGTCCACATAATTGAAGCAGATTTCCTTCTGAGCATAACGGATTCCCCTGAAGCCTGGAAAGTAAACGATGTCAAATTGATACCAGAAAAGTGGAAACTAATCTGAGGGAAGGAGTTTATCACATTTTAGAATGAGCAAACAAGATAAAAAGCTGTTATATACATCATTGAGTATCTAGAAATGATATGCAAAGCAAAAATAAGTATGCATGGGCCCCTAATAAAGAGAAATAGGAAAGCGCAGAAGCAAACCAGATGGTCACATTTGGGCGCAGATCAGATCTGCCAGAAATATTTGAAAACCTATTGTTCCGCAGATCCCTGAAAAACATAAAGGAAGTGACGATTGTCAAGAGATATTATAAAGAATGTTGGAACATGCTTGTAGGTCAAAGGAAAGGTGATATGATTGTTCTTTTAACAGTCATACACGATAATAGTCTCGGTTGAATTCAGCTCTCTTTCCTGCCAAATTCTAGATGGAATTGAACCACTCAGATCATTGTTTGCAAGCGACCTGCCACATTAGGTAGACAACAAAATAAACCATCAGCCATCTTCATATCCTAAAATGATAGAAGGAACAACAGCATCTCAGAAACCAAAAAGCTCACTACACCAATCAGACACACTTACAACTTTTGAAGCCGTGGAAGGCCTGAGAAATTTGTTGGAATAGTTCCAGTTAAACTGTTGTTAGACAGATCGCTGCAGCATTTTCATTAGAAGATATTGAAGTTAAAAGCACTCTGTTGATAACCACAAAAAATGAAACACTAATCACAGTACATAGCCCGGATTAAAGTGGAGGCCAGAAGTATGAGCGCTAAAAGTATACATTGTTGTGATATTATCAGAAAGCTTCCCTGTAGGTATAGATCCATTTAATTGATTTCCACTTAGGTCCCTGGAATTTATGTCGAACAATCAGAAACAGGTGATGTTAATTCGCCAAGGCAGTTGCAGGATTATTTAAGGAAGCGGCTAGATAAGTTTTAAGACTTACAAATAACCAAGGTTCGGGATACTGCTAAGATCAGGGATTGGCCCTTGCAAGCTGCAGTTCCTAAGGCTCCTGCCCGTGGACAAATAGAACCAAGGTTAGCATAGCATAGCATACACATATATCCTATGTCCAAAATGATCGAGAAACTAGAGAAAATAGACTACCAGTCTCTTTACGTTTAGAATGCACTATCCTAATTAACTCAAACATGGCTGATTTCTATCACCACAGCTTAAGATGTGCACATGCTAATTCAGATCCAATGTGTGACTTTCATACTGAATTGTTGAATGCATTGACAAAATATGACAGCCCTTCCAGCCTCACACTTCAGTGACTTTGAGTTCAAGATACATTGTGAAACTAGCACTTACATCTTCAAAAGTTTAGACATGTTTCCATAAGAGGGTGGAATCGTAGTCCCGTCAAAGTGATTGTTATCTAATTGTCTGCCGAAGTAAACACGAGAAAAAGGTCAAAAAGAAAGAATAAATACATGGATCACCAGTCAGTGTGGTGACAGGACCGGGGAAATCAACAGAAACTGTGACATAAAACTTACATGATGAGCAAATGTGGCATGTTTGATAACTCAGGAGGAAGATAGCCCGATAAATTATTGTTGTCAAGAAGGCTGTAAGAAAAATAAGTAATGTTCATGAATATTAGATAGGTAAAGCGTGTGTACATGCTGTAGACATGAAAACTGAATTTAGGTACAAAACAGAACATTTTAAAAGTCAGATCATTTAAGCCAGCTACTGCTACCAACTTACATGTGAACAATTGACGGTAGGCTTCCAAGCTCGGGTGGTATCTGCCCGCTAATTGAATTGTTGTTCATGTGACTGGACAAAGAAAATGCAATAAATGTAACACAGACAAGGGGGAGAAGGAGTACAGCCACGTACAAGTCGACATCAGATTAAAGAACTCACAAGTGCTTTGTTTTGTTTAAGTTTGCAAATGATTTGGGTAGTGGTCCTGATATACGGTTTTCATCAATCTGTATTCTGTCCAAGTTTGGAAGAAACCCAAGCTCCTCGGGCAAGTTTCCAGTTAATAGATTTCCATTCAAGAGCCTAGAGAAGTGTAGTGGCACATCAAGTTAGAAGCCAAGTAAAGTCAAACCAAGACTAACAAAATAAGACAGGGAAGAAAAGAATTGATATTCCCAATTTCCTTTGGGTACATAGAAAAAAAGAAAAACTTCAACTTGTTCATGAGAATGGCTCCAGAATCAAACTCATAGACTTACAAGAGTTCTAAAGACTTGATATTCCCAATTTCCTTTGGTATACTTCCGGTTATCTTGTTCCACATGAAACTCCTGACATTAGAGAAGAGGTTGTACAATAACACAGAAAATTATTCACCCATTTGGGTATGACGAAAGATGAAGCAACGTATCACGTTTAGACACGTACAGGATAGTAAGACGAGTCAACTGGCCAAGCTCCGGGGACAAGTTCCCTGAGAGATTCATACTGAACAATTGCCTTGAAGTAAAAAAAAAACAAGAAAGCTTCTCAAACTATTCCCAAGGAAGAAAATTGTTAAGAATCAACAAATAGAAGCGATAGTGAAGAAGACAATACAATTCGCTGACATGAAGAAAACCATCATCAAGAGTTGAATTAAAACAGACAACACCAGTCCAATTCGAATTGCACGGATCTCCATGCTTCCAATTCCTCAATCTATGAATGGGATCGTCCAAACTTTCTTTTATCACTCGCAAAGCCCTCACTGAATCCAAAAATATCAACGATCAGTACATAAATCATTTGAAAAGATCTAAAACCAAAGAGCAAGGGGGGTTAAGAAACCTTCAACGGGATTGGTGATTCCGTCTTGAGCCAAAGTAGAAGACCAGCAACATAAGAAGATGAAGAAGAAGAAGAAGAAGAAGAAAAACAGAGAGACATGAGATGAAGACATATCTCGAGAGGAAACAGAGGAGACCCAAGTCTCGAAAATGAGAGAGCGGTAAAAGGAGAGAGACTAAAGACAAAGTAAGAGGGAAGTAGTTGGTGTTGGGTGGGAGCATTGAAGATTTAAACAAACATTTTCTTAATTTGACCATTTCAAGCAATGGAGAGGAGCGACGGAGCGTCATAAAAACTTTCACTTTCACCGCCGCCGCCAGGCACCTTCTCCTCCTTCCTTCATTTCTATTTTTTTTTTTGTTTTCGTTTGTTGAATCTTCCCGTCTGTGACCTGTCTTTGACCTTTTCGTCATTTTTATAAAATTTTAATTACATTTCGTCATTTTAGTAATGACAGTAGGTAGATCGTGTGCAAGTGCGATGAATTTACTAATATTGTAAATGAAGTTACCTTTTTATTCCACCTTGTCCATTTTATTTGGTATAAAAACGCAATACCATTAGGCATTAGCAAATAAGAAACGAAACCTATCGATCCCTATGTGTATTTTTTGGCCCACACGAATGACTAAAAGTCATGAAGTTTTTCGAACGAATTTATTGGAATATGGTGCTGATTATGACTAAATTTTTAGATGTGCGACAAAATTTGTTGTAGCCATTATGTAGAAGGTAGTTTTATTCAAGTATGATTATGATATCTTCGACAAAGAAAATAAAAGAGTGTATGATTGAGAGCAATAATAGGACTAAATCATTTAAAGAAGAAATATTAAATATATAATGTTGCTACGTTTTTAAAAGCATGTGGATATAATGGAAGGCGATGTCAAAACTCGAAAGGTAAATACATATGAACTAGTCTATTACGGATAGAAGAACTTTCATACACATTCTTTCTTTCTTTTTTTTAACACAAATTGGTTTCTCTGTTGAAAAGGTATTAAAATCTTGAATATCTAGATAAATTGTAATTAAATAAAGCAAAGGGAAAAATAAACTTTAGCTGGTATAAGTAAGCATCATAAGGATTTTTTTAATTGCGATAAGGTTCCAGGTTAATAAATGATACCGGTCCACTTCTGGTGTTTAATACGATAAAAAGACTTTTAACTAAACACTTAAAAAGCCGTGTGAAAATAATGAAGATGCCTTTTCACTTCTGGGCTTCTCTTTTTCATACTTCACCTAATGCCGACTGGCCCAATGAATAAAGCCCAAATATAATATATTTGTTTTCTATGAGCCTGATAACAAAAGCCTGAAAATTTTGCTCCATTCAATTTACATATTTGTTTATACCAGTTTTCTGAGTTTTTCCTTTTACAGAATTGCTGCTGAATAAGGATCTCCAAAAGACCAAAACCAATATCTTCCTCCCATCTAACCATCCCTCTGAAATAAATTATGTTCATACAATACAAAACTTTCTCCTTTTTTTCCATTGCCAATTTCTTTGACAAGTTCATTTCTGTCTATACTCTTTTGTTTTTTTGATTCAAAGATGCAAATCTTGAGTTATTTTTCATTTATTTGTTTTCGATTACAAATCTTGAGTCAGACGTTGCGAGTTGTTATGCAATAATTGTCAAAATCTTTTTCGAAGCAACTACTAACATAAAAAAAAATACTTGTAATGGTGGTAGGAGATAATTAAGCAGTTAAAAACATCAAAACGAATAATTATTCGTTTTTAAAATAAAATAAAAAGAGGGAGACAAGAAGATGCTTCACGTGCCAATGTGCCTTTTACTTTTCATCACTAATTTTTAAAATAAAATAAAAATGATTTTTTTCCTTTTTCTCAAACTCAATGGGCCATTTATAGTTAGTGACGTCACTTCTCTCTCTCTTTTACAGTTGAGCTCTTCATTTCAGAGAGAGAAAGCTTCATCTCCATCATTATCTATCTCCATAGACATTGTTCTCATCTGGCTCCCGCAAACAAAAAAAATACCACAGAATTCTCCGCATTCCTTTCTCAGATTCAAATCAAGCCAATGGAGAAATCGGATCCTCCATCGAAGCCCGCCACTCTTGTCCATGCACATCCCAATCCGATTCCTGCTTCTTCCTTCCACCGCCGATCTCGCTCCGATGATATGTCAATGTTCATGTTCATGGATCCTCTCACCTTCTCCTCCGGTGCACCACCTTCCTCCGACGACCTTCCTTCGGACGATGATCTCTTCTCATCCTTCATCGATGTCGATAGCCTCACCTCTGATCCGAATCCATTTCCAAATCCCTCCACCGCCTCCCTGTCTTCAAATTCCGCTTCCGGCGCCACTCCTTCGTCTTCCTCTCGTCCTCGCCACCGCCATAGCAATTCCGTTGACGCTGGATGCGCTATGTATGCCGGTGAAATAATGGACGCTAAGAAAGCCATGCCTCCTGAAAAGCTCTCCGAGCTTTGGAACATCGATCCAAAACGCGCTAAAAGGTTCTTCTTTCTCCTCTAATTTCTTTCCCCCATTCTAGAATTGAGATATCAATGGGAATTGCAATGATTTTTTAGAGGAACTACAAAATTAGGGATTGGGATATGATTACAGGATATTAGCGAATCGTCAATCTGCAGCTCGATCCAAGGAGAGAAAAGCTCGATACATTCAGGAACTTGAGCGCAAAGTTCAATCGCTTCATACCGAAGCAACCACTCTCTCTGCTCAGCTTACTCTCTTCCAGGTTTCTCTTCTCTTCTTAAACTTTCGATCCTTATTTATATTTGCTCTGTTCCAGTAGCTTCATAGGGAAGTTTCAGGAATTTTGACAATGTGTTTGTGAATTTCACAATGCCGTTTGATTGATCAGAGAGATACAAATGGACTAGCAAACGAAAACACAGAGCTGAAACTCAGGTTACAAGCAATGGAGCAGCAAGCTCAGCTTCGTAATGGTAAAACTGATATCAGCACTCAAAAGCTATAATTCCTTTGTATGCATTATCCTGGCTCTGTGATCTTCTTCAATCTCTGTTTTTTTTTTGTGAATGCAAAACAGCTCTAAACGAAGCGTTGAGGAAAGAAGTTCAAAGGATGAAGATGGAGACAGGAGAGATCTCTGGTAATTCAGATTCGTTCGATATGGGAATGCAGCAGATTCAGTATTCACCATCAACGTTCATGGCAATTCCACCATATCATGGCTCAATCAATGGCCAGGATATGCAGATGCATAGCTTCAATCCAATGGAGATGTCTAATTCTCAAAGCGTATCGGAGTTTCTACAGAACGGGCGATTGCAAGGGCTAGCGATAAGTAGCAATAGCTCAAGCTTAGTCAAATCTGAAGGACCTTCCCTCTCTGCTACTGAGACTAGCTCTGCGTATTGACAAAGGGTTATCAGCCTATCACTGCTGAAATTATCTGTTAATAGGCTTATTCATTTGATTTCACGTTGTCGATATTTTATTATTCTTTTTCTTTTTTGAGGTGCCAATGCCAAAGAAAGGACGTACAAAATTGTGTTGGCTAAATTGTTGATTGTGAGTTTCATTGTTTGCTACTGCCATTGTTTGTTCTTCAAGGAACAAAGGAGACTAATAAATTTAAGATTTTCCCTTTGGATACAATGATATTTGCTAAGTTTTTATTTTGTCTTAGGCCTGTTGTTTCAATGACTTTTAAAGTGAACCCTTTTATGAAAAATACATGAGAATATGAGCGGGGGAGAGGTTGAAAACTTTGGTTTGATCTTATAAAAAATTTAGGTAAAACAGAAAGGGAAAACAAAAAAAAAGCTCAGATGTGCGGCGATAACATCCGATATACTCATATGGATGCAATGGACCCAACCATTGCTGAAGCCAAATTCTTCATAGCTCAAGATGCACCAGCCGGGAATCGAACCCGGGTCTGTACCGTGGCAGGGTACTATTCTACCACTAGACCACTGGTGCTTTGTTGATTAACATAAACGATTTCACTTATTCTGTATTTAGCAAAATAAAAATCGGTACGAAGAATAGTCACTTTGGTCTGTACACTTATAAATATAATTCATTAAATAATAACCTGTACAGTAGATATGGTAGATAAACATTTTTTTGGCAATTGTCTAGGGCTTATGTGAAACTGGTAAAGATAAACTCGACCCAATTCATGTGGCCCAGCTACAGATATATCTATATACATTTACGCCAATAGGACCACCCCCAGATTACAACTATTACCAAAATATTGTTGTAAATCTCTTTTTATTTTTGCCCTTCATCCTTTGCTAGTAGGAATTTGTGAGTGCTCATTTGAAACCCATATTTACAAATTTGGAAATTACCCCAAAAAAAAAACATGTTAACAAACAAGTTCGACTCCACAGAAAAAGAAAACATACAGATAGCCAAATTCCAATTTAAATTTAGTCTCGAGACATCTTAAGCAAAGTATAACTATTTGATCAATTAAAAGTATTTGGCGAGACGATTGAATCAATGAGAGATTAGAGTTTGAAAATATAACGAAATTGAATCCATTTTTTTTAAAGTTGTGGTCAAACTTAACCCCCCTAAGTTAACGACTAATTAGTTGCTGTTTGATTTTGAGAATTTTAATACTGGTCAATTAAGAAATATCAACGAAGCTACAGAACGAATCTCAAGTGGAGATGACGTATGTGCTACGGTCATGCGCTTTCTTTATGCACTTCCACAACACATTCCTGAGTCCGGATCCAAAACCTACCTTCTCTCTACGTGAAGATATAATTTTAGTTGTTATATCATACAAAAATAATTAAATTTACTACCAAATTCTTTTTTTATTTTATTTCTTTATCATATTCATGAGTTATATGTGTCATATCACTATCACTTAGTTCTTATATATTTAGCTTTTGTGATATGAGATATCTAAGAAAAAAAATTAAGAAATCATGTCATAATTTAGTATATATTTTAATATAATTGTTGTATCATTATTCGAGTTTAATCCAAATAATAATGGAAGATAGATAACAGAAAAAAATCCTTATAAATTTGCAAAAGCAATTTATAATATAGTAATTTGTGCTAATGTTATCATTACATATGTCATATTCTAATTTAAATCGGGATTTAAAATAGATATTTGGGACATAAATGGAAATTGTATAGTTTGGGGCGATTTTGGCCCTAATTTGACTGATATAAACTCAGAGAACAAGACTCTCTCTACTTTCACCCTTCCCCTTTCTCTGGGATCCCTCTCCTTCTTCTTCGCGCGTTCGCTTCCCACCTGAAAACTCGATCTCGCCGGCGGAATTAGATCTCCGTTTTCTCTTGCCGGCAGATCGACCAATTCTCCATCTTCTTTAGGGGCCTAAAACCTCCTCACCCTCATTTCACCCTTACCTCGTCCAATTCTTCTTCAAATTTTCATTTATGGCGATTAGGGTTACCTTCACCTACTCCAGCTATGTTTCTAGGAACATTGCTTCATCCGCCGGGAATCGTGTCGGTACTTGCGACGTTCGATCATGCTTCGAATCATGGATTCGTCCCAGATTCTCCAGCCACAATCAGAAACCAGATATGGATAAATCTTCCGGATCCAACACTTGGTCCACCGGCTCAACCTCTCGTGTTCAATCAGCTTCAATGTATAGCACAATTGCGATGGAAATGCTCGAAGAAGGAAGCAAGAGTCCACTTGTAATGGCGATGATCTCAATCATGAAATTGACAGGAACTCCTGAGCTTTCAGGGATGAGTGCACTCGGGATTTCGCCTTTTAAGACCTCTTCTGTTATCCCGTTTCTTAGGGGTTCGAAGTGGATGCCGTGTAGCATTCCGGCGACGTTATCACCGGATATTACTGAGGTTGATAGGGGAGTAAAGATGTGTGATGATAAAGTGAAGTTAGAGTTAAGTGATAAAGTCTCGAGTGGTGGAAACGGATGGGTTAATAAACTGTTGAATATTTGCTCAGAGGATGCTAAAGCAGCTGTTACGGCGGTGACTGTTTCTCTTCTTTTCCGATCGGCTTTGGCTGAGCCAAAGTCTATACCTTCAACATCTATGTACCCTACTCTTGATGTGGGTGATCGTGTTATGGCCGAGAAGGTGAGAATCCTGGTTTCTGGAGTACTTATCCATGTTGTGATCGTAGAATAATGTTTGATCTTAGGAGGTTTTTTAAAATGATGACTTTAACCAAGGAGTTTATGGATTTTTTCTTAAATGTGTTAGTTTTTATAAACGAAATAGCTTGGATGCACATCAAGCTTTTAATTGGTGATTTGGCTTAATGTCTGAGGGATTGATGAGTCATTGATGTCTATTTGCTTTGGTGGTGGACAGGTCTCATACTTATTCAGAAAGCCTGAGGTTTCAGACATAGTTATCTTCAAGGCTCCTCCTGTTTTGCTGGTAGGTCTCAAATCACCCTTTCTTGTTTTTCAAATGTTTTAAAACCCCTTTCAAAGGTCCTTGATATTCTCCTTTGAATTGCAGGAACATGGTTACAGTTGTACTGATGTTTTCATAAAAAGGATAGTTGCTAGCGAAGGTGACTGGGTTGAAGTAAGCTTTTTTATCTAATCCACATTTTGATTGATCTGTTGTAGTCTTTGCTGATCTATATCGGTATTACTTCTTTAGTGGCCTCTTGACAACCAGCCAGTATCCTCGAAACTGACCCCCCGACCTTATTTTTGTTTTGTTTCTGTAATCAGTTTTAAGTCTAAACTTGGTGAATGCTATATCATATAGGTTCGTGATGGAAAGCTCATAGTGAATGGCAGTGTTAAAGTAGAGGATTTTGTCTTAGAGCCAATTGCCTATGAAATGGAACCTATGGTAAGCAAATTTGCATTTGCTAATTCAATCATTTCTAATCTATATGTTGTTAAAAAGAATGCTGCTAAGTTGGCTTTTTATTTTCCTGTTTAATTGCAGTGCATCCCTGAAGATTATGTCTTTGTTCTAGGAGACAACCGCAACAAAAGCTTTGACTCTCATAATTGGTAAACCACTTTGGAAGAGATCTGTTATTTCATGGTTCTTCTGTCTTAAATTGTGGGAACTATGTTGATTCATGATGAATGTACAACGCAGGGGTCCACTTCCAATAAAGAACATCATTGGGAGATCTGTGTTCCGGTATTGGCCACCGAGCAAAGTTTCAGACACAATACACCATGACCAAGTTATCCAAAAAAGAGCTCTTGGTGTTTCATGACCAATTCAGATGGTTCTTAGTGTTAAGGAGAAAATTGACTAGATGAGCTGTGCCAACCATTTTGGCACCGAAGGCAACAGAGCAATTCTTTTTTCCTGTCTACTTCAATGGAAGACATGGAATGCAATGATTTTTTTGTTGTGTTGAAACCTAAATGCAATCAGTGTAATTGGCAGTCGCTGTCAAACGTAAGGGTAAACTGGATTTTTGAGTTTTTATATGAAGAATCAAAATGTAAACGTTATTCATGTTCTTAAACTCTCTAGTGTAGTAAATGTTAAGGAGCGTCAATTTCTATTTGATATCAACACATTGTTCTTTTACTCAATCTCAGTTCAATAGTGATGTTTATGTTGAAATTTGGAAGCATAGGAGACGTTATTAATAAATTTTGTATGGTTGAGCAAATTAATGGTAAAACGAGCAGGTCCCGAATCATATAATGAAATTGAATGTAGCGTTTTTGTTTTGCTTTTTCATTTCAAAGCGAACCAAAACTAAAATGCAAATTGAGTCTTGAGTATTAAATTTAGATTTCTGAATTGAAACCAATTACAAGGTAATCAAAAATCGAAGACAGAAGAATTTCAGGGAAGAAATACAAAAAAAAAAAAGAGAGCTCAGTATGTGTTAAATAATGTGACTAAATATCAGAACTCTCATTGATCAATATATTGTAGAATAACAAAGGGACAACCACAAGAAGAAGGAAGAAGGAAGTTGGTAAGGAATTACGTAGAAAGAGTAGCCACAGCCTTCTGACTTCTGAGTCAAATATATAATTTCAGTGTTCATAGAAAGGAGACTAATAATCAAATTGTATGTTCTCAGTGTTGATGAATATAGCCACAGCCTTGGTGAATACAATTGTAATACTAAAATCCAAAACAAACAAAAAAATAAAAGAAACTGCTGTATATAGTAAACTGGATCATCAAAGCTGTTCCCTTTTCTTCCCCTCACTCTCTCTACTTCCTTTTTCCATACGCTGTGGGAGGATGTTGATTTTTCAGTCTCCCCTACTTCTCTGCTATGCGATTTAAAAAGAGAACAAAACAAAAAGAAGAGAAATTAAAAACTTTTCCTTTTGACAAATCTTATACAAAGAGAGTTGATATTAAAAAAAAATAGTGATCATCAAAGCTTTAGGCTTGAAAATCTTTATTTGAGTTCCATACAGGAGCCACCGTCTTTTGCACTCCCCCACCACCACCATCTGATAACACTCCGCTTCCATTTTCAGCTGCTATTAAGGGATCCTTCTCGCTCTCTTTCATCTGACAAAACCCGAAGCAGAAGGACCTCACATTAGTTTTTGTTATTTTTATACAGAAACAAGATTAAGCATTATAACAGTCAGTATAGTATAAACCTGAAGACCATTACCAACGAAAAACATACTATACAGTCAGTATAGTACACGGATGCTTTCTGATAGCAATATACTTGCAAAATCAATGGTCAAGTAAAAAAGGAATATGATTTGAGGGAATCATCTACTTATTTCTTTATTGTACCATTGATTTTGCAATTAGACTGCCATCTCTTGTTGGGGAAAAGGGTTTCTTTTTGTTTTGAATCATACTTATTATGAATCATGGATCAATTTACTGGTGTCCAGCATACAATATATATAGCCAACAGAATGATATTAGATGAAGAAATATACCTGAGGCAACTGAGTTGATGTTCCGTTTGCCTTCTGCTGAGTCTCAATTGAGCAGTAATAAGAATAAACAACCATTCCAATCACAGCAACCAGAATACCGAGAATGTTGCGCCAGTCGAATGGGTCTCGCAGCAACACATAGCCAAATGCTAGAACAAGGCATGTTTTGAGATGTCCCAGAACCTGATATGTGACAGGAGATGTTTTTCCAATGACAAGAAATGTGCTGAAGTTTACAGAGACTGATATGAGGCAGGACAGGACAATGAAGAACTGCAAAAAAGAAGCATGTGTAAATAAGTAGAATCGACATGGAAGCAAGAAGATCAGTATATAAGTTGGGTAGAGTCCCTGGTAAACTGAGTCTCACCACAACTTGAGAAGTGTACTTGAATGCAAACACATTCTGGTTGGTTAGGAGCCCATCTAAAAATGGCCCAGTGACAAAAAGAGTGATTGCTTGGTACGGGCAAGACTGATACAGAAGTTGCGTGGATGAAACTTTGAACTTCTTCTGGATGGTATTTGTCATCTGTGTACAATTGGTTAAGATAACAGCATCGGATTGGCTTAAGACAAGATATATGGAAAGCCTGAAAAATAAAGGAATGAGAAACAAAAAGGCTAAGCATGGGATACAATTTGAGCAACACAAGTTGTGATAACAGCCAGCAGCGACAAGACAGAACCCAGCATATTAAGCTGAAGATCTGTGACGGTTGCAATTCCAACACCTAGGAGAAGGATGGCTAATGAAAACTGAATTTTTCGACTGCAAACAAGTAAAAGGTGTGTCATTAACTAGGCCCTTGACCAGAAAATAGCTAGAGAAACTCATGAATTTGAGTTTTGAGTGCTGACCTGAACTTTTTCCTGAAGAAGAGGGTCTCCAAGATAACAGTACAGGGGATGATAGCTAGTTTTGTCATCTATTATCAACAGAAGAAAAGATGGGTTAGAACAACACATGTTAAAAATGGATTTCACATCATGCAGTAGCTGAAATGACAAAGCTATACCTGGTAGAAACCGACGGAATTAAAGCCCAGGCTGAGGTTTAATAGTCCTATGGATATCCCATTCAATATGCCAAATCCCATCACAGCTCGTGGATCAAAAGGCTTGTGTTCGAACATCTTCATCCATAATGCCACATGAAGGGAACAAAACGTGACCAAAAGATGCCAACTTGTCAAAGTAGTCGCTGTACATACAAAATAACAAAAGTAAGTACAAATAGTTAATGAGATCAACTGCATAAGATGACATATAGGCAGTTACGGTGACACATGCATCAATATGGGGTAGAACAGCGTCCTGCTCAGAGTAATACTACATAAGAATCACGGGTTTATTCTTTTTATTGAGTCCCACAGAAAAGAAGAGCCAAGTAAAAAAAATATAAAAACACGTCATAAGTAAGAAGACATTTCCAATCTTTCGGGAACACATAAACCACAAATATCATTCAAAGTCATAGGAGTAATAATTTCTAAAAGCGGCAAAGATATGAAACGTTCTTGAAACATATACAATCATGAAGGCAATTCTGTAATGAACCATAAGGGGCCAATAAGATAAACACCTGACAATTAGGAACATAGTCTGAAGAAAATGATCTATAATCTATTCTTCAACTCATTCCTCAGATTTCACAAAATAAACAGGCTCAAAATGAATCGCGCAGAGTAAGCTTATGCATACAAACACACGGATAGATCCAGAGGAAAACAGTTTGAGCAGTAACATGGCTAATAATAAAAGGAATCTGTAACACTAAAATATAACGAGGAAGAATTGAATATGTTACCAAATGTGAAGCCAAGGGTGCTAATAAGCGCCTTGTTACAGATCACGATCGACACAGACGATACAACGGACAAACTCAAAGCGCCGATTGTTCCCAACTGGAACTTCTGGACCTCGCTCATCTTCGCTCTCTTAATGTTCCTCTCGCTTCAATCACGATCTACGATGATCTACCCAACCAAAATTAAACATCGATTTCCGAATTCGTAACGCTAACCAGTAAAACGTGAAGAAAACAAGAGCGATCTGCAGAAAACAAACCTCATTCGTGCGTAACGTATACGTAAATGCGAGAGAATCGAAGCTGAGGCAGCTCGACTGCAGCAATGAAGATATATAAACTCGTTAGATCAAATATTAACACAAGTCAGGAGAACGATGAAGATTTATTGAAAGCCAGAAGACATAAACCCTAGATCTGCCGTTATGAGACAGAGATCAAGAAATTTAGTTAAAGGAAAATTCAAGAGACGCGAAATGAAGAAAACGAGAACATAAGGAGGGAGAAAGAGAAGAGAGAGGGAGAAGAAACTCACGGGAGAATAAGAGAACCAGAGAAAATTCAAACTTCGACGGAGGAGAAGATATTCAGATTTTTATATATAAAGGCTATTTCTGCAATTTTGATGGTCTGCACTCACCACCGTACAGAGGAAAATAGTGAGAGAGAAGAAGAAGATAGTTTTCGTTTTCTACGTTTATACTTGATAGGCCCCACAAGAAATTAACCGCGGGATACTATCGTAATTGTAGAAAAATTCATGATCCACAATGATATTTGATTTTTACCGTTGGTTACGTAAAAAAAATTCTTTTTTCAAAATACGGTATGCGTCGACCGTTGTATAGTGAACAATCATTTTTTTTTTGAAATTTTTTATTAATACAAGGTAATAATGAAGTTCTTTGTGTATTATAAAGTAGTTCTACTCTACTTTGTCCTTTACTGCCCCAATTGGCCATTTACCTAATCATTAAAGAGAAATACACGAGAATTATATTCTAATTCATAAAGCAAGTTAATAGATTTCAACCTCGACCAACAGACAAAACATACTTTAAATGCATATTCTCAATTCATAACAAAAAGGCGACATTTTGGCATTTGTCACCCAAAGTATAACATATTTGACTATCCATCAATAGAGGGTATGAAGAAAATTGAGTGAATGAAAGTATCGTAGAAAACAAAAAAAAAACGAAGCAAAACTCTTATATAGTGTTGTTTTTCGCTAGCAGAGGCTTGGGTAAAACTGAGAAGTTGACTTGAAAGCCACAGCGTCTGCGATGACTTGCACAGACTTGTGATCTGTTTGAGTTTCTTTCGTATTGGTATCGCATCCCCAAACCCTAACCGCAAGCCTACGGGATTTGGGCGACGATTCTCTGAAATAGGTTTTGTACCAATTGATAACATCTTTTTTCTGTATCCTTCTTAGTTCTTCTGCTTCTTTGTGGGAGAAATCAAACATGTACCTGTGAGAGAGTTAACTCCATTTTGATTAGCTGGTGATGAATACAGATCGAATTAACTCACTGAAGTTATCTGAAACTACAGTCGCATACTTAAAACCTTGAGATCCTTACCTTTTGTCAACAATCTGACTCCATAACTCATTTGTCTCAGACAAAAGAGAGGGATCCTTTTCCAGCAATCTAGCAATCATACCGCTTCGATAATCTTCAAAGGATTCCTCATCGAGTTGTTCCTGCAGTTATATCCCGGGTAACATTTGAGGAGCGGGTTGGGACAAGATTTAACAAAAATAGATTTTTTTTTTATTACAAACTTACCAGCAGCCCTTCGATGTCTTTTATGAAGTTGTCAACCCTCCCGAGCAAATGAACTGGACCGTACTTAGAAGATTGAACACAGAAACAGAAGCCATGGACTCGATATGTTAAGCGAGGGCCACACTCGACAACATAACCAAGCTGCTCCTTTGTCCTATAACCAAAGATAAATTGCATATATATGACTACATATATATGCAATTTGATCCATTAAACAAACTAGGAAACCATGTGATGACTAACCTCAACTGATTGAACAATGGCTCTTCTATGATTTCATGAAAGAGATCCAGCAAAGCTTTCATTCTTGTTGAGTGAGCTTCTTCAGGCTCGATTTGATAGTAAAGCTGCAAATCAGATTCAGGTTCAAATTCATACCCATGACTATACCCAATAAAAGTAGAATGTTTTCTTTTTGGCCGACTCTTATCACAAGAAAAGACAGCTTCTTTTTACCTCGACTACTGAATTTGTTTCAGATTTGTTCTTCACATTGACATCTCTTACAAGTTTGGCACTCAGAGGGAAACACGTTATCTGCTCTCCATGTCTACATTTGCTTGGGAGCACTTCTACTGTCAAACTACTTTTGAATATGTTGGATATGTTTCCTGCTTCGTTTTCTGACAAATTACCATGACATAGAGCCTCAATATATATCTGCAAACATAACAGATGTTTTTTACCTAACTTTTTCCTGATTTAAATAAAACCCGAGAATAATCACAAAAGCAAGTAGTAATGTATTAAGTTAAACAAAAATCACAGTCACAGAATGTTACCTGAGAACGGAGTTCAGGAATAAAGCTGTTGAGATCATCGAGAGACAAATCATTTAATACAGACAACTTTTCGTCGCTGTCAAAGATTCGTTTACACAAGAGTTGCAGTCTCAAGTATGTAGAATGGTTCAAAGGCTTCATATTAGTATTTCTAAACCCTCTCTCCATGTTTTCTTTGATAACCTACAAGGTTAGTAGATATAGTAGTTTAATCAAGAAAGAATGGGAAAAGAAAATGACGCAAAAATTTGAAGTTCAAGATTGAATGAGAATAAACAGAAAGACCATTTATACATGCAAATATTAACATACCTTAAATCGCTCCAGGCTTGGCATGAAGGATTTGGCTATGGCTAAGATTTTTGATAAAAGAGCTGGAATTTTCTCATTAAAACCATACACTTTAAGCTCTAGTTTATCACCATACATAGATAAAGAAGTTTCAAGTTTTGCTATGCTGGCCTGCAAGAAATCAGATATTCATGTCAGTACAAAAACAATAACACCTAAAGAGATCTTCCCAAAAAAATAGTTACTTGCCTGGTAGATGATCTCATTTAGCTCATCTTTTAGAAGGTTAATAAATAATTCTGTCAAAAGGCAGTTCTTCACACTGGCATATGCTCCCTTCATATTTATGCGGAAGTATGTATTTGCACGAGGAACCTTAAATGTTTCGTCAAGCTTGTACCAGAACTTCATCAACGGTTCATCAATTATACATCTAGGAGGAGTCTGACTTTTAGGATCCCCATCAGAGTTAATGGCCCGGATGGAAAAATCACAAGGGATGAATTGGTTTTTCGAGGGTAGATGCAAAGAGTTATCTACTTCTGAAGGATTGCTCCATGTTTCCATCAAAGACAATGGAACATTTTCCTCTATGTAACGAGAACCAAACCAAGGCTCATGTTGGAACTCTGAAACAAGGAAATTTCAAAAAATAAAAAAGATAGTAAGAATATTTATATATGCATCCAAAAGTTACATACTTAACATATATTTAAAATACCTTCCGACTTGATGGATTTCGAAACAACATCAATCCTCATGTTTTTTGGTGTGAAGAAACCCAAAAGATCTTCTATCAATTTTGGATCCCATGTCTGGTATACATAATCACCATAAATAACGTGCTCCACCGGATAAGCAAGCATATTCTCTGTACAATAACATTTTCAATGGTTATTAATGAAACCCATGAGGAAGACTAACATTACATGCCAGCATAATAAGCTAACCACTATTAGCACCTTAAATGATTCAGTCAAAGAATGACTATACAAGAACAAACCTGAGAGCTCAGCAGCATAATCATCTGCCGGCTGCTCCTCAGCAAATCTAAAGTCCATGTTCCCAATATCTTGGAGTTCCTTGAATATCCATTCTTGTGGTGACACATCACGCAATAACTTCAGGTATTGATAGATGTAACCAATGATGTCATAAATCTGTTAACAAAAAATTGACTCAAATGAGAATGTGTAACATAACAAAAAGTAAATTAGAAAAAAACGAGATTATATGCAGCTAGCAACAGACTATGTCAGCTTGTCAACCAAAAACAGTCAAACTGAAAGAGATTACTTGAAAATTCAGAGACAAAGGGCTTATATATACAATTGGAAATGATTGAATTAACCCCTGCGTCAAACTTAGTTAAGAAAAAATAAATAAATATCTGTCAAGTTACCTTCTCTAAACCAGAGTCAGTGAGATGTATGGACATGCCAAAAACATAGGCTAGAGACGAGCGGTTAAGTCCATCATCCCCAACACCAGCAGACAGCGAGGTTGCCCAACCCTTACCTTTGAGGAATGAATGCAGACTTCCTCTACCCTCTAAAAAACACAATGTTATAAACGACATTCTCATTATGCACAAGCACAAACACACTTAAAGAAAACTCTTTATAAAAGATAAAATAGATGTGATTTCTCACCATGTCCTAATAGATGTGCTAGATAGTCTTCTGGCTTCTTCACATAGGCATGGCGAAGAGGAGGGAGAGTCCATGTCAAATCAAGAATGTGAACATCTTTAACCGCTTCTAGGCGATATAATTTACTGCCTTTCCAAATAGGACCTTCTGCCTCCAGACTTGGTCTGATTTTGGATCCGTTTTTGATATCACCAAATAGTTCTACAACCCAGCTTTCAAGCATATCGAGAGATTCTGCAAAATTTTAAAGGTAACCATTAAATTACAATAAATTCAAACAGCAACACAAGCCAATATTTAGGAATGAATATAAATATTTTCCAAGAATCAGAGCCAAACACATCATAAACCTGGAGAATTTTACCTCCTCCAATGACAACGAGCTTCATCAATCCACCGTGGTAATATTCCTTGTATAATTTCACAATGCATTCCCGTAGATCAACCCCATTTTCCATTGCACCACTCAAGCTCTTCTTGTTACCTTCCAGAACACATGAAGGGCAGATTAACATGAACTTTTTTCATAAATATTTAAAATGTGGCAAGAAAGGTCCACCGAGATCCTTACCCCATGCAAACCTATTACAAGGATGACCCTTTGCAGACGTATAGCACTGAAATTGTTGCAGGCGACATGCATCATTTTGGAGGGCCTGATTAAATTCTATAAATTTGAATCTTGTTAGCAAGATACTTTTAACTATATAAAAAGGTTAATTTATCTGAATGTTGATTGGAGATGGATCTTTCGATAAATTCAATTTCAAACAAAGAAATGAGGGTGTGATTAACACGCAAGAGAAACCTGAATCAACAGCAAGGACTTCTCGTTCCATAGCTTCAGTCTTCATGAGCGGTGCAACAAAAAACTGTGAGAACCTACAAACAAGAGAACAATCTAAGGTCAAATAAGCCTTCCGAAGAAAAAAACAAAAAGCAAAAGATTAATCCTAACAGAAAGCTCAAACATTGTCTTTGAAATGAAAGTGATCAGCTATGAGGAAGAAAACTCAAGTTTAAAGAGCAAGAAGAATAAATAGAACTACGCATCTTCCTTTACTATCTCATCACAAAATTGAATAATGATAACAAACTCTAGACATGCCTACCGACACATATATCGCCTCCCTAAGAAATTTTTTACAGCAACTGACATTTAAATAGTTAAGTGAGGTGGCAGCTCAAACAAATTTTGTACCTTTTCAAGGCACCTTGAAGGAATTCTCTCTTGACTTCAAAATGATAACATGTATGCTCCATTTCCGTGTAGGCGTTAGAGGATCCTCCATGCTTAGACAAGTAACTATCATACTGCAAGAAAATAAAAATCAAAACCGGAAGAATTCAAAGATACATCATGCTAACAAAACAATGTCCATACTAAACGTTGAGAAGATCTAATCATGCTAATTGGTTTAGTTTCTTGATTTAAAGATAAAAATTCTAAAGTTAGCAAACTACTTCATTTCCTATGAGTCTATGAATAGTACTAAACCATTGCAAACATAGAAAAGAATGCAATGTTTATTACTTCATTCTCATCAGGGAACTCGGTACTTCCCATAAAAAGCATGTGTTCTGCACAAAATATAAACATGATAGTGATTCAGTTAGTAAACAAGAAAATAAGGAAATTCAAACTGTAGCTCAAACTAATAGAAAGACAATACCAAGAAAGTGAGCTAAGCCTTGCGCCTCCGGAGGATCCAAAAAGCTTCCCATTGCAACACACATAGCTGCAGCAGCCTAAGACACAACATACGAGTTAAAAATCAAAATTTGATACTAATACAAAAGCAGCTAACATAACTTAAATGGAAAACCTTTTTGGTCTGATGATCTCCTTTTCCTTTCACTTCATCTTCATCCTCATCCTCATCCTCATCTTCATCTCCTTCCCCATCTTCCTCGTCATCTTCATCATCTTCATAGCTACCGTCACTATCTTCTTCTTCTTCTTCACCGTCCTCGTCATCTTCATCAATTTGATCCGCAACAGAGCCTTCGGGATAAATATCTGGATCGTGAATGAGCAGAGCACACAATCCGTTCTCTAATTCAATGACTCTGTATAACCTCCGATCGTTAGGTGACTTCACCACCACATTATCCAAAGTCGAAACGCTTTTCGTTGCAGACATTGTTCTCGTTCGTAGAAGATAGCGACTGGTTAACAAGTGTTGCTGCTCCAGCTTCCGCTTCTTAGGTCTTCCTTCTCTGTATGCAATGAATCCGATTCCGCCGCTATTGCCCTCTCCTGAATTTTTGTTTATTTTATAAAAAAAAGGAAAGAAAAAAAAAAGTTAGAATCACTGAACGCAAAATCAAAATGGCAACATCTTGCCGTTGTTTCTATAAAGATATGACACGTGAGCCGTTTCTTATTAAAGAAAACGACACACATTGTATTTTGAGAAATAGAAACGACGACAAAGGTTGAGCCCCAGGTCCCCTCGTCTTCGTCTTCGCCTCTGAAACCGAACCCCCGGGAAAGGAAAAAAAAACTGAAAATTGAAAATTCGAAGTTTTACAAACCTAATTGACCTTTTCTGTGTAATCCAATTCGAGATACGGATTCGACGAGTGACAGAGTGCGGATTTCTCTGAAAAGCCCTAACATTGATTGGTTGATTTGGCAACAATGGCACTGTCGCAGTGGAAGGAAGCTATTCTGGAAGGGATTTTCATGGAGATTGAGGACGGAGTTGTGGAGGAGAAGAATCTCGAGCGGTTAGAGAATCTAGTGGAGATTCTACGCAAAGAAGGTTCGAAGGTGCCTGAATCAGTGAAAGAAGCGTACTGTCAAGTTGCTGTGGAGTGCACAGCCAAGTGTCTCGCTTATGAGAAAGATGCAAAAAAGGCTTATATTGAAGCAATTAGATCGATATGGCTTCGTAGGATTATACCTTTATGCGATAAGGTTAGTTGTTTGGTTAGTCGTGACCTCTTGCGTAGCTGTCGAAGATTATGGACGGCCCACAATGACGAAAAGGCTTGTAAGAGTTTGATGGATGAGAATACGAGAGATAAAGCTTTGGTTTCTTTGAGGAAGGTTGTTTCAGACTTGAATCCCAATATGGATGAATCGAAAGAGATTGAATCTAGTGAAGAATCTGAAGATACGGAGTCAATGGTTGAAGCAAGAGAGATAGATGTTAATCAAAACAGTAAGGCGTCTGAAGCTATGGACGAAGACCAAGGTCTACACTTTTTTTTACTTTGTTTCTCTCATCTTTCTGGTATCATATGAAAATGGAAGATAAGGTGATTTTTTTCTCAAGGTGTTTGATTGTTTTTCTAAATCTTTTGTTATAGAGAGCCACTCAGATAGTGAACTGGAAAAACCTACTTCTGGAGAGTCAAAGGCTAAATCTTTACCCCGTCCAATCAAGACCATTCCATCTGCAGTTGTTGACAGAGCGCTCAGAAAGCTTAGAGCTTCTAAAATGGTGCTGGTGAATGCTTTAAAAGAAGGAGGACCTTCGAATTTAAGCAATGAGACGATTACAGAACAAGAAAATGATGTTGCTGATCCTTCTGCTACAAACACTACCCCGAGGCCTAGCTTGATGGAGCGACGTAGCACAGCACACACTTCTGAAGTAAATTTGCTTCTCTTATTGTTTCATCATATCATCCGTAGCACCATCCTGTTCATTCGTTCATCCTTTCCTTTTCCTTCATTTTGGTTGACCAGCTTGCTGCACTTGGTGGGAAATTCGTATTCAGCTTTATCTTGTCTGAATTTTATCTCTTTGCATGTTCTGTTCGGCAGCTATAGCTGAGTTCAAATAAGTGCCTTTCATGCAAAAGTACAATGGGGGACCTATATTTGTTCAAACGAGTTTGTTTTTCACGTTTTTTATCTGCTTGATCAGTGGACAGACTCCATTGATGATTCAGATGGAGAAATGAGAGATGATGGTGAAAGGAATAATAAATCAAAACGTAAAAGAATTGTCGTGTCTCCTTTGAAAATGAACCGAAGTTCAGAAGGTGCTAGAAGGAAGAAAGTCCCTTGGAGTACTGCAGAAACACTGGCCGTACTGAAAGGCTATGAAAAGTACTTGAAGCTAGTACTTGAAAACTTGAAAATTCTCTTAGATGTTAGCTGAACATCTTTCATGCATTTCTATTGATTTGATACATTCTTTTGTGATTCAGATATGGCGCACACTGGAAGCGGATTAAAGATGAGTATCCTGTTCTAGACCGCAGAACTAATGTACATAGCTTTGCTTATCTTTCTGCACTTTATGCATTTCTCTTAAGAGTTTATTTTGTCATGTTTCTAATAGTAGACACATTATCCCACAGTGTGATATTAAAGATAAATTTCGAGTTGAGATGAGGCATGAAGAGCACCGTCCTTGAGTAGGTGAGTTAAACATATACATAGGCTAAGGTACTTTTGTCACAGTGGTGACCTGTAAAAGAGAAAAACAATGTAGTACTGCATTATCAACTCAGTTCTGTAACTATCGTTCCTAGGTGGGAAAATAATATGAACTCTCACAAAAAGTGAGCCAAGTTCTTAGAAGCAAATAGTTGTGCTTATTTCACAAGTTAGCGTTGTAGGACAACTCTTCCCTCATTTGAGCATATGTGTAGTGGTGGTTAGTACTGAATATATTGCTCTCACAAAATACTATCAACCTTGCTATATTACCATGTAAAGGGTCATGCTATAAAAGGGACAATTTGAATATGCAGTAATGATGGATTTTATGATTTGTTATCTTTGACCATTCATGTGAGCAGTTGATGGGTAAACAAGCCAGTTTACCCATTCATGGCAATCTAACTTTTTAATGTGTTAGTTGAGCGTATGAGCGTAGGACTTAGGAGCATTAGTGTTTTAATAGCTGATGATCTTCTTTGTTTATTTTCGGCATGAAAAATCACAATTGTATCTCCTATTGTTTTTACGTATAACCGTTCATTCAGTTTTTTATTCTGTTGTTAGGGACAGAATTACTGGAGTAGGCATCAGACCTTTTTTGTATAGACGAGTAAGAAAAGTTGAACAATGATGTGTTGTGGCATCTATGAAATGTAAAAAAAGGGGTAACATTTTGTTGCCTTATGTCTTTAAGACACGTAAAAATTGTGAGTATGATGGTGATAGTATCTAGGGAATCGTTTTGGTAAGTATACTACTTAGGTTCCTTAATCAATCTAATAGCAGTTCATTTTGGTTTATGTTGAACCTATTACAATATTTATTGGCTTGGTTAAACCTAGCAAACAACATTCTTACTTGAAACAAGCAGTGGCATCAATGCAAATGTCAGATTAACGGATGCAAATGTCTTGGATCCAAATTGAGTTTGGTGTTTCATTTAATGTTTTATGTCTGTGGTTGAATGTTGATCAATTCCCGAGAAATGTCCATACCGTACTAACTGTACAAATGGTAGAGGTAGGAGATGGGAATTGGGAAACAGCAGCAAAACAGTGGTCCTCATCTTCTTCTTCGTCTCCATCACAACAACAAAGCCTTTAGGTTCTCAAAACTCTCTCTCTGCTTTTCCTCTTTAATCATATCCTCTTCTGTGTCAGTGCTACTTTCTCTCTCTAGCATTTTTGTTCTTCAGGCTCCATTTTCATGTTTCCTGCTTCATAATTATTAGGACTGGAACCCATTGCTACTCCGTACTCGATGGGTTTCTGACTTCTCTCCGTGTGCTCCTTGTCACTACACTCTTGCCTTTTATTTTATTTTTAACTTGAACAGTTTAGACTGTTTTTTTTTACTTTTTCTGACGCCATAAATTATGCTTTTGTAAAATGCTCAATTGCCAAATAAGTGTTTTATTATGCTCACAAATTTATAACCATAGACGATAAGGAATCGAGTGATCCATCTGTCTTTATTACGTTATACAAACAAAACACAAAACTGGTCTGGCAAAGAAAATCTCCACAGTTACATCAAACTCTTTAAAAAGTACAATTTACCAGAGAATTAATGGTTTTGATCATAGTTTATACTAGCAACATTACAGGCCCTTTTTTTTACTTCAATACAAATGTAGAGTTTATGAGTTGAAGCCAGACTTGAACGAAAACCTTGATGATGAGATCATGATACTCCTTGGGATTCAACGAAAGATAACATGCTAGAAGATCCTCCAAGTCTTTAGAGGCTATGATGTTGTTCTCTGCTATCATTTCCACCATTGATTCTCTGAAATCCTTCATGGGATCAAAAGAACTCTTGATTACTGCAAAACTGTCAAGAACTTGTCTGCTCTGCGATCTCGGTTTGCTTCTACGAGGTGAAACTTGAATTTTAGGAGAACTCACTCTGAGTTTTATCCTTGGAGAGTTTGCTGATGATGATCTTCTTCCACTAGAAACTAATGGTTTCTGATGTTTCCTCTTGATTCTACATGCATCCTCTTCTTCGTCTTCTATCTCTTTACTCTTAACCTTCACAGATAGATGATGGCTTTTACGCGATTCCTTGGTTCGTTTACTTGCAGAACAGGCTTTCTCTGTTGAATCAAATTCCTTGATCTCTTTGAAGATTTTCTTCTTGAAACCTATGTTATTCATGTCGATGATGATATCATCTACAGAAGAACTGAGTTTTAAGTTGGAAAAGGCAGCGGATGAATCTTGGTTTCGAAGAGATTTGATCTTCTTCTTGTTAAAATCTGTAGATAGAGAAGAAGAGGAAGGAGATGATGGCTCGTAAACAGTCTTTCTTTTGCTCTGTATTTTGTAAAAAGAGTTTCTTGGTGAAATTTGAAGGGTCTTAGATTCAAGGGAAATGTGTGATCTATTGGAGAAGTAAGAGCTTGAAGAGCGAGGAAGAGACTTAGACTCGGATGTAGGTTTTTTCTTCTTGGTAGTACTGTTTAAGGAATAAGAAGGAAGAGGATTTTTTTTCTGGGTTTGGTCATGTTCTTGAGCTTGTGGAAACATTCAATTGGGATTACAGCTGACAATCTGAACTTATAATTCCTCATCTCTGTTTCAAAAAGATTGTGATCTTCGAAGTTGAAGAGGTTCTATGCTATGTGACGGATAAAATAGAGAAGAAAGTGAGGATTGGGATGTGTATATGTACGGGACTAGACAGAACAAAATTAGGGGGTCCACTTCGTAGAATGTCTTTCGTTTTGTACCAAACCCATTTCGGTTTCTCTTCCAACCCGAATTAACCAAGTTAAACCAAACCAAATTTAAGCAAAATATCCGATCCAAACCATATGTTGCTTCTTCTTTTTTCCGCCAAGTATTCTCTCCAACCAACAAAACCAAAACCTAACAGAGGAAGCACCAAAACCTAATTTCAAATTGGAAATTATACACCGAGGTTCCCAATGTTTTAAGCGCATAATATTTTTTTCTAAATGGATAAATCTGAAGAATCAGTGTTAAGGAGTTTAAGGATTCAATTGTTTATTACTGTTTGTAGTCTCGTCCTCAAAAAATTTCACTAGTAGGTCGAATGATTAAGTGGTATTACAGAATATTTCTGGTAAGTTAATTCCAAAACATGATTCGGCGAACGTGACAAAGGAATCAACAAAAGAAGTTAAACAAGTTTTCAGGTTGAGGTCCAATCTCTTAATCTAGGCATCTAGCCAAGTCATAATATAATAATAATGGCGTAGAGATTGTAGAGAAGAACAGACATTTTTGCATAAAACTCGGCGACCGATACGATTTCTAATAATTCGTCTCTGGTCTCTCCCACCTACACGTGTGCTTTTCATTCAAACTTTTTTTGGTCAATGACGCATACCCATATTATTCCATTTTCTAAACTTATAAAAAAATTGTTTGTTTTATCTTCATAGATGTTGTACAGTTTTTACCATGGTAGTCATCACGAAGTTGATGTATTTTTATGAGTTTTTGTTGGTGTGGGGACGCTTTGTGCCTTGTAAATAATTTAGATTATTTCTTTGGGTCAGAAATTTACATTAGATTGTTTAGACCGTCAAGTTTCGATATGTTTATAATTTGGACATATGATTTTTATTTTGTTGTCAAAATTTGGGCATATGTTAGACTGCCGAATCAGTCACATTTCGTTGAAGTGATTTAATTGATCAGACACGGTTTTAAAGCTAGGTTATACCAAACACTCTTCCTACTCACAACACAATGTGACAATGTCTAATCAAATTAAAGCAAGAGGATAAAAAGTTCATGGAACACCACCATCATGACTTCAAAGGCAATGACGTGAAACCCACCTTACACGAACCACCCTCACAAAACTAAACAACAACAACGACAACCAAAAAAAAAAATCAAACTGTGCTGGAACAATTGAGAATGAGACTGAAGTCAAGTTTGATTAGCTTGAAATCAAAGCTTTCAAAATCATGCAACAGATTCATCTCCTTCTTCCATGCCCGTCTTCGCAATGCCAATACCACAAAATCTTTTTCATCTAGTTTGTTGTCTTGTCTATGTTTTCTCAATACTAATAAAGGGCAGAGAATGAGCCAGATCAGACCCAGAAGCTCCTCATATAACAGCATTTCCTTTGTAACTAGTTCGATTTTGTAAACCTTTGATCTTAATTTTCCTCTTAAATGCCAATGCGGCTAGTGTGATCGATGATCCAATACTTCAGCAGTCAAGAAATATGTTTCCTTTGGCGATGACGCAAAGGAATAAGAATGTGAGGACTAGTCAAAGAGACATGCTAAAGGAAGATGCTGTGGAAGAGGCTTGCAGAAACTTTGAGAACTATCTGATCCATTTGATTTGTTGAAGATGGGAAAATTGATGACTTGATGGACATGGAAGAGCTTCTTTTCTATTGGAAGAATCTTAATAGTTCTATCTTCATTGATCTTGTGACTTGTTTCCAAGCGACAATGACGGTTAAAATCAACGAGAGGAAAGAGAATAACAAAAGACTAATTAATGAATGGCGCATCCACATTTGCATACACACACAACCGCAATGTTTTGTTCCATTTTTGTTTTTCCCCAAACTTTTATTTCAAAACATAAAGATTATGCTTAAACCGTAAATGCTTAGAAGCCAAATTAATGGATAGCCAATTCCACACACACAACTGCAATGTCTGTTTCCCCAAATTTTATTTCAAAGCATAGAATATAAGATAAAGCCGTCGAAGCTGAGTAGCTCTACAATGACGAAAACTCAGCGAGGTGGGGTTTTGTCGCTGAAGAACCGTGCGCAAACCTTTTCTTCAAGAATGGCTAAGTTATTGCTAGATTTCATGCATATGGGAGTTTTGAATTGAACAAAAGAGACACCTTCAGAGATTGAGAAGTTCATGAGAGAATCGAATGTTCCTGGTTGCACCACTCTCATCTCTAGAGCTCCAATTGAAGCATCGCTTCGAAATTTCCTGTAAAGAACGCCAAGTGTTTCTTCCACTATATAGCAACACTCCATCAATAGCTTCTCATCGAGCTCAAGGATTGTATTTTTGCTTTTCACTTTGAGTTCCCAGTAAAGAACGTAATGGCCTGGAATAGTAGAGATATCTGCATACCATGTAAAATCTGTCAACATCAAATCTGAAGATTCAAGAACCATCGTTGCATTTGCCACTGCCTTTATAAGCTCTTCCTCGGTTGTTGTCTCCATATCAACGCTTAGTGTCACATCTTGTCTACGTACGAATCTGAATTGAGGTGCCTTATTATAGAATCCAGTCACCTGTAGAACATCCCCCATTCGATATCTGTATAAACCTAGCAACAAATATTTTTAATTTAGATTAGTTGGGAACTCATCATTTTCCATAGAGTACATGGATATATATATCTCACCAGCATAATTTGTGACCAAGGGCTCATAGTAGCAACCTAACTTCACGTCCACAAGATCAACAATTTCGACCTTGTTTGCTTCATCAACAAGTAAGAACTCGAAGTATGTCACGTTAGGCATAAATGTGTAAGACACATCTTGTGGTTTGCATAAAGGATTCAAATTTATCCCAAGGACGGTTTCAGAAGAAATATAATTCATGGAAATGATAGGCAACTTATTGGAGTAGAACTCCAATGATGAAATGTATTGAGTCATCTGACCTGTAACAATACTTTCAACATATTTGGCATTTGGCCAAAGTCGTCTAATTATACCTTCCCATGAATTTTGGTTGCATTCTTGTTCTATCAAGTTTGCTAATTCAGGATTAGGTCCTCCGAGGATCTTAGACACGCAGTTCCTGCAACCAATGTCTTCAATCCACTCGCTCACGTGACCCATTCGGATATTACTACACAATTCCTTCCAATGCTCTTCAAGAAATTTGATTGCTCGAAGCAAGGTAGAAGCAAATGCAGCACTCACATTCACAACCTCTTCTCTCTGGATAAGTCCACTGAGAAGATGACAATACATGCTCTGCTTATTGTCTAGGCATAAAGTGATTTCGTGGGGACTTGTGAACGAAAAACCAAATTCTGATGTCAGGTTCCTCGAGTAATCACTCTTAAAGAATTTTGTACTCACAGGCGCAGCTAGCAAACCAGAAGGTGTTTTAGATTCCGGTTTAGTGAAAGAAAATTTCAAAACCTTTCCTTTCTCGGCACCATCAACATGCCTATAATCCAAAAATGCATGTTTTGTGATATAAGTTACATTTACAGCCTGCTATACCAAGTAAAACTTCATTTCTTTTCTTTGGTCAATCAAACATTGATTTTGATTATATCATTTATTGTACGTGCCTGCGTATAACGAAGGAGCCAAAGAATACGGATGAATTTGAAGTTCTCCAAATACTTCATGTTGAAAGGCACTAACTTCCGTTTCCCTCCTGAAACTACACCCACAACTCCACAATTGTTAAAACATCGAGTCTAATAAACTAGATTATCCATTAATCATATGATAAAACTGATTTCAAGAATTTGGAGAAAATACAAGAAAAACTTATACCTAAAGGTGAATCCAGTAATGGGTTGGGCCGATATGACATCTGAAGGCTCTCCATTAGCGATACGCTCAATATAAGGCTGAACATCCTTGTATTTTACAATTGGTATATTTTTCTTGAAAAGCTCTTTACCGTACCTACCATGGAGGAATCTCTTGAGGTATTCAGTGTTTGCATTACATGCAAGTATATCTTCTAATAAATCGTCTTGTATTTGCTTCGCATTCGATGTTAAGTCCTCCAAAACCTTCATCTTCTCGTTCAAACTTTCATTGAGATCAGAGCTAAGACTCATATTTGGAACGTTCATTGACCAAGAATCAACAGTTTCACTTTAATTGATCTCACAGCTGGACAGTTTGCTAATTATCAATGTTTATGTTATATTTAATAAGAAAAAGAAGGTGACAAAAGGTGCTTCATTATTGTCTCGAAAATATTAATACATTGATATATATAGTCATCAAAACAATTATATATAAATAACTCTAGTATTTTTAACAGATTATGCAATAGAAAAACGAGTCGTAAAGAGCTGACGGTGATAATTGCAATGTCTAGCTCCAATATTGTTTCCCCGAAACTTGTATTTCAAAACATACATAGTATAAAGATTATATTTGTGCAGATGTTCTTTTGATCAATTTCCATTTTGTTGTCGGTAATTTTTTCTCACCGTGCTCTATCTCCATTTGTTGTAACGGTAACTTTTTCATACCGTGATCAATTTCCATTTTTCTTTGCAGCGGTTGTGATCAATTTCCATTTTGTTGTAACGGTAACGGTAACTTTATTGGTCAATTTCCTTTCTTTTGTTTTTTGCCGCCCAAAAGGAAACAATGTAATTTCCTTTTTTTTGTGTAACCCTTTCCTTATAAATACCTATTCATCTCTTCTTCCCTGAGAAATCAAATTAGTCTTCTTCTTCTTCGATACCAAACAAACAAAATCTGTGTTTTCCTTTTTCTTTTTAACACTCGTTTCCTCTCATGCAGTTAGCAGAGAGGATCGCCAATGATCAATGTAGAGCCACTCGAGAGAGGTCTCGTTTTTGACCAATCGAGAAGAATGGAGGATTTCACCATCGATGCATCTTCTCCATTGAATCCTTAGCCTTCATAATTCTATCTCGAAATTCCTGTATCACCCACGCAAATTCCAACCATTAACGAAGAAGATCTTTTGGGGGCGAGATCAGCGATAACAAGAACCGATCGGATTCGTAATATGATTACCTTCAATCTCATAATATTACTCTTTTTTCTTGTGATTATTCACAGTTTTGGTGTGAATTCTACGTACGCAGTGCATCGATAAGGGCTTTGTCAAAATTGTTAAGTTTACTATTTGGGCCTCAGAGACATCTTCTCTGACTTCTATCTTTGGGCCCAACTCTTGTTTAGTCAGTCATCTTTGTGGATGAGGAAGAGACGGCTTCGATTTCAATATTTCATTGGTTTCCGTTGCTACACACTACGAGTCGCCTCCGAAGGATTCAATATCAGGCAACTTTTCTTTTCTTTTTCGATATTCAGTCTCAAAAAAAAAAATTGCTAATAATATTTTAAAGAAATTGTTTTGATTTAACTAAAATTTTTATTATACTAGATATCTTTTATTTTAAAGACATTTAAGTGTTGAATTTCATATCATGTTCTTAGAACTTTTTAGGTCCCTTAAAAATGTTACAAGTTCAATATGTTTACGTGTAATGTAAATTTAACACTTGTAAATTTTCAAATAATTTTTTTTCACTTTTGATTTTCACTTTTCAACTAAGTATAAAAGGTTTTTCAGCAAATAAAGTTTTAAATAAATTATTTTGATTTAACTAAAATTTTAAGTACATATTAAATATTTTTATTTCAAAAAAATTTAAGTATTAAATATTCTGTCTTTAGAGTTTTATTTGTTCTCTTAGAAATATTACAAGTTCAATATGTTTATATGTAATTTAAATTTAACACTTAAATTTCCAATTAATTTTCTAATAAAAAGGAACTTTTTCATTTTTGATTTTTGGTTTCCAAACTAAAATATAAAATTTTTTCGCAAATAACATTTTAAGTAAACAATTTTGATTACTAAAGTTTTAATTATACTAAAAAATTGTGATTAACTTGCTAAAAAAATGTTTAAAGTTTTAATTCTTAGGTTCCATGTTCTTGAGATAAAAGAACATAGATGAATTTTCTTGACCAATCTTTGTATCACTTGTAAATACAATCTTTGTTGACAGTGAATTCAATAATAAATTCCAACAATCAGAAACACAAATGTACAACGTTGTAATTGCTTAATAATGATATTCACAGGACACCACTCTACCAACGATGCAACCTCTTCTTATATTTTGCAATCTTTAGTAGAAAGATAAAAAACAAATATTGTAAACCCTAGATTTAATCATAATGGAAAAACTAGATATCATGCGTGGCCCACCAGATGATTTACAAGTGCATCAATCGATCAGATGATCTGGAATAGGATAATACTCTGGGCTTTCCATGAAGCAGAGCCCAGGCCCCAGAAGCAGTACACCTCGAGATTCTTATTTAAAAAAAGCTCTTACTCATTCAAAAATATACAATAAAATAAAACCACAAACAATGCAAAATTTTTGAATCTGAATCTAAACCTTCTTTACGCAATAAAGTAAAAATAAAAAAGTCAAGTTTCTTTCTTTTTATTCTCGTATAGCTGAGCAAATCCGCAAACAAAGTCACTTCTTCACAAGAGTCCAAATGCCTCAACTGGATCGTTCTAGGGATTCCACGACCGAACTGATCCTCTCTGTGGTCGTCGATGGAGACTATTACGGCGGATCTTCGGCCGCCGTTCCTTTCAAATGGGAATCACAGCCGGGAACTCCAAGACGACTCTTCAACCGATCCTCCTTTTCCCGTTTTGATTCTGATTCTGATTCCAATTCTCCGGCTTCAGCTCCACTCACACCTCCTCCTTCTTACTTCTACGCTTCTCCTTCCTCTACAAAACCCGTTAGCTCTAAAAAGGCCAACACTCTCTTCAGTTCCTTGCTTCCCAAGAATCGTAGCTCCCCGGCTTCTCCGGCTTCTTCTTCATCGTCCTCGTCTTCGGTTCCGTCTTCTCCATTGAGAACATCTGATTTGTGCAGAAGGAGGACCAGAAGAAGATCAATATGGTTCGAATCTGGTTCGAGTTTAGACTACGGATCGAATCATTATAATAATGCTAAATCTTCAGGATGTTACGCTTCCATTGTCAAGGTGTTGCTCAAAGATGTTAAATGATTCTGCTTTTTTTTTTTAATATATTTCTCCTAATTTGTTATTAATTTCCTCTGTTTTGTAATCTCAGAAAAAATTTCTGAACTACGTTTCCTCCATTCATATCATCTCCATGAATCAATTGATTGGATCATATGCTTCTATAGTTCTATGATTTATCAAACTCAGATCTTCGATTTATCTAAGTTACAAGATAAAGATAATAAAAATGAAGTTTGTATATTATATGGAGTCCAGCCTAAAACATTACGGGTGTCATATCAGATTTTGAATTCTGGATAAAGTAAGAGGGAATTTGAATAAACAAAGCAAACCAAACTAAACCGGGATGCACCCTCTATTAATTCTGTTTTTAAATAGACGTACCTTTTACATACTGTAGTGAGAAATTTCGCTACAAAATACTTACTATAATGAGATCAGATCTATACATGTTCAGTATTGCATACTTTTGTGCAGCCATGTGATACCACAATAAATAACAATAACCTTCACTTACGGTCAAATCATTTCATTAAAAAAAATGCTCATTCATTTGATCCATCTGTTGGATTCTTATACGGAAACACCGATCACGTGACACCACATGTGCGTAAACTCTGCTAGAGTTTCACACATTGGCTGGTTCCAAGCTGCGTTTTTCTTTCTTTTGGTGCAGAAATTAAGGCAATGATATTCATAAAATTTCAGAGTTTTCATTATTTTGAGCCTATATAAACAGAAATTTATCATGTCGAAAAATTAGGGCATTATTTGGTTGCTTTCTCTCCAAGCTTCTTACCATCTTGCTCTAGTCAAATCTTGTAACTATGTCAATGTGTGTTCTAGTGTTTAAATTATGCTAAGAAAATTAAGTATCGGAATATGTTATGTGTTTCAGTGCTGTGCTAAGAAGCCTTGTTTGAGAGAATCATACACAGTTCACTCCTTGTCCGAAGATCTTCAAATTATTCCAATAAGATCAAGTTCTGGTTCTGATACAAAATTTTCACAGGCCTTGGTAAAATTTAAAATTCAAAAATCATTTTTTATCCCTCAATCATAACAAATACAAAAGACTCAAGCCATTTCTCTAAACAATTAGAAGACGAAATTGCCCTCTTCTGCAGCAGAAGATAATGCTCCATCTTCCATCTCACGGAGTGCAGTTGCAGTTGAATCGTCTATTCCCAGCAGATATTGTAGCCTCGAGACTTTTTCCGGTGCGGGTTTGGGATCACTCTTTGAATAAATATCATATAGATAGGATAATTCCTCTGAGACTTCCCACGACATAGGTTCAGCTGGCACAGCTTTGTCGCATGCAAGCAAATCATTCAGTGACGAGACCTAAAACCATAGAAGACGCATAAACAAGTCATACCAACAACCTGGTAAAACCATAATTTATGTCAAGAGAAGAGATGGAAAGAAAATTTGCATACCACTCCCTTAGCGTTTCTCTGCCTGAGTAATGCCACGGCTTGGATCAGCGAGTTCAATAATCTACTCTGAGCGAGATCATGGACAACTCTTTTCGCCTTTTCCACATCAATACTGAGATCCGATGGGATTGTCTTGTAGACTTCGGTTTCATCGAATTCACCTGTTCCTGATGAGAATATATCATTCACTGTCTTCTTGAATAATTTCTCTCTCAGACTCACGGCAATCATGCTGTCAAGACTCACGTTTGCCTCCTTGAGCTCCCGTATCTGCTTTATGTTCAGTCTCCCTTGGTTAACAGCGGTTTCTATCGCGTTTGCCATTTTTGTGGTTGTTATATTCTTTATAACCTTCTCAGCTTGTGGCTGAGGTAACCCAACTTGTTTTTGCAACTCGTCTAGCTGCTCTACTCTGGCCTTTGTCAATTGCCCATCAGCTAAAATCACTTCAGCTTGTTGCCTAAAAGCTTGCTCCGCTAAACCTACGTGAATGTTGACTATTTCTTTCGAAGTCAATCCGAGAATCCCACCAAGCTGATTCAGAAGTAAGTATTCTGAATCGTCTCTCTTTGTTGTGATCTGGGCGCCAAACGGGATTCTTGTTACCTCTCCGGTTAGACAGTAGAGCAAGTATGTTTTGTAGAGATCTATCCTGTCCCTGTCAGGAAGGTCGTCTTTGAGTGTTATCTCAGTCTGGCCAGGCTTGCCCATCTTCTCAGCGAGTTCCTTGTCTGGTCTTGTCTTTCTGAGTGACTCAAGGGATCCCCATTCCTCGTCTTCGCCATCTTCTTCTTTCTCCAGAACAGGCTCCTCCTCAGGTTCCTTATCAGTAGATTCTCCCTTAATGTCAGCCACCATTTCAGTCACGACTAATGTGTTGAAAGCAATCATCTTCTTGAGCTCCTTTGCTGACTCAGTGCGGTTTTCTGCTGCTCTTGCTCGTCTGATATAGTTTGTGAAAACCCTACGGACCTGCATCAATGAAGGGATTTGTTTTTCATGTCCTGCTATGAAAAGTCAGAAAAAGACAAAATCCTAATACAAACATGGAGAAATAAATAGTGTGATACTCACAGCCTTGCTCGCAATAGACATGGCAGTCTCTCTGGATAACCGAAGACCGTGTGCAGCCTTTCTTACTGATTTGCGAGTTTCAGCATCATAACCATCCACTCCAGAAGAAATTGCATCCCTGACAACCTGGAAAAGATGTAACAGGTAAAATATCTGTAGGCAAATCTTCTGGGACAAAGACGCAAAGGCAATAACGTTAAGATGTGGTCAAAATTAAGTCAGTGGAAAATGGATTGAAAACAGAAGATAGAGACAGATATGTATTTTAACATGTGAGTTTTCTAAAAGATAGCTTTGAAATGGCAGTCCCAAGACCCAAGACCATGAGAAAAACCTAGGATAAAAAAACAAGGGGGCTTTTAAACTGGATTACCTTTTCAAATATGGTTCCACATATTTCTGCATGAGCTGCCTCAACAGTTTGCTGAGGAATACAGAGCATGACTCTTAACCTTAATAAAGCAGCAACATTGTCATCACTCAGCTCTCCATCAGTAACACACTGTTGAAGCTTCTGTCGGTAGATTTCTGAAGAAGAGAAGCTGCTTGTCAGATGATTGGGAATAAAAGACCCAAATGGATATTCAAAACTGAAAAGTAACAGCATGTAACTCCGGGAAAACACCACACTTGTTGGAAGTCTGTTAAGAACCAAATCTACAACATTCAAAGCTAGCTTGCAAGGTTAAGGAACTAGCACGTTCACTAGCGACCAACTAAATTGATAAAATTTTAGTTCATCCATGGATCCATCTTACATTTGGGTGATATTGTGGCAATTCAAACTGTATACCTCATGCATAACATAACAACATAAGGTTTTATTGGTGAACAGAAGGTCCCCATATACCTTCATGGATTGCGCCTGCCTTCTGTGCATCAAAGTGCAGCTCTTCGCAGAGCTTTTGAAGGTATTTTGCTTTACTGTCTTGTGCTTCAAGGTCACCACTAGAAACAGCGTTAGCAAGTCTTTTACGGTATGCCTTGGACGTAACATCAACACTAATAGCTTCAGCCTCCCGTTTTCCCAGTCCAAGTATGTTTCTTAGTTGGCTCATTGCCACAAGCTACCATTCAGTAGAAAATACAATCAGATATCAAAAAATTCATTGGACCAGGATAGAGGTTACACCATCTGAAACACCTGCTCTCTAAAGAACTCGCAACCAGGCTTTACAATATAATCTCTGATACAAAACTGGTTTGAGTTTTACCTTATTTTCTTCTATGCGCCCACCCGATAAAGCATCTGTAACATACGCTCTATAAAGTAGCTTTAAATCATCCATTCTCCTCTCAAAATCAGACTCATCACCTAAGCCACATAGATCCAAGGTTAAGAGCCTATAATTATTACTCCGAATAGAGAACATCAAAAGCGTCTTCACCTATCAAAGAAATAGGTCCAACCCCGCGTGCAAATTGATCTGTCTCTGAATGAGTTTTCAAGGAAACCAGCAGGTTGTTGAACTCCAGTACTTTTTCAAGCTCTTCCACAACAGATGCCAAGCTCTTCCTGGATAAAATCAGGTTATTTAAACGACATGCATTGTAAACTAATATAAACTGAGTTACTCCTATTTGTTTCCACTATTCAATATCACAAGGATACAAAAACGCCTATAAAACTAAAATCTTGTGACTTTCTTTCACAGTAAAACTGTTTAACGTGAAAAAAAACATTTTAAAAAGTAATATACTGAAAGATACTTCACAAAAAGCCAAGGAGAGAAATATCACTGATCAGCTTTTGCAAAAACCAAAACTCAAAATTAAAGCCAAAATTTGAATCTCTTTTCCAGCCAGACTAAACGAAAATGTTCAAGTAAAGGAATATACCCACCCAAGCCTACAGCAGAAGTCACAACTTAAAATACTTTTACATGTGCGGGATGCAAGAAAAAAAGAGTTGAATGCGTAAACCAAATTAATTTACATGTATAATAATTTTTCAATACGATTTGTGTATGCATGATTCTGTAAGCAATATATTAAAATGCTTTACACTGCTCGTGTGCGGGATTTTAGTATGCTGAGTGCCAATGAAATGTTCTCTATGACTACTTTCCTTGTATGCTCTCTGAATAGGTCTTCAGCAAGCTGCGAGGGAGGAAAAATTTCAGAAGAAGCATAACCAGAGGTAGCAGGAAGTCGATGCCACAAATAATTAGAGTACCTCATCAGAAAGCTTGAATGATAGTTGTGCTTTTCTAAGGTCCACAAGGTTTTCTACATTAATATCTGCATGAACATGTTTAGAAACTTAACCATATAAGCTTCGGGTAACCCTCTGAGAGACGAATATTCCAAAACCCAATGGACAAAGAAGTGCCACAATATTTGATAAAAACATGAACAACATACCTCTACCGATTAATTTGAGTCGCTCGGCATACAGCTGCTTTGCATTTTCACGAATAGCAATCGCAACCTAGAAATGAGGTCAAAACATTAGCAGAGAACTTTAGATTACCATATCAAAGTAATTTACCCATATGCAATTTCCCATAAAACAAATATTGCGCAAGATCATATGTCTGAAAAAAACAGAAACGCCTACCTGAGCATCCGTGACCTTCAATACTCGCTTCCAAGGCAAAAGGAAGGATGACGCGTCTCCAAAAACAAGAGCTGAAACATATACAAGCCTCATAAATGCCTGCACTGGAAGCATACAACTTGTGATCACACTTGTGCTCTCTTTCTGAACAATCCTACAACAAAAATAAGAAATAATAGGGACTAGTGACTCACCCGACGCTGTTCAGCATCACCTTCACGTTCCCCAGTCTCAAGCCTTTGCCTAAAAATCCTGCGGCCAATCTAAAGAAAGCCAAGGAATTGGTGATTCTGCAATCAAGATCCTTCTGAATCAACTGCAAAAAGCTAATGACTAATATAAATGAAGACAAAGAATCTAGAAAACACCTCCATGTGCATGGCGGCTGCATCAGGGTTGTCTATCCCCAGAGCATTTTTGAAGTTGACTATCTTCGCCACTTCATCCCCTTTAAGAGACTGTCCTTCAGTTGGAAGCACGGAAGTTACATACCTAATCAAGATTAAGATGCAAAGATTACTAAAGAATTCTCCACACTCAGAGAGAAGGAGGAAGACAATATTCCGAGTTTTCCGGGTTTCAAACATGACTCACCGGCAATATATATCACAAATCTCAGCCTGGAATGCCTCGTCTCCTTTGTTGACACCATACCTACAACATATAACAAGGAAGGATCGTTAACTACAGTTTGTGTGTAAATCTCAATAAAATGACAATTCAAGCAGCCACTCACCTATCAGCGATCTTTTCTATATCCTCTTTTGTCACAGAGGCAGGATCTTCAATTTCGGCAACATAATTGTGCAAACTGATAGCAGCTACCTCCGGTACGGCGGAGTTCAACGCATAGACAACAGTTCCACCGGCGGCTCCAGCTACAGCAGCACCACCCAAGGCAATATTCCTGGAGCCAGCCAACCGAAGCCCAAGGCCGTAACCAGTTCCTAGAGATGCCGCTAAAACAATAGCAGAAGTCGCTAGCCTCACCGGCGGCGTCATTTTCTCAACAATCGGTTGTAATCCGGTGAGCTCCTTCTTATTTCCATGTACACCGGAACTCTGCGTCTGCGTAGATACAGATACTTGGTCGGGGGAAGTAGCTGAGCTTCGAGGTAACGAAACTCGATAACGACGGCGAATTAGACACTCAGACTTGGAGAAACGGAGAGGCAAAGGAGTCAGGAAGTTACAGAGAAGATGAGACCGAGGGGAAGGTGAAATTGGAGCGTTAATGGCGGTGATGAGTGAGGGATTCATGGTTCCCTCTACTGTGAATCAGAGAAGTCGTGGAGAAGAAGCTCGTAGGGTTTAACAGAAGAGAAGAAGAAAGGAAAAAGGATAGAAATGCGGAGGAAGAGATGGGAAAGGGATAGGGCCTAACAAAACATCGAAATTCCTTTAAGAACGTCGTGATGTTTTCTAATATTATTTTAAAACAGCGTGATGTTTTACTCTACGCTAAACTGTAAGAGGTTTTAATAAAAACAAATAAGACGGCGATTTCTTCTCTCCTTTGTCTTGGCTGTTTGGCTCCAGTTAGGGCTCTCGCTAGGCAGTGTTGAAAAATGCTACCGGCTGATATACCGCCGAATCAGTCAATCTACATAAAAAAATATCAATGAGAAGATCAAGAAAGAAGGTAATGCTTTTCACTCTTCTGATTCCTTGAGAAACCACGAAATTCTCAATTTGTTTTAACATTTCACAAACTCCATATAATTGCATTGGTGAGTTTCTGTGTTCATTTCGCTTACTTGAGATTCTGTAATGTTTAACTAGTGAATATAGAGTTATCTTTCTAAGTTTTGGTAATTTAGAATTTCGATTGGATCTTAAAAAAACGGAACTTGATATCGGAAATTCGATTGCTTTTGCCATGAACTCCTAGTTTCTTGGGTAAATTTGTTTTGGAAAAAACTCGTCTTGGTTCATTGCTTATGCAGTTTAGATTGTTGGATTGAATTCAATTCAACACCTTATAAGTTCTTTAGCTTTTTGTTTTGTTTTGTAGATGGTTGTGGTGTGTCTAAGAGTAATGCTGTTTAAGCAGATCATTTTTTAATGTTTCCCACCTTTTGTTTTTACAGAGCTGAATAGATCTCTTTACTGTTTGTTCTCTCACTTTGGAAGGATACTTGTGATTACACTAGTGATTCCTATCTACAAGACTTGAGAATTCTAAATGGCAATTACACAATATTATTCAAATCATGGTGATGTGATATCTGTTTGGGCGCAGCGGATACAATATGCTAAATCAAAGTCAGATTGTGTTTCGAAAGCCGAAGGAACTTATGTTCAAAGAGAAAAGAAGATGAAGCAAGAAGAGAAAGGTTTAAACTTTGATTTCTTTCACAATTTCAAAATTTTATTCAGCTCGTTTCAATCTTTGTCTTTTACTTTCCATGTGATGTTTAACAAAACTGCCCATTCATTTCAGTTGAAAGGAAGCTACATGCTGAAGAAACCCAACAACCAAGCATGGCGAATGGCGCAACCGCTCAGAATGGAAGGCCAGCAGTAATTTTTCGTTCTCCCATCATTCCAATTATACAATATTTTATCTTCTGATGGTCATCAATGACACAAGTTAGTCTGTGAAGTTTGGTTTCTGCATCATTCCAGTAATCGTCTCTGCAATTTTGCAGCCTTCGTTCCAGCAGAGCGGGCAAGACACGATGCCACCAAACAACATACTCTTCATTCAGAATCTTCCCATTGTAACGACTAGCACGATGCTTCAGTTGCTCTTTGAACAATACCCGGGATTCAAGGAGATAAGAATGATCGAAGCAAAACCTGGAATTGCGTTTGTGGAGTACGAAGACTGTTCAATCATCCATGGCCATGCAGGCCCTTCAGGGTTTCAAGATCACTCCACATAATCCAATGGTTGTCTCTTTCGCCAAGAAGTGAAAACCAGAGTTTTGTCTGTCTGTGAGAACAATGCTATCTGGATGGATGGTAAGGATACTAACTTGTAGCTATTTAAAAGCAGGGTTATGGATTCAAACCAGACGGTCTTATTTTATTTGGTTCAATTCAGGTTAGCAGTTTGAAGGACGTAGAAGCTTTAGGCCAGAATGTGATGAGAGAAAATTTCATGTAAAATGCATTTTTTTATTATTAGGACTTGAAGGGGAATTAAAACCACGAATTTAGAATGGGGGGAGATGATGCGTTATTAATATCTACCAACCAAAAAATAGTCGGAATCAATAAATAGAAGCAAAAATTATGGCTTCATCTCCCTCTCTCTCGCTTCCCTTTTGTCTTTGACCTTTTAACAAAACCTAGAAACCAATCTTTATTTGATAGTCGCAAGATAATCAACATTTCTCTAAAATAAAATAAAAATAGTCCTCAGCTTCCTCTGCATACACACAGTAGTTTCTGCATCTGATAGAGCGCAACATCTCTTACTCCACAATCTTTGGCCCGCACAAGAAAGATCATAGCGATGTCAAAGCTAGATCAGGTAGAGGCGCACTCGATGCAGATAGGCGATGTTCATGGGCCATTCTTTCCGGAAGAGTTCGTGTGCCAGAGAGACCATATGTTAACCTCAAAGGGAGTTTTCTTGGGCAGTAACCCTGTTAAATACGCGGTGCCGCTTATGTTGATGCAAATGGTTGCCATCATCATCACCTCAAGGGTTATCTTCCACCTCCTCAAGCCCTTGAAGCAAGGCATGATATCTGCCTATGTCTTGGTAATAATTCCACAATAAGTTGTTTACATATGTATATATTTCTTTTCTTTTTTCTGTAACCGAGCAATCTCAATGTTTACATGCAGGCTGGTGTAGTCCTAGGACCCTCTCTCTTCGGCCAATTCCCAAAATTCAATGAGGTGTTTCTTCCCTTGAGCGGTAAAATCACTATACAAACCATCTCAACTGTCGGGTTCTTCATCCATCTCTTCTTACTCGGGCTAAGAATCGACGCTAGCATTCTTCGTAAAGCTGGTTCCAAAGCTATACTCATTGGTACAGCCTCCTACACCTTCCCATTTGCCCTCGGTAACCTCACTGTCCTCTTCTTGAAAAACAATTACAAGCTCCCGCCCGATATTGTCCACTGTATCAGCACAGTGATCTCTCTCAATTCAATGACCTCATTCCCGGTCACTACCACCGTCTTATCTGAGCTCAACATTCTTAACTCTGATCTCGGACGGTTAGCCACTAACTGCTCTATTGTCTGCGAGGCCTTTAGCTGGATCGTCGCGCTTGTTTTCAGAATGTTCTTGCGGGACGGGACAATCGCTAGCCTTTGGTCTTTCGCCTGGGTCTCCGTTCTTCTCATCGTGATATTTTTTATCTGCAGACCGGCCATCATCTGGTTGACAGAGAGAAGAAGCATTTCCATCGATAAAGCAGATCAGATCCCATTCTTCCCCATCATAATTGTCTTGTTTGCGATAAGCTTGACCTCCGAAGTTCTCGGGGTCCACGCCGCGTTTGGAGCGTTCTGGCTCGGAGTATCGCTCCCGGATGGGCCTCCCTTGGGGACCGGACTCACCACCAAACTTGAAATCTTTGCAACCACCATTATGCTTCCTTGTTTCATCGCCATTAGTGGATTTCAGACTAATTTCTTCGTGCTCAGAGAGAGCCACGTGAAGATCATTGAGTCCGTGATCCTCATCACCTACGCCAGCAAGTTCCTCGGAACAGCAGCCGCTTCCGCTTATTGCAACTTACAGATCCAAGACGCACTTTCTTTGGCCTTCTTGATGTGTTGCCAAGGAGTCATCGAGATCTACACATCCATCATGTGGAGAGACGAAAAGGTAGGTATACTTGTTTTGTTTTATTCAAATCTTCTCTCAACATAATGTCGGTCCAATGTACAAATTTTTCATCAAATTATGTTATTGTTTTGCAGGTTCTAAACACAGAATGCTTCAATCTTCTTATCATCACGCTTTTGCTTGTGACCGGCATTTCGCGATTCCTCGTCGTTTGCCTCTACGACCCATCGAAACGCTACAGAAGTAAAAGCAAGCGAACCATCCTCAATACGAGACAACGAAACCTTCAGTTCCGTCTTCTCCTCTGCGTTTACAACGTCGAAAACGTACCTTCCATGGTTAACCTTCTTGAAGCTTCTTACCCGAGTAGGTTCAGCCCGATCTCCGTTTTCACGCTGCACCTCGTAGAGCTCAAAGGCCGAGCTCACGCGGTGCTCGTGCCACATCACCAGATGAATAAACTCGATCCTAACACGGTCCAATCTACTCACATCGTCAACGGTTTCCAACGGTTCGAGCAGATGAACCAAGGAACCCTAATGGCTCAGCATTTCACAGCTGCAGCTCCATACTCCAGCATCAATGACGATATTTGCACTCTCGCCCTCGACAAGAAAGCAACACTCATCGTCATTCCGTTTCACAAACAGTACGCTATAGACGGGACTGTCGACCATGTGAACCCAGCAATCCGTAGCATAAACCTTAACGTGCTGGACAAGGCACCCTGCTCAGTCGCAATATTCATCGACCGAGGAGAAATAGAAGGCCGACGCTCCGTCCTCATGAGCCACACTTGGAGGAACATTGCCGTGATCTTCATAGAAGGCAGAGATGATGCGGAAGCGCTCGCTTTCTGTATGAGAATCGCCGAGCACCCGGAAGTGAGCGTTACTATGATCCATTTCCGCCACAAGAGCTCCCTCCACCAAAACCTCACAGCAGAAGTGGAAACCGAATTCTGTGAGGCTCAGCTTATAAACGATTTCAAGAACCTCTCGATGAACAAACCGAAAGTCCAATATAGAGAAGAGATAGTGAGAGATGGCGTGGAGACAACGCAAGTGATTAGTGGACTTGGGGATTCATACGATGTGGTGGTTGTGGGTCGTGACCATGACCTTGAGTCGTCCGTATTGTACGGACTGACGGACTGGAGCGAGTGCCCTGAGCTAGGTGTGATCGGAGACATGTTTGCGTCGACGGATTTTCATTTCTCTGTGCTAGTTGTTCATCAGCAAGAAGGAGAGGCTCAAGCCATGGATAATAGCTATAAATTGCCAGCTTCACCTCCTAGGGCTACGGATCCAAGAGTGCACCCACGTTTCTCTGTTGAAGGAGGGTTTACTACACTTGATCTTCACAACCGTTAATTGGCCCTTTTTCTACTATTTTCTTTTTATAATAAATAAAAGATGTAGTTTTTAGTGTTTGTTATTAAACTATACGTACAGGTTGTTAATTTCATTTTGTATTGATAGGGGAAAACTCATTACAGAAAGATTAATGAGTGATGATTCTCCCCGATCGATTTTATTACATAACTTCTAATCTATAGGGATTAGTAGCTATAGATTAGAAGTAAGAGAGCATGCATATCTTAGGTTGTACTGGGGAATATTATGAACAAATCTACCATTTCTCAATGTTTTTTTTTTTAAAATAAAGATTTCTTGAAGGAGGCATTTCAATTATCACTATAGGCGGGTTCTCTTACCCTAACTGATTTTTTTTCTTAAATCATTGATTTCAGAGATGTTATCTGAACAAATATCTTCAACTGTAGTATTGCACCAAGCATTGATTAATAACGCTCTTTTCCCCCAAGATTATTTCGGTAAAGATGAAAGCGGGATCATTTTATTCCCAAGATTAAATGGGGATCTCAAAGTTGCTATGTGAACAAAAACAACGGACGTGTCATGCTTTGATGTGATCGAGTACGCAGCGTCAGATACTTGTGAGAGCGAGTGGGTCACTAAAATGCAATTACACATCCTCACCCTTATTCAAATTACAAGAACTAAATTAATTAAGTCGTGGAGGTAAGATACAGATAGTATCAGTATGTATGCCTCTTATACCGAAAATAAGAGAAAACCCTCAACTTGAAACAAAAGAAAAGCCATTTTAAAAGGATTATAAGAATTGATCTTTGATTTGCCAAGCTATAAACCAACAAAGCATAACAGATCATACGTCGTGAAACTTTTTGTCATTGTGTTAGATGAAACCCTAAGTTTGACTTCTGTTGGAGTAAAAGTCTACAGCTACACGAATTATTAGTATTAGGACACAATACCACCCAAACTTTTATTTATGTACGTATACTTGGAAGCATTAATGGCTCGGGCGTATGGGGAAGATGGACTATTTGGACCAAACTTAGTAATTTACTGCATACACATTATACAAGAAAAAAAAGAAGATTAATAGTAAATTGTATTCGTAGACCATAGAGAGGAATAAAATAGAATAAAAAAAGAAAGAGTGATAAACAAAACCAGAAAAAAAAAATGTCTAACAGAGATGGGGCATAGAAGAGGGAATCCATGTGAAGGCAGCAGATTGAGATGGGCGAGCCAGCTTTCATTTCTCTCTCTTTCTTTTTCTGGTCATTTCTATATTAATGTTTTAATATTAACAAAATTAATTTAGTCTTTAGTCTGATATTTTATTGTAACAATTTTGTTTTCATATCTTAACTTGTAGTTCTAGCCATCTCCAACCTTTTTGTCCAATAACAAAATTATGAACTTCTTTATCTCTATATTCCAGCTCGAGAATACCATTAGTCTTATACTATGAAATATAGTTAACCGGTAACGAATGAACTAGTTTTTCTAACTCTTATTATCTTTATTAGGTTTCGATTTATGAAAGTATTATTTTTTGCAAACAATAACATCTGCAGTAGCACATCTGACATGTTTAAACGAGTCGAATCTTAGAATCCTTACTCTAAGATTTTTATTTTTGTAACGCATGTATATAGAATTTTTAAATATCGGTAGCTAAAAGTTGAAAAACAAATCTATACATGATAGAATTCATGGTACATGATGAGATTAATTGTCTATTTACTTATTTTCTTAATAATGCATAATCACTGATACACTTTCTTGTCCATAAGTGGTTTACGGTTTCAAGTTGTTTTCCTTTTATTTATATGATTAACGTTTTTATTATCTAAAACATAAGTGGTTTACGGTTTCAATGGCTTTTCGATTGGTCCACCTACATGTGAAAACTTGCACTAACTATTATTATTATTATTATTTCATAACTACCCAACTTATATAATTAAGTCTAATCATTCAATAGTTGAATTCCGTTAAACACACATTTTCTCATAATCATTAATCATTTCGTTCATGTTATTTTTCGTCTACAATTCGATCACACACTTTTCAAAGTTTAAACAATGATACTCCCCAATAAATTATAAAACTCACCAATTATTTCATTGATGATATCATAAAGAAGTTCATTTAATTTATAATTGAAATTCTTTGATCTATGAGACGTTTTAATCTCCCAAAGGCACAAGCTTTCTACATAATGGTCACGCAAAGAAGCATCAGAAACATATTGTGAAGAGAAACAAATGGAACAGAACATACAAGGTGATATGAAGAAGAAGAAAGAAAAACAGAGCAAGAAGATAAAAGGGAGCACACAATAATTTTAGCGAGCTCAGCTAACTGGTGTGGTTAAGTCTACATCTCGCCGGGATTGGTGTCTCGGAATACACTAAATCAATTGAAAGTTACATCTTTGTCTCTCACCCTCACCGACAAATACAAAAACCTCGCTTTCCCTTGTTTTCCCACACTCTCTCTGCATCTCCTCTCTTACCTATATGTTATGTCTCTTACTCTCTTTATAGAGTTGCAAAGGACAAGACACATAAGTGTAAACTTGTTCTCCAATCTCAGCAACATCTCCTCTTCGTATGACCATTTCTAATTGGCTCCAATCTTTTCTCTTTATCCGACAAACAACCAAAAACATTAAAGATGTCAAAGTACAAGGAAAACCTCTATTTAATTTAGGGTCTTTGCTTTTCTCTTTTTGTTGACACTTAAAAGCTTCAACCCCTCTCTTGGACCAAGAGTGTTTAACTTTGTCTTTTGTTCAAGTCATTCAGATTCTATAATCTAATTCCATTTCAAAGTTTCCTCCCTTAAAGGTTCGCTTTCTTTGTTATTGTGACATGTAACTAACGTTAACATGTCTACCAAAAACTTTACGACGATAAATCCTACAAAACTTTTTTGGCACAGTCGATTCTATATATGTTTCGGTTTTGACCAATGATTATCGATTGAAATATAATCATCATCAGTGACTCAAAATTACGACAGCAGTTTAACACAGATCTTATCCACATTAAAAAGGGAAAAATGATCTCTCGGAAACCAAAATCCGGCTTCCGGACAAAAAAACACCATTAGCTAGAAGCAAAAAGGCAAAAAAAAAAAAAGTAAGGGGAAGAGGAACTAATTAAGATCCTCAGAAATACTGTCAAGGTGGGGCCGCCACGTGGATACTGAAGCCGATCTGCTTTGCCGCCGGCGATGACGGGGTTCTTTACCAGTCGAAGTCGACGACACAACTTCTTCTAAATACTTTTCACACAACTTCACACATTGATCATCATCTTTAACGTCTCTAGCGTCGCCGCTAGGGTTGTTCAGAGTCCTTTTCCAGCGATGAGCGTCTTTTCTCCTCCGTTTCTTCTCTGGCAAGGACGAATCCGGTATGAGAAAGTAGATGCTTCCTCGCTTGAGCTCAGATTCAGGTGACAAGATCAAGATTTTGCGGACAACTCCTTGAGAACATGGTTTGCTTAGGACATGGTTTGGGTTTGCTTGGAGGATCTCGCCAGCAGTAATTGACCGTGTGATCTCCTCGACGTAGCCGTTTAGATGAACGATTCTGATCAAATCTAGCGCTCCACAAGGAAGAACACAAGCCAGACAACACCTTAGGCTGTTTCCCATATCTCTCTCTTTATTTTGGCTACTATTTTCTCTATTGATAATCAGATTTATGGGGAAGAACAAGTTGGAGAAGACGGGAGCCAACACTTCACGTAACAACAAAGCTGGCTTGACCATACATATACGAATCGTTAAATGACCGAAATGCCCTTTTGTCTTCTCGTTATTAACTGAACCCACTCTGTTCTACATGCTCGTTTTACTACAAAGTCTGTATTATTATCTTCATTAAAACCTTCTATGATTTTATTTTTGAATTTTTTTGTGTAAACAATAGAGAATCATTTTATATGATAAGATAATGATATATGAATTTAAATAATTTGGAACAAATTCAAATCATAGAAATCATTTATCAAATTATCGTACACTGTTAAATTTTTAAAGTTAAGAAACAACAGCTTTTAAATTATTTTTCTATGAAAATTAGAGTATCTATTTATGAATTTTAAAAAGGATATCCAGCGTTCTCCATAGCAAATACGGATTAAAAATATGTTAATTTATAGCAATTACGGTAAAAATGTTAATTTGGATCAAATCAAACGAATCAAGGATATTATAAAAATTCAACACAATGGGGGATCTTTACCATTATATACATGTGGTTTTTGTTTACTCTCTGCAATCCAGTAGTCTTAGATCTCTGAGCTGAATGGAGATTAATATAGTAATCTAGGTAATTAATCAACGGTAACAAAAAATTCGGAATAAATCGAGTAAAGATACTATGGCGCTATGTGACAGGAGAAAAAACCTTTTTTGTATTCTTTCTCGAATAATGCCAAATCTTGAAACTAGGAGCGCGTTGGGATTAGATAGATTACTTGTAATTAATAATGTGAAACAATGACCGAAGACTTGGAAACTGAAAAAGGATTATGTATTTAAATTAAAAGCGGACTGTGCACTACGGATGCTTAAGTAGGATCTGATATCAATGTTGGAAGTAACAATCCATTCTTTTTTCTCGTTAATATTCAGAACTACATTTTCTCGTTCTCTGTGTTCAAGCCACTTCACTTTTGGAGATATACGAATAATATTAATGCTGAACAATCTATTGAATATTTGGATATAAAGATAGGAAAGTAAAAGTACAGAGAATAAGAATTCATTGATTTATATTGTGTAACAGTTTTATGGCTCCATATCGGCACATTTTAGCCGAGAGTCCTTTTTTTTTTTCATTTTTAAAGCTTTATTTTCAAACTTGAGGTCTTAGAGCAATTTCATTAGAAAACTTTCACTTAGAAACTTTCTATTAAAATAAAGAAAATAATAAAAAGGGAAGAGAGATGTTAAAAACGTTTTTCATTAGAGGGACTCACTAGAGACCCATTATACACTTGTCACTTATTGATTGATCTAAATAATTTTAGCAAATATAAATTTAATTAAATAATTAAATAATAGAAAATAATATTATTAATCTATTGTTGAGATACCTTTATGGGTATCTAAAGAATCAGATGCTCTTCGTTGAAAATAAATAGTATTTTCATTTATCGTTACATAAAACGTTATTTTGTTATGTTTTGGCATTTTGCATTAATTTATATAAAGCATGCAAAGTCTATACTTGATAGGCTATTTATAAAAAAAAATTACTAACAGTCATGTATGCAGCATATTTGATGTGCTATTTATAAAAGTAACATTTATGGAATTTTCCGTAGTGGTACAGTCAAAACCAATACTTTATAAAAATTTAAAAATAGAAAATCCGTTTGGTCGTCATTTTAATAATTGCATGCGGTACGGATCAACACACCCGCACTACGGTGGTTCAGGTCAACAACCCGCATGAACAACAAAGTTTTTTGAAAAAAATTCAGGAAACAATTCTGATAATTAAATTTACCAATCAGTACAATTTTGCTCGAAACAAAAAAAATCCGATCGTCCGGAATGTCAGAAACAGATAAACGCTTAATAATTATAATATTTACACCAAATTTATTATGAATACTATTTATGTTTTATGTTTGTTCGGTCTGTTACATACACCTGATTTACATCAACTGTGTATTTATTCAGTTTAGTTGTCCCATATCGTCCTTGCAACGTTAATAGCTGCGGACACACCACATTCACTATTTATTCCCAACTTTAATATTTTCCTACCGTATGGATTTCCATTTCCACCCATTGGCTGAATGCCAAGTAATGTTTACTTGACAATTAATATGCCAGCATCGGTTGAATGAATTTAACATTGAATAAAAAAAAAGGAAATCATTTTTTTAAAACAGCTGTCATCAAAGACAAAACATTATTATGCAGATATTATTATGACATAAAATCGGTTTCGTTAAAAAAAAAATATTATGCAGATAGTTATGTATGCATTTTTCCTTATAAAATACACATTATTCGCTTGTCTAGATATATTCGTTTACATTATTGTTCAAATGATTTAAATCATAATAGCACTGTCAAATGTAGGAACCATTTAATTATGTTTATTTAAAGTAGTACTCTCTCTAATTCATTTTAAGTGTTGTTAAAGGTTTTGACACACAAATTAAGAAAGCAATGAAATTTTCTTTTTTAACCTTCGTAATACATTGAAAATTTGTTTTCATTGGTCATTCCATTAAAATAATAAGGATAAAAGTAGAATTTTTACCAAGAATATGTATTGGAAACCAAAACAACACTTAAAATAAATTAAATTTTAAACTCTAAAAAGACACTTAAAATGAATCTCTCTTTGAGTTACATAAATTATTGTGTTTCTTTTAAGAGTTTCTGAACTACAGTCAAAACCGTACGTACGTTAATATGTACTTAGCAAAAATATCTGCAACTTGCGGGACTTAAGTACAGTTGAAGAGCCGTTGGTTACGGGTTTTAATGAGTAATTAAGCTTACTTGATTAAGCAAGAGAGGGGATCAGGGGACAAGTAAGCTACAGGACCACATCAATAGTTAAATACATTGAAATACGAATACAAGCATTAATTAATTAAAAAAACTTCATAAGAGCACGTAAACCAAAACTGATTATTTACTGGTTTATTAAAGGAAGTCTTTAAATTTGAAGTTAAAATCTTATTGTGAAATACTAAGAAGGTTTAGTATTGTTAAGTACATGAAATAGACCTATAATTATCCCTGCGATCACAAACACTAGATGGTAGGTGATCTTATAGTCTTTTTTATAAAAAAATTTTTTTTGATATAAGTGATCTTATAGTCTTGTTTATTCTAAGTTGTCAAATGTAGATTTGGTCGTTGTCTTCGTGTTGGACCTGTTGGTATATCCTTTAAGAGCAAATATTGGCTATTTTGAGAAGTCACGAACAAAGAACCTCCATAACAAAAAAACAAAAAAAAACCTCCATAGTGAAAAAGAATAGATCCTCTAGATTTATTGCTTGCTTTTTAGTTGGGTACTATTGTTGCTCTGTTTTGAGCGTATACTCTGTTTCGTTGGTGAAAATCATTCGTTCTTATCTTTTGACATTAAAGATGACAAAACAAGATTTTAAAATATATTTGCGTCGTTTATATAACATACCATATTTATTTAGGTAAAACTGTATAAGCTAAATCAAATTTACGAATTTCTCCATATCATAGTGGATTGTATAAAGTTATCAAGCAATGCAACCAATCGTCACTTTCACTTTTTCCATCTTTTAACCCCTTTGTCTCATCTCTTCAATCTTCGCACGACAAAGAAGTTCGATTAGGAAATTTACTTTTTTAAACATCTTCTCATGAAAAAATACGGGAAATATTAGAAAAGAACATAATATAGCATGGCATAAACCGGATGATTAACGAACGATCGTCGGTCAACTAAAGTAGCAATAAGAGCATGTATTAAAGAAATAAAGAATCTGGTGGCACGAAATGAATACTGCAAACGAATTAAAGAATCTGGAAGCTTCGTCGTACGGAGGTTTCGGGCACCGACCACGTACGATAGGCGCCGAAAACATAGTCAATGAGAGGATTGAATTCTTTAATAAATTAGTTCTTTAATCAGAGAGTACTGGCGAACATAATTAGAACACAGATGAGATTTTGGTTATGTGTGCGCCACAATGTGTTAAATACTGAATATTTCTTATGAATCTTTAAAAAGGTTTTAACGTGATCATAATTGAAGAACGTGAGCCAAACCTGTCTTGTTCCACAATATCACAACTTCCACGGTGGATCATTAACCACTTAATCAAGTTTGTATATAAACATAATGTTAAATAGTTTAAGAGCATTTGTCAAATTTCGTCTTTTTCTCAATTATCCGACTACATTATTAGCATAGATAGAAGTAAACAAAATTCGATCCGAGTCAATTTATAAATAGATTGGTTTAATTATTTAAAAACCAAAACCAAAGTGAAACCAATTTTAACATAACGAACTGAATAAAGCTAAATTTATTAATTTATATTTTAATTATATATATTTATATTTAAAGTAGATATAATTATATTACATAAATACAATATTATTTTGGTCATATACCTATCTGTATTTAGAGTTAAACTTTAACTAAAACGAAATTAAATCTAAACCAATAATACTCAATTAAAATTACAATAAGCCGAATCAAAACAAATCATAAGCTGAATTTTCCACTCTAGATGGATTCATAGTGTTTCGAGAGGAAAACTATCGCACACAAAAGATGGATAGTCAGCCTCAAGTCAGCACCTGAAGGATTATTATTTACTTTCATAAAAAAGTATATAGCTTACATACGTTCCTATAGTGTGTAGAATACTAAACAAGTTTAATCTTATTTCCTAATATAAGATAGATACAAGGTGATTTTACTATATATTGCGACTTGCGAGCTTTAACAACTCTTTCTCAGATTCAGAAAGCAGACTTCAGCTAGTTGACTTTTAAGCTCAGCACTCTTATGGGTTTTCTATGAAGCCCGCTTTACTTCACTGGGTTATGTAAAATGTCCCGGGAGGTGTTGACAAAAAATTCAACATTTCAACGGCATATAAGTATGAGATACACACATACATGCATAAAGAAAAAAAATAGAGACAGAAGAAAAGATAAAATGTTGATCCATATAGTTATATTCATGATCATAACCACAAGGCTAATATCGACGACATGCAATGCAAACGTAACCAACGAGACTAAGATTAGCGTATCAATGTTCCCGGCGATTCTTATGTTCGGTGATTCAACAATCGACACCGGAAACAACAACTACATCAAAACCATCATTCGGGCTAATTTCCCTCCTTACGGCTGCAATTTCCCCGGCCGAAAGGCTACCGGAAGATTCTCCAACGGTAAACTAATCCCGGACTTCATAGCATCTCTTCTGGGAATCAAAGAGACCGTTCCTCCTTTCCTTGACCCGCATATGTCGGATTCCGATATCCTCACCGGAGTGTGCTTTGCCTCTGCCGGTTCCTGTTACGATAACCTCACAGATCGAGTTACTTCATCTCTATCCGTCTATAAACAGGCGGATATGCTCAGAAGTTACTTGGCGAGGCTGAGCCGAATCATCGGAAAAGAGAAAGCCGCCAAGATAGTCAGCGAGGCTCTGGTGATTGTAAGCTCGGGAACTAACGATTTCGATTTAAATCTCTACGATACTCCTTCTCCTCGTCACAAGCTCGGCGTCGATGGCTATCAAAATTTCATTCTCTCAAGTGTACACAACTTCGTTCAAGTAAACAACATTTTTTTTTGTATACGTATACGAATTTGGACTCTCTTTTTATTTGTGACAATATTTGAATTTTGTTATGTGGATGTATAAATATGAACTTTATGAAATTGGGTGCCGGAGAATAATGGTGTTGGGACTACCGCCGGTGGGGTGTTTACCAATGCAGATGACGATGGCTATGCAAAAGCAGAAGCAAAGAAGATGTATCGACAAACAAAACTCAGATTCACAGGAGTTTAACCAGAAGCTAAACAAGTCCCTGACGGATATTCAATCCAATCTAATTGGCAGTGTCATCTTCTACGGCGACATCTACGGAGCATTGTTCGACATGGCTACTAATCCCCTAAGATACGGTAGCGTTGCGTTTTCTTCCATCTCATGCACATTACGTTTCGCACTATATCTTAGCTCTCCTTGCGTTTTGATCAATTGCTCCTCTTTCTAAATTAAATGATGAAAATATAATTTTTTTTTCTGGTTAAAATATATGTAATTCCTATATAATTTTATTACATAGTAAATGGATTCCTTTGAAGAGGGACAGGTATAAAGGAGACGAAGAGAGGATGCTGCGGGACAGGAGAGATGGAGGTATCGTACTTGTGCAATCGCTTAACTTAGACTTGTCCAAACGCTAACCAGTACCTTTTCTGGGACGACATTCATCCTTCCCAAGCCGCTTACCTAGTCATCAATCTCAGTCTTGTTGAACAAATCCTTCATGTATTCTATTGATTTTTCATTTTTGCTGTCATTTGTTAACTCTTATATTTACATAAAATAAATTTCTATTTCAAATCTTTTTGTTAGAACAGATTGGGTTCTTATCTTCCACTAGGATTTATTTTTGGTGGTTATATTTTCAGTTTTGGTCAAGTTTTTACAGCTCTTTAATTAGGTTTCAATATTTTAAACCTTCTATTTTTGCTATAGAAAAAACCTTTATTTTGTTAGTTATAAAACAAACTCATAACTGAGAAAGTCCTTAAAAGAGCAATATAGCCCAATGGAAAATCATTTTCAAATACATATATAAAATCCACCACCACAGGGGAAAACGAATTGTCAAATCAGTAATAATTTCAGTCAGAAATTGACCAAAAAAATAGAAACAGAAATTTCACAATGGCTACCTCCAAATCCATAGCAGCCGTTCTGTTCCTAATAACTCTACTTGCGTCTTGCAACGCGGCCGACGCGGCCGATAATGCCGCAACGAAACCGCTCGCCCCAGCCATCCTAATCTTCGGAGACTCAACCGTCGACACGGGAAACAATAATTACCACTCCAAGACTAACTTCAAGGCAAATCATATCCCTTACGGAGTCGATCTCCCGGGGAAAACAGAGAAAGGGAGATTCTCAAATGGAAAGCTCTACTGTGACATTATCGCCTCCAAGCTTCACATCAAAGAGTTAGTTCCTCCTTTTCTACAACCGAACCTCTCTAACTCAGAAATCATTACCGGGGTTAGCTTTGCATCCGCCGGTTCCGGCTATGACGACCAAACCATGCTCACGTCCAAGGCCATCCCCGTTTCATATCAACCTACCATGTTCAAGAATTACATTACTCGTCTCAAAGGTATCGTAGGGGAGAAGAAAGCTATGGAGATCATAAATGGTGCGATCGTACTCATCAGTGCGGGTACTAATGATTTCATCTTAAACTATTATGATGTCCCCACAAGACGTCATGAATATCCTAAGATCTCTGATTACCAAAATTTCGTGCTCAAGAGACTAGAGAACTTTGTCAAGGTAACCATCTAATTCTCCAAACTTGTTTTTCTTTCAGAAAATGGTAATATCTTAGGTTGAAAATGGTGACAAAGCGAGAACATATCCGAGTAGTTCACTTTAGGTTAGCTTTTTATTCACAAATGACAAGTTTTGATACGTAATGAAACGCAGAAAAACAAAAAAGTCTTGTTGGGAAATTGTCATCCGTTCCAAAAACAGAGAGGTCTAGCCTGTGGGACTGGGATTGAGCAATATATGTTGACTTCGTATTTTCGATATGTGTAGGAGCTTTACAATTTAGGGTGCCGAAAAATGTCGGTGGCTGGGTTGTCACCGATGGGATGCCTGCCGATACAAATGAGCTCAAAGATCCGCAAGAGCGCATTCAGAACATGCATAGAAAGTGAGAATAGAGATGCACTCTTGTACAATGAAAAGCTTCAAAAGCTATTGCTTGCTATTGAAGCGTCTCTCCCAGGAAGTAAGATCGTATACTCAAATGTCTACGATCCTATGATGGACATGTATAAGAACCCTACCAAACACGGTACGTATATATATGATTTCTTTTTATGATTCGTACCCAAGTCATTTCCCCAGTGTTCTGACTTGCTGGGCATTTATTCACGGACAGGGTTTAAGGAAACGAAGAAAGGGTGTTGCGGAACAGGGTATATTGAGACGAGTGGTATGTGCAATTCACATTCTAAGCTATGTACGAATCACTCGGAATATATGTTCTTTGACTCTATTCACCCTTCTTTCGCTGCCTACAACTACATCGCTGCTTCTACCAAGTCTACCATAGCCAAGCTTCTTGATGTCTAAAGTTTGTTTGGTTTTGTGATCCTAGCAGGAGCTTTCAGATTTAAAATCAGTAGAATATGTATCCGAATTATGATAAAAGATATGCAGTTGGTGTTGAACAAGTCACTCGATATCCCTAACTATAAAATCAACGAAGAAAAAAAAATGATTTCACCCAAGCAAACAGCTTTATATAACAAGATTCAAAATTTTACAGATTTATCGATTAATGATCTTTTTTTTTTTCATATTTAGTTTCATCAACTTGAGCTTTCCTCGAACAACCCCTTAATTCTCACCTCCAAATCTTCAACCGTATACGCAATAAACGGCTCTCCACGCCTCCCATTAATCTCTGGCGACTCCTTCAAATTTTCGATGAAATTCAAGTACGCCGGAGACACCATTCCGGCAATAGAACTTCTCAACTCCTCTCTCAATTGTCCATCAGTAACAACCCATTGAGATTGCACCTTACATACCTCATCGAACCGGGATTTGAACAATCTAAGGTTCTCTATTAACTTGGGATACGGATTCTCCGTCCTAAGCAATCCCACAACTTGGTTCCACGAGCTCCTTCGGTAATTAGAATGGTATTGCCTCATTTTCGCCGCATGCTTCACAATCCAATCTTCTCCTAGGATTGAACCGAGCTCGTTATCCGTCACCTTATCAAGAATATACTTGCCATTGTTCATCATAAATAAGAAGCACAAAGATGGATCACGGTAAGTTCTTTTCTTGCCTTCCAAGTTACTCTCCAACAACTCCAAAATCCATCTGATCTGCACAGACAAAGGTCTTGTATCTGATCCGGTTTCATTCACAGTTTGGTCAAGGATCTGCTCCAACGATTCCCGCGATTTACACGCAGCACGCAGATAATTCATCACATACCGCGTGATCGGGTGAATCCCACCGCCAGGAAACGCGGTTTTGGGAGGGTCACGACGGATCAAATTTTCAAGCTCCATAAATATCCCTCTAATCGCTTCCCCTAACCGTTTATGAATCGCGACAGCCTCGTGCCTTAACGGCAAACAGTATTGATTGGAGAATAGCGTTTCCATTTTGGGAATCAGGTCTTGCATCGCTTCGTATAAATCCATAACCTTAAACAAGCGTTCTGGCAAACGGCTTCCTAAAGCGATCGCGTCTGCGAAATTCAGAAGCTGAGTGGTTGTTCCGCGACAAACTTCCATGAAAGAGAGATCGGTTACAGTGGAAACAAGAAGATCAGAGAAAACGCGGTCGCAGAGAAGACGCTCGCTCGGGAAGAAAACGCGGAACACCAAGGTAACGGCTTTGATCCAACGGTCGATTTCGTCTTCAAGATCTTGCCATGGAGTCTCTTGCACTTTCTCCATACTTAATCCTCTTAGATGCAACCTCGACAAACTCTCCTCTAGAAACTCTCTCCGTCGACTGCTGTACACTCGTGAACACTCCTTTCCGAATCCACCGGCGACCATCCGCACAGCGATCGCGTTTAGATCGCCGATAACGCTAGATTGTAACGCCTCGATCACGATTTTGTAATCGGTTACTGGACGGGCAACGATTACCTGTTCAAATGTGCAATCCCTTTACATGAATTGTATAACCAGAAAACCGACAAACCGAAATCAAATTGTAAACCGGATTGTCTAATTCTACATCTACAGATCCAAAATTAATTTAGTAATTACGCAAATTAAATTTATTTACAAATTAATTAATTACCCCGTGGACTCTGTCGTTGTCTTCTTCGCCGGAGAACTCATCGTCCGAGTCAAACGAGTCAGGGGCTCGGTCCATTACATATCCAAACTCCTCCTGAAGCCTAAACATCACCTGTTGAATCAGCTCATCGGCACGGGAGAGACAGACGGCGACTGATTTATCTCCGGCCATGGATCTCAAGTCTCCGGCGACCGTAATTAGCTCATCAACAGCATCGAGGAAGGTGCGCGAGTCAACGGGATCGGACCAGATCGGACGATCCTCAACGATGTAGCTGGAGATCTGTCGCTCTAAGGAGTTGAGGACTCGGTCAAGGTTAAGGTTTGCGCCGCCGCGGGTTGTGGTGGGTCGGGGGTCGCCGCCACGGTTTCCGGATGCGCCATAGCCAGAGAGGATCTGTAAGATATCTCCGGCGGCGCTTGGGTCCTTGCCAAGGGCTCTAGCGATGTCTCTAGCGGCGGCGTATAGATTCTCGTCGCCAGCTTCAGCCATATGGTTTGATGGGAATAATAAATATTGGGGAAATTACGGAATTGGTCGATTGGGTGAACGAAACTCCATAGACGAAGACTATAATATGGACAAGTCTTCGGAAGAAGAATAAGATTAGACGCGGGAACCATGTCTGACTTGTGTGTGTCTGTTTGTATTTTAATGGGATCTGTAATTTCATAATGCCACGACCACGACTTTCTCTTAGTTTCAATTTTGCTTTTTTTTTGGTTCTATCTGGTTTGGTGTTTTCAGAACGTGAACGCATTTCACCAACCGCGTTATTTGTTATGCGTTCGGCGTTTGTTCAGTACCCCAAAATCAAGGCTTGGTCAAAGCAGCCTCAAAGGAGACCTCGTTCATCGTGGATATTGGTTTTGGGCCGATGACTTCGTCACGTTGAATTTTCAGCATCAGAGTCCACTTTCGAATTGGCCGATGGACTGTTTTCTTGAATTTTCCAATTGGCCCAATAGATATATCTAATCTCACATGGCTGTCAAGTTTGATAGGCTAAGAGGCCCACTCTTTTTTATTTCAATAATATAATACATATATATATATAAATATCTATGCCGTAATATATATATATTAAAAAATATATAAGAAATTAACTACCGTATTTATAAATATATGTTTTAAGGAAAAAATGGGTGAAATGAATTATATATTTATGCACTAAATTTTTTTAATTGGTGTGTCAGAGAGTTTAAAATTCAGAATTAGCAAACTGTTAATTTAAAAATAAGATGATCGAACAAAAGTTTTCGTGAAATATCAAATAGTGATTGTCAAGATTTGACTGTTCTGAAAATTTTTTTCCCGAAAAATACTCTTCAATAAATTTGCACACTATGCGTTGAGCATAGATAAATACATATTGCGTGGAGATTTACAACGTAAATCCCTTATCATAAAGAATCCAAGAGTCTCGTAAATAAACAATGATTAGAGAATCCTAGTACGTAACTAGTCTAGTGGGTACACCAAATCAACTAATCCGCAAATGAACTTTGTTGCTCCGCCGCGCTGACAAGTAATAGTACTGGTTCCACTTTCTATATCAAGTTTAATTTAAATCGTCCACTAACTAACAAGTAACAACCTCACACAAAGCTCTGTTGCTTCTCGCTTAGCCCCAATGTTCTCTGTTGTATATATATACATATCTCATTCCTTTCCTCTGCACTTAAAAAACCAGAGAGCTTCAACCTTCAACACGAATGGAGTCACACTCTCAATCGAATCTCCAGCGAGTCTCCGGCGTATCCTTAATTTTCCTTTTTGTTTGTTGCACGTTTCTTGTTTCCCTCGCTTCCGCGGAGCTTCACGTCCGTGAATTCGTGGTAAGTTAAGCCTCCTCACTTAATTCATACCTTTCAAATGTTTTAATCACGTCTAAGGTTAAAAAATTTAAATCAACATGGTCAAGATCGAGGCAAAACCAGTGAAGAGGCTGTGCAGAACTCACCAGACCATCACCGTGAATGGTCAGTTCCCTGGTCCAACACTCGAGGTGAGAAACGGTGACTCACTAGCCATCACGGTCATCAACAAAGCCCGTTACAATATTAGTCTCCACTGGTAAACAAAAATTCAGTTAGCGTCTTTTGATAGATTACTTGCCATTCAAGAAAGAAAACATTTTGACCTATGCTCTGTTTTTGGGAACAGGCATGGACTCCGACAGCTTCGAAACCCATGGGCTGATGGACCAGAGTACATAACACAGTGTCCGATCCAGCCGGGACAAAGCTACACATACAGAATAAAGATCGAAGACCAAGAAGGTACGCTTTGGTGGCACGCTCACAGCCATTGGCTTCGAGCCACCGTCTATGGAGCTCTCATCATTTACCCTCGTCTCGGTTCTCCTTACCCTTTCTCTATGCCCAAACGTGACATCCCAATTATTCTCGGTAATTACATAAACATTTATAAAAAATTCATATCCGTAGCCATTTTTAATTTGAACAAATACTAATTAGTAGTTGAAGAGAACAGGGGAATGGTGGGATAGAAACCCTATGGACGTTTTGAGGTTAGCCCAATTCACAGGAGCAGCACCAAATGTCTCAGACGCTTACACCATCAACGGCCAACCTGGTGATCTCTACCGCTGCTCTCGACCCGAGACCCTCCGATTTCCTATTGTCCCCGGCGAGACAGTTCAGCTCCGTCTCATCAACGCCGCCTTGAATCAAGAACTCTTTTTCACCGTGGCGAACCACCAGCTCACCGTCGTCGAGGTAGATTCCGCTTACACTAAGCCTTTCACCACAAACGTCGTCATGCTTGGTCCCGGTCAGACCACAAACGTCCTTATAACCGCTAACCAACGCCCTGGCCGCTACTATATCGCCGCACGAGCATACAATAGCGCGAACGCTGCCTTTGACAACACCACCACAACCGCTATTTTAGAATACGCTAACGCTCCTAGTGGACGCGCTCAGATTACACCGGTTTTCCCGGTCTTGCCAGGTTTCAATGACACCGCCACTGCAACAGCTTTTGCCAACCGTTTACGACACTGGAAGAGAGCTCCAGTACCACTCCAAATCGACGAAAATCTATTTTTCGCAGTCGGGTTGGGATTGATAAATTGCACCAACCCGAACAGTCCACGATGCCAGGGACCAAACGGAACACGGTTCGCTGCAAGCATGAACAACGTCTCATTCGTCCTGCCTCGGAGTAACTCCGTGATGCAAGCCTATTACCAAGGAATCCCCGGGATCATAACCACAGATTTTCCCCCGGTTCCTCCGGTTCAATTCGATTACACAGGAAATGTAAGCCGTGGGCTTTGGCAACCTGTGAAGGCCACAAAGGCCTACCAGCTTAAGTACAAGGCCAGTGTGCAGATTGTGCTGCAGGACACGAGCATTGTCACGCCGGAGAATCATCCTATGCATCTACACGGGTACCAGTTCTATGTTGTCGGGTCGGGTTTTGGGAATTTTGACCCGAACAGAGATCCGGCTAACTTCAATCTTGTTGACCCACCGGAGAGGAATACCATCGGAACCCCTCCTGGTGGATGGGTGGCAATCCGGTTTGTTGCTGACAATCCAGGTGAGTATGCTCTAATCTTTGATTCTTTGATTAGACGATCTAATTCATATGTTTAGTCCAATTCATTTTTTTAACAAAGTTTTTAATACAATGTTGTAGGAGCTTGGTTTATGCACTGTCACATTGACTCGCATCTAGGATGGGGTCTGGCGATGGTTTTCCTAGTCGAGAATGGAAAAGGTCAGCTGCAGTCGGTGCAGCCTCCACCGTTGGATCTCCCAAGATGCTAAATCTTGTCGTTGGATTCCTCATTTGAGTAAATATATCTGATGTTTGTCTCGTTTTGGGTTTTGTGGGTTATCATTTGTATTTAATGTACTCGTCCTTCTCTCATTATACTATAATGCTTTTAAGTTTCCCAGATTTACTCTCCATAACGTTAAATTCAGTGACTCAGAGCCTAAAATTCCAAATCAAAAGGATTTGGTATATTAAACTACACAAAGTTATACACAAATTAAATTTATAAAGAACACTAAAGTTAAATAATTTCCGGAAAATTTTTAAAATAGAGATAATGACTTTTATAACAGAGGGAGAAGCAATATTTTTATAATTCACTGGATATTAATAGACTAACAGTTGTCAAACTAGTTTAGATTTACAAAATTACTTTAAAAGTATTTTCTTGCAAATGTTTGTTTTTGGTTAAGTATTTTTCTTGGGGACTTATCTTCGACACAAGACTTTGCTTTTCTTTTTCGCTTTGTGGTTCTCCTTTTATTTAATTAAGAAAAAAAAAGAAAACAATTATTTCAGAGGAAAATTCTCAGCCCGTAGTGTACTCAGCATGCATTTGAGACAAGTCGCAAATTTCAGAGCAGAGGAACACAAATGTTTAGTGATTTCATCAAAGCTCAGGTGGATCATTGCTCGTCCACCACCAATGGCTTCCCTTTACATCAATTCATTACTTCCTCTTCCTCCTTCTCATCCCCAGAAACTTGTAGAAGCTTCTTCTTCCTCTTTGTTGAGCACTTCTAATTATAACGAAGTGGCTCTGAAACCGATTGTCATCAATGGAGATCCACCCACTTTCGTCTCTGCCCCTTCTCGCCGTATCATTGCAGGGTCACCACCAATAATCTGAAAATTACAACCTTTTTGATAACATTCACAACAAAATTGAGTGGGTTTTGTTATGGCTACACACAGTTGGAGACCTTCACGGCGATCTGGGTAAAGCCAGAGATGCGCTTCAGATGGCCGGCGTCTTGAGCTCCGACGGACGAGACCAGTGGATCGGCCAAGACACTGTATGTCTGAATTTAATGGAGCATAATTTCCGTTGAAACAAACAAATAACAAGTGGGAAGGTGCTCTTCTCTCGAGAGCGAATAACGATCTACAGTGAAACCCTAGCCGCCGTTTCGTCGTCCCCGCCATGACCGGTTCGCCGGCTCCGCCCACTCCGCCTCCTCTTCTCCCCCCAGATCTCCTCTTCCTCGGCCATTCTGCCGACACAGTTATTGCCGATTCCCCCATTTCCTCCCCTTCTAGAACCTTGACCAATCCCTCCCTAGCCTCGCCACCACTCTCTCCACCTCTCCTCCCGGATCCTAATCCTCAGCCCCTCACAAACCCCACCGTCTCTCCTTCCCTGTTCTCTCCTGGAGCTTTCCTCCCCTTCCGAGTGCCCCTGTGCCGATCTCGATGAGTTTTGCGATTAGGTCTTAAATCATGGGATTAATTTGATAATGAGCTAATGACCAAGAATGTTAATGCTGCAAATTCTAGCATGCATATTAAGGTCAGCCATTTAAGTAAACTGGAATTTTTTTAGTTTACCATATTCACTAGGATCAATAAATACAAAAGTAATTAGAGGTGAACAAATCAAATAAACAAAGCTTAAGACTTGGTAGTTGTTATTCGATCCACTGTCTCATCTGTTTGATCTTTTTCAGGCAGTGCTTGAATCGACATTAAGGTTCTGAAATAAAGTTTTTGCCGCTTCGTAAGTGGACCAACAGATGGCTGTTGCAGGTACATGGATGAGCATCCACGGAAAATTGCCATAAACCCTTCAGATTTCACAGTGGATATGAACACACGGCTGAATGAAACCCTAGTGACACGCTGCACATGACCAGATAAGTTGTGAGATAAAGAAGATCTTATAGGTTATGTCTGGCTTGCTCGATTGACAACATCAACAAGATCTTATTACGCAGTGTTTATTTGCGTTTACGTTTTTTTTTTTCCTTTTTTACCTGAGAAGGGTCAATTGGTTGAGAAAGCGTCCACGCTATAACACCCAGTGGCCAAGTCAGAGCAATTGCCAATCCACCGGCAGTGGCTCCTGCGGTGGCATGAACCAACCACCAACCCTTCCTTCCCAGCGATATCTCTGTCAGTCTCCTCTTGGCTGCCTCGTAGGTGACAAAATGAACAGGCAGAAGAATACGTGTTCGTCCGGATCCCCGTTCTGTAAAAAGTGTCGAATCGACCTATCCCTTCCTCGCGAATCACCCTTTTGCTGCAGTCCCAGACACCTTCGTAGTTCCCGTACCCATTCTGCAGCCTCAACTTCGCCATATCCACAGTATTTGAAACCGCATAGCTGCATACAGCCGCAACGACGCCGGAGACCGCGTGCACCACAGAGTTGTATGGATTTCCAGCGGACAAGAACTTCTTAGATACCTCGTAGGAGGAGAAATAAACAAAGTGAGCAGGTCCCATGGCTCCATAGACAATATCCCGCAGTACAGAGCCGATGGTCCTTCCGTTTGGGTTACTATGCGCAAAGCCTGCCGGATTCCAACGATAGGCTTTTGTGAATAGGAAACATCGTCAGGTGCTTGATGGTACCAGCAACTGTACTCGAAATCATCAACTGCCAGAACTGGAGATCTTGTTCCTGGAATTTACCTGCTATTGAAGCCTCCACGGTCATATTGGGATTGTTTAAAGCCATGAAGCTATGACGATACAAAACCTGAAGCTTAACCCACAAAACTCCGACCAGAGAATATGGGAGACGACGATTAAACACGCAGAATGGGGACAACTCTTGTCCATAGTGCGCTACATTTTCTTTCAGTTACCTAGTCCATTTGAATGTTCCTCTAAAATCTATTTTTTTCCAACTTGTTATTTATATTAATCAAACGCCAATTCCTATGTGTACCGTTGCAAAGTCTAGTAAGTGTAATGCATGTCTTTTAAGTTATAAGAAGGTTGGAAGGAACATAATTTTGTACAACTTTTACCATAATTTCTCGACTTCTCGACGACAGCATCATCAACACAAACCTGGAAAATATAATCTAAAATGACATAATAGAAAACCTGACAAAAACTATACGTTACAAACAATAAAGATAAGCAGGGTACCCTTGACGACAAAAAAAAAAAGATAAGCAGAGTACCCAAGAGTGTAAAACGTCTAAACCTTTGTCTTTTTTTCAGGCAGGGTCTGTATCGCCATTGAAATCCTGAAAGAAAGATTTGACCCCTTCATAAGTGGACCAACAGATTGCTGCTGCAGGAGCATGGAAGAGCATTCTCGGGAGCCATCCCCTTACAAGTCCTCTGTATCCGTCTTTTTTCACAATCGTTCTAAGTACATCACTTATCGAACTGCTAGTGAAGCGGTCACATCCACATACACCCTGCACATCACCACAGATAGTTGAGGCCATTTCACACATTTAAAGAGCAAAGAATCATGGACATAACTTATAATAACGTTGCTGTTTCTTAAACTCTATGTTAGGTCCTCCAAAAGAGATCTACGCTCTAGCAAGAAACACTACTGTTCCATTTGCAAAACTACGATGAATTAAAACATACATGCAGAGAATATACAAATATTATACACTTCAAGCTTAAGTAGAAAAAATACCACCTTTCGAGATTCTAAAGATTCTATACTTTGAGCTAACGAATGTTTGATCCTCATAAAATCACATTTGAAACAACACATTGAAAACAAAACTCCTAAACCCATAAATGCTACATCAATAAAAGGCGTGCCGCAGTAAGACCGAATTAATGATAGCTCATTTCCTACAACCATAAAACACACTCTACCTCAAAATATTACACACACAAACCAGAGAACACTGAAACATTGTATTGCTGGTTGAAACAGTGAAACCAAAGAACTGCTCTTAGATTCTTTCAAGGCTATGCGATTGTCAAAACTTTGAAAAGCTTAAACCGCAAGCAGAAAATTAAGCTGCAGCTCTAGCACATGATTACAATCTGCCAATAGTCTAATAGCTCTTTTTACAGAAACCATTATTCACAAAATACAACATCTATGATCTAACCACTCAAGTTAAAACAATCCATCTAAGAAGCCTTTGACCTTCACTTAGATTCGAAATCCTACACACATATACGAATTTGGAGACTAAAAGCATAATCTTAAGATGCAATCTGCAGCACTGCACACATCAAGAAGCAAAACACCTAATATCCATCATTTGTCACTAACAAAAGCGCAATCAATACTAGAGAGAAAGAATCATTCACCTGACATTGCAATTGCGTCTTGACAACGTCAAGCGGTGTAGTCACAGCAGCTGCCAATCCACCAGCAGCAGCTCCTGCAGTGGCATGAACCAACCAACCTTCCTCATCAGTGACTCTTTCCGGCGAAAACTCCATCAACCCCTTCTTAGCCGCCTCATAAGTCGCAAAATGAACAGCTGTAAAAGGAGCATTCATCAAAACCGTCGTCCTATAAGAAGCATAGAACGCACCAATCCCTTCCTCACGCATAACCCGCTTAACGCAATCCCAAACGCCTTTATAAGTCCCTTCACCCATCTGCAACCTCTGCTTCACCATATCCATTGGAGTAAAAACAGCATCGCTTGATACAGTAGCGAAGACGCCGGAGACCGCGTGCGCGACGGAATTGTTCGGATTTCCGGCGGATAAATACTTCTTCGATACCTCGTAGAAAGAGAAATAAACAGCGTGAGCTGGTCCAGCGCCGAGTCCCATAGCCCAAATCCCGCGGTAGAGAGCTGAAGGTCCTTCCTTTTGGATAATCGAACGGAAAGCTTGCCGGATTCCGACGGGTTTTAACGGACATGGTCGGAGGGCTTGCATATGGGTCTTCACAGTGTCGACGGGAAACATCGCCATGTGTTCGACGGAGCCAGCAATTGAACCTGCAACCATGAATTGCCAGAATCGGAGACCGTCATGAGCGATTTCCGGTCGAAAATCCGGTGTCTGAGAAATCTGCCGGAGATCAGGTTCGTGGAATTTGGGAGCGGTTGTAGCCTCCGTAGCCATTTAGGGAATAAACCGTAGATCGGGAATCCCTTGGCACTTAGCGGGGGGGGGGGGGGGGGGGGGGACGAAAACTTGAGTGAAAGTAAGGTTTTTTTTTTCCGGGAATAGTTGGAGCAAATGATAGATATCAAATCAAAATGTGAATAACCGACGAAGAGAGACGGGCGTGATGGGGAAATTGGTGTGGTGGACTACATTATCTCTTCTGCCTTGTCTTTTTTTTTAATCAGGTTTACCAAACCCTGTGCAGTGTCAGAGCTTTGATTCTTCCTCACTTCTTTTTCAGGAGGAAAATTCGAACCGGAACTCTCTATTAGACTCTTAGTAAAAAGAGATCGAGAGTTTTAATTTGTTCACATCTCACTATTATTATTATTATTATTATTATTATTTATTTTTTATTTTTTTCAATTTATGGAATCTAATGCTTATGAGAAAGGAGGAGATATTGGACACGGTTGCCTAGTTTTATGACGTAGTTTATTTCACTTGTATGAAAAGACGCCAGGAAATATTTACACATAAACATCTGATTAACAATTCTTGGATTAGTCTTGTTCAGTGATCAACATTACAAACAGTTTCAGCTCTTATTCGCTACATATGTACGATGCATGATTTACATACTGCCAAAGCCATCACCCAGTTCGTCGAGAAAGTTGTTCCTGAAATGTGCTCTCGAAGATCTTGTCAGCATTTCCGACCTCAAATCCATCACGTCGATGAGACTCTCGTATCTGCGTTTTGTAGGTTTCATAAGTGTCATATTTACAATGTTGGTACAGAAACTTGAATCAGCTTTACAACGAAGGGTTTCTCTAGGCAATGGGAAGTAGAAGATCTAATCGATTTACGGTAAGAATTTTATAAACTTGTTGAGGTTCAATCAGAATTGTCACTTACCTCGCTTTCGGGCACATTTTGGTACTGAGGGAGCACAAGGCGTTCAGCAAACTCAATGTATGAACAAGGGATAGATTTGATGACACCATCAGAGAACTTGAAAGAAAACAAATCTGCTACAGTTGAGCTTTGCAGCAGACCACCATCAGGGCTAACTGAAAAAGTGGAAAGATATGTGTCATTCTTTGTAAAACCCAATTGTAGCCTAAACCCCCGTCTCTAGTTTCTTTAGTTCCAAGAACTAAGATTAGTTAGCGAGTTTGATGATACTAAACCTTTAAGGACTCCTCCTTCTGTGTTCAATTTGAAACCTTTATCTTCCAGGAACTGATTGAGCTTCTTAATTTTGTTTAGATGAGATTGAAGCCGATGGACAGAAATGGTAACGTGGTTAAGTGCATAGCCATTGACAAGGGTCCATGCTGCGTATTCACTTTCCCTGTTGATCAATTAAACCCAACACATCCTCAGTTAGGAGTAAATACTCTGGCTTGATCAGGCAAAACCAGGAGAATTAAGATAATGTACTTAGCCAATTGCTGAAACTCAGAAGACAGAGGCTTTTCCCAAGTTAAAGTACCCAAAGCACTAGAGAGAGCAGCATACTTTTTCCCATTGGGCGATGCTTGAGTGTATTTTCTGATCACATCCTGAAAACAAGAGAAATTGCCTTCAAAGCTCATATCACAACAACCATCTAGGGTCAGACGGACTAACGACAGTAACATTACCTGAGTCTGCGAACTCATCTGGTCCACAAGGAGCTCTGAGATAAAAACTCTTGGTAAAGGCCCATTAACGCCGCTTCCACCGGGAATAGCAGAAACATCAGGAGGTGCAAACCACAAAGCTCTAAGCTTTTTAGCCGGAAATTTGAGCTCATCCATGGGAGTATACCCATAATCAAGGAAAAAGCTTGCAAGCGAGTCAATCCCATAACCACCAATCTAACATATTTCCAGAGACAGAGACCACTAGTGAGTACCTTAACTTTGTTAAACTGTACTTAGTGAAGCTGTACGATCCAGTTATTTGAAGCAGCCAAAAAGATGGATTCAAGAAATTATACCCCAAACGTTCTGAAAGCGAGGTGATCATAGCAAAGTTGGTCGTCATCAACGGATCTGACAAGTTCCAAGACGGATTTAGGAGTAGGGTTTCGATTTAGGTAAACCGTTTCCATTTGCCCTAAGACACTCCTGAAGAAAGACTCAGTAACCTGATCATGTGTAAATCAAGAAACCAAACAATTTAGGTATATTATCAAGAAGACTGAAAAGATTCAAGTATGCGAATAATACACTATCCGCATATTTGTCTATGTGCTTTTGATCACGATTACAGAGATATAAACAAGAAGAGTGGACCTGCGAAGACGGTCCGCGAGAAACAGTGTTTGATGACATCGAGGAGCCTCCCGAAGTAGCGACTACGGAGATATTGCGATTACCGGCGGAGGGAAGCCGAATAAGAGATCCAGCAGGGAAGGAAACAGAGAGTGTTGATCGTAACGAAGAAGGAAAAGAGTGGTGGAGAGAGGCTTTAATGGCGGAGGAGTGGAGTGAAAACATTGGTAGAGAGATGAGGAGATGGTTGGTTTTCTCGCGGGGCCGGAAAGAGTTTGAAACTGAGAAAGCTCCGATTAGATATTTATTACTGGAGCTTACGTGTCCGTCTTCTTCTCTCACTGAGACGTGTCGTGTCGAATGTATAACATATCATCGGATGAGACGTGGCGCGATTATCACTCGGATTTTTTATTTTCTTTTGCATTAATTAAGCTAAAATTATTTTATTGGATTATTTGTAACTTTTTTATTTTCTAGGGAAAAATAAAAACAATGAGGTTTCTGACTCTGTTATAGAATTATACAATATTATAAAATTCGTTATAGACGCTCACTAGAAAATTAATGTTTAAATAAATTAATAAATTCTGTGATCTAAACGTTAATAAATTATTAACATAATTTTTAAATATTTTTATACTTATATGTTAATCCTAAGCAAAGGAAAAATTATTAAGTATGTAAACTCACATAGATTGTTATGATTCCAGTCTCATGTCCAAAAGATTAGTAGCTTTCGGTGCAAACATATGTGGTGAACCTTTTTTTAGCCTTAGGGTCTCACCAATTCGACAAAGACTTGCCATATGCGTCCTCTCCATGTGTAATCACTAATCTTCAACCCTTTACTCAAAAGATATTATGCATCTCTCTTTTTTGCCAATAAGATATTTTCATTTCGATTTGAAAAAGTTGTAAAAGTCGATAACCATATCTCAATATAATAGTTAGAAAAAAAAAGACAACAAAGGTTGGAGATATTTTTCTTCCAGATATTTTCTCCCTTTTTAAGTGTCTCTTTTCACGAACCAACCCTACAAATAATTCAAAAGATTTCCGTTGCAAGAAAACTCGTAAGAAAAATATACAGTTAGGCTTCTCTAGCACAAAATTAACTATTGTTAGTTAAAAATGAGTTTAGGCTAAAGATGAAGAAGGAAGAAGAGAGATATACCTTGAAACGAGGTCGTTTATCAGGGTTGAGTTTTCGGACTTGATACTTAGAGAAGAGCCTACTTTGTCTCTTATCTTTGTACCTTAACACACTTGCTTCTCTTCTCATGTTTCTTTCTTCCTCGATCACTGGCACTTCTCCCCTCTGCATACACTCTATATCATTAATATTGATTAATACTAATCATAACTTGCTTAACAAGCAAGAGATTCACACTAACTAACATAAACGACATTGGCCGGAGTTAGTGTATCTGTCCACACAGGTTGCTGGCGATCAGACCAAGCATCAATAACTTCTTGATGGTTCAGATTCAGCTTCAGACCCAACTCTTTGTCTTCATAATTCTTCCACGACTTCTCCCATAATCGGAAACTTGAGCCTTCTTGTTCAGTACTCAATCGTTTTTGTTTTTCCCCTACATCTTCATGTTCGTCTTCTTCTTCCCAGAAATCCCAGGTGAATTCATGAGAGCAGCTTAAATTTCCAATGGTGATGTCGAAAATGCGGTCAAAATCATCCGTAAGAGCATTAATGGACTCGAAGGTTGAAGAAAGTTGATGATCCTCTTCTGCTTCTTCTTTCTTCGGTAACCTTTGTGTATCCATATATGTCTTATCCTTTCCTCTGTTTTTTTCCTTCACTCTTATATTTTCTCTTCTTAAATTCGTCAGTCACCATACGAAAGTTATATATAAACACGTTATTTACAATTGATACGATGTGGCATCTTATCCCAAAAGTGATGGAATAACCCCAAGCTGATTGGTTTTGCAAGTCCAGCAACCCATTTGTGGGACCTCTCTTACTGGTCCTTTGGCTCTCACTAGAGACCATTCCAGCCTCTTTTTCATCTTTAGACTATTAGCCGAGTCCTAGTCTCCTAAGAGCTAGGAGAGAGCTATAATAAGTATTCAAAATCTCTACGGAAACACGTGTGTAGCATATATATGACATGAAAATATCGCAATATCACTAAGAAGAGAATACAATTCTTACATCATGATGAAGAAGAATGGAAGACTGAGATACATACATCACTCCAGTTATAATTGGTAACTGATTTTATTAGTCCATTCTTAAACGGTTGATTTTCTCATAAAAGGCATCGATGGGATTAAGCTTGTTCTGTTCTTCTCTGAACAAACTGTGATCTTTAGTAACATCTAAGTAGTTATGTTTATTCGAAAGCTGACCTGTATTTCAATGAACATGAAGCAGAAAAAGGGCAGTAAAGTTTCCAGCCTCTCAATTGCATCAAACACAGCTTGAATCTGGCTCTAGATCTTGGATTATCTGAATGCTACGGAGCTCTTCCAACATTCGTTGGTTACGCTTCTTGATTCCTTCTCTAAACATATTGCTACCAGTGCAGTCTAGATTTTTAGTGTGTTGGGTCAGTCTGCTTCTTATCCTGAGTTCCTTGCTCCTCAGGTACTCTGCACCTTGTGTCTGAACTGTTTGTGAATTGAGAATTACTCAGAACAATAAGATACATTTTAACAAACACTATCAATATTCCTATCCCTTCTGATGGATCCACACAATAGTTGGTAGAATCAGTTTATATATCATCAACCAGGATTCCAAGATCATAATGTACAACTCAATGGATTTTCTAATACATAACAGTTACATTTACAATGAAGGCTTAGGAGTATAAAAAAAATCATAACTACATTCCATGTCTGAATTCACGCAGATACCATGATATTAAAGGAAAGGGAGGTTGCGATTTAAACGCTTTTAGCTTGAGAGAATTTAAGACCAATATCTCTTCAAACAAAACCAGTTGAATGTGACGACGAAAGCAATCAAATTGTAGTCAGAATTCTGTTCTAAGCTATGCACTTTAAAGAACACACCGTGATAATGAAATACCTGAATGTGAAGATGATAAGAAGGCAGCTGAATCCCTTAGTCTCCTTACTCCATCAGCAGCATCCAAAACATCAGAATACTCCTCTGAGTTTGGTTCAATAAGATTATCCCTCTTAAGGCTCAATAGCGCATAATCAGAAGCCTACGTCAGCACAACAATGTCATACCATCATAGTAAGGATTAGTCAAATGCAAAAGAAGCAGATATACTCACACCATCGCTAAAAGCAACGAGCTGATATGAGTAATTACCTTTCCTGCAATAGAAGGGAATCCATTTTCCATAGACTGGACTGCAAATTTGGTCCATTCTGAATGTGAAACCGTTAACCACAAACAGCTAGGGGACTTGAGCTCCCGCAAAGTTAATGCCTCATACCTCATAGCCAAACAACTCTAATCAAGATATAACAACACGAAATACATAAGGCAAAGCTAAGAAAAGATTCCAAATCAAATTGGCAAAAAGACTAAGCAAACAGATGCTCAAAGATATTCAAATTTACAAGGACATGAGACGAACCTCCATATCACCGATAAGAGCAAAAGCACGAGCGAAGAATTCAAGTACGGAGAGTTTCACAACGACGGATTCTCCGGTGAGCTCACCGAATATAGCAGCTGATTCAGATCTCATGAAATCTCCCAATCGGGATCTAATTTCGGAAAACGATTTCACATTCATTGCAATCAGAGACAATTCGAGAATCCGAAGAGATTCTTCGTCGAACCTGCAAAATCAGTGAGAAGGAAGCTCACAAAGGGGAAATTGAAATATTCAGGTGATTCGGAGAAACGAAGAACCTTCTGTCTTGAATCCGACTGATAAAAAGATAAGTCTGATCAGCGACCATCGAGGCCGACATTTTTTCCAGAGAGAAATTGGCGGGTCAAATCGTTTCCGGTGGTTCGAATTTTTCAGTGTGCCCTTTGATTTGAAATTTATGGCGCATCTTAATTGTTTTTTTGACGGCGCATTTTAAGAACTCATTGGAAGCGATTGGCCAGGGGCCGTGAGCAAAATTTGGATAACATTCAGCCCATTCGTATTTAAGGCCCATTATTTTAAAACGGTGTCGTCTCCTTCTTAGTTTGTTACCTCCGCCAGTGATAAAGCATTCACGTATTAGGGTTTTTTAGTTTTGTGGTTTTGTCTCCGTTTTCTGAAGGCAACTGCTAATTTCTTCCAACCGGACGATTCGGACAAAAATGGTGAAAGGACGCCAAGGAGAGCGTGTCAGGTAATTATCGAATTGTTTCTTTTACTTTCTCTGATTCAATCTCTTCTTAAACTTCAGATTGCTACTGAAATTGCTGCATCATTTACTGTTTTACCCTTTTTGTTAGATCTCGCTTTGTTGGGTTTTGGCAGCTGATTTGCCAATGTAGTATTGATCTCTTGTTACCCATTGTTTCTCCATGTTAGGCTTAACTAAGTTTTTGCTTCACTCAATTTTGTTTTTCTGTGATGCAGACTCTATGTAAGGGGAACTGTACTTGGCTACAAAAGGTGCGCCATTATTCATATAATTCATTATTTTTATTTTTGATCTCACTCGTACAAATAGTGAATCTTGGTTGATATTGCTGGTTAAATATACCTATCACCTTACATTAGTTGCTTATAGAATTGAAATGCTTCTAATTCCTGACAAAACAGAAGCACTTGTGCACTTATATCCATGTATTTTGATTCCGAACTTAAATAGTTATATCGGGAATAACATTAGCAAACAATCTTGATTTTGCTTATTGTTATTATCCCAAAACAGTTATTATAGTTACAATCAAAACAATCTACCATTAACCGTCTGACAGGTTGCGAAGTGGTGTTATTTCTGTTTTGTATATTGTCAGAATTGTGTCCTTAAAAGATGTGTTATGGTATATGTGTAGGTCGAAGTCGAACCAGTATCCAAACACATCCCTAATCCAAATCGAAGGCGTTAACACCACGGAGGAAGTGGCATGGTACAAAGGTAAACAAATGGCTTACATCTACAAAGCTAAGACCAAGAAGGACGGTAGTCACTACCGATGCATTTGGGGCAAAGTCACAAGGCCTCATGGTAACAGCGGTGTGGTTAGAGCCAAATTCACATCAAACTTGCCTCCTAAATCAATGGTAAACCAAATCATTTTTCATTTTATATGTTTTTTGAATTATGTTGTTTTCACTTCCCTAGCTCCAAATTGTGTTTTGAGTTTTAATATGGTGGTTGATTGTTTTCGCAGGGAGCTCGAGTTCGAGTGTTCATGTATCCGAGTAACATCTAAAGCTTTGTGTACTCGTCAACTGTTTTTTGTCTGCAAGTCTTTGTTAATGGACCTTTAAATGTTTGACTCTTATCTTGAAGTTTTGGAAGACCAATTTTAATCGAGTCTTAGATACGAGTTTACTATCTACTCAAATTTGCTAAGCCTGAGTTTAGGAAACGACCGTCCACCGATCCGATCTACCAAGCACAGGATTTTACAGTTACCAATTTCGAAACATTTTTGCTAATTACTAGACAATATTTAGTGAGACACGTGTCTTTGTAAGCTACACGTGTCTTTAATTTAATGATTGGTACCATACCTATGAAGCATGACGTTGTAAAAGTAAGCGGGTATAAATGTATGCAGATATATTATTGAATGGTCTTCAAATAACAAGGCGACGACACCTAACCTTGTGTTTTCATTCATGGCGTCGATGCCGAGCAAGCTTCTTCTTCTCGTAGTCTGCTACGTTATTCTTCTCTCCTTAGCATCATCATCTGAAATTTCTAAAATATCTCTTCCATCTTCGTCGCTGAAAGTCTCGGTGGGCTTGTACTACGAGTCTCTCTGTCCGTACTGTTCTTCCTTCATAGTCAATCACCTCGTGAAGCTTTTCGAAGATGATCTCATACCAATCGTCGATCTCCATCTGTCTCCGTGGGGCAATACCAAGCTCCGTCCCGATAACGTCACTGCCGTTTGCCAGGTCCTGCTTTGCTTCTTTGTTTTCTCCAATTCGCGAAATCGATGTTTCCGATTCGATTAGATTAAGCTTTGACTTTATGGTTGGGAAGAAATCATGAGAGAATCGGCTTTTCCTTATCTGAAATATGATTTTCTTTGCATCTGAGGTTGACAAATTGGGCTTCTAGTTCTCTCCAATCGAAGCAGTATTGTGAGCGATTACATGAATCTTGTCGCTATTTGTTGCAGCATGGAGCATTTGAATGCTTATTGGATACCGTAGAAGCATGTGCAATTGATGCTTGGCCTGAATTGGTAAGTGCGATACTGAGATCTGATTGTCATATACTTGGTTGTGAGATAAGTAGGATTGTCACTTTCGTTGCAGAGTGATCATTTCCCGTTCATCTACTGTATCGAGAGTTTGGTGACTAAACACAAGTACGAAGAATGGGAGACGTGTTATGAGAAGCTCAATCTGAACTCAAAACCTGTTGCTAATTGCCTCAGCAGTGGACATGGAAATAAGGTTTCTAGTCCCTTCCCTTTGTGTGTAGCTTGCTTTAAGTGTTCTTACTTGCTTCGCGCATTGTTATTGCTGATTACCATTTTTTAGCATTGCAATGTTAGATTCCTTTATTTTTTGTTATACCATTTTGCAATGGTGTTGTCTGATTGAGCAAAGAATATAGAGTAATGTCTGTTTTGAAGCTTCTGGGTTATATAATTCACAGACATGTTCATTCCTTTTTTTTTTTTTTTTTTTTTTGCTGCAGCTTGAGTTGCACTATGCTGCAGAAACGAAAGCACTTCAGCCTCCTCATAAATATGTGCCCTGGGTAGTCGTGGATGGTCAGCCACTTTATGAGGTTCGTTTAGTATGCTTCTTTCCAAAATCTCATCAAGTACTGAATTCTTACTAGAGATAATCCGCGCTCTCTTACTCATTGTGCGTGAATGATCTCGCTATAATTCTTCAGTCATCAGTCATTGAGACATGATTTCCGTTCATTCCCGCAGATTGATATAGGCTTTGATTAGTCACTTTAGATTTAGTCTCTTTAGGTAGTGGGGTGGGATCATCTTCAACCCATATATTTTTTCAGAGCCTTATCCACGAATGTCAATTCTAGTTACCTAATCTTTTAAGACATGTGTTATATGGTATCATAGGCTGGACACAAAGGTTGAATGCTCTGTAAAAAAAAACTATTGGTCAATGGGAACAGAAGTTCTCTATATGTTTTTGTGCTCGATGTTTCTTGACTTTGAACTATGCTCATTGTCTTAACTTTTCCTTACTACAGGACTATGAAAACTATATAAGTTACATCTGCAAGGCTTACAAAGGTAATAAAGTGCCTGGCGCGTGCGCCAAATATTCGTCCGGCAACTTCATTCACACTGTCAAATTGAAACGCTTCCCTCTGGTTTGCCGGAAAGGAGTTAGTAAGATGTGGGATGTGCTGGAACGTATCAAAAACGTCGACATCAATGGTCTGCTATAAAGGCTTCCTGTTTCTTTTACCTATGTAACAAGATACCTTAAAAGCTATCCAGATTCTGAAACTTGACGATTATGTATGATCTATATATCAGAATGTATGTTTGTTGGGTTGTGACAGACTTTTGAAGAATCACAGGAATCGTAAATATTTATTTTGTTAAATACTAGACTAGTTGGAAAAAATAAAACAGACAACAATGCAGTAATTGAGATAAAATCGATTTCGGTCGAAAAATTAAAAATTATTTATGAAAGAACATAATTAAGTAAACAATTCGGTTACAAATAAGGCACATTTCAATATGTTGGGTCCCTGGGGTAACCATCTGACTGGGTCCAAACCGGTTAAGATGGGATGCAATTAATGTTTGCGATCAGATTGGGACTGTCTTAGTCTCATATCATAAGCATACAACATGCGATATTATGATTGCATACTTTGACCTTTATGAATTATGACTACTTATAATTTATAATACATGTTCCAGATTTAAGAAAATCCGTGGTATGTAGACAGCAATATGGATGGATATTTCAGATTAAACTCGGTTTAGACGGTTTTTGGTTTGTTTATATGGTTCGGTTAAGTTGTATACTAAGACAAAACAAGTTTCCTCTCCTCTCCTCTATTCGGCTACATCAATTTTTTGCTTGATTTAATACAATTCTCTTTAAATTAGCCAAGACAAATATTTTATTGTTTTGTTTTGTTGAAGAAGTATTTTTTTGTTGGGCTGAGTTCAAACAGTCATACAAACTTATCAGTAGGAGAGGATATGATGAGGGTTGAAGATGAAACAGTACTCTGAGGACCGTGACCCACTACTCGCTTCGACGTTGACCATAACACCAATCTCACAATCGATAGTTATTATAACTCAAACGTAAATAACAATCCAGGCCTTACAGTTTTCTTTTTCTGATTCAAACGATTTGACATTAAGAAAAAACTTTCCTCATACGGATAATACACTAACTATGATTGGACTTTTACAGAACTGAATATTTAAGCCTAGATTTTGGGTTATTAATCAATTTTGTCTCCTGTGATTATACATCGATGTATAGAAAAATACCATTTTTAATCTGAACACTGCCGCATTCATCCGATAACTATAAAAGAAAATTCAAAAATTTATAACATTTTAATCACCATAACTTCTTACAACTAATTTCGAAAGACGTTTGTGAAACTTGAAAGAGAATTATGGTACTTTTTCAAAACAAAATTAAATTGATATTTGTTCTTTGCTAAAAGAAAAAAAAATCCTTTCTCGACACGAGGTCCGTTGGGCAAGGATAGTGTTAAACCATGCATATTACATGATATATCTGCCATGAACACGTCGATTGCTGATTTTGGGTTAGCCGACTCATGGGTCCATATATTGCTGTATATTTGTAGTGTCGATCAAAATGAAATGTAATTAATGTAGCTAATTGGTTACAACCGTTCAGATACATATAATCATAATTATAATAGAATAAAATAATTTGGCTGGCTGCTGGCTCGTCTTTATCAAAGCCCATGTGGTGATTACGTCTTGCCCCAAACGAAAACAGTACAAAATATATCTGGTTCAAATATGATGGTTCTCCAGAAAAATCGTAAAATGGTAATAATGCCATATATCTCGAGACAACTTATCGTTTGAAATAATTAATATTATAATCACTTTATAAAATAGAATCTCTATAAATTAATATTTTCTATAAATTAATAAATATTCTGATCCCGATATTATTAGTTTATAAAGATTCAACTGTATATATATGAAAAAGTGTAAAACTCCATTAGTTAATGGACATTATTACAGTTGCTAGAATTTTTTTTAACACTAAATTTAATCATTGAACTGTAAAATATAAATTTATAGAATTCGATTAGCACTCCTAAATACGAATATGATAGTCCCTAAGATAAGGGGTTAAGGGAGTACAAACTGAGAAAAAATAACGTATACGATTTTAACCAACAGACAAGGCAAGCACCTAAGCTAAGGGGTTAAAAGGTAAAAAGGGTTGAAGAACACACGTGTGGTAATGACACGTATTAGAACACAGTGAACACGAGGCCTCATGTCGGTCGGAAATAGTGGCAAACAATACTGTCTCACGAGTCACGATCTTGTTCTGTTCATATGACTTTTACCATCTTTTCACGGTTATTTACGTACACGTGCGTCTGTACGTATATGAAAGCACATACGTACATAATAAAAATGCCAACCAATATATTTGATCGATTAAAAAGTTTAACTAGAGATTTTTTTTTTAACTAGAGATATTGAGTTTGTTTTTATGTTTTAATTTTAAAAGATAATACCAAAAAGACAATTAAAATGGCAGCCCAAGACCAATATCGATTGAGTAGAAGCAATTACACAAAACAATTCGGGATATTGAGTTGTTTGGCAATTATTTACCCAAATCTTGAAAGGGAAGTATTTAGATTTTCATTTTTTAAAATAACGTCGTTTACATGCATGTACCGTGTAAATAATTTTAAGAAAATAACTTTTTTTTTAAAATGATTTTTAGAAAAGAAAGCATTAGAAGTTCTAATCGAATTCTATGAATTTATAACTAAATGTAATTCAGAACTCGTTTATGTACGTAGACACGCAAATGTAATAGGAGGCATTGTTGAGAATATACGGGTTTCTAACTTTCTAGACGTCTATTTTAGTCCGGTTTAAAGTATTTGCTTGAAAAAACGATTGTGGGATTAGTAAAGATTACATTATCTTCAAGCAAATAATGATCAAAATAGTCATCGATGTGTGATTGTATACGTACGTACCCAGAGTCGGCTCTGATAATTACAGACCCAGAAGCAAAAAAAAAAAATTTGGTCTATTATCAATCAATTAAAAAAAACTGTGTAAAAGAATAAAAATACATCTTCAAGAATCAAATTCAGAACTTCATTTACCCCACTTACGGTTGTTACCAACAAAGCTAGTTACTAATTTATAGTAAAAATTGGCCCTTAAAAGTAATAAACCTTCTCCGGCCCCAAGCATATGTTTCATTGACTTCTTTTCAGGCCGGCACTGTACGTACCTTTACGTACACACACAAACTAACGTGTATATATTGCAAGCTGAAAACAACCCACCTCTTCCTTCAGTTGATCTTTAGTCTAATCCATCTTCTTCTTCGCTGATCTCTGAACTCTTCATGAAACATTCAAATCAAATATCATGATTGTTTACGTGATATACCGTTTGATCAGAAAAGTAAGATCTGCATAATTCTTATAGAAAATAGATTATATGACAAAAAAAACATTCAAAATAAATTAAATATCATGATTGTTCAGATGATAACGTTTGACGAAAATTAAGATTTGCAAGTCAATTCATATAGAAATATAATGTATGAAAAAGAAGCAGCAGCGCTAGTCCTTAAAAGTGTGTGTGTGTGTGTGGTCAGCATTATATAAGAATTCAAACTACAAGAACTTAATGCATCAGAGATCCACTGAACTAATAAAACAATATCTCCGTTATCCGTCTTAATATATTTTCACGATCAACTCAAAAAAATTAATAACTCGTTTAAACGGAACAAAAGAAGGTGAAGTGAGTTCATGATCATACATATATATATATATAAGCATATATTATTAATCAAGAAAACTATAATAATAATATATAAAATCATCTAAGGCGGTACAGCCTCGGGGACAGACGGAGCACCGCCGTTACAACCGTCTCCGTCACTTTGTCTCGAGGAAGCGACGTCAACTCTAACGGTGGTGACAGTTGGTGGTCGTTTCCGTTTCTTTTTCTCGAAGGGAATCCCACGGGCCTTGGCCTGACTTTCTCTGACTTCCCTCAAGTAAATCCTGACCGCACGTGCGGCGAATGGGTTTGAATCCGGCCGTCCACCGTTTTCCTCGTAGGCAGCTCTTAACCGTCCGATCAAAGCATCGAGAGATCCCCAGGCTTGCTTGAGAGGACAGGCACAAGGAGATGGCGGTTGCTGATGGCCGAAGTAAGGACAAGCCGCCACGTGGACTTTAGTCTTACCGAACTGGTCGAGGTACTTGAGAAATTCGATCACGTGTGCTCCGCTGCACCGTGACAACGCCAGAGGTGGCTTGTGGTTCTTGAGGTACTGCAAGAACGTGTTCCAGTCCCGTCGCTTCTGAGACTCGTACCTGCTAAGCGTCGCCGGTGGTGAAGAGACGAAGGATGGACCCGGGTCGTCTCCGTTAACCGGGTTGGGTCTTTGTGACCCAGAATCCGCCGATTCCATTCAAATTAGGGTTTCTTTTTGTGCTTTGAGAGAGAATTTTATTTATCGTCGATTTTGAGAGTAGAGCGGATCGATAATTTAGTGTTTAGTTAAAAGAGAGAGAGAGAAAGAGCGGATCGATAATTTTTGAGGTTTTATATATTTAATTTTCAAAACAGACAAAAAAAAAAGAAGAAGGGAAAACAGAGTTTTTTTGGATGAATGGTGTGAATTGTGAAAGAAGTAGACAATGTAGAAAGAAGAGTGGAAAATAGAAATGTAAGAAACTAATCACGTGGTCATGGCCCTACTCACAGGCCACTTGACACTTTTTACTATTGTATTTAGGTCAAGTGGGCCTCTGCACACATCTTTTAATTTTTGTTTATTATACCACTATTATTAGGGGAAATCATTTTATTTATTTTCTGTTAATTTGCATTCATCAATTGGAATTATCAGGGGAAATTATTTTCTTAAGCTATTGGAATTTTAAACCAATCACGCACTAGTAAGCGTTCATAGAAGACAGATCTGAAAGTTGTCTTTTTATTTTTGTAATTTAATTGTTGGTTTACATCTATATAATGATTTGTTGTTCTTGGTTTTTCGATAATGAGCTTCGTTTTGTTAATAGATATTTACTGTAGATGTGTGATGAGATAGACAATACGTCGTCAACCCTTGAAAATAACAAAAACCGAATGCTATTGTGTCCCTCCCCAAGCTTTCCGAATCCAAAATTTGGATAGTCAAATTGAGGGCGTTGCATCTGTCAAATACGTATAGGTTAAAGATGTCAATATCGGTTAGACGATACGGGTGGATTATACTCATATTATGTTATGTTTTACAAAATTACCATAAAAATTTTAAATTCCAAAAATATTACAAATTTAGGTTTAAGAAGAGTTTGAAATTTTTGACGAGGGGTTATAAAATTCTTGGTAACTTTTCTAAACCTGAAATTTTGATGATTTTAGAAACCTTTAAATTTGTGGCATAATGTGGATGAACTAATTAAATTTGTTTTTGAATTTTTGTTTTGGTATTTCTCTAAATTTTAGTCACAATAAACACTTCTATACAATAATATAAACATCGTAATTTTTCCATTTTAAATATGTATGTAGTCCTATATAACTTTTTCCTATCAAATTGCTTGTATTTTGAGAAAAGAAAGAGATGAAGGGTTTTCTGATAAAACCAACACACTGATTTAGTCTCGTGGATTGAGAATTTATCATTAAAAAACAAAACCATATGCATGTTGTTTGATATATGATATTATGTGCCACAATTATAGAATATTTTTTTTATATTTTCATTTTTAACGAGTTAGCTATTATTAGGTGGTCGTTAACATATCAAATCCTATGTTTAAAAAGATTAAAATCGAATACTCACAGTCTTTAGTTTCTAAATCTCGATCGGTTAAAATAGTGCTCCAAATCAAAAGGTAGGAGAGTAAGTGATTCCCAAAACGGATTCATTTTCGATCTAAAATTTTTTAGTTAGCAAACGACGTTCAATGGTTTATTTTTTCTGTTTTACGGCAACACGGACTTCGCTCGTTCAAGAACGCATCTGATTACTTATTAAAAGATGGACCACTTTGTAGACTGGTATCAATGAAATGACTAGTTATTTGGAATCTGACAAAACATAAAAGTTCGAAAATTCAGAGTCGAGTACACCTCCACCATCCAAATACAGAAAAACCAAACTATTTGGCCCCACCCTGCACTACATATGCGTGCGTGTGCTTGAAAGTTGTAAGTTTTCTTGCAATTTTTTATATGTTAAATTTTGTTTAGGAAACTTATAGAAGTCACATAGACATCTCAGTTACCTTGTACCCGTTTTTTTTTACAGGTTCCAAAAGTATGAGACATTCAGGACGGGACTGGTTGAGCCATAGGTTTTTTCAGGCCATACTGATTGGTTCTTCCGTTTACCCTAACCCTGGTAATATATACATATATATATATATATATATTATGTTATTGATAATGGGCATAAAAATATATATTTTTGCTAATGGATTTTTTTCTATTTTCTCAAATTTATTAATACTGCACGATCACACCGAAATTTATAAAAGAATCAGGTATGACTAAAACTTGGACATAGTTTTACAACTCAGCCAGGGGAGAAAAATGAACTACAAAAGCCATCATTTTGTTCAAAATAGATGAAAATTTTGCAAACCCTTGCTATTTTATGAAAACAACACGCTAGTAAACTAGAAAAATATCAATGGTGTTGACACAACAGTTTAGGATCGGTTGTAATAAGCACAATGTATTTCCGAATATCGTGTTATTACTACTTGTAAATGTGTTTTTCTTTAACATGTAAGTCGAGATGTTACGTTTTTAAAAAAACCCGTGAGCCAAAACAGAAGGGTTTCAGTACCCAGTAGGTCAAACTAGCATGAAAACCCTTTTGTTTTTTGTTATTACTCAAACTAAATGATTCTTTGTCATATATGACATCATGAGTTATATATATATATATCCATGTATGTACCCCCCACATATTATAATCAAACATACGCGCATAATTATGGCCACCTATTTTCTCAGTGTATATTGTTGTTTGTTTGTTTGTTTCATCCAGTTAACAACTCAATTAGGTACTGTCCTTTTGAATATTTACACAATATCATGGTATGCCCATTGACAGGACGTCGTGACATTTATATATGAATTTTAAAAAAAAGAATCGGAATACACTACGTTAATTATCAAGAAATGCAAGAATGACAACGTTATTTAGGGTACTGTTCTATTTATAGGAAAACTTTGGCTGAAAAACTTTTTATTTAGGGTCTCGCGGGACACTAGTATACTGGAAAAGGTAACAATTTTCGTTTTGGTATTACATGAGTTATATAGAAGTAATGTTATTTCTACACCCAAATAATATTGAATGCATATCTTTTAGAAGTCTCGAACTGTATCTGTATGCCGTAAATCGTTTCTGTTTATTCCAATTTTTTTTTGCTAGATGGCTATATGAGAATTTTAATCCTTTAACATGCGATGACAAAAATTTAAATAAGTAAGGTGTTTGTTATACGTTATTCAAACTAATTATGATATCATGTAAAAGTAAATACATTTGTTAAAAATACTCGCGAATTTTCATGTTATTTATAAAAACACGCCCAATAATTAATTTAATATATTTAGAAAATTTTCATCCGTCTTTATTTGCAAATAAATAACCATCCAGAGTACTCTTTATCTACGACAATAATTCAAAACCAGAATATGTTGAGAAAATAAAAGAAAAAAAACGATCGGGATCCGATGCCTATTTTGTCTACCACTATGATAATTAAGGAGGCGATGGAAGTCAATGTTGCAGCCCCCACAATGTGATTATGAATAAATAAAATACGAATAAATGATAAAATAAAATTCAAATTATTGGTTGGTGACTTGGTGCTTACGACCCACCACCCACACACATCAATAGCTTTAAAACGACTATTCAATCTCATTTGTTGCCTGGTGGATCAAACGATCGATCATCCCGAAACCTTTCACTACTGCTCTAAAAAATGCTTATATGAGGCTCATTTTTGTTTCTTTGATTTTTGCAAGGCCTAGCTAGTTTCTCTTGCAAAAATTATATCCATTAAAAAAAACATACTTTTTACCCAAAATTTTTTTTTATCACAAGTGTCCGTTGGGAAATCAGATTCTTGCTTCATACAATTGCGCTCAAAGGATCTCTACGACAATAAGATTAATGTCATTGTCATAGGATCTATATAACAATATTAATATGTTATATTCATAGCATCAACGCAAACGGTCCCGTAGCTCAGTTGGTTAGAGCGTTGGTCTTATGAGCCGAAGGTCGCGGGTTCGAGCCCCGCCGGGACCATATTTTGAGAGTACATTTGGCTTTTTGTAACGAGGCGACGACTATCACTCGCCCATAACCATTTTTTTCATATATTTGTCATTGATATTGTAAGCTTTCTACACACGTGTGTCAACATAGTTTCTAACCTTTTACTGATCGACAACGAGAAGGCAGAGTAATTTCATTCGTGTCTATAGTATTAAAATTAATTATTGTGAAGAAAATGTAACATTGAAATTACAGGACATTTGGGTGTAAATGAAAACTATTTGGTGGATAAATTAAGAACTGGGTTACCAAAATGCAACCCAGTGATATCTGCAGTCTTAACGGCAGAGCAAAGTAAAATTTAAAAACCTTTAAGATGAGAGTTGTTGAGATTTGTCGTAATCGTTGTTGTTTGAATTCAGTCCATGAGTTTGTAACGCTTCTCTTGCACACCAGAAACTCCCATCTGTATCTCTATGATAGTGTGAAGTGGCATCTGAAACATTCATAAATGGCAATGCTGTTATTATGTCTGCTGCTACATATTTAAAAGCTTATCACTTAAATGGTTCTTATCATACAATCATATTTTCTAATTCAGTTTACCTCAATCTGGGGTATTTCTTTTAGGGGACGATCCGCAAAATATGCATATAACGCTCTCAGAACAGCCTGCGTTAAAACCAACCATAAGAGGAAAATTGGAACTGAGTGACAAGTCAGAGGGTTCAACAACAACATTTGTATTTTTTTCTTCAAAATAGTACTGTTAAGCCTCCATAATTTGATCACGTGGACAATTTCTTCAAACTCCAGAGCTAAGGGTTTGACATTAATTTATAACCAGATCGTTTGAAGTATAACCTGGTGAGATATCACGACGACAGGAGCTCTTTGTCGTTCTAACTCAATGATCACAGGTTCAAGCCTGCATTGTCAAAGAAGCAATTTTTTCTTGATGTTTAGTTTATGACTGAATGTAGAAGAGGACGAGAGTAACATACCGTTGAATTACATCAAGATAGGACTCTCCACGAGGGTATCGGTATCGCAATTTGTCCTTTTTACGAGATCTGGAGTCATATGCACCACAAAATGAGTCAGAGAAGTCTGAGAGCTTATACCCTGCTTCAGGGTAGATATGGTTGTGCACTATAGCTTAGATACGCAATATAATAAGCTGTCCTTTGGTTTCTTCAATAATATGTAATTCGGATTCTTGGCTTTATGATGAGCAAAACTATAGAAACCAATAGAAAACAAATCTAGTTCTTTATCTAATTACAAATACAGAACATTTATCCAGCTTTGTTCATAGAATAGAAATCAGAACTGGTAATGCATTTTTACATGTACAGATTTGACTAAGTTACTTACTCGTACTCTTCTGGCATGTTCGTCTTTATCTCTTCATATGTCATCCCATCGCAAACTCCAGCATTGATCTCGTCCAGGGCACGCCATTGCACCTAAAATGAAAATATTAGAAATTGATTTCCTCACAGCAAAATATTTTACACCTCATGAGTTAGCAAGAAATTATGGCAGTAGGTAAACACCAACCTTGGGGAATCCAACAATCGAACTTGCTGTTAAATTTGTTCTCTGAAGTGTACTGGTCCAAATCTGAAGTGAAACAACGTCAATAAATATTAGCACATGATTAAAAACTTTCTGTTCCAGATCAACCAAGTATGCAACTGATTGATCACTTGTGAACACATAGGGAAAAAAGGTTTCAAGGATGAGTTCAATGCCTAGGTTGGTGTGCTAAGACTTATTCTTAATTCAGCCTATTTATACATTCTCATCCAAATAGTTATGGTCTTCCTTGATCCTGAGACACGTTCTATAACTGACCTGAGTTCACCCGAGGATATGTGTTTCGATCTAGAGTTAGAATCATTGGACGAAAAAGTTGAGGTAAGGAAGGAAATGATGCAGTGGCATGTCATTGTCCCACATTGACCAAGTAAGTTTCAGATATCGAATGTGTAACCTATAGCCTCCATTACAAACCAGCTATCATGGATAAGTTATACCAAGGATTGGAAACAAAAGGATTAGAGCTCGCGCAGGTTCAGTTCTTAGTACCAGAAATTTATATTGAATTCCTAAATTGTGATACGTGTTTCATTGTATCCAGGTTAGGCAACAAATTTTCTAAGAAACATTTTCAGTTCAACAAAATTCCTACACATTGTAGCTTGCTTGTGTTTGTGGTACTTACCGAAGCAGCCTTTTCAGATTTAAGTCGCTTTTCAACAAAGTTGGCAAGTTTCTTAGCGTAAAGTTTTCCAGATTCACTGCATTTCAAAGTTGCAAAAGGTTATCAGAAACAATTTTTTGCATTTAAACAAGAATTTTTTTTGGATCTAAGGTTAGCATATCATGCTGCAATCAACCAAAAAAAAATTGATCATACGAGGAAGAAAAAAAAAATTGATCATAGCAGCAAGACTTGTCAACCAATCTAGGGGATGAATTCATAGGGAAAACAGATGTGACGGGAAAGAAAAAAAAAACGAAACCATCAGTCATCAGCATTTGGAAGAACAGAGCAGACAAGTACCTTATTACGCTATCTCCTCCAATTCTGCCTCTAACATTATCCATGCTTTCTCCATGCCGAGTGAGTAGTATTGGTCGTGGAGTGAGATGTGTATTCACCTAGAAGAAAAATCAGCGCCTTCAAAAACTTTGATGCCGTGATCACTATAGGTTATTTTTATATAATTAGATGAGTGTTGAGTCTGTTGGCAACTGAGGGCACAGTGACCCATGTAGGTATATTACTTGTAAGCTGATTTTGCATGTTGCAAATAGATTAAATACGTGTAAATATAGAAAACAAGTAAAAGATATAGCCAATTCAATTCTGTATAACAGATTTGTACCAAGAAAAACACAATTCTTCCAGGAAGGTAACCACTAATATTGTTCACCTGCAATAAAAATAGAATAACAGTCATGAAGATTCAGATTAGAAGAAATAGCCATGTGAAACGCAAAATTCTTTAATAGAAACAGATAGAGACGTACTTGTATCTGACCACCATGCCCGCTGACCATATCAATCATTTTGATGTAAGAACCTTCTTCTACAGGCTCATAAACCTAGCGAGAAAGGGTAAGCTCAACATTTGAATCATGTACCAAGACAATGGTGCATCAAAGCTGAGTTAAATAAACTTGAAAAAGTAAATAGGACACGTTAGAAACTGCAGGTTTGTATACCGACCCTTTCATAATTAGCTAAACGATCTCTAAAGTCTCGTACTCCGGCTTCAAAATCCGTTCTGTGGAGTAGCATAAGCATTTAGTTGACAGGTGAAAGAGGTATACTAGGAAGAAAAACATAAGTTACTGAGAGAGCATCTTACTCTTCTGAATAGTCAGGACTTTGCTGGATTTTAAGACGTATGTTTCTTTCAATAATGCGCTCATCATTGCATAGTGTTTCCAGAAAAATGATCTGCATAAGAGATAAAAGGCAAATCAGTTACTGAGGATAATTCCAAATCCGATATTAGCTGAAGAAACATAGCGTACTTTCCAAAGAAGAATAACTGTACCATTATATGAGAAACAACATCACAGTATATCAAAGCTTCAGTACCTTACACTTTCCTTCAGCCATTTTCATCAACATATTCCGTCGAACTCGGGTGCTATTAGTCGCATCAAAGATTCCGACCTACAGCTAAAAACTATTTACAATGCAAGATATTAAAACCACGTCCTTACATCTAACCGAAAGATATTTACCTGACCACCTTCTTGCATCCAAGCTATCATGTCCTCCATTGCAAGTGCTGCTACCTAGTGGCATGTGATATATTAAAACTATGTGCAAAGAAGAAAATAAACAGAGTTCACATTGACCACTGAATCAAAAAAATCTCCTAATATGACGAATTTGATTTGGAAGTAAACGATTTAGACACAAATTAGAAGAGAATCGAAAAATGGCTAAACTAATTTATGCAAATTTTCACTTACCTCAGTCCGTGCCTCTACACCTTCAGGATTGTCAGCTCGGAAAAAATCAGCACTCTACAAAAGGCTCACTCGTTGTCCATCAAAAGTCATCCTAAAAGGATGACAGAAACTTATAAAATCTCGGTTTAGAAACCAAGCTTTACCTGGTTAACTCCATGTTTAAGCCGTCGATACTGCGAAGAAATGGAGCAATGATTGAGTCAATTTTCCGAACAAGCATTGAGTTATTACAGGAAACACTAAATAAAAATCAATCACTAATTGCAACAAAATAGCAAACCTTTCCAACATTAAAATGTTTAGTATCATGTCCCAGCCAGCGTAGATATCTTGTCAACTTTGCTGCAGTAAAAGTTTTTCCTCGAGCTGGCAAGCCAACCTAATACAATATGACACGAATGGTGTGAATCAGAACATTCACTCTCTTTTTTCATCCACGTTTATCATTTAAAGAAGATAGCCAGCCACAACAACATCCAGCTCTCAACAATCAAACGAGGAAACATAAGCTAAAAGACCTGCAGAAACTATAAACAACATCTATATGACTAAAATACCAGGACAATTGCTAGATGTCTATCTTCTTTCGGTCCAAGCATTTGATCAGCTACCGCTGCTGCGGCAACAGCTCCTGCAGCGGCTGGCATTGAATTCTAACAATTAAAACGGATAAAAGGGTGAGAACAATATTAAAAATCTTAAATTTCAGATAGCCCCACTGGAAGATAGAACTAGCTCAGGCCAAACCTTGATTTGCACTTCAGGTTTGGTATTGACCAAAAAAGAGCTTGCGCTAACAGATTTCACTAGCCTAGGGGAGCCAACACCACGATCAACAAAGAGTCCCCTTTGACCATCTTTCTGCGGAAAGGGAGACAATGTTCCCACTGACTTTGACTCAGCCTCTCCTGAAGCCGGATAAATATTCGAGGGATCGGGAACAATGACCTTCATTTCCTATGGGTGAGATGTATGCCAATGATTAAATAAGAAAGCCAAAAGTTAATTAATGCAGGATCTGCATCTACCATGCAATTAGTCAAAGTAGTACCTTTGCAGATGGAGATCCATCAACCCTAACACCAGAATCTTCAGAACTGTTAAATGCAGCATTTGCAGTATTGTCATTACGAAATGAACCAGATGCTGAAAGAGATCGTGGATTCTCTGCATTGTCAGCCGCATAAACAAGGGACGAATTCACAGAAGGTGCAGGAGCAGGAACCTCATAGTGCTCAAGATCAAGCTCCAAACTTTCTGAAGGACAATGCTGTAAGAAATCAAAGAAACTTTCATTTTTTGGATTGGTCAACACCTTTATTTCTTCCCATGCGACTTTTAGATTGATATAGGAAGTTGCACGCATAAATAGGCAGTAAATGGGAGGCCCAGGAAAATCATTCTTGTTGTTTTAGTTGACATAACCAAAACATAAGAGATAGATGGAAACTGCGGTAAAAATAAAGACGTAGAAGAACAAACTACCTCAACAGCTGTTGGATGAGGATTTATGCTGACATCAGGAGTTCCACGTATTGTAGAAGGCTGAAGGTTCTCCCTATAAGCTCTCCAACTAGCAGCGAGATCAAATGGTGAAACTCTGTCAGCTTTGATGAAAACTCGGAATTCAACAATCACATCACCTTCCAGCCTAAACAGCGCTAATCTAGCATCTCCTTGCAATGAACCACCAGTAAGAAGCCTGTTTTGACCCTCCTCCACTATACAAGGCGCATTTCTGTGCTTTGGCTTCAACAAGAACTTGAAATCCAAAGTCTCTATACACAAAACCAAAAACAAAAAGGTAATTCGGAAGCTTTTATAACATTGGCCTCTTCTAATATGCTAAACGAGTCCTCCAAATTGAGTTAATTCGCACAAAATAAACCAATACCGTGATCAGGAGGAACAACGAAGCTGAGCTCAGACATTGACGTAGATTCACGTTGCATCGGAAGCTATTAAGAAAATCGACAAAAAGAGGACGCAGAAACGCAATCAAATTTCAGATTGATGAATCGGAAGGACAAAGACGAAGAAAACATAAGTCAAACCGATGCTCACAGCTTTAGAAGGATCCCAGGAACCGATGAGAGGAAGAGAGCCGTAGACATGAGGAGTGAGCACGCCTTCAACCTTAGAGTTTTCCATTTTAAGTGAAACGAAGAGCTGACCCCCTCCGCCATTGGAATCATCGTCATCTTCCTCAGTATTTTTCGATGCACCCGACCCCATGGAAACCACCGTTTCTATTACTTTTTAGTTTTTTTTTATTTGAATTACTGAAGAAAAAGAGATGCGTATAACAGAAAGAGTCAAACGGATAAGAGATTTGAGGGAAAGAGAAGAAGCGAAGCAGCTCTTTATTTTTATTTTTTGCTTTCTTTCCTTTTTCCTTTTTCGGGAAATTTTCCGTTGTCCTCAGTGGCACATTGGGATAACCGGATAAGAGCAAATACGATGTAGTTGGGTCGGGTCGGGTTATTTTTTATTGGGCCTATGTTGCTGACTGGTGAGAAGCGTTGACTTTTGGGGTTTCTTTTTTATAGTGATCGGTTATCTCGTCACTTGGGTACATAAACATCAAACCCACTGAAATAAACTTTGGTCTTTTGAAAAACTCAGTTAGAAAAATTCGATGGTGATTAACGAAACTGGATTTTGAACCTATTATCACTCGATTCCTTGAAGAATTTATCCGAGGTTTGTTCTTTACTTCTTCTTCTGTTTGATCAACTTAAATCGAAACTAATATGGATTGCATTATTGGATAATGTGTTTGATTGGTGTTAATTTACACTGTATGTGCTTTAATATCTTCAGCAGTTTTTGTTATTCTTTCCCTGTGAATCACCTTAAATTATGACTGTTTTAGTATTGGTATCTTCAAGTTTCAATGCCAATCTCAGTTTCTGGATTTGAGTATGGGCTTTGTTACTAGTTGCATTAGAAAATTGGGATGAACAAGAACTAAGGCTTGAATAGTAGAATTAATTTAGCACTAGTTTCTTACATGTCTAATAAAAGGTAGATAACAACATGCTTCATTCTCTCATACGACACAAGTCTTTTATACTCAAAACCAACCCGGAATTTTTCAGAGATGTCAACAGTTATATACTTATCTTCTGTGTTCGCTACTAGTCATCTTCTTCAGCTCATTAAATATGCGTAATGTTTCTCCATCAAAACCCCCAGCAAACTGTTAGGAAAGAACCAAATAGAGATATGAACATGCCTCATTAAGAAGATAAGTTTATGACATTTATGTACCTGATGTATTGTGTAGGCTAATCGAACCCCTTGAAGCATAACATTTCCTTCTTTACTGCCTCCATTTAATTCCAGCTCATTGGTTATTCGCTTCATGTACTCCTGAGCCAGCCTCAGGGAACTGTATTTTAGCTGCAACAAGTTAAAAGTTCCTCAAATCTTTTGTCAAAGTAGTGGTGGATGTGAATCTAAGCAAATCTAATTGTACATGTGATAGTTTCCATCATAATCAAATTTTATTGGTATATTGCAGGTATCAGTCACCTACCTGTCCAATCAATCCTGTGTCGAGCATCCATTCCCACGGTATCTGAAAATCCTTGTATCTCTTCCCTGTACTGTCTCTCATCTTCTCCGTCTTGTTAACACTTTCCTCTAACCTGAAAATTTGAAGATTTAAAAGTTGTTTAACTTGTGTAATCGGTTAACTTCAGGAAGTTGCTAGTAATTATATTGTTTATACATGCTCGCCTGTCTTGCAACGATTGAATCTTTTGCAAGGCCTGCGTCATAGAATCCTTTGGATTGTCCTTGAATGACAAAATTTCAGTTTCAAGGTTCTTTAGCCCTTTGTAATTGCAAGCAGCCTCTCTTAGTGAATCTGTTTTGCGTTCTGGCCATTTAGGGAAATGCTTTAGGACTGCCCTTTCATCAACCAAGGAAGATAGTTCTTCGTCTATCCATTTCACAAACGTCTCCACTTCTGTTATGTCTGTAAATGTTGCAGCCTCCACCTTACTAATCAAGAAATGGATATGGTCTCTGTGTCTGTCAGTGTCAGATTTAATCTGCAAGTTCACAAACACCATTAGAAGATCTTTTCTGGTCCATGCTAAATCTGTTAATAATACATTTTTTCTAATGATTTAGTAAAAACCATGCACCTAGAGAAGAGTTAACCGTAGTTTATTATGGACATTAACCAAATCTTATAAGTTATGATGGACAAAGTTTAGCATGCATAATACTTACATCTGAAAGATATTTGGAGCGATTCTCGATTTCACCAATCATGTTTCTGTTGAATGCAGGCGACAAAACTCCATTCTGATTGATCCTGTTGCCTATATGAGACTCTCTCCTCGTCAGGGCACGATAAAGTTCTACAACTTCTGGAGCACGTCGCACAGATCTTTTACCAAGTGTTGTCTTTGATGGAAGTGGTGGAGGTGGTGGTGGCTTTACTGCTATAGACTGTCCTTGGACTGTTGGCTTGGGGTTTGGATTCCTTACATCTTCACCCTTCGTATTGGATTTGACACTCTCTGGGGCTTTCAGGTTAGATCCGTTTGTGTTGCTCCCATCATATGAGCTCTGCAACTTCTTCCACAACGTTGATTTCCTCTCTTTGTCATGTGCTTTAAGATTGCTCACTTGTGCTCTTAGGCGGGCAACTTCTTGACGCAGCTCAAGATTTTCCTTCTCCAGCTTATCATTTCTCATTAGAGAAGCTTGAAGCTCCTTCACCAGACGCATGAGATCCGTATCATCTTCTCCATTTGGTAACATGTCTATATATCCCCTTGTTCTAGTAGATGTGGGATTGAGTTTGTTTTTCTTTGGGGAGCAATTTTTCTCCTTTTTATCACATGCCTTTAAATTACTTCCCAGTGAAGCATTATAGACTCACCTAAACCTTTGATGTTCACTTTTGCCTGTGGTTAATTGTGAATTACAAGTGCAGCCACCGAACAACAGTGTCCTCTTTTGTAACCCCTTCTTTTCTTATGAGCCACATTACAAATGCAGCCACAAAACAATAGTATCCTCTTGTGTTAAAAACGAAGGTCATCATCTTGAATGATTATATTTAAGATTAGTCATGTTTTGATGCGCATGGTTTGTCTAATTCCTTTTTTTATTTATTTTGCTCTTTTTCTAAATTGCAGATCAAGTTAGAAGATCCTTTGGGTCCGCAAATAAGTCACAGGTAAGCAAATACTTTACTTAGCCTTCCTAATCACATAACAAGTAAAGATAGATAAGCTAATTTATCATGTTGAAGCTTCATTAGCTTTGGTTCGCAAGGAAACGAACCATTAGGTATGCGTATGGCTTGCGTCTCAAGTTATAGTCGTATGCTCAAGAAGTTTCGTGTCTCAATCTCTCACCCACTTATATTCCACCTCTACGTCCACGTATGAGTATTTTGAATGGCTTTTTATATTTCATCTTTCGTAGCGTTATAGAATATAGACTAAGCTTTCCCTCTAACTTAAAAAGTTAACTGATTTCAGCAAACTACATTTTTCATAAGAAATCTACAAATTGGAGTCACAACATACTACATCTGAATCTTTAACCAAAAAAAGCATACTGTACTGAACATAACCAAAGAAACATAGTGTATTATTGAAGTATTCACCACCAGTTATTTACTATTTTGTTTTTCATTTAATCACGAAATTATTAAATCAATTGAAAAGGTAGTTCTCTTTGTCTCGTAAATAGTAATCAACTATCATTGAAGCATTTAGTGTGACTTGTGAATTTACCATTCTCTGCATCTGAAGCAAAGGTAGACTCGAAAATGACATCGCACCATGCAATAGTTTCTCCTATCTTTATTTTTTTCTTGCTTTCATCATTTTAGTTTCACACGATTCTAGAAAACAAAACACTCTTGTGTCGTCAAAGCAAAATTGAGTTATTCGTTGTCTTTTTATATTTTTTAGATCTTTTTGTAAAGTGTACAAGTGTGTCTGATTCATTGTAAATTTGCTAGGTGCTGGTCTGCATCATGTAGTGAGAACAAATTGTCATTTATCACGCGATGGCCTCTTTACTACCTTCTAATTCTTGAGAAGGTAAAGTACTAACGTTGAGGTTGAGGTCCAACCTAAGAAAAGTGATTTATATTGATTCTATAGTTAGATGGTCCCGGAAATTAATTTTCCTCCATATAAAACGACTATCCTACCACACAAATAATGAAACTTTAGTTATCTGAGTATGCACACCAATAAAATTTTAGAAGAATGTCTTATAATCACATTTATTTGTAAAATATTGTCGTACTCCTCACTGTTGAATAAAATATTTATCAAAACTATGTTTAATTTAAACACAAGCTTACATAACATATGATCAAAATTATTCGTTTTACAGCTTTGATTTAAAAAATACAAATTTGCATTTTAGCAGTATATTACAAATATTTTTAGATCTGATAAATTAGATTTTCTCCCTCTTTTATGATTTTAATTTTATTTTTCCCTTATACTTGCTGCATTCCTAATTTTATAAAAAAAATTAGCAACTAATCCCAGTTTCCTTAGTAACGATATTAATATTAATGAATATCGTTTGGCGGCAATATAGCTGTCTAGATCTTCGCCTTCCCGCCCTAATCTACACTGTTTAGGGCTCCGTCCACTCTAATCTCCCCAGTCCAGCCATGGATCGATCTCTCCAAAACACACACGCCAAACTCGTGGCGCGTGATATCCACCGCCTGACACAGTCACCGACCGAAGCCAATTCTTTCTCCTTCGGTGGAAGCGCGTCGATCTCACGCGTAGAGACAGTGGGCACAATCATCTCCCGCGATCCGACCCCTAAGTTCCTCAAGTTCGGCGTCGACGATGGCACTGGCTGCGTCACGTGCGTCATGTGGCTCAACCATCTCACGTCTTCTTATTATTCTCGGTGGGACCCATCCACGGTTCTGCTGCTCGCAAGTGCCGCGCGTAATCAGGCCGCAGAGATCAGAATCGGAGCCGTTGCTCGTGTTCGCGGCCGCGTTGGCTTGTACAGAGGAGTGATGCAGATCACGGCGACTGTTGTGGTGGTCGAGAGAGACCCAAACGCGGAGATCTTGCACTGGTTGGAGTGTCTAAGACTCGCTCGAAGCTCTTATCGTATTGAAACTTGATTCACTAAGAGAAATATTTGATTTATTTCAACCAATTAATTACAATTGCCTTTTTTAGTCTTACCATTTTTAGTTTTTTTTTTTTTAACTTGAGATTCCAAGACAAATCGCAGACTAATCATCAAAAATCTGCAGAGCACCGGTTATTCTTGTTGTACACCACAATGAATGAAATTTTCAAACTCCTTTATTTTTTATAATATACTCTTTTAATTTTACATATTTATTCAAAAGTGAGTGACTTTTTTGGTCTTGTGCAAATCTGTTGGTAGCATCAGCATGTGACCCATATATATATATATATAGTTGGTTATGTGACCCATATCTTGATTATCTTTCAATGATACATCTGCCATCGCGTGTCTTGAATAACTTTCAAACCTGTGTTGTGAATGTGTTTACATGTTGACGGAAGTCTTAAGTGGGTGTTGGGCATGTCTTTTGAGTGTGTGGGTGGTGCATGTCTCATATATAGTATTTTGACATAAATGATTCTTTTTCTCCTTTTGGAACAAATCATTATGTATACGTTAGTCCGTGAGCTGGATCTTGACTTTTCTTATCTTGATTCTTGGATCCTGAGGATAGATTATGAAAGGTAACCGATCTTGGTTTTGCAATGGGCGTATATGAGATTTAGGTTTTGGTTCTAATTCAATAATGATGAAGAATGAACCAAAACGGAAGTGCCCACATCAACGTTACTATCTGTTTTTACAAATTTCATTTAATATATTACTGTTCTTGCTAAAACACCAACTTGTGTCTAATACGAAATCCATTCTAATCCAATATGGTTCGAGTCTTTTTGAGACTTTACAATTTCCATAGTAGACAATTTATATTAACAACTTAGACCTACTTACCGTTGGCTCCAAATCAATTTCAGAGCAAACTAAACCGAACCTCAAACATAAACCTTATGTAACCAAGAATAAACCAGCTAAAACCGATAAACCCAACTAACCGACCGCAGACATTGCCCCTTGAAGATTCCTGCTGCCGATGGAATGATGCGAACGCGACCCAACCGGATAAATCACACCTGCCCTGCCGGGTGACCGGCTTCGACCACCGCATGCTCCTCCTTTGATAATGACAGCTAATTCCCGAGGCTTTCCTTCGAGACCAACAACATCAGGCTTTGATGCATTGAAAGGGAGAGTCTCGTGGTTCTTAGCACATGAGGAAGGTCCAAATAAGGAGGTACTATTTAATCATGGATTTGAATAAAATCTAAAAATCCAAGCATATGTTATTTGGACAATTGTTTATATGTTTGTATTTATCCAATTAAAGGTGTTGTATTAAATCTTGAATTTATAATAAAATCTGAATCGAATACTGTCTTATTCACTTGCCGCTTATGTTATTTAATTATAAATCACGATTAAGCGATTTTAATACAGTATAATACCATGTTATAACTGAAGATTTTATAGTTTGAGCATATTGTTTACTTAAAAAGGTAACAAAAGATCGAAGAAAAACACAAGAATATATAACACTTTTTGAACAAAACTGAGAACGTCAGTAAATTTTGAAAGGTATTGAATCTTGAAATGCTAATGCGTGTTTCATCAGACTAGCATTGACTAGCAAGAGAGTAAAGTAGATTGGCAATGACCATACGATTTAAACAACCACATGCATACAATACTGAAAGTAAAAAAATGGAAACTTTTGATTCTTGTCCATGAACAAACACCATCTCTACTTCAAAATAAGACCATCCAGAAAGGATCCATGAGAAAACTTCAAACAATGTATTCTTTCGGAAAACCAACTCAAAAAATCTTCTCCCGAATTCTCTCATATAACAGACGCTTTTGACTCAAAACTATAGACCCAAAATGACTCAGCAAAACCCGACCCCAAGCGATCCCCCAACCACTTGATATGACTCGACAACACATGCACAGACTGTGCCAAGACAATGGTAGACTCGTGATGCATCAAAACATTTTTCAGGCTAAATTACCTCGCCTGGATTTGGCAGTGTAAATGCTTATGCGTCTTAAGTTGAGGGACCAGTTTCTTCGGTTTTCTTTTCTTCCCCGGTTTTCTCTGCCTCACTCTCTTTCTTTTCTTCTGCTTTCACTTCAGTCTTCACCTTCTCCATGGGTTTCTCCTCTGTTTTCGTCTCTTCCACAGTCAACTTCTCAAGAAGACCAGCGGTGTCTGAGGCCTCTTTGCTCTCTTCTTTCTCATCTTCAGATTCAGCAACTTCCTTGAATTTTTGCATAAATGTTTTGCAATCTGACAAGAAAAATAAGACTTTTGAGTACCCATGCAGCTCTACAAAAGTTTTCTATTCATGGGATCAACAGCTCAGAAACCATTGACAATGAAAAACCCCAAGAGAAAAACAAACAGTAGACCATGCCATATTATAGCAAATAAAATTAGTTTCAGCCTAAACACATACTTAACCCTCAAGATCATTCTCTCTTTATAATGTAACAGCACACTCTAATAGCCACAGTACTTATTTCGATAATTCCCGACCACAATAGAGACTGCTATTTCACTAGCGATTTTCAAAACTCAGAAAATGGGAGAGTCATATTCAGTGGAAAAAGTCAAGCAATTAACAGCTCAAAAATAGCCTATGATCCAAAAACAAGTAGCCATATAACAAAGCTAAGTTCAAGATCCTTCGGTCATCTAACCAAACAATAGCATCAAATCTGTACTGAGACTAAACATGGCAAAGAAAAAGCAAAATGAATAGAGGGCAATGAAATAAGTAGGTAATAAGGTGGAGTCTAGTAAGAAATGGCATATGTCAGTCAATAGCCATGTTCACATAAACCAAAGAAATGAATACAATCAGAAGCAAATTGAATGATAACAAGATCCAATCTAACAACGAAAAAAATTGCAAAATTCCAATATCATACTCACTATCAATTGAAGCAAATCGGATGCAAAAAAGCTCATCCTTGAGTTCCCCATCAGCAAAGTCACGAGCGTGCCATACACATGACTTTTCATTTCCAACGTGTTCCTGAACAGTCATGCCTGGTTTAACTGCAGAAATTGCAAAGGGCAAGATAAAATTAGTAAACCTAAATACGGATCCAGATGCAAACTTAAACCCATAAAGCAACCCTAAACGAAAATTTTACCGAAGTGATTAGCACAGATCTTCAGAGTTTTGGATTGCCTCATAACGAGACGGATCTTCCCAGTATTCTTATGTTTTAAGAGCTTCACAGTACCAGCTCCTCTCTCTTTCCACTGATTCGCATCCTTATCGAACCGATACAGCTTCGATTTCCTTAAGACTCACAAACAAAATTTTTAATCAAAAATCTGAACACCATGGCTAAATCCTATAAATTCAATCAGATCCAGTTGACCTAGATCACACAAGAATTGCAGAGACCAATTGAGAAGAAACTTACAGATCAAGGATAGCGTCTTCGTCTTCCTCACCGGTAGTTACGGCAACCTCTTCAAGCCTAACGATCGGAGCGACCTGAGCACCGGTGTCCTCATCCTCGTTAGCTCCGGCCTCTTCCTCGTCTCTGTGCGCGTGTTCGGGTTCGTTGCTTGCCATAGTATCTACCGAGATTTCTTCGTGGATTCAGTTGTTCGGTACGGTGCGGTGCGGTGCGGCGTATGCGATAGAGTGAAATTGAGGGGTTTTGCAACACAGGTAAACGGAACTTCAATTTTATCATTGAGGACCTTGAGGTCATAGCGTTGAATCGAAGCTACCATTGGGCCGATTTCTTATGAATAAATATTATATGTGGCCCATTTAAGACCCATTTATCTTATGGGTGAAATACAATTCTTAATTCTCTACTTCCAAAGCACAAAACCGAAGTCTCTCTTACGTGCTTTATGAAACCAAACCATTTCTCGCAATATATCATTTCACATTAAACAGATATCTGGGAGTTAAAAGTGAGTTATCAACAAGAGGCAACAGTTCCGAGTTAAGACACTCAATCTCATCTCACCGCGTAAATGATAGTTTGTCCGATGCGAAGCACATGTGCAAACAAACAAAACTTTAAGTCTGAGATTAAAATACGATCACATATCCAGTTCCTTGTTCTTATTATCACCATGATATTGATGACAACAACAAATATTGAGAATAACTTCGGTGGAGACACATGTAAAATAAACAATAATTTCATATGTAGTAAAACCATCACTAATTCATATAGCAGCGCCACCGCCGATCCCTCGTTTCCCGGCGGTCTATTCGGAGACATATAAACATTAAATATCGCCGAGTCATCAACCACGTCATCGTACGGATCAGATGATGTGTTATATACTGATTCTACCCTTGTGGATCCCGAGTATTCCGTTGTTGTCCCTTCCACTTCCGAAGAGTGGCTTCTAACTTCCACCCATCCATCTGATTCCCAAATTGCCCTCCCGGTCGTCGCCAATTTACAAATCCTTGCCATCGCCGCGGTTTCGAATTCGGATCTCCACTCGCTCCTCTCTTCTTCTTCTTCTTCTAAGTCAAACCCTGAGCTGACCCAGTCTAGTACGCAACGCGGAGATGACTCAATGGGAGACGAGTTGTGACACTGCGACAGAAATGGATGCTGCAAAAGCTGATCGCAACTCCACCGCTGACTCGCGTCTCGCTTCAGACACTTTTCTAGGAAATCGCGGCCAATCTCCGACAGCATCGAGGAGAAAAGCGGCAACTCGTCGGAGAAACCGATTCGACTCAGCGAGTCAATCCCTAGGTCTTCCCAAGCGGGTTTCCCAGTGATCATCTCGATGACCGTGCAGCCGAGAGACCAGACGTCACTCTCTGGCCCTTGGTACTCTCGCCTGATCACCTCCGGAGCCATCCAAAGCGGACTTCCACGTGGCGTAATCTGAGCCGTTGGTTTGCCGATTTTGATCGCCGCGCCAAAATCGGCTAGCTTGATCACGGAGCTTTGGCCTACGAGAACATTCCTCGCCTTGACGTCGCAGTGAACTAATCCTTGTGAGTGAACGTGGCGGAGAGCAGAGACCAGACACGCCGTGTAACGCCGGAGAAGAGCCTCGTCGATCCCTCCGGTAGCGTAATTAGCCACGTCACCTTCTGGGAGATATTCTAAGTAGAGATTCCGAAACGACGTCGTTCCTTCTTTCGAGAATCCGTCGCCGAGGAACTGCACGATGTAAGGGTGAGGCTTGAGCGAGCGGAGGACAGAAATTTCGTTCTCGAGAGACTCCGATTGAGTGGGGAGACACGTGGTGACATCCACGGACTTTACGGCGAAAATTTCACCGTTGGTTTTGCTGATCGCTGTGCTAACTGCACCGAAACAACCTCTTCCGATACAAGAACCACGAACCCAAGAAGAAGATTGAGATGGTGAAGATGACCTTAAAGAAGTGTTTGTGATGCTCTGTTTCTCCATGTGTGCCAACTTTCATGCGTAGTCCTTGTGAAACACGAAGCTATTTATATGTGTTTTAAAACAGAAAATGTGAACGTGAAATAAAGTTGCATTTTTTTTGTTTCTGACATGGACGTTTCATGAACACTTGTCTTCGCGATTTGTAAAGTTTCATCTTTTAAAATTTCCCACGTTGACAAGTCATGTACAGCACAAACTCTCAAGTCTATCATTAGATTTTTGAAGAAATCCTACCATGTTAGATAGTCGGTCAGTTTTTGGATTTTAACGATGAAATTTGAAAAATAAACATTTATTGAAATCTGATTTTTTAATCCATGCAATTTTTTTAACTTTAATCCAATAATTAGTTGTTTTGATTAAGAAGCAAGATATCAGAAAGGATAATTTAGAATTTACATGTCACTAATTGACACTTGGAGAAGTTCTCGGGATGTTGTAAAGAAACAATACACTTGCCCTTTCTCCTTAATCCTTATCCAACAAGAATCAAGTTGCGGTTTGATCTTGTCCGTTATTTACTCCCAAAGGATAAATCAGTGCCACACACTTCACGCAATCGTTTTCGTTTTTATAACCTCAACATTTTAAAGTTTGGTTTTACTAAGTTAAACAAGTGATCGGATCACCCCACACGGATCGTGGGTAAGACAAATGAACAAAACGTGCGGATAGATATGGAACGCTGGATCTGTTGAGTTACTTTTTTAAGTGTGCTATTTGATTGACTCTTACATGATCACTCAAACATGGAATATACGGCAGTTGACGTACAAATCATTGTTAAAAGGATTCATGAATCCAAACCATGTCTAGGCTAGCCAATCATACGCAAGGACATAAATTAATTATTTTCGTAATCATTCAAGATAAAAAAAGGTGATGGTGTACAGTAACAGAATAAGTACGCGAAGTAGAGGATATCCGAATAAATAAACGGAGTCAAATGGTTAGAGATGAGGGAAGATGTTGGGGGTCCATTTGAAGGTTTACGTGGCATGAAGCCGTTGGTTCACGTTCTTTGACATAATTAACGATTGGTTCCAGTTATCTGAGCACACATATTGGGAATTGACGTGCTTGATCAGCCACCACGCATAGTGAAATATTATATTAGTTACTATTTTTTTGTTGGGATCATGAAGCACAAGAATTTACTCAAAAACGTTATCCAAAGATATCACGGAGATGGAAGGTGGATAAAGAAGGCACGGGGTTTTCACTTTTAATTGAAGAGATGGCTGGTTCGGAATCTTGGGATGGGTCACCGTTGGATATAACTATAATCTATAATCGCATCTTTTAGAGAAATTCTACTAGAAAAAGTAATTTATAGTTATTTATAAGAAGAGCAAAAGTTTCCATAACATATACTATATCAAATGTGTGTTTTAAACTAGGTTTGACGTTTTGCCAAAGCCTAATGATTTGGAAAATTAAGACAAACTGAACTTAAATCTGCTAATGTCTATGCATCCTTAATTTACGTTTGCTATTGTTGCGGTAGATTTAGCTTTAGCAATTAGCATGCTATGACAGAACTAAATATGCTATTACAGACGTAATACAAGACTGTTACGAAGTAGGAAGAGTTTTGATTTAGAAGATTTATTAGCATGCTACTGATTTGGTAGACTGGACCAAACATTTTCAATTGAAGCAATGCATGGCAGACTTAACTTTGATCGAAAAAGACACCGTTGAAATTTGAAAAATGTTCCAAGTTATTAAAATTTAAAAATCGTGTGAGCTCTAGATCCTTCGGTATTTCGAAAAACGGGCCATATTGAGGTAATTTGTCCAATATAACATCACATTAAAATATTATAACTTTAGTTTCTCCAGCAAATACTTGACCTTCCGCGAAGGTGAAGTGCTAGTGAGACGGCCCACACCACTTGTTCGATATCCTCTTAGGGCAACTATTTTTCACTATTTTTGTGTGCGTGAATAAATGACTAGAAATGTCCAAAACAAGATATTTTTTAGAGATTTTTAGGACCCATACCATATCTTCCAACTTACATGTATAAGAGAATCCACTTGGAAAACAACTCAAGACAACGACACCACAACATGTACTTAAAACCGTACTAAACTTTCAGACTTTTAGTATTTTTTAAGATTTAAGTTAGTAGCTAAGATACTTATCACCTAGCTATCTATAGATATTACTATACGTTAGAAGTGTCTTATGTCTGTTGACAACATACATATCCTCAATTAAACGTAAAAGAGTTCAATCAGTGAATACGCTAAAATTTTATTGGTTTGTAAAACATGTTACGTGGTATAAAATTTTTAGATACATAGTCAATTATTTTATTAGTAGTCTAAATATTATTTTTGTAAATGATTTTTGATTATAAAAAACTAAACAAAGAAACCGGATAAGTCCAATTCTATTGCTCTTGGCTATTGCAATGAGCGTAACCAGGAATCGGCGTTTTTAATCATACATCGAATATAATATTGCTTGGCTCCACAATCAAATGCTTGAAGAGGCAAAAATTTAATTGCCATGTTCTGTTTCTCTGTGTTATATCTCCTTATTTTGTACTCTGTTTTTGGGAGTTTCATGTATCTTGGAGTCTTGTGTATGAGATAAGTCAACAAAAATTTTAAATTAAGAATATGAAATTTCTCATAATAGAGTTTTTTACCGAAAAAACATATTAAATGTGTTTAATCAGGATGGTAACATAATAACATAAGGATATATTTTGATCGAGCCGGATTATCTTATTAAAATATATATATATATTTGATTGTATATATTGTTTTCTTTGACATCAAGCTTTATATATAGTTATACATAGGGAAATCGTAAGAATAATATCTATGAAAGGATATATGATAGAGATAATCTATCTATACACAAAAAAAAGTGTAGAAAAAAAACTAAAATAAGCAAATGAACTTAAAAAGAATAAAAGAATGGCTCCAAACTCTAACGTCTAAGTTGTTTTCTAACCTCTATATTTGTCCTACTGGTCAGAAGAAGCTGCACAACGGAATCAACATTACACTGATATCGTCCAAGGAGCCTCGTGATACAGAGAGGTCAACGAGCTTCTTGCAGGCTAACAATGCCTTCCGTTTCTGATCGGTTCCTACACAAAACGGTCGAGCTATGTCTACTGCCTCCTGATTACTAACCTTGTCCCATAGACCATCTGACGCTAAGATCAAAAACTCGTGTTGGGGATTGATTCGGAGAGTCTTTGTCTCTGGTTCAGCTATTATCCATTGTTTAAAATGAGCATCTCCGATTCCTCTAGATACCGCTAAAGATCCTTGAATTCTCCAAACACTGTGGAATGTATCGACATAACCGCCCTGCAGCATTATTCAAATCAGCACCATGTAATCCGGATAAACCGAACCGAAAAAATCTGACTAGTAAACTGCTAATACAATTTGTTCATATGATCAAAATCATACGTTTCCACGAAACGATATAAAAAGATCAAAGGCAATAGTTCTTACGGAGCTCTCAATTCTGATCCGTTCATCGTCTCTCGAAGGGCGTTGGTCAGAAGTCAGAGCCTCTGCGAATCCTCCAACGCTCAAAACAGCACGGCAGTCACCAGCATTGGCCACCACAAGATTCCCGTCGGTGATCAGAGCCGTGACGCAGCACGAGCCGCCCTTAACGTCTTTCTCCTTGAGAAAATCAGAATCAGTCGCTAGATAACCTCGTTTTACAGCTTCTTCAATCTTTGACTCGTTCCTTTCACTAACTATCTCTCCTAGAATGTTAGTACACAAGTTCTTAGCCGCAAACTCAGCAGCTTTTGATCCTCCGTGACCATCGTAGACTCCAAATATTGCCTGCAATCCCAATATTGAAGTTCCCATTGATTTCGTAAGTCATGAGATACATCTATTCAAGAACTAATAATACAAATATTCGAATCGCGTTTCTCACTAATTAGGCGATACTAATTAAATAAACTTCCAAATCAGAGAATATAGTTGAAGTTTTACCTGTTTGGGATCTCCTTGAAGATTGGTGGTAGCAGAGAAGCGATCCTCCATAGCTTCTCTTTTTCCTCTTTTGCAATAAACCGAATATCCATCACCTTCCCTCTCCACCTCTCTATCTTCCTCCCTCCGCGTCTCTGTATTCACCATCGCCGCATCGGATATCGGAGCTGCAATCCACACAGGAGCCACCGGTATATCCAGCCTCGTTGGCCGTTTCCTCTTCAGAACGCCTCCCGGACCAGATTCGGACCTAAACCCTAATTTAGCCGGCGCTTTCGGGAGACGGATGCAAAACGGGGATGCGGGAGACGCAGGGGAAGGAGAGGAAGTGGGAGGATTGAGATGGGAAAGAAACACAGTTAGGGTTTCATGCGCCGGGGAAATGTTCGACGCTTTGTTGCAGAAAAGAGACGATGACGGAGAGAACACCGGCGAGTTGCAGACACCAACTGAAAACGACATCGTTTTTAAGAAAATTTGAATTCGCTGTAGATGATCTCTATTTGTTTGTTGATATTTGATTTTTGCGTATCTGAGTTCTACGTTTGTGATTCTGTTAGTGTCAACGAGAGAGAACGAGGCAAAGAGGCATATATATATATATATATATATATATAAGACCAGTCTCCGTGGCCGTTGCTTCTTCCAGGTCAAACGTTACCACTATCTTGCTCTTTTTGACTTTTTCAAATCATGAATCCACCGCCAGTCCATTTTTTCCGTTTTTTTTCTGCTGGTCAACGCCGACTTGTACTCTTCCAGAAAAAAAGAAAGATATATATATATATATATATATATATATTTGGTTAAATGATTTTGGGAAATAGTGGGTTACTATTTTATTTGTTTTGGTTTTGAAGTAGAAGAAGAAAACCATCACCTAAAATTAAAAGGCCCATCAATAAAGCCTATAGAATGAAAGCCTTAGTAGAATAGCCCATAATAGTCGGACCGATATAGATTGGATATATTTGTGGTGATTCTAGAACCCGACCCGGGTAAATATTTCCAGCGGCCGTCTCTTGTTCAAATCGGGGATCGCTAGTTCGTACTTCCTCCTTCTCGTGACACCTTTTTGTTCTTCCTCTCCTTCGGTCAGGTTAGATCCTCTGTCCTTTTGGTATTTTTAACTTCGATTTGTGCGTGACAGCTATTTCTGAGATTTTATTTCCTGTTAATGTTTCTCTGAATTCTTACGGTTAGCGGTATCTATGTTTGCAGTGGTTTTTAAATAATTTTTTTTCGTTCATTGAATCAGCTTTTAAAAAGTTTATATTTGAGTGGAACTGCTGCTTAGTAGGTGTTCGTTGAAATTCCTCTGAGAAATGAAACTATAATAGATATGAAAGATTACTTAGAGGGCAATGTTGTCTCTGCCTGTGACATGAAATATATGTCTATCGAATTTTCATTTGTTTTCTTGGTGAAGGAGATGCATAGATGCTATTACTAATACATAACTGTTTTTCTTTACATTGTGAACCAAATCTATGGCAAGCCAAAATCTTAATAGAGGACCAAGAAACTTGTTTCAGCAGCCATGGCCAAGCATCATCCTGATCTAATCATGTGCCGTAAACAACCCGGCATTGCCATTGGGCGATTGTGCGAGAAATGTGATGGAAAATGCGTAATATGCGATTCCTATGTGCGCCCATGTACACTGGTTCGTATTTGTGATGAATGTAACTATGGTTCATTCCAAGGACGGTGTGTCATATGCGGAGGGGTTGGAATCTCAGATGCTTACTACTGCAAAGAGTGTACACAGCAGGAGAAAGATAGAGATGGTTGTCCTAAGATTGTCAATCTTGGGAGTGCCAAAACTGATCTCTTCTATGAACGTAAGAAATATGGATTCAAAAAACGATGATCGTTGGTTACTCGAGCTATTCATCTTTAATTATGTATATGTACTCGTCTGTGTTAAGAAAATTAATCCCGTGAAGACATGGATTCAAATAAAAAGATTATGGTTTCTTGCTATTTTGAAAATTTGAAACTGTTAGCGCTCACATTAAAACTTAAACAGAGGGTTTTATCAAAAAAAAAACTTGAAACAGAGAAAAAATCATACTTGCCGTTGCATTTTCTGAATCACAAAATTCCTCAAACATAATCTTGTTGAGTCCTTCTGAACCAGATTACCATTTACGAATTGAAATATATATATATGGTTAAATGCACTTTTTTACCGATTCAAGAGTTTTTCTGAGTCGGATTTGATGGGGAGGTCTATTATCAAACGAATCTGTTCTTTTCATCAGCGGACTAATACATTATACATTGTATTGAATGTGTGTTCACGGTACAAATGGATAATCATCTTCATTCTGATATATAAACTGTTTAGCCGTGGGATAACTATTATTTTTTAGTTAATGTCAACTTAAAACCTTAACGAATACGCAATAACTCTCCAACGTCAAACAAAAAAAGATATCATCCATTACATAAAAACCCCACATGATCGTCAGAAATATTCGTTTTATAGTGAGGAAACCCCAAAATCATTTTTTTTGGCCAAAAATTTAGACGTTGACTTTTATAACGGACGGTGCGTATAAGTCAACGACGCCCATGCATGTTCGCTTCGCTTATGTGCTAACTGTTAACTTATCAGCGTGGAATCCACAATATTAGTCAACTCCTACATCCAATAAGAGAATGCCAGGTGTTGAATATCAGCTACTGCTGTGACATCAACAACAGGTTCTGTACTTACGATCTTCAATTTTATAGCCAAATTACTATTTAATCGGACTGATCTCCTTAATGAGATAAGTCAAAACAAATATTTACACGAAAATATTATACTGTTGCCATTCTGAAAAGCGTTATTTTGCAAGGAAAAAGTTTTGACTGCTTTATTTAGTGGCAAGCGTTGAAACAATGAAATACATATATATTCGACATTTATTTAGGGATATAATATGTTGTTTTAGATAGACAAAATATCAGAGTAATTCAATTTCTAAACGACATGCATTTGTTGCATGTCCTACTCCTAGCAACCTTTTATCAAAAAATGTTTTGAAATTTGTTGAGCCCTAAAACATCAGAGTCCTTATTCCTTAATCCTTATAAATGTATTTTGCTCGAATTTGGATTAAACATTTCAAAATGATGTATGTAGAGTTTCTTTCATGTAAATGTAAATTATAATATTCCGGTTATATAGCACTATCCAAAAAAGTATAATATATTAAAGTAGTTTGAAACTAAGGTTAACTAAAACATTTTTGCGTATATAAATGGAGAGGGTCACGAGAGATATAGTGAATAGAGGCAAGAGAGATAAAGAGGAGAAGAAGAAAGAGAGGATGGGTTTTGGTTCTACAATTCGGCTGTGTATATGCATCTTCTTTGCACTTTCGATCGTCTCTTCGGCTCGAGTCACTTTTTCAATTACAGGTAACTAGAGCAATTGAGCTCATCACCTCACCCACATACAATAAAGTGGAAGAATTTAGAGTTGTATATAAACTCTTGATTCAAAACTTCCAAGGAGTATTTCGTTGGATTGATCAGATCTTTGATTATAATGATCAATCATAATATTAACAAATAGATTTAGATCTATGATCTTTCTAGTATTTAGTAATATGGCTGATTAATTTCGTGATACATGTGGATGGAGGGAGAGAGTCTTTCGTAACTATTTGACTTTCTGTTTGTGATAGGATTTTTAGCTTCCTAACATATACTTAAATTGCATGCATAACAGAAAATGAAAAGATGGTGCTAAGAGGTAGATCCGTGATGGTGAGCACCAACGACTACGACGAGCCATCCGCCAACGCCAGACACAACCCACCGGGTAGGCGTGGAGGAGGTCGGAGAGGGTGAAAAAATAAAATTATTGTTAGAAAAAATAACATGATGTTTTGGCATTTTACTCATTTTCTTTCAGTACTTTCATCTCTTTAGTTACATACTAAAAATAATAAAATCCTCTGGAAAATAATATGTACTGATAAATTAATTAACTTAATATATAATGGCCGAAGGGAGTCTCTCCAACATCATACATCAAAACCATGAAATTATTATTTATAAACATCTAATAAGTTTGTGAACACATGTGGGGAAGTCAAGTATTTATGGTTGGTTTGGGAGGCTCTAGAACTGTTCCCTAGCTTTCGGACTTGTTCTGTGGTTCTAACTAGTACGTTACTGTGAGAAATAGAGGAGATCCGTTTCCTAAATCATTGAGATTTTTCATTACCATTCGGGGGAAAGACACCTTTCAGTTCATTGTAACCAAGATTTAGAGCCCTAAGCGACCTTGATGCACTTAGAAAAGGAAGATACCTGTTGTTGAGACGATTTCCAGATATATCTAAGGTCCTCAGATTCGACAGTCTCTGAAAGCTCTTATAATCTGAAACCATAAAGAACTTGTAAAAAAATTAGAGATAAATTGAAAAATATAATGGTGGCTTCCTTGAAAAGAGGTAGAAACGTACCATAGATGGGATCAAACAAGTGACTGAGCTCGTTCCATGAAAAATCAAGGGTTTTGAGTTGAGGGAAGCTATGGAGCAAAGACAGATTAAGAGTCCGAGGTGTTGCCTCACCAAATGTTCGCGATAAAATTTGATCCAGTGAGAGATTGATGATGTGGCCACCAATAGCGTCACTACACTTTACTCTATCCCAATGGCAGCAGTCACTGCTACGACCATCGTGAGTCCATGACAAGAGAATACCTTCTTCTTCGGGACTAAGAAGAGAGTTGAGACACGACTTGAATTGCAACAGACCCATCCGTTCAGATTCTAGACAGCCAGCACATCTTTTCATCTGGAATTGGAGAATCATTGTTACTGTTATGAACACCGAAGCCATACGTTTCTTCTGCGTAACCCACCACCAGCTACTCTAGTATCTTGTCATTTTTCTTTTATGTTTCTAAAAATTGGAGAGATTGACGGTCTGGCCTTTATATTATAAATTAGAGCTTAATGACATTACCATCTTGTGATAGATTTGTCAGCGGGCAGAATAACACCATAAAACTCTTTTGGTACTTTAGCACATGGCAACTTGTACGGTCGTAAGAGTTTCGTTGATATATCGAAGCAGTCGTCGTAGTTAAACACAGAATATTCTTCTTCTTCTTTATTTTTTGAGAACGAGATTCTGGGCTTGCATTGCAATTTCTAATGGGCAATTTGGGAAAATCTCTCACCGAGAGACTGGGACACTCTTCTTCGCCAACTAGAAATCACCACTACGCCAAATCAACTCCGAAAACTCATTCTTCTTGCTTGGCAAGCTTCGGTGTACCTGATCTGGACTGAGCGCAACCATCGCCTATATCGAAACACTTTCAAAACTGTGATTAGCCGATTAGGGAAAGCCGACTTGATGGTGACGAATCGTATCGCTAGCCAACGGCGGATTAACCCTCATAAAGCTTCTGCAATCTTGCAGCAGTGGTTCACATAGTCCTCGAACCTTCTTCTCATTACCGCTTCCACCGCCTCTTCGTCTACTAAATCGATGAAGAATACTTGGGCCTGTTTCATTTCAAAATTCTCACTAAACCATTGTTGGGCTTCTTCTAATGATTCAGAAAAGGTTCTTATTTTGTGTGTATTGGGCTGTGTAGCCGATTGAGCCCTAAGGCTCTGTAACATTTTTATCATGACTGGGTACGTAATTTTTTGCAGCAACTCAAATGAAAATGGAAATGCGGTTGGCTTTCTAAAGCCTCAAAGTAATAAATAATCTATTTAATTGGATTATTGCGCCGCTGGTCTTTGAATCCGTCACCCCTTGCGATACGGCCAATCATGGTCAGCGTATAATCTTTCGGTCCTTTTCTTGCGCCCCACATCAGTCTTAGTGAATCACATGTTTTTTATTGTCGTTTCTTGCGCATCAAGTTCTGCTGACGTTTCTTATTTTTTATTTATAGAATTTTCACCACCATTCACTCTTCAGAAATTGTTTTCCCAATATTTTTGAACTTTTGCCCAATCTATAGCACATGGCGTCGTCATCGTGTACGGTCGTAAGAATTTCGTTTATTTATCGAAGCAGCCGTCGTGTGTTAAACACAGAATATTCTTGATATTATTGTTAAACGTTTTAAATATTTCTGTGGCTACCAAAAGAAATTCAGAATCAGAGTTATTATCCTTTGTACAAATACGAAAATTTTCCATTTATTTTGGAGAGAAAGAAGAATAATGCCATCTGTCATTTCCACATATGTCACGTAGGTTTTTCTCAGACGCATACAGTGACGAAGGAGGCTCGTAGAATAGTTGTTCAATTCTCCAATAACTTAGGGCAATAATAACATTATTGCTTGTCGATTCCAGAACTAAAGAATCATGTTTTGGATCAAAAACCTCGTAAGAATCTTGCCGACCACTTCCTCTGTCGGAAATGTGTTCAAAAATCCCGAATCCTACACTCTCTCATCTCGTTTCTGCACCGCTCTGCAACACCAGCAACAGAGCGAGACGGTTCAAGCAACTGAGGTAGTTAATGGACTGAAGCCACAACGCTACGATGGTTTGGCTCCGACTAAAGAAGGAGAGAAGCCGAGGGTTCTGGTTCTCGGGTCAGGTTGGGCAGGTTGTCGGCTCATGAAAGGGATCGATACGAGTATTTACGACGTCGTCTGTGTCTCCCCTAGGAACCACATGGTCTTTACTCCTCTCTTGGCTTCTACTTGCGTTGGTACGCTTGAGTTTAGGTCCGTTGCTGAGCCAATCTCTCGTATTCAACCGGCGATTTCACGAGAACCCGGTTCTTATTACTTCCTCGCTAATTGCTCCAAACTTGATGCTGATAATCATGAGGTAATTGCTAAATCGGAAATTTTCGCTTAATCGCTTTCTAGATGTTTCGTATTTCTCAAATTGGATATTGGGTTTGTTGCTGATTTCTGAATTTGGAACCGGTTTAATTTGTAACAGTGAAGTTCTTGAAATTGGGGAAAAGTCTTGCAGCTATTTTATTTATTTGTCTTGAGTTTGCGTTTCTATACGAAAAATCACATTTTAAATATTAGAATGTATTTTTCATTCTAATATTTTTTGCCTAGTGTAATAGAACATATTTGGTATTTTCTTTTTTTATATATGCACTTGATTTTTACAATGAAAAAAAATAATTTGCTTAAAATGGCTAACCTAAATGCAAACACAAATAACAGAGGCCTTCGTAGAAGTAATGTGAAACTTGTTTTTGTGTGTTGCCAAAGCAATGTGGTTTAAACTTTATGTCTTGATCTTGGTTAAAACAGGTGCATTGTGAGACTGTAACTGAGGGATTGAGCACATTGAAGCCATGGAAGTTCAAGATCACATATGACAAACTCGTACTAGCTTGTGGTGCAGAAGCATCCACATTTGGAATTAATGGCGTCTTGGAAAACGCCATCTTTCTCCGTGAGGTTCACCACGCTCAAGAAATCCGCAGGAAGCTTCTTCTTAACCTTATGCTTTCTGATGTTCCAGGTATAAACAACACACTCTTCATCCACTGTATTACCTTTTAGTAAAAACTAAACTCATAACACAAATTCAATATTAGGCATATCTGAAGAGGAGAAGAAGAGGCTGTTGCATTGCGTTGTGGTTGGAGGTGGGCCAACTGGTGTTGAGTTTAGTGGTGAACTGAGTGATTTCATTATGAAAGATGTTCGCCAGAGATATGCACATGTGAAAGACGACATTCGTGTTACTTTGATAGAGGTTTTTTGTTTATGAATTCATTGATCAAGAGTACTTAAATCATATATTTATCAGTTTCATAGAAATGAAATTTTTGATCTCTAGTGTTTCTTTCCAGGCAAGGGATATACTTTCTTCTTTCGACGATCGGCTCAGGCACTATGCAATCAAGCAATTAAACAAGGTTATTATAGCTCATCATCCAAATGCAAACTGTATTTGCTTCAAATTGAGAGAATCTAGATATTTTGATGTTGAAATCTGCTCGTTTTGACTTCAGTCTGGAGTGAAACTTGTACGTGGAATAGTGAAAGAAGTGAAGCCTCAGAAGCTAATCCTTGATGATGGTACCGAAGTTCCTTACGGGCTCTTAGTGTGGTCAACTGGTGTTGGACCATCTTCATTTGTGAGGTCACTTGGTCTTCCTAAAGATCCAGGTGGAAGGTCAGCTATTTCCAATATCACCACAAAACTTGTTCTGTTTTCTTGTTCTTTCTTTTATTTCCCTAAAAATCAGTTTCTGATATTGGATCATTATGTTTTCATAGGATTGGAATTGATGAGTATATGCGTGTTCCTTCTGTACCAGACGTGTTTGCAATTGGTGACTGTAGCGGTTATCTCGAGAGCACAGGGAAATCAACACTTCCTGCTCTTGCACAGGTCTATCTAATCTGACTCTTGTAATAGTCTCTTTTGTTCGGCCGAGTCTTAACCTAACCTGCAAGTCTCTCTGATGAATGAAGGTGGCTGAGAGAGAAGGCAAATACTTGGCAAATCTGTTGAACGTGATGGGTAAAGCTGGAGGAGGAAGAGCCAATAGCACAAAAGAAATGGAACTTGGAGAACCATTCGTGTATAAGCATTTGGGAAGTATGGCTACTATTGGGAGATACAAAGCTCTCGTTGATCTCCGTGAGAGTAAGGTATGTTAAAAAAGCTCTCACTCACTTTCACTAAAAAAACCCTTAAACACACAAATAGATAGCTAAATTCGAGGGGGGAGTTTTTTGGGGCAGGAAGGAAAAGGAATATCAATGGCAGGTTTTGTGAGCTGGTTCGTATGGAGATCTGCGTATCTGACTCGAGTCGTCAGCTGGAGAAACCGCTTCTATGTCGCTATCAATTGGCTCACTACTTTTGTCTTTGGTCGTGACATTAGCCGAATCTGATCCAAATCTCCCTTCCCTTGGCTACGTACTTCTCTGTCTCTCTCGTTTCCACTTTGTAACCTCTCCTAATACAGAAATCAATTAAACAATGTCGTTTTCAAGGAACAATATAATTCAACGAGGTCGATTCAGCCAGCATTATACAAAGATTGTGTTCTGACTTTAAATAAATGAATGAATGTTCTGGTTTGACTGATGTTGATACTGTATTGTGGGGAGAAAAAGTATTATTTTAACAAAAAAAAGTATCAAGATTTAAGTTTCCATACTCTTGAATTTTTTAAATCAAACAATCTTTCATAGATTCATAAATTATGTATAGTGGTTTGCTGTTTATTTTCTTAAAAGATTCCCATCCAAATAAACGCAGCAATACGAACAAACTTAAACTAATTTATAAACGGAAATCCAAAATAAAGAATTGAATACATGTTACATCCAAATTCCTATATTTCGATAAACATAATATACAAACTCGGTTACAGTGAAGATGGTTTAATTCATCTAAATTTGGAAGTTGGAAAAAGGACAAAAAAAATTAGGAGAAATACCTAAACTCAAAATGCCAAAAAGCTGTGACAAATTGGCAACTCCTAAACAAAGCTATGTAACAAGTGATAGCCGAGCCATTATACATTTTTTAATTTACAAGCCAAAAAACTTTCGATGACAAAACAATCAGGATCATACCAATTTATTACCTCATTTTATACACGTGTAATCACACCACATCCACCTTCGCCGGCAACTCTACTCCGGCTGCTAAACCGCTAGAAGCAACCAGCTTCACGGCCAACATAGGATTTGAACCGTACTTCTCTCTCGCTTCATCAAAGCTCGGAGCAAGAACTGTTTGCATCCACTGGTCAACCGTTTTCTCTTCTTCCCCTGATGACAATGATGACAATGATGACCATGAAGCCGCCAAAATCTGAACGACCACTTCGTTATCAATCTGTAGATGTGATTCAGATCCAAAGCACCGCTCAAAATGTGAAACCATCTTCTCTTGAATGTTCTTAGCTAAACCATCGAAGTCAACCGGTTTGAACGTCACTTTTCCGTCTACGTGTTCAATGAAATCATCGAACCAAGTGTTCCTGTCCTCTGTCTCATGATCCAAGATAACTTCTGTTTCATTCACTGGAAGATTCAGATCTAGATATGAGCGTTGCAACTTCTCTGCACGTTGCTCTGTTTCTGGCTCATATTTTCTCTTATTTACCCCAATTTTAGAGGTATCGGCTAGTATTATCTGCAGTTTCCAGCTTCTCGCGCTCAAAACTCTTTCCTCAGAAAACTTCACAGGTTTAATAGCATGATCAGTACTAGCATTATCCTTGGCAATCCCAGAAGTCGCAACAACAATCATATTTTTCATACTGACTACTCTTCCATGCGAATCACGGAGTTTCCCAGAACTCACAGCTTCAGACAATTTGATCTGATCCGGGAACTCGGCTTTTTCCACGTTTTCTAATAAAATAACAGACTGTGGTTTCCTTGATAACTCACCAATTATGTAATCAACCATTGTTTTCCCTCTGAATTTGTCATCAAGAGTACAGTGCTCTGCCCCGAAATCCACACAGATGCAATTGACCTGACCACCACAGAAGACTTCAGAGAGAGCCAATGCTACTTTCTTCTTCGCCACTTTATCGGGTCCAAGAAGAGCAAGCCAAATTCCACTTGTTTGGTTTCGTCTCGTGGAGTCACTTTTGCATCCGCAGATAATTTGGCTTATGGCATTCACAGCTTCGGTCTGCCAGGCAACTTTGCGAAAGAGTAATTCTCTAAGAGACTTGAAATCTTTCTCATCTTTATGTTGTACAGAAGAGTGTAGAGTCACCAGCAGCGGCCTCTCTCTGGGTGTGTTTGATTCCTGACTTTTTGATGCATAGATTACTCCCAATCCTAAATCTGTAGTAACACAGCTCAAAGGAGAACTCACTGTGCGGTTAGTCACTGACGTCGTAAGATCCTCCATATCTTTTGGCTTTGAGAGTGGCGGATTCAGCAGTTTAGGCGTCTCCAAAAAGCTTACTGGAGTTCTGCTGGAAATAATGGGACCATTTTGCCCAAATGGGCTTCTCACGTTCTTCTCGGTCTGAACTGGGAACTGCGGAGTCACAGACTGAAAACCGAGTTTAGGAAATGCCGGAGTTTGATGGATACTTTGGCATATATTGTCCCATTTCTTCTGCAGAGCTGTGGTTTGCGAGGCTAATGCGTTTGGGTCATCTATAGCCTGCACTGCATCAGAACCAAAAAATCTCTCAAGATATTGCATTAAACCATCAGAACCGACTGCAAATGAGGAAGAAGTTGATAAAAACGCACCTTACTGCTGCCTGTTGTTCCCTTGTCTAACTCAGTCTCTGCAGCCCGTAACCAAGAGGGCAACTTCTCGGAACACTGATCAGACAGAGAGGGACGCGAACCGGCCTTGACGACGGCCGCTACTTCTTGTAAATACTTCTCGTTGCACAGGTGACATCGGGAAAGCTTCTGACTCACTGTGGTACTCAACGGTACTCTGAAATCGGATGTAGACGAAAAAAACCCTCCAAACGGAACAAAGGATCCCATCAAGCTGTAACCAATAGATTCATATTAAGCTACGACAACATCAAAGCATAAGATGGAAATATAATGTCTACTTCCAAACAAATGGAAGCATAAAGCTGAGACCCGAAGTGCCATGAGGCCCATGATAGTGGATATTTTAAAATATTTGAGTTTATGTTTTCGACATTGACCTAAACAATAAACTATTCCCACAAAATATAGTGATGTTCCAAGTTACTTCAGCCAAGTTATAGAGGTAATAAAAAATTCAATTCTACAGTCTAATAAGTGTTAACGGAAATTGCAAAGGCATTACCTTGATTTTGGATAAACCCCTTGACTCGAGGGTTTAGAGGATGTGACTGGAAGAACGTGAAGGTCCCAATCCTTCTCGATCGTAGGAAACCGATCCAGAAGCTTCGTGTACGTCTCATTGGTCGATACACATCCGATGAACCAGAGTTTCCTACTTTGATCTTTCAGCAAATCTGAGAGCTTCAACACCAAATTCTCCAAAGCATTACTATTTCCACCGGTCAAGACACTGAACTCTCCCAGATTAAGCACTATTTCCGATTTCGAGCCATCTTGCTCTGCGATTCTTCCTAGATCATCGAGTTTCACGCGAATATCCTCGTCGTTTTCGGATCCAGCGGCTAAAATTTGACTAATCTCCTTCTCTATATTAATTACGCTTAATCCGTTAATCTCCACAGGAAGAAACCCTAGCTTCCCACTGTTGATCGAATCCGTGAAGGTTTTAAGAGCTTCGTTAGCACAATTACCAACAAGCAGAGGGTTCTTCCTCTCTTTCCCGCCTAAAACTTCTCCGATTCTCCGAGAATTTTCATCGACACCACTGCTTCCACCAAACGGAAACTCACGATTCGGATCTGAATTCGGAAGATTACAGAGGAAGAGAGGCGGACAACGACCTCGTGAGAAGCGGGAAGAGAATTGCGTTACTGGAGGATGAAGCACGTCGAGCTTGATATCGGAGCTCCGAAACCCGGCTTCACCAAATAACCGATTCACAATCGGATCGTCGAGGATTGATAATATGAAATACTTCAACTCCACTTTCAAAACCGTCGTTTGGCAACCGCCACCGTTACTGGCGTGGATCTGCTGGAGGTGATACGTCTCCGGATGCCGTCTCTGATTCGCCTGAGATCGCTTGATCGCTGCCATGAGCGAATTTGAAACGGGTGGATTTTCTTCAGTCGCCGGAGACTTAGACGACGGGAGTCTGTCAAGAGATACGCCGACGCAGAGCTCTAGAGCTCGGAATTGAAGACGCGACGAGTATGGAGTACTCCGAGAAGCGCGTGAGACGCAAACTTCGCGGAGGATCGACGACGGCATCGCGAGAAGAGCGGAAACAGCGTGGAGTGACGTAGTCTGCGCGTGGCTTCTCCGACGAGCTACTGCAACAGCATCGTCGAGAGCACGAGCAGCTTCCTCCGTTAAGCATTCTCTCGCCGTATTCACCGGCGTCGGCATCGCCGGAAAAAGCCAAAAAAAAAAAAATTCACCCAACGAGAGGCCTCTCCAATCAAACCAACCCACTTACTCTCCCACCAAACAAAAATCAGAAACTCAACAATAAAAACAAAATTAAAAAAAAAACAATAAAACAAGACAGGCGTGAATATTTCAGGAAATGATTATTATCAGAAAAGTAATCAAAAACCTCTTATTAGTCTCTATACCTTAAAAGTGATATAACAATAAATAAATAAATATATATAAATGTGGGTTTGGTTTTGAATTTTGATTTGCTTCAATCCTAAAAAGTCTCATACGCTTGGATATGTACAGAGACTAGAGAGGCTGAGAGGGGTTTTGGAGGTATATTGCTTGTGGGACCCTCCAATATATTGTCTGAATTATCTTTTTAGTCTCTTTAGTTTTGCTCTTTCTCATGTCTGAAACGATGGTGAAACAATAATACACAAATATATATGTGGTGCTCGTAGAATCTCTCTGCCTTTCCCCACTTTACATCTTTGATCCTCTTCTATTATTCATTTTGTTTTCTTTCTCTTCTCTCATTCATTTGCTTTTATCTCTTTTTGTTAAATACTTTAAAAAAATATTCAGCATGTGAAAGAAAGCTTGAATTTTAACAGAACTCAATTTAACTATAAATTGGAGTACAAGATTGATAGCTTCGATTATATATGGCCCAAACCTTTCTTAAGCAAGATTTGCTAACTTTGTAATATTTAAATTTTTACCGACAGGAAAATAAACTACTACTATTATAATATTTGATTCTTTGGTCTTCTTTTCCTCTCCTGTCAAATTGTTTCACTGCTTTTACATCACGCTATAGATTTGACAATAGATCTGTCCCCCAAAACTTTTGTTTTTGTTTTTAAAGATCATATATTCTAGGTTATATTACTACTGTATACACGTATCTTCAGATCTTCATTTTGTTTTCAAACACATGCAGTTAACAAACTATACTGATAGTCGAGGTCTTGGAACATTAGGGGGTCACATCTCCCGACTTTTTGCATCTTTCTTCTATCTGGTTTTATAAATAGAAAAATAATGATATCTATTTTACGATCCAAAGAGAAATTGGGATTAACAAAGAAAAGTCAACTTAATTATATAAGAGAAAATAAAAAATATTAACTAATATGGGATAATGGTAATTCTTGGTAGATTAATATTGAAAAAATCACGAGTTTGGTTTGTGTTGAGAGGAATTTAAAAAAAAAAAGTGAATTAATTTGATTTGATGTAGATCCTAATTTAGGAGAATTATGAGTTTACATACTCTAAAATTCCTGATTATTTAAATAAATAAAAAAGAAAATAAAAAATATTTGAGTGGAAGACAATAACCTAAACTTTATAAAATATTAGGTGAATGGCATCAGATAAAGAGGAAAAGCATAAGTGATTAGAGGCCCAAACACTACCTTTTTATACTTTGTTGGGTCATCGTCATTTATCATCCAATAAATAGATTTTGTTTATTTTTTATTTCACATTACTTTGCACTTCTTTTATTCCCGATCGTAGTGGCATCTTTTTACTCAATTACCGATCTTTTCACTATAGCCAGAGTGGATGACCATGAAATGGCTTACATTCATATCAGTCATTGAAAAATAAATGGATGAGACTAAAATGCTCGCTATCATCTTCAAACTTATCTCTCTATCGTTTTCTTTTCAATGGATTTTAAACTATTGTGTACCCCATCTTTTGTTTTATCATCAATCTTTATATGATTAAATCTCACAATCCTGTTAAAAACAAAGGATAGATTCTTGAAATAAACATGGAGTATTTATTTGATAATTTGACCGCTCTGATTTTATAATTAAATAGAGTTATGGGACTGGAGTTAGCAATAAATTATTGATATGTTGTTGTTAAGCATTATTTCCACAGCAATAATATTACAATGAAAACTTATTTGAAGTCTAGGCTCAGATATGTATAGCTGATGGATGGTTTGGTTCTATAAGATCCATATTTTTTCAGACCAATCTAAGGGAAACAATTATTGTTCATCTAAAGCATATTGGACCGCTCGTGCCAAATAAATGTCGACAAGCAATTTTTTATTTTTTTTTGAATAACCAGAAAGTTCTAAGTTCGTGGATCCTTAATCTTTCTGGGACAGGACCCAAACCAATATTAAATTGATTCTCATTTGGAGAGCAGATCCTTCCAACAGAAATCGAACTCGTGACCTTCTTAACTTTGATCCACAAAGAATTACCACTATGCTAACCCACGTTGGTGTCCACAAGCAATTACAATATACATTACGTTCTTTCATGTAACGAGCTTTTGTAATCAAACACATTTCTTAGTATTCAACCTTTTTCACATTTTTTATATTATTATACCTTACTCTATAATTTATGAAGAAAATTGTCTATAAATATCTAAAGTATGGACTAACAGGGAAAATGCAGAATAGAGCTCAATGGCTTTTATCTCTTTATATAACGGTGTCCCTTTCATTTTCCAGAAAATAATTCTTTAACAGTTGGTTCCATGGTTGCTGCGCCACGTCCCTAATTAAGATGGCACACTTATTCAATTCAAATAATTGGGGGATAAATGTTGCACCGCAAGTGATCAAACCCTAAGAGCGACTAGAATACATATACAAATAATATAGTTAAAACATTAATTAATCCCATATTTTGTCCGTCACATGATAATTAACAAAATATAGAAATAAAACCCGATAATTAATTGTGAACTTTAACCTCAGATCCCCTGTGGTGAGCACACAGTAAGGGACCAACGGTCGCTGTTCGATTTGTGGTCCTTCGCTGTTTCCTTTTGATACCATGGAACTTTATAAGTGTGGATGACGTTATCTATCCATTAGTATCCCACCACGTTAAGAGACATTTTTTCTTCTTTATGTGAAGCATCTTAGAAGATTAGTCCTCGATAGAGAGGGTAGACCAAGTACTTGGACAGAAACTCACAACACCACCAATCCCCGACTCACCCCTTCTCATATTGAATATGAAGCAAAAGGTATCTGAATTGACTCACGTTTCGTTTGTTGGTTTTAAAGGAAAGAACAAAACTTTTATAGACTTCAGCTACTTTAATATAAATTCCACTGATATAAAACTTGATTGAAATATTACGAGAGATAAAAAATCAAACCTATTATTATCTTCTCTCGTAATCCTTATCTAATACGTAAGCTCTGGATGATCTATTGTTATCTTATTCTTATGGTATCGGCTATTGGTCATTTAGATAATCGCATATATAGTTGATGTGACATTTGTGTCATCTCATAGCTTTTTGTCGAATGTGTTTGTACTTCTACTGATCAAGTTTTCTAAATGAACAAAAAAAGTTTTTTTAATCATTTTAGTATTAAAAATCTGTCGAAAATTTGTCAAAAACTGAGTGGATAATTTACTTCTTGTGAAACTACAATTAACATATGATCCCATTTTTTATATTTGTTTGAATATTGAACCTTTTTTTATGTCGGATGTAAACTTTTGGATGTCGTTAACAAAATATATGAACATATGCAAATGCTACTACTGTTATATTTTTATTGTAATAAAAAAATATTTCAAATTTGTACGTATCGAGTTAAAGATTTCATTTATATTAAAGTTTGAGCTATCATTTTTATTGGAAATTTTAAGATTATAAAATATGTTGTGGAGACACGGTTCCGTAATTACGGATTATATAATAAATAAGTAAATAATAGAGATAAAAAGATCAACTTTATAATCAACTTTAATTTAGTTTGTAACATGATTATAAATATTTAGCAGATAGAGAAAGATCTTTGTCCTGTAGGGTAATGACATCTACATAAACATTGTGTCTGTGTTTATTGGTCAAGTGTGCGTGGCGACCAGCTTCAAAGCTAATAACTTTTCAATAAATGCCTTAACTTTCATCCAATCGTTGAATAACAAAGTTTACGATCTTCCTTTTTATTTTAAAAGTGAGAAATAAAAAGAAAATCAAAGTGAGGTTGTTTTCGTTTGTTTGGTGCCCCGAATCTAAAATTTAATCGACATGTGCCTAACGCTGAAGCAAACCAAACTTTATGGCAATTATTTCCCAATATATTATTGTGAATTTGAGATATTAACTTGTCGACTAGCCGAGAGCAATAATTAATAAAATGGTAAGTCATTTCTTTTGTGCTTCTTTGGCATTGGGGGTTCGTAAAATACCTCTTTAAGATTTATTAGATGTTATCAAAGAATAGATCAATACCTTGAGCCAATTAGTTTGTGATTCTATGCGGCAAATAATCACGAAGAAAATAATGTAACACTAATATAATTATTTTTATTTTTGATAGATGTGCTACAAATTCTACTATTCTAGCAAAATTTCATCTTTAGAAACATAAGCAAACAATGGGCCTGGAAAATAAATGACCAACAAATCAAATAGAGGCCGTATCAGCCCAATAATCAATTTTACTGAACTGTAATCTCTCTCCCGTCGTCGTCGTGTCAGCAACACCTCCCTCTCGATCTCTGCCAAAACCTCAGATCGGAACAACTGAAAATTCGAAAAACCCTAAGTTTCAGAGGATGAGAATCGCTCGTTTCGCTACTCGTTTCCTTAACGACGTAACTATCCTTCGATCATTTCGTCCAATCGCGTCAAGAAGCCTTGCCACCAACGCTAATGAAGGTATACACCATCCTACATTGCTAACGATTTTTTTCATTCAATTTCTCAGATTGTTTCAGAACTAACCACTAAGAATCGAATCAAACTGACCAGATCCGAACCAGAATGACAATATCGATGCGCTGTTTGGCGATTATAATGGCAGCGATGAAAAAAGCAGTGGTTTCTTCCATCATCTCAGTAAGGCGGAAAGAGATAAGCGCGATTTCAACGGCTATAATAGATCAGGCGGGTCGAGATACTCTAGTGGTGGTTTGATGAATAGAGACGAGAGCTTCAATCCTTCATCCGATGGTGTGGATTGGAAATTGAAAGAAGCTGCACTAATTTTCAATACCGATGAAGGAGAAGGCTTCAAGGATACTTACTCTTTCAGGCCAGGTGGCAACAATTGGGGCATTAATAATTTCCCTAGGGTATGGTTTCTTTACGAATCATCTATTGGCTATGTTAATTATTTGATCTAAGGTGTTACTGAATCAATTTATATAGGCAATTATATGTAATTCATTGTGTTTTGTGTTGCATTTCCACTGTAGATGAGCAATCGAGTCAGTGATTTGGATTCGTGTTATTTATAGTTCATGTATTATGTGTTCTTTGCAGGATATGAATTTTAAAAGGCCGATGCAAAATCTTAGACAGAATAACAAGTCTGAGATAACTACTGAGGAAGTTCTGAGGAACGCTGATTTCAGGGTGAGTGTAATTGGGTTAAATATGTTTCAGAAACAGTACAGCATTTGTTTTTTTTTTGTTTTTTGTACTCACCTTTGAAATATGTTTTGTTGCACAGAATGTTAGGTTCCTTGCGCAGTTCATCACGGAAGCTGGGATCATCATTAAGAGGAAGCAGGTCAATTTGGATGTTTCTTGCTTTAGTCTAACTCTTGGTTTCGAGTATACATGATGATGTTTTGCTAGTCCATATGATGAAACCCGCTTTTTATTTATCTCTTGTATAGACTGGCATTAGCGCCAAGGCACAAAGGAAGATTGCTAGAGAGATCAAAACAGCACGTGCATTTGGGTTGATGCCTTTCACAACAATGGGTACAAAGGCATTTACATTTGGGAAAACCATGGAGAACAGAGACCAAGATTTCGAGTATGAAGTGCCTGATGATGATGATGAATTTGACGATGGAAATGCTTGAATCCAAAGGATTGAATCTGGTAAGTTTTCATTTCTTGGGTTTTGGTCTATATTTTGAATAATCTGATGTTACCAAGTTGAGAATACGTGATTGACTGAATTTCTATAGCTGCTCTTCAGTTTTCACGTTTGTCACTTTAAGTTCCTCCAATACCAAAGGATTAGGATTTGTATCTTATGGCTCTAGTTTGTTACTACTGAAGATCTGAGCCAGATTGATTATTTTTCTTTGTGTAATTGTAAGATTATGGTTTGTTTATTCTATAAATCAAGTCGTAATCAATTATCATCTCATGCTACAGCTGATGAACACACACGTAAGTCTAAAAAAGGAAAGGTTAATCCAAAATTTATGTTCAGAAAAGACAATTCATCTGGAACCTCTCTCTGCTCCCTTCATCTCCATGTATCTAACATTTTCTATTGTTTTCTTCTTCTGTTGGATTAACCTCTCGAGCCTATTCCTATCTGCGTCTGGAAGTTTACATGGTCGATCCACAGAAGGTACAACAACTCTAGATCTTTCAAGTAGATCCCGCTCTTTTTGTTCTGCAAAGCAAAGCAATGATCCTGCACATACTTCTTTAGCTGAAGATGGCTTCTCTGGTTTGAACTTCTGAAGCTTTGAGTACTCAGTGATGAGATGAAACATGTAGTCATAAACCCGGTTCATGCTAATGCTTTCCATGTAACTTTGTCCTCTTTTTCCTATTCTCTCAGCCTGTGAAAAGGAAACGCCTTAGGAACATGAATGGTATCTGATAAATCAATAATTCAATAAGAAATGTGGAGTATTATATACATCAGAAGGGTTGGCGTTGCCCCAGTCAACAGCATGTTTGATGGACCGACATAGATCAGTGGGAGAGACAGGCCAGTAGTTTTCCTTGGGAAGGAGACCTCTGCTGAAGAAATCTTCATACTCAGGTGAGATTATGAGTGTCAGGGAACCACATGATAGGATATACTTTAAAGAAACTGACCACGCATAACCCTCTGCATATATTTTGTACCTTATGATACAATGAAACCCAACATTATTAGATCCTTCTCATATCCTCCAGTCATATGTGATATATAACTTAGATTTTTCTTGGGACTCACCGGTGATTGCATTGGTTGGAGAGCTTGGATTGTTCAAACCCACCTTTTGCTTCTTCTTCCCAGTTCTGTATTTAAAAATACGCATCAGCATCACTCCCACTAGTAGTAAACTATCTATTAGGATTTACTGAAAGCAAAGTGAACCTGGCGCATAATCTGTGCTCCCCATAACCTTGAATGGTTGCATTTCATGAGCTCCATTCTTATAGGCGATACAACGTCAGGATTGCCTTTCCAGTAAGCTCTCGGTTGCTTGTTCTCCCAGCTGCTTCTCCTAGACCCTTGCTTTATATCCCCAAATTCTTCTTCCCACGGCCTTAGATTTGTCTCCGACCTATATCACAGCATTCTGATTCAGACAAGAGTTGAGTAAACAACTTATGAGTCAATCGGGAGAAAGAGATATATATACCATCCCCAGAACGACCAATCCGGAAAAGGAATGTCCAAATGAGCTTCACTGGTGCAGTATCGAAAAAGCGGAGCGGGAATGGACTCAGTCCGGTTGATGATGGGTTTGTCCATGCAATCAAACATCATGTCTACATCAGGAACCATCCTTGGATACTTGTTGAGCAGTTGCAGAATCCCCCAAATGGTAAACATCATTCTGCTCTGCACACACGCATAATAGAGATCAACGTATAGCTTTCCCGATAGTATCACCACTCGAAACGCGGCATTCGCTTTGGCCCTCTTCACATGCTCTTTAGTCACCCCAGTCTCTGCCCATGGCTCTAAGTCCCGGTGAATCCACCTGGCTTTTCACCAAATCAATGATATCATCAACGGTTTACGCCAATAGATAAAGTTTGATTCTTTCTGATTCATGTGAAAACCCCATCAATGAAATTAGTTCGTTCTAACAAACCTGAAGAAGTCTGGACATTGCGATTGCTGGGTTCGACGACTCGAATCGGAATCTGACTGTAGACTCTTTGGTTGGACGACGGCGTTGTACGGACATGAGAAGTAGGAGCACTGAAGGATTCGATAAGCCTGAGAATGTTTAGAAGCGTCGCTGAAAGATTTGCGTGGGAAGATGTGCCAAGGTGTTGGTTCTAAGTTATGTCCGGCTAGAGTTTTTGTCTGAGCTACAAAGTCATCAACCTGTTCCATGAAATTACTCAGTGAGACAAAAAAATCTTAGAAACACAGGGAAACAGTCACGTGTGTTGTCCCTTTAGATCACAGAGCAATAAAAGCTAATTCAGCTTGAAAAGATCCATCAATCACGGAGAAAACAAATAACATAAAAAAAAAAAACCATAAGTTCGAGTAATCAATGTCGTAAAGAGTCTCCTGCTTTCTGAAAAGTTTCTCACTGAACAAATATTTCGAGGATAGAAAACAGCAAAATTATATGATTCTGTCAGATCCAAATAGTAAATTACTAAAGCATTTGTAGAGTTTCTATATCAAATTGCTGAACGAAAATAAGCAATATAGAGATGTCGGTGGAGGAAAGAGACCTTATAGAGAAGAAGAGCGGTGAAGGAGAAGAAAGAGAGAGCAAGAACGCAGAGAAGGAGATAGGAAGGTGAACGAGGGGAGCTTTTGTGAGGGATACGAAGACGGAGACGAAGACCCATTTTTTCTCTTCTTTTTCTTTTTCGTTCTTCTGCAAAACTTTCTTTTTTTCTCTTCTCTTTTTTCCTTTTTTATTTTCTGTTTAATGGCCTCAGAAATATTCTCTGCTTCTAATTGGATATACAGTTCCCCGTTCCATGCGGAGGTTAGCTTTGCTTTACATCAGTTTGTTTCTATTTTAATTCTACATCGGAATTTATCTTTTCTTTTTAACAAATACAAGGGAATTTATCTTTACAAATATATCCAAAAAATATTTCTTCTGAAAATACAATATTAGTGACCCTAAACTAAACTACTAAACTACTCGTTTCGGCGTTTTACAAATTTAATATTATTTAGCTATAAAACTTAACTTTGATGAATTATTAATAGTCTTCTACGTCCGTGTATGGCATAAATTAATAAGTCACATTGACGAAAAGAATGTGACTGTAATTGAGTAGGGCACTATATTAAATTTTGAAATCTATGATTGTATGTTATTGAAGCCAATTATTTTAGTTTATCAACTTCTGGCATTCAATTTTAGTGTAAGAGAGGCGCTTCGTCAAATAGAGGGTTCTAATTCTTTGTAACTTTATTTTTGTGAGAATCTAATATAATTTCTCATAACACTTTTCACTCGTATCATCTCCTTACCTAGTCTGCTACAAATTTAAATAATAACATATTGGCTACTGCCTTGTGATATATTTGTTCACAGGAGAACTTAGCTACTAAAAACTCCAACATGTAAGGGAGAGTTGGTGGATGGGATAAGCCAATTCTTTATTAATTTTTGGATAAGGATACGTATTAGTATTACAAGAAGTCTCCATCCACTCCGACTATGGAGATGGACAGCCAGAAGCGACAGTCATCGCAATTGTACTACATTACATTACCATATTCTTTGATCCATTACATACAAGGTATATACTTTTCCACATCATCTAAGTAAAGTGGGAACCGTCAAGAGGCCACATATATTTACATATATTTCTTTAGTTTTAGATTTCAATACTTTCCAATATATTTGTTGGTCCCTTCACTGGGACTGGTCCTGGTCGTCAGAGATGGCCTCATAGTGACTATAGTGTTTTCGTCTGCTCCTGCTTCCAATGCAGTCTTCCCTGCTTCTAAGAATTTCAGAACAGTATCCTCTGCGTATTTGTTGCCTTCACTTACTGTCATGTTCTTCCCAATGTCTGGATATGAGTTTAGGAAATGGTCTCCAACGAGTTGGGATGCGAGTTGGATCAGCTCCACCTGGAATTCAGAGACCTTCGAGTCTTCTCTTGCTCCCCATGGCCTCAGCGATTGTTTCACTTCTGGTAGTTTCTCTGTAAGACGTCATCAAGGTCAGAAATTGATGATACCAATCTGAAGTATAAGTTCCTTGACATGAATTAACATTAATATACCTACTAAGTTACATCACTAATAGTTCTCAATTGTATCAAGTATCAACATTCAAGGCGTATCTTTCAACAACTGTATTTTGACTATGAAATTCAACCACCGCAACTGTCTATACATGCTTCAACCACGCTTTAGTTAATACATGATAGCAATATATAGCATATGAATTTAAAATGAATCATAACTTTACACATTGGTAATGACTCTTATTTAGTGATTACTTAATGTAAAGATTCAAAGCAAAAAAAAGAAACTGAGATCAAGAATAATGGACGGGGATATCAGGTAGAGAATGAAACAGACCTGGACAATCTTGGCGAGGAGAATCTCGGAATCGAAAGTATTTCTCAAATGTACCAGCCCATGCATCTCTCTTGGTCAGGAAATGCGAGTTTAGGTTGAAGAGTTTCTTTACCGTAGCAGGTATAGAAGAATGCTCATATTGTGAATGTGGTGTTGGACCATCAGGTTCATGTATTCTTGCAACGAAATCAATCCCAACACCAGTCTTATCAAAATCACAAAAAGAAACAACAACAAAACGATTCACACACAAGAAAGTTACAACATATGCTTGGTTGGAGACTTATCCAGATATTTACATGTAATGATGTAAAGCAGATTCAAGTAAAATAATGAGAATCGAAACTAATAGGACTAACATGAACAATGTAATGTGACAAAGAAATGAAACTAGTCTAGGCCAGATCATGTGCAACATTTCGTATATCAAGCTGACTATGAAATATTCAATACTCAAGATCAATTATAAACTCAACTATCAAAACATAATCTGAGTATTATAAGAGTCATGGTTCAACAATGATACCAAATTTAACAAATCACATACCAATGCCCTTCTCGATCCAGGGTGAGGTCAAGAAAGTGGGTACCCGAACGCCCAACCGATCAAACCCAAAGTAAAACGGGTCGGGTCCAATGATTCCGTCAGGGTTAGGCACAACTTTAACCGGCGTAGGAACGTGATCATAAAACCCACCATGTTCATCATATGTAATATGCAAAGCCATCTCTTTCCACTGTGGACTACTCCGTAACGTCTCATAAACTTCCTTAACAAACCTTTGACCCGCCGCCATATCATGCGACGGGTGATCATCATTGGCCGGAAAAAGATCGATATCGAAATATCTCTGCTCCACAACGGAATAGTTAGGAAGCTTCCCAAGCTTAGCATGAAGCTTAAATTTCAACGTGTAGCTATGAAATTTCACCAAATGTTTGATCCTACGAAGAGATTTAAAGAAGAAAGTAGCAGGAATGTTTTGGTAATAAATCCCAAAGCTGAGTCCATTCTCATCTAACGAATCAAAGATCGTCTTTTGAGGAAATCCTCTAACGAGATCTTTCTTCACATTACTTGATGAGAAGTAGCTGAATGAACATAGAATCGATTTGGTTGAGTCGAAGTCGGTACTGATGCGAACCATCGATCAAACACTGCGAATTCGCTAGCTAACTCTGTGTAAACAGGTAAGACTTCAGGTTTGAATCCGCTCATCACGTTTTTGGCCATTCCAGGGTCCATACTCTCTGATTGCTGTGCGAATCTGTTCATTTCCGGGTCGCCGGATGTGTCGTTTGACCCGAATATCTGTTCTCGGATCGCTTGGAATGAATGACCCGGATCCATGTCTACGAAGACAGCGTCATCGGAGACGAAAATCTTCTTGGAATTTGGATCGGAGACGTTGAGTGGATTTGACTCTTTTCCGGTTAATCCATCGATTACGGGTCGGGTTGATTTGAGCCAACCGAGGATGTGATCGAAGGAGCGATTCTCCATAACTACAACGACAATGGTCTTAATTGGTCCTTGGATCTTACGGGGTTTCCGTAAATTGTTGAAACCGAGAGACTGAGATGAAATCAGTAAGTAGCAGAAGAGAATTACAGTGGTAGATACTCGCCGGAAAGCCATTTTCCCGGTGAACCGTTATCTAGAAAACGCCGATGCCCAGTGGAGAAGTGTAATATTCGGCGGAGATTTGTAAGGGAGGAAAAAGGAGAAGAGACGGTGTTGAGAGAGGAGAAAAAGGCATATACTTGAAGAATAGCAATGGAGTAAGCAGAGAGAATAAGAACACCTTTGTTGGCTAAAACACAGAGAATAAAACTCGTTGTCCTCCACTTGAGTTTTAGTCAAAGTCACATAGATGTATATATATATTTATGTTTCCGTCAAAACCTAATTCTCCACCCTCTTTTTTCTTTTTTGTTTATTTCAACTTTATCGCAGCAGCAGAACGATTGTACTCTGCCGTGTGTTTCATTTTCTTCACAAGGATAAAAATATCATTAGGATAAAAAGAGTGAGAAGAGATGAAGCAAGCACAGCTCATATTCATTCCTCTGCCGGAGACCGGCCACCTCTTGTCGACGATCGAGTTCGGAAAGCGTCTTATCGATCTGGACCCTCGGGTTTCCATGATTACCATCCTCTCCATGAATCTCCCTTATGCTCCTCACGCCGACGCTTCTCTGGCGTCGCTCACCGCCTCCGAGCCTGGAATCCGACTCATCAGTCTCCCGGAGATCCACGATCCGCCTCCGCTTAAGCTTCTCGATACTTCCTCCGAGACTTACATCCTCGATTTCGTCGATAAAAACATTCCTATTCTCAGAAAAACCATCCAAGATTTAGTCTCATCATCTTCCGAAAATCATGTCGCCGGTTTGATTATTGATTTCTTTTGCGTTGGTTTGATCGATATCGGCCGTGAGGTAAACCTTCCTTCCTATATTTTCATGACTTCCAACTTCGGTTTCTTAGGCTTTCTACGTTATCTCCCGGAACGACATCATTTGATCCCGTCGGAGTTCAATGAGATCCCCGGCGAAGAAGAGTTACCGATTCCGGCGTTCGTGAACCGTGTTCCCACCAAGGTTCTGCCGCCTGGTGTGTTCGACAAACTCTCTTACGGGTCTCTGGTCAAAATTGGCGAGCTGTTACAAGAATCCAAGGGTATTTTAGTCAATTCATTCTCAGAGGTCGAGCCATATGCTGCTGACTATTTTTCTCGAGGACGAGATTACCCTCACGTGTATCCTGTTGGGCCAGTTCTTAACTTAACGGGCCGTACAAATCCGGGACTAGCTTCAGCCCAATACGAAGAGATGATGAAATGGCTGGACGAGCAACCGGACTCGTCGGTTTTGTTCCTGTGCTTCGGAAGCATGGGAGTCTTCCCTGCACCTCAGATCACAGAGATAGCTCACGCGCTTGAGCTCATCGGGTTTAGATTCATCTGGGCGATCCGTACGAACATGGCGGGAGACGGTGATCCTCACGAGCTGCTTCCAGAAGGTTTCGTTGACCGAACAAGGGGCCGTGGAATAGTGTGTAGTTGGGCACCACAAGTGGATATCTTGGCCCACAAGGCAACAGGTGGATTCGTCTCTCACTGCGGGTGGAATTCTGTACAAGAGAGTCTATGGTACGGCGTACCAATTGCCACGTGGCCGATGTATGCGGAACAACAGCTGAATGCATTCGAGATGGTGAAGGAACTGGGCCTAGCCGTGGAGATAAGGCTTGATTACGTGGCGGACGGTGATCGGATCACACTGGAGATCGTGTCAGCCGATGAAATAGCCACAGCCGTCATATCTTTGATGGATGGTGATAATCCTATCAGGAAGAAGGTTAAAGAAATTTCGGCAGCGGCGAGGAAAGCTGTTGGTGACGGTGGATCTTCAGTGGTAGCCACAGGAGATTTTATCAGCGATATTCTTGGGGATCACTGCTGAATTCTGATTATCCCCTTCCGGATCCAAAGTTATTTGTAATTTTAAATAAAAAAGAATGTTATCGACATATCATGTACCATATATAAATAATCGCCATTTGTGCTTTAAGTCCAAGACACATACATTGCTGTTTTATAATCTTTGAGTTGGAACATAGATACAAAAGTGTAATGTATATTTTTTTTCATTTTTTGTATGTCTAATAGCTTTTACAGTTAGCGCATATATTGAAAAAACAAGAACACACGAGTACGGGTTGGAAAAAAAAAACACGCACACAAATTTACTTGGGTTCAGCAATGTTCTCAATCCTCAAAACTGTAATTGGAAAACTACTTCAATCATCTAAAAAATACAGTCTAATTGGAATAGTTTTACACAAAACACACTTTAATTCGATAGCAACCAATCACTAACAAACAACCACACACACGTATCTTGTCACTCAAGAGATTATATAATATGAAACATTGTTAAAGTAGATGTCGATTTCAACATTTATCTTTAATTCATGAATATATATATATATATATATATATCTCCATTATCAGCGATTCAAGCCCATTAAAGGGTCATTACATGTGGTGATAGAACACGTCTCTTGGAACAAAAAAATCTCAATCCGAAGAAGAAAGAGAGATGGTGAAGAAAACAGAGCTCATCTTCATTCCAGTTCCATCCACAGGTCACCTTCTCGTCCATATTGAATTCTCCAAGCGTCTCATCAATCTTGACAATCGTATCCAAACCATTACTATCCTCAACTTGACTTCACCCACTTCCCCTCACGCCTCCGTCTTCGCAAGATCTCTCATTGCTTCACAGCCACGAATCCGTCTCCACGATCTTCCCTCTGTCGACGATCATCCGCCACTGGATCTCTACCAACGAGCTCCCGAAGCTTACATAGTACAGCTCATCAAGAAGACTACACCTCTAATAAAGGACGCCGTCTCCAGCATCGTTGCCTTGCGTCGTCAAGGCTCAGATTCGGTTCGTGTCGCCGGTTTGGTTCTCGATTTTTTCTGCAATTCGTTAATTGCTGATGTTGGTAACCCACTCAATCTCCCTTCTTACATATTCTTGACATGTAACGCTAGATATTTGGGGATGATGAAATATCTTCCGGATCGGCATCGGAAAATCGCATCTGAGTTCGACCAAAGCTCCGATGTTGAGGAATTGCCAATTCCTGGATTCATTAACTCTATTCCCGCGAAATTTATGCCTCCAGGTTTGTTCAATCCAGAAGGTTACGAGGCTTACGTCAAGCTAGCGCCGAGATTCGGCGATGCCAAGGGTATTTTGGTAAATTCCTTCACCGAGCTTGAGCCGCATCCATTTGATTATTTTTCGCACCTCGAGAGCTTCCCTCCGGTTTATCCGGTCGGACCGATTCTCAGCTTGAAGGATCGAGCGAGTCCAAACGAGGAAGCAGCAGATCGGGATCAGATTGTTAGATGGCTCGAGGATCAGCCAGAGTCATCGGTGGTGTTCCTCTGCTTCGGAAGCAAAGGAAGTGTTGATGAGCCGCAGGTGAAGGAGATAGCTCGAGCGCTCGAACTCGTCGGTTGCAGATTTCTATGGTCAATTCGAGCAAGTGGCGTGGAGACGAACCCTAACGATATGTTGCCGGAGGGATTCATGGGGCGAGTGGCGGGAAAGGGTTTGATATGTGGTTGGGCCCCGCAAGTCGAAGTTCTGGCCCATAAAGCAATTGGGGGATTCGTGTCTCACTGTGGTTGGAACTCCACTCTTGAGAGCTTGTGGTTCGGCGTTCCTATTGCCACGTGGCCGATGTACGCTGAGCAACAGTTAAACGCGTTCACGCTCGTGAAGGAGCTAGGAATAGCTGTGGATCTCCGGATGGATTACGTGTCGGGTCGTGGGGATTTGGTGACTTGTGATGAGATCACGAGAGCCGTCCGGTCTATGATGGATGGTGGGGAGGAGAAGAGGAAAAAGGTGAAGGAGATGGCTGATGCGGCGAGGAAGGCTTTGATGGATGGAGGATCGTCGTCTCTGGCGACGACTCGATTCATTGGAGAATTGTTGGACAATGGTTCATGCTGATGCAATGGTGGTCGCACAAATCTGCATTATAACAATATGTTTATCTCTTCCCACATCTACTTAGATTCTACTTACTATCTCATCCATTAGCTAACCACAAATCTGCATTATAACAATATGTTTTTCTCTTTGGCATTTTACCAAATACTTTTTGCGCGTTCAGCATATCCTTAGAAATCAACATAAATTTGCATCTAAAATACCCAAAACCAGCATACTATATTCTAGCCTCTCAATCCAGACCTATAAATCTAAACCAGCAGCTATTATCTCTTGTTCAGCTTAAGAAGAAGGTTTAAGCACATTACCGTAGTTGATGGAACTTGATTTTCAGTCTATGATCTGATCCCATGAATGCACTAGAATCAGTCTCAATCCCGTCTTGAACCCATCACATATGAAGAATTATTCGCAGCAAGATGAGACCAAGAGATTGTGAAGAACTTCATTTTTTTCTCAAGCATAAAAGCAGCAAGTTTCCTTTGAGAAGTTCCTCTTCCTTGGCGTTAAGCTCTTCCATCTGTTGCTGATTTTCCTTTCTGAGCTCTTTCTTTCTTTAGCTGGTCGAGTTCAGCCATAAGAGCTTCAGTGTCGTCCTTGTCACCATCGTCATTTTCGTCATCACTATCATTGTCACTTTTGATATCAACATCAGAATCATCATCATACACAACGAGGAAAATCCGTTCTTCAGGATCTCTTTTGGAACCTTCCAATGAAAGTTGACTTCCTCTTCTGCGATCTCTATCATCACTGTAAGATTTGTCTTTGGATGAGAAATGTCTCCTCTCATGCTCTTCAAGCTCATCACAAAGATTTTTCTTCTGGAGTTCCTCTTGAGTGTGTTGTCCTTTCCTCGTTGGCTTTAAAGTTGTGTGAGCGGCGACATCACGAGACGAGTACTTCTGAGACGGAACGAAGATCCAAGTACCACCTTGCTCGTTACCTCCCTTGACAGGAGCTCATGTAGATCGAGCTGCATGCGTCATTTTTCAGCAAAAAAAAACCTTAATTTCAACCAGAGAGACAAATCAACCAAGACAAATCAATCAAAACAGTTGCAACTCCTGTTCTGTTTTTGTGTGTCTCAATCTTCAGCCTTCATCTAGACTCCTAAGCATATGTAATGGAAACGACAGAGAGAAGAAATTCTTCTAAGAGGAATTTCATCAAACACTTGGTATGCATATGGTTTGATTCTTGTAGAACAACAAACTTTGGTTATAGACTCGAGATTTTCCAGACGTGGTCTCTCCTCTGTGCTTCTCAAAGAGATGATAGCTTCTGGAGATGCTCACAGCTCATGCGATTCCAGTCTCAGTCTTTGCTCGCTTGCATCGTGGTGCATCGGAAGGAAAAGTAGAACATTGAATCTGACTTTTTGGTGACTAGAAGCAGTGACGCCACAGACCCATTAATCTCGATCGACTGATGCTCTAATACCATGAAGAGATTTTAAGACAAAAAGATTCATGCTCAAATGAATTTATTAAGATAGAAACTAAAAACAGAAAATGAAATAGCTCAATGGAGCTTTATTAAGTGCAATAAAAGGGAAAGGAAAAAATTTTAAATTGTCACCAAAAATTGAATGATTTTGATTAATATTTCATAAAGATAAAGAAGGAGAATTGTTTTGAGACAACTCTCTAGGATACAATCAAAGTCCTTATTACATGGCTATATATATGAATCATCATCTTGCTAAGAACCCTACTTACATGGGCCATTACATAAGATTTGAACTTTTTATGAGATACTATATTGGGTTTTATATGGATCTTCTAATAAAATGTACCAAAAAGGTAATATATAAACTTTATTTGAAAATAAACCACGTCTAAACCAAGACGTTTATTTGAAAACAAACCACGTCTAAACCAAGACGTATAGGTCCTTTAGGATAGAACTCAACAACCCCGCCGATCAACTCGTCGACGAACCGTTTAACCCCAATAAATGAAGATCCTCCCTTCAACAATGCCATCCTCGTAGCCTCCGCCATTTCTTCCACTCTTTGTATCCTTACCATCGATCAGAGATCGTATGGCTCCCGCCATCTCCATCTCTTCAGCTTTCACTGTCTCTCCATACGCGGATACGTAATCTATGAAGAGATTTTAAGACAAGAAGATTCATGTTCAAATGAGTTTATTAAGATGGAAACTAAAAACAAAAAATGAAATAGTTTAATAGAGCTTTATTAAATACAATAAAAAGTAAAGAAAAGACTTAATCACTAAAAATTGAATGATTTTGATTAATATTTTATAAAAATAAAAAAGGAGAGTTGTTTTGAGATAACTCTCTAAATTACCATCAAAATCCTTATTACATAGCTATATATATGAATCATCATCTTGTTAAAAACCCTACTTACATGGAGGATTATGAGATACTATATTGGGTTTCATATGAATTTTTAATAATCTAAACGCAGCTCCACGGCTAACCCTAACTCCTTTACCATCGTGAACGCGTTTAATTGTTGTTCAACGTACATTGGCGATCGGAACGCCGAACCACAAGCTTTCCAGCACCGAGTTCCAACCGCAATGAGACAAAAACCGTCTGATAGCTTTGTGGGCCAGGACTTCCACAATATTTATAACCAAATATTTAAACAATTAAGGTCATTGATGGCCTGATGGCTAGAGTACACTCACGGGTATACGTTATAATCACGACTCGTGATTATTTTTGCAAAATGCCTGGTTTTTATTTTTAACCAAAAAAAATTTCTATTATTCAGCAAAGAGAACTCAAATTTATATTATCAACAATGACATTACAGACAAAACATGGATAAAACATTTTAATTATTTTCAAATAAAGTTAGATGACATCTCAATCTTTATCAATGTAAAACTGAGTGGCTTTGACTTTTTGTTGGCTTGAATATTGCTCTTAAATAGATATAGAGAGACTCCAAGAACACTTTAATGAACACCAAAGAGAAACGCCACCACGAGATGGAGAAAGCTAACCACTTTACAGGGAAAAGGAACTAGACCCACTACTCACCTACTCTGTTTTTTGGAATCTCCTCACAGCTCATACACACCCACCGAGACGATCACAATGAGTATTAATCTATCTAGAGATCCTACCTATATGCTAAATAGTTTAATGGCCACAAAACTAATTAAATACCAAGTTTATAAAAATGTCACAAGTGCTCACATAATTAATGAGGCAGTTAGCTTTTTCAGTAACCACAAATCAACTGCTCCGTCCGTTTCTCAAACAATTGTCGTTTTAAAATTTTATTAAAATTTACTTTAATTTTGTTAATACGTGTGAAAAATGTCACACTATTTGAGAAACAGACGAGTAATAAAAAGAAAACAGCCACATGATTGGTCTTTGTGTTTTTAATTCATCGTTATTAATTATACGGTTTCAAAAACTAATTAGTTGAAAACAAAATCATGCCACAACGAAAACGTTTATAATAAAACTAAACATCCCCACCGATCAACTCGTCAAGGAAGCGTTTAACCGCAACAAACGAAGATCCTCCGTCTATCAAAGCCATCCTCGCCGCCTCCCCCATCTCCTTCACTTTTTTCTTCAGCGTATCTTCACCGTCCATCAGAGATCGTATGGCTCCCGCAATCTCCTCAGCTTTCACTATGTCTCCGTACGCCGAGACGTAATCTAAACGCAACTCTACGGCTAACCCTAACTCCTTCACCATCGTAAATGCGTTTAGCTGTTGCTCAGCGTACATTGGCCACGTCGCAATCGGAACGCCGAACCACAAACTCTCCAGTACTGAGTTCCAACCACAGTGAGACACAAACCCTCCGATTGACTTATGGGCCAACACTTCTACTTGTGGGGCCCAATCGCACACTAATCCCTTACACGCCGTCCGATCTATAAATCCTCCCGGCAACAGATCGTACGGACTAGCTTTCTCTGTCGGATTTGTACGGACTGACCAAAGAAACCTGTGGCCGGCGAGTTCCAAGGCTCGAGCTATCTCCTCAATCTGCGGTGCTCCGTGGATTCCGAAGCTCCCAAAGCAGATGTACACAACTGACGACTCCGGCTGGTCGTCGAGCCATCTCATGATCCGGTTCCTATCAGATGGATCAAGATCCGGAGAAGGACGATCCACTAAACTGAGAACCGGTCCGACCGGGTAAACCGGAGGATAATTTTCTGGACGACGAGCGAAGTAATCAAATGCGTTCTGCTCAAAACATGCGAAAGAATTAACCAAAATACCCTTGACTGAAGGGAACTTCTCCGCAATCTCGACCCAAGCCTCGTATGACTCTTTCACGAATTGACCCGGCGGTAAAACTTTCGTCGGCACGGAGCAGATGTAACCGGGAATCGGATGTTCTACGTCGCCGGAGCTTAAATAGAGCTTGGAGGCGATTCTGCGATGTCTCTCAGGGAGATACTTCATCATACTCACAAAACCAGCGTTACACGTTGAGAAAATGTAAGAAGGAAGGTTAATCTCGTTTGCCACTTCGATCAAAGGGACACAGAAGAAGTCGAGAACCAAACCGGCGACCGGAACCGAACCGGATCCATCAGGAGTAGAGACTAGTGTGGAGAGAGCGTCTCTGACAAGGGGAACAATTTTCTTGTTGAAATCTAGAATGTAAGCCTCAGCGGCTTTGAAGAAGAGCTCCAATGGGGGAGGGTTTTGAACATCAGGCAAGGCGACGAGACGGATTCGAGGCTCCGAAACGATGAGAGAATTAGCAAAAAGGTGAGATTGAGGAGCTAGAGGTACTGTCCAATGGAGGAAGGTGATGGTATGTATGCGATTATCACGTTTGATGAGAGATTTAGCGAATTCAATTGAGACAAGAAGATGACCTGGTATTGGATAAGTAACGAAGATTATTTCTGCTTCTGCTTGCTTCTTCCCCATCTTTTTCTTCTCTCTTTCACTTTTTCTCTATGTATACTGTTTTTCTTCTTTCTGGGTTCTTCATTATTTATAAGCAAATACTCAAGGAACGAATTGTTTATGGCGATAATTCGCATACACCAATTTTCATTGTTTTTTACGCTCTTGGTTTACTATTTATTTACTATTTTATTTTCTTTGTTAACTGGGGAAATCCAAACTAATCTCTTGAAATTATAAGATTTGGGCCTTTTTGTCATTAAAAACATTCAAGGATGAATAAAAATAACTTAAATCGCAATGGGAAGACACGTTTGCGTTTACTATTTTTTTCCCACCATCAAACCCTATATACTAAATTGTTGGTTTTAGACACTTTCTTCTAAATAAAACCAAATAAGAACCGATATATTTACGTAAAAAAGTAAAAACACATTTTTTTTTTACATTTCATAAATTGATAGACACAAATATTTTTATTATGCAAAATACATTTAATCCTAAAATACACAAATAAGTTCTTAGACATCAAGAAATCCTTCAATTTTGATATAAATAATAACCAATCATCCAGATTTACCGTCATATTAATAAAATCCAACAAAAAATAACTACCAAACTTTACATCGTCCAAACAAAAATTTCACTGGATAACAATCTAATCTTGTCCACTCCTACTATCCAAGTTGTGCCACAAACCATAAGTATACCAGAAAAAAATATCCTATAATAACTTCTCCTCCGTTATATCAGCAATGACTGATCCTTTTCTAATTAAATTACTTAGGCCTCGCAGTTTTGAACCCTCCTCTGTTTGGGTTTTACTATCAAGAATTACAGTTGGCAAATTTTGTTTTGCAGTGTTTTGAACCTCCCACTGGTTATAAGAATAAGCGTTGATATTTGACGAAAAGTCCCAAGGCCGCCACGCTAACACGTACATGAAAACAGTGAACACCGAGACCCTGCTGGCTTTGGCGAGGATACGTTGGTCACAAATAAACGTTGATCATTGATTCATACATTATTAAATGTTAATTAACTGGTATACAGAAAAGAGAGCTAACATTGATTTATGCCTATATTTATGCAATGATAAATTTATACCTTCAAAATTGAAATTACATATAGATTAGAGTGACAACAAGAACGCTTTAATGAAGACAATGATAAAACCAAAGAGAGGGAAAAAGGCAAGCATTTTTACTAGAAGAGGAACTAGAACTACACTACTTCCAAGTTCCAACTCCTTTTCAGGATTTCCAGAATGAGTTTCTAATTTATGGAGCTACACAATGACATGCCAAATGATAATTAATGGGGAAATAGCTATTTAAATACCTATTTCTCATCCAGTGGTCCGGAAATGTTCAAATTGTATGTTAAGATACCATTAATCAGTTTTTTTTTTCTTTTTTATTTTATTTTAAATAGTCAATATTGGCCAGATTAACTGCATGAGTGATATGCGATGTACTCAGACGGAGTTGTACATGATTCAGTGGATCCCTCTCGCTGGCTTGATTACAAATGAGAAATTCTTCGTGTACACTAAATATCCCCTCAGCTACATAACCAAAACATTAATTAGAAGATGGGTAACAAGTGTTGCTTCTTCTTGTGCATAAAATATCCACTCAAGTCAACTGCATAACAAACAAACATTTAGCAGAAGATAGTGTTGATTTTTCTTGCGCATAATATACCCCCTCAGGAATATAATTCTATCTTTTAAACTTAAGTGTATTTTTCTTTACTTCATCATTATCGTATGGAATCTATAGTTGTTTCCAATACAATCAGATATCCTATCCTATCCTATCTATGGTTTTACAACTTAAGCTAATACACAAATAGTCTGATAAAAGAATCCTATCCATGGTTTTACAACTTAGTCAGCCATTGTTTGTCCAAGATGTTTCCCTTTGTACGAATTAAGTGTTTCTCACAGAAGACAATAGGATTCCCTGTTGATTTTACGTAAGAGTTTTATGACATCCTTGTAATCTTAAAACGACTGTATGTGGATGGATGTTAATTACTTGTTGGTGCGGAGGAAGAGACAGAATAGTGTCAACTACAGGAGATTTAAATGTCTTAGATAATGCAGCAGCCATCTGATCCATCCTCACCTGTAAAAGTGAGGACAATTAAGGCCACGGATCCTTGATATTAATGCCATATTCATATCATATCATCATTAATTAAGCTGAGCATATAAAAGAAAAAGATTCAAATACTAACCACTGGATCATCTGGAGTTGGACCTTGTGATTCTCAACTAGTTGATCCTCTTATTTCAATTTCTAAGATTTCTAGAGCACTTCTGAAAATTTCAATCAAAGGAAAATGTAAGATTTCTGTTTACTAACTGAGAGTCTGACCTTTAGTTAGAGATTTACGAAATATGGAGCCAAAGCACTATCTCACTCATGTTTCAGAAAATAAAAATAAACTGAGTGAAAAAAACTTTAAAATGTTGAACTCACCTGCAGACACATAGAGCTTTTCTCATGTCACCTGATGCGGCTGCAACTTTCTGGCACAATGCAAATCAAGATGAAAACCAACAATAATAGTTAGAGGAAACCAAAGCTGACTCAGGACTGAGATAAAAGATCAGACCAGCAAGGATCGGATTCTTACTCTGGTACAGAGCTCCAAGGCTTTTGATTGAAATGCAACATATGGAAGAACCTGTTAGAACAGAGCTTAAAGTTAGTGAGACATATATATACACAACATAGTATATCCTTTCGGATACAGATTTTATGTCTCAAATAAGACATCTTAGCATGCAACAAGGTAGAATGAATTACCATAAGCCTCTCCTGTAGTATCTTAAGGATCTGATCTGCAGAATAAGCATGGAAACTGATAACTATAGGTTTGCCTGCACAAGAAATAGTAGAAACAGCCGTTGGTGAGTAAATTCAACACTTATGTTTTCAAGTTTGAGACTTTCTGTGCACACAGAACATTTACAAATTTACAAAAGTACGGAATTCTCACAATTAAGGGACTTCAGTTTAGGAAGGAAACGATCTGCATGGTCTATTGCATTTGCTACACCTGGAAATCAAAAAAACGACAGAGTAACTCAAAATTGCATATGAACAGAGGAAGTGGATAAGATATGAATCGAACCATAGCTGTGACTGCTAAATGACCGTAGCTATAAGTATACACCTTGAAAATGGCAAAGTTGTTACATAAAAAGATCATGCAGGACTCCTCGGTCTTTTGTGATCAAGTAATCCATCTCATCTGCAATTATTAACCTGGAAAAGAGTTTGAATATTGATAACACTGCTTCTTTTTCAGATATCTTGAAAGGTACGCGAATCACAACGCAAGGGATAAAAACAACCATACATCATTCTTGAGATGGATGATTCTTGATTTTGTGAAAACAAAGTCTGAAGATGTTGTAGAGGTGAAGAGTGGCCATTAGCTCTCATTCCAGGCTAGTATACACCAAGTATCTAGAAAACAAAATAAGACTATAAGCATCAATATAGAACTAAAAATCAAGAATTTGTAAGTCTATAATTATACCTTGCTGAAAATATCTGTAGTTTTTGTCAGCGATATGCAATTCAAAGACAATGTATCCACGGGTGGCAAACCTGCCTGATAAAATTCACTGATCCTTAATATTTATGTTGATGCAATGACATTGCTTACAACTTATAAGTTATGGGTATAACTACAAAAACTGATACCTGCTTTGACCAATCACCAACTTGTTGTACAACTTTCTCCATGGACAGTGATTTTCCAGTCCCAGGACAACCGCAAATGTACAACTCCCATATCTATGCAGCCTTTCACAAACTCAAAAATCTTTCTTTGTTTATCCTCACGGCAAACAACGGTTGATGGTTTTGTTGAGACATGAAGTGATTCTATCACAGCTCTCATTTGCTCCTCTTCTATGCATTAGAAATGTTTATATTATCACATATGATTAACATACAACATATGAAAAAAATTAGACTACTGGAAAATCTAATGGATCATTTTTTTTAGCTCTAGGATTCCAGTTACTGCTTAGAGCCTAAACAATCGGATAAGTTCTCCACTGCCAGGATTAATAGTAACTCGGAATATTACGGAACACTCGTCATCAGAATATGATCTAATGACAAATAACGGTTAAGATACTGCAGTCCAGTGATTTTTTATGAAATCAAACACATCCATATTAATACCTTATCTGAGATTCTGGGATTGGAAGTAACAGTTCGTCGATGAGATTTCAATTTCTTCGGCGTAGAGACCAAATTATCAGACGGGAGATTCGAAGCCGCTGATTCTGATCGCAGCTTTCTTTTCCAAGGAGTCTCATACGTGGAGGAAGCAATGCTCTCGGATTTCTCCGTTCCGGCAGCTACAATATGCTTGTAAGAACACACACTGGGCATTGTTAGTTCAAACAAAGAAATACGAAACGAAATTTGGCAGAGGAATCTAGATCCAATCGTACTGGCGAATCAATATCTTGGTCGATGCTACTTTGTTTCTGAGAGAGACGGAAAATGTGGAAGCAAGTGTAAAGCAATTTGAGAGTAGCGGGAAAACGTTGATGGCGACATTTTTATTTGGGCCGCATTGTGTAAATGGTATTATTCTATATCTCATACAAATGGGCCCATATTTTAATCATATAGACTTAATAACAAACATCGTTTTCTTGTAAATGGTATATGCTATAACTCATACAAATGGGCCCGTATTTTAATCATACAGACTTAATAACAAACATCGTTTTCTTAAAAACTGGATTCTCATATGAGATATCACTGAACTATGAATTTTAGTGCTACATTCTGAGATTCCAATTTCCAAATTTTCCCTACATTTTTAAAAATCTCCAACAAAATGATTTTTTTCTCTCTTTGATAAAATGATTTTTTTTCTCTTTCAAGTGATACTACTCAAGTTGGGTATTTGCGAATTGAAATTTACACTCTCTAACTTAAATTAATCAATAACTAAGGAGGAGTTTTTAATTAGATATAAAAACTGTTGAAACTAGAATGTGTTTTTTTTTCTGAGATGTCGGCAGTATTTGTACCTATATATCCAATATTTTGTATTGTATATACTTTTCGTTCAAAAGACAAGTCCAATATGATTTATTGGATTTGGCAGTATATAATATATACTCCACATATCAAACAAAGGAATTATTCATGCTCGTTTAAAGTCAGTTATTTTTGTTATAATTAATCTTGGAAATCAAAACCAATATGACAACAGTTTTCGAAATTTATAAAAAAACTTTTTTCGTAATTAATCCGCTCATATAGGATGACTCGATCCTAACTTCAACCCACAAACAAGATTAATAGATTATTACCGCTCAAAATCCGCCACTGAACACCACAACTGTTTAATCTCTTTGTCTTTGTAGTCATATTTGCCATAAAATTGGTTATGGTCCTGCTTCAAATCGTGGAGAGTTATGAATCTGATGAAGTGGTGAACCAACTAGCTCATATTTAGTAACGTTCGTATACAATTCGATGACAAATTCAATCGACAAAGACTCAGAGTGGTCTAAGATATATATATTTTTGTCTACCTTCTGCATAAACTTTTCTCTGGGAATAAAAATGTCCGTAGAAGTCGCTGATATTATATCACAATATATACCAAAAATAGAATATTGTAAAATGTAAAACAAAAAAGAATTTAGGTTGAGAGAAGATAAGAGAGGTGAGAGTTGCATTTGCCGTATCGCTGCTTCTGCCAGTCTCTCTCTCTCGCTCTCAACATTTTATGATAATTTGGCCATAGCATCCTATCAAGAGCCACTACGTAACTTATATTATTCTTTCCACCATACAGAAACAACTAAGCAAGGATACATATATATATATATATATATATATATATATAAGGATCTTACGTTGTAATAGGGTTGTATGGTGTAGTGGTGTAAATCCTTTTGATATTTTTTATTGGTTGGTTCTATTCGACTAGTTTTAAGTATGATCATACTAAAAATGCACCAGTTTTTTTAATTGACATTAGGATAATTTGCCGTAGAAATTTGACTTATATTAAATGTAGGACTTGAAGATAATATCGACTTATTGAAAATACCAAAAAAAGAAAAAAAAAATTAGATATGCGGAAAATATCAGATTTATGTATATATTAATATTATCAGTGCAAATTTTCCGAAAGCTCGAACATGATAAGTTGTTCACCCGTTGTTCGCTTGTTTTATAATTACACATTTATGGATATTTATTTTCTTCACAACATGGTAAATCGTTTATTTTATAAATTTAAGAAATACGATAAATTATACTAGAAGAAAAGAAATATGATAACAGTTGTGCCGACATTATAATATGGAAGTGTACTAGATGAACAACTTTTAAGTATCACATGGTTCATTTTATCCTTTTCTATTTGTTTTTTACATCCTCAAATTTTTTGACATTTAGCCTTTGAATCTCGTCTGACAACTCTATTGTTGATTGTCGAATTGTCCATTAGCTATTAAATTCGTTATATGATTAATTTATAAAATCTTATACCCTCACTGTTCTAAAATTGTAATTTTTTTCCCAAAACATGAAAACCTTGTACTATCAGTTTTGTTTATTATAATTAAATCTGGGTCAAATTGAGATGGGCTAATATCCTAATAAGATTAAGTAGGGTCCACGAGTTCAGGACACCGATCCAGATGCTCTGGTCCGACTCGGAGAAGTTAGTTTGGTCGGCTGATTAGGAGAGTTTACGTATAGAGTAAAACATGCATGATAAAGTCCTATCATTTTCAGTCGGCAGTACAGAAGGATTCCGATGGCTATTTTCTATTTTTTATACGAAAACAGTTAACTAATGTCCTGCAAATATATATGTATATATATATATATATACACGTATGGACAATACATGCTCTTTGACGTTAAAATGAATTTGAGCAATATTGTAGTGGAAGTTACTGAATGATCTATGAAAACATCAAAAACAAGTAATGTGGACAAATTAAGTTTTAACTGCTAAACTAGAAGACAAAAATGAGACATATTAATTTCCACGTGCTAAAAATTCAAAGGGTAAAACGCACTTCACTAGAATATGGTGATCAAAGCAGCCTAAACTTCACACGTGGTGATCTGCGAATCTAAAGCAAAGCAAAAATAAACGGGAATTTTGAAATGAGACATGGGTGTAGATTACACCGTACATACATATTATTAGAGCATATTTAATAAGCTAGTAGAATTATAAATTTATAATCAAACATGATACAGTGGATGCAAATCGACAAGGACATGGACTCATTCACTAGGCAGAGGAAAATGAATCTGACCACAAAAAAAACCCAAGAAGTATCAGCCGTTAATAAGATATCAGCAGGAGACGGACCGTCAATCTTTCATCAACACCTTCACTCTCTACGGACGTTGCTTTACTTAACGACGTTAACTTCCGTCAACTTGGTGCTTACTGGTTATTATCACCACTCTCCGGTCACTTCTCCTTCCTTCTCCACCCATCGCTTCCTTACCCTCTCCCGTTAATTGCTACATTCCAACAAAAATTATTTTGTTTTAATATCATAGGTTTTGACTTATTATACCTTAGTAACTTTGTATTAATTCTTTTTTTGTTTTGTTTTACATGTATATGCACATATTGCATGGACATATTATATAGTTAATTACTAGTTAGAATACCTTCAAGATGGGGATTGGTGAATATACGCTGCAAGAATGGAAGATCTTCATGTCTTTCTGCTATGTATATATAATGTCTAGCACTTTGACAACAAAAATTTAGGTAAATAGCGTGTGCATGGATTGGAAGAATACAACATTTTTGGACCCGAGTATGTTGTTGTTTTACTCATATAGTCATATTGATTAAAAACTAATGAAAGCAGGATTCAGACTAATACGATAGCACATGCCGGACATTTTTTTTGGTAGATCTGCGGATAAGATTTAAAAAATATATATTTTGTTGCTGTCATTTATTTTCAAAATATTTGGTGAACATATAAGTAGTATTATAAAAGTTTAACGAAAAACGTTAACGATAATTTTATTTTCTAAATATGCAACATAGATAACAAAAAAAGAACTCCATTTTTTCATACTATTATTTCAGTTGTTTTTTGCCTCCAATCCGCTAATCCCTGTGTGAACTTCTACTTTGCTTAGCATTAATTATGGTGATGATATAACTTATTTGGTGTGAATATTAACCACATGACTAAAGCCCATATTGCCTTTTTTCAAAGATACGATGTGTTTTGACTTTTGACTTTTTAAAAATACTTGAGCATACTCACATTCAATGTACGTCGTGGTTTGAGTTCTTTTTTATTTATTTGAAATTTCGTGGTTTGAATTCTTAAAGATGGATATATCTGCAATGTCCTGTCAGATGCAGTAATTTATTTTGTGTCAAGTATAGAGAACGACCTCGGACGACATTTCCAGTTTACGGAAAGCTCCAATCAGAACTGAGTCCAGAGTATCCTTTTTTTGTCAAACGAGTCTAGTATTAAGCATCTATAAACATCTAACTCATTCACTACTTATCCGAATCCAAGACATTTCTATAAATATTAAATTCATTCACTGTTTTGGCAGTCAGATTGACTAACCATGCAGATTATCAAAATAGCTGATATAATTTAAATTTATATAAGGTTGTCATTTGTCAATGAGTTAAACCTAAACACTCAGATTGATATAGAGTCATAGTGAACTTATAGAGTTCGTAACGCGACCATAATCACTATGACATTTTTTGATTAAGAACGAACATACGAGAACTCTACTGAGTTTTTTTCTTTAAAAACATTGAAACGGATTGGAAAAGGAGTTTAGACTTTAGATGCAATAAACTTTACCTTAATAAATAAAAAGTCATTTCCAGATGACATGGACACGAGGACCCCACTTATTTCGCCTACCTTATTGCCAGGCTGTTATTTTCACCCTCCTACTTCAATTTTGAATATATAATGTCACGTTAATTACACGTGTAACTTTATTTGACTTGTAATGTACTACGTAATTTACTTTCCATTTTTTTCAGTTTGCTTGAAAAATCTCCGGTTTTAGCTCACTTATTTCCTGTAACGGGTGCCATGTCACTAGTTTTTTTTTACTTATTACCGGTTTGTCCGGTAACGATCTACGATTTTCTGTTGAATATTACGTAAACCCAAACCTGTTAGATTTTTTAAAAGATATATTTTTCTCACTTAGTTTTTTTCCATCTTTGATAAATCTTCATCGCATTTGTATAAAAGCAGCTCTCTGCCACTCTAGGATTATCCCGAGAAAGTTTTTTTTTGTTCTTCCCGAGAAAATCCAAGAAAATTACCGGAGAAAAATCTCCGCTCAGTTGTAGAGTGAGTCTCTTCTCCTTTCCCCCCTCCTTTATCTACTGCACACAAGTTTTTTGTATTTATGATATCGGAGTTTCATTGATTATCGTGTTGATTCAGAGATCCGTTTTCTATGGGGGAATTGTAATGATTCACTCCAGTGAGAGTGCATGCATTTAAGAACCTTTTTCCCCATTTTTTAACGTTTCCTACAAGGATCTTCAAGAAAATACAAAAAAAACTAACCAAGTGATCCTTTGATTCATTTTGACACACTGTCTTAATTCATCTTTTGATTTGCAGGAAAGCTTAAGGAAAAAGGCATTTTAGACGAAAGTAGCTTACAGCTTTTTACTCTGTTTTTGTCCATCTTTTGAGATATTTTCAAATGGGCGTGAAAGTAGCAACAACCTCCACCTTTCACCAATGGATAGGTCATCCCATAGTTCATCATTCCTCTTCACTTTCTCAAACCTTAGCTTCCTCCGCCGTTTCATCTCTTTCAAGACGACGTAGCATCGGAAACGACGGACGTTCTTTAACTTGCCGTTCGGTATTGCAAAGCCAGAGGCTTAATCCTTCTTCTCTCTTCCGCACTTCTTCCACAAATCTCAAGCACACCAAGTCCTGTGAGCTCTGGGAATCAACAAGACCAACTAAAACAACACAGTTGATTCGCAGAGCTTTTAGCGCTAACGTCGATCCTTTTTCCGAGGAGGAGTTTTCGAAAAAGATGCAAGAGCTAGCTCTCAAATTCCAAAAGGAAGAAGGCAACGAATCGGAGACAAGCATTGATGACTCAGAGCCGGCGATAATAATCCACGATTCCGTTGATGCTCGATCGATGGACATAGTAGGAAACCATAATTTCAGTATAATGGATGGTGTTGAATCAATGGAACCACCATGGCCAGAGATGGTGCAAATGTCAAGCATCGAGAGGAAAGCCAACAGTGTTGATCTTCCTCTATCGCTTCGGATTATCAAGAGAAAGCTACAGATGGAAGAAGGAGTTGTTAAACAAGTCGGCGAATCAGCTTGTTGCTCTGTGAAGAAAGCTTTCTCGTCAATGGTGTTTATGATTAGAGAACTACAGAGCTTTACACTACACATGAGAGAGCTTCTTCTATTCGAAGATTTACAAGGAATTCTTCATCGTGTGAGAAAAGAAATGCAAGCTTCGTTTGTTTGGTTGTTTCAACAAGTTTTCTCTGCTACTCCTACTTTGATGGTCTCTGTTATGATCCTTCTCGCCAATTTCACGGTTTACTCTATTGGTAGCAACTCTGCTTTAGCCGCTGTAACGCCTCCGACCACCACTGTCTCTTTCAACTTTGAGACGACGGAGCTAAGTGAGATTCAAGAAACGAATCAGAAATTCGATTCTTCCATGATTAAGACATTCTCTGTTTCTTCTCCTTACGGGAAAACATCTTTCGTCGGTGGTGGCGGTTGTGGTGGAAACAATATCCCGCCGGTACAAAGTGGAACAGAGGGAGATGGATCTGATCAATTCAGAAACTCTCAATTTTCATCATCGTCTCTTGGAGCTACAGCTGCGGATTCAGATGTATCTGCCTCGGGGCAAGAAGAAATTAGACTGTGGAATTCAATATTGGAGGAAACGGAGAAAATGGAAGCATTGGATCATGAGACGATGAAGCAGCTGGTTTCTCCGGTGGAGGCTCGAATAGAAGCAGAGGAGTCCATGGATCACTTCAAAACAGAGCTTCTCTACCAAACGGGGTTATCTCAGGAGCCTGAAAATGTTCTTCTCCTTGCTAATTACGCTCAGTTTCTCTACCTAATCATCCATGATTACGACAGGTAATTAACATCTGATCATCATATTATATATAATAATCATGTTATTTAAAGTATATTATCTTTGATTTTGTTGTTTATTAGACTAATGTTATAGAGATTAGATTGGGCTTGGAGTTAGGTTTGAATCTTGCATCCAAATCTTGGGGTTTACTGGCTGCAAGTTGATACTGACAGTTGTGGAACGATATGTATTATATTGGGAATTAGGGAGCCATAGATACTAATAGCTAAAAATTGTCATAATCAAATCACCATAAGAACCAATCGGATAGGCTTAGAATTGAGTGAACCAGTTCTCTTTGCCACTAAAGAAAGAGGACAAGTAGTAAGTGAATATCTAACATCTCCATTTTCAGAATACAATAGGGAATAATATAAAATGGTGTCACCCACCACTAGGGATTGATTGTTCTCTTTCCCAAAGAGTTTGTCTTTTAGCTTGAGTCTTTTTTGGGGTTGGGTTCCCAACAAAGAAAAAAAATGCTTGGTTGACAGTGGAGTATGCGGTGGAATTTTCAAGCTTCAGTCTTTAGATGACTGTTACATTATTCCTTCACCCAACAATAGTGCTGTTTGGTAATGATTTGCTAAAATAAGTACTTGCTTGCAAATGGGTCAAACACTGTTTTAACCCTATAGATATTTTGGTGAATAGTCTCCGGACAATGTTTTGAGTCTTTTGACACTTTAGCTATGTCTATGAGTAATTCAATAGCGGTTTCATTTTAGACAACTTTTCGTTTGATGCATCTGACACATTCTATGACCAAAACACATCCCACTTACCCTTTTGGCCTCATTCAAAGTCATATCTTATCTCTACTCTCTGATGAACAATACCACAAATGTGCTGGATATTTGTCTCTTTCTGACGTGGCTTTTTTTTTTGGTTGCTTCGTTCGGTGAAAACAGAGCAGAGAAGTATTTCAAGAGAGCAGCAAAAACAGAGCCAGCAGACGCAGAGGCACTGAATAAATATGCAACGTTTCTGTGGAGAGCAAGGAACGATATTTGGAGAGCAGAGGAAGCCTTCTTAGAAGCAATCTCCGCTGATCCAACTAACTCAGTTTACTCCGCCAATTATGCACATTTCCTCTGGAACACCGGTGGAGATGATACCTGTTTCCCTCTCGACGCTCCACCGCAACAGAACACCACATGAAAAGTGTCACAACAATTTGTGCATGTACAGTGTTTTCTGCTTAATACAATTACTCGTGTCGTGTCATGTGGCAACGTTTTTTTTTTTTTTTTGTAAACCAAAACCTTTTGTTTATATATGCGTACATATTTTGAGTTTTGACGGCTTATTCTCCCGTGATCAAAACCATGTGTCAACCAGTTTCTTTAAAAAACTAAACTCTAGCCTTTTAAACAAAGGATGTGGCAGTGCTTTGTGTATAGCACATTAGCATTTTTTGGATGATTAGTAGCATAATCGTCCACTTCTTATCTGTATACAAGTTTCAACCATCTTTTTATTGTCCGTGTCATTCATCCCCTGTACATAAACCATGCGAATCTTCTATGTATAGTGTATTAATTATATATTTACATGATTTTCGACATGCTATGAAATCAGAATCGTTTACATACTTACAATAATGTCTCAGAGAATAAAATTATAATATCACGACAACTGCATAAATTGCGTAATTACATACTAAATGTATTTGTGAACTGTTCCCTTTGACCAAAAATGTATAAACGCATTAAAAGCAACAAAAGTGGTGGGAGTTAGGAAGATATATGTGTAGAGTTTGTGAGAAACCAAAAAGCCTTCTCGATCCATACGTTTCTTTAGATCTCTACAACACATCGGATCGTGAGAAAAAAATCCCAAAATAGTAAATGTGAACCCCCCAAAAGAGGGACACGTCTCTCTTTCTTTTGTTTTTTCACTCATTGTCAAGTGGACTTTGTGTGTTTATCGTCTCCATAATAGGCTTTTGGGGATGCACGCAGATCTGTATATTTTCACGTGAACTCTTGATAATCTTTTTTTAATTTCTTTTCTTATAGTCACATTTTTCTGCTAGATGTATAAATAATTGATGTGGAAAGGTGTGAAAATAATGCAGAGTAAGATCAACGATAGCTTTTCACGGAATACAGTACTCATCTTATATTTGTATACTTTTGGACGTTTCTACATCAAAGTAAGATCAACGATAGCTTTGTTAATGGAATACTGATCATATAATAGTTCATCTTTCCTCCAATAGGAACTTGTGTCCAACCAGTTGTTATGCATAGATCGTTGATTCAAGTCTTATTCTTTTACTAGACCAAGTCAGGTCAGAACAATCAAAAGCATAACAATATTCTAAGCGAAGACTATCCAATCTACCATTCATATCGAGTGAAAACGGTTAAGGGTATTTTGCCAAGGCATATTAAAATTTCCAAAATCCAATTTTTGACTTCATATCTATATTGCTATATATATATATATATACTAATATGTATTAAAAAAGAATGTATTCCAAGTTGAAACTATTAGCTGCAGATTGAGAAACCTCTCAAGTTTCTTGTCTGTGCTTTGTGTTTATTTTTCTTTCAGCCTCTCAACTATCCTCTACTCCGGCTTGGAAATACGCTCATGACATTTTAGCTCTAGCAAAGACCACTCCAGCAAATAAACCTGCAAAACAAATTACACACACCATTGGAAACACAAAATCATTCACCTCAACTTAACTGATAATTGCTTGTGTTGTAGACGACGCAAATGTGTAAATATGTTACTTACCAAAAAGTATGCTGAACAGATTTGGGAGACTGAGAGGGACTTTGAAGAGTACAAGACCAGCTAGTGATATTGGAACCTTGTTTAATGAACCCACCAGACTGCCACACAATAGAAAGTAAGTCATAACATTTAACACGAAAGGTAAAATCCAGTCGAATGTTGTTTTTTGGCCAAAGACTAAGAGAGAGAGATACCTGTATGTTGTGGGTCCGGTTTGATGCAAGAACCACATCGAAGTGAAACTAATGGCCAGACCAAGGAAGCCGCTTGCTGTTGCAACTACCCAAAACATTGCATCTTTTGTCACATCCCTGCCAGAGATTAAAAGACAATGGACATTGTAGCTAGCTTCAAAAGATATCACACCTTTTCAGCTGCCGCTGTTTAGTTCCGTGAGATTTTCTACTTATGTATCTTCCCACATGTAGTCTCACGTCTTGTTATTAACACAAACAAATATCTACAATTTCTAGTATTTTTACGTTTTTGAATGAGAAAAATACAGTAGAAGCAGGAAACTTATAGCATATAGAAGGACTTGGTTAAGTCATTATCATTGTTGGATCCAGATATCTTTTAAGTGAGCTAAAGGATCAGCCAAGTATATTATGAAGTAGACAAAACAACTAGACATAAGATGCGTCAGATGGGTAATAAAATGACAAGATATAAATTTTATGGACAAACTGTCGCCCTGTTTAATAGTCCTTACGTGCTTATTACGTATCTCCATTCACCCAGTAAGATGATCAAGATGATGCCAAAAGGTAGAGACAAGAGATTATTCAGCAGCACCATTGACACCTCATTAAGAGAGCCAGACTTTGTTGACTGCTTTGCTTCGTCCATGACGCGACGAAGAGTAAGCTGTGACAAAGAATTTTAAGATCATCATGGAGAGTGAGAAAGAGATGCATCAAGATTCTCCAGTTACTGGTTTCGCAAGCGTGAACTCACTGAATAACTTGCGGTTAGAACGCAGTTGGCAAGCTGCCACGTGTACCCTACTGCATCAAATGTGAGATCCGTGATACCTCCGCTGATTGCAGAAATGATCTGTATTGCAAACTCTTAGTTGGTATCAATTTTATATCAAAGAGGTATTGCCTAGAGAAACTAACTGGAGGCGAAGATGTGCAATTTAACTTACCATCATGAACATTGCAGCCCAAACCTTGTTGTTCTGCCTCTTGCGAAACATGTATAATTCCCCTATAGCTGTAATAATATTCGTCGCATTCTTCAGAATAGTCACCATAGCGACATTTATGTATTTCAAACTGGCAAAAGAAATGTAAAGGTGCATTAGTCTTAAACAAAATTTCACCAATTGGTCTCCTGAATGATGTTAAAACCTTACCTGTACATCCCTGAGATCAGCATGCCAACAAAGATAACATTGACAGGCATCCATACTCTGATCAACTTCCAGTTAAATTTTTCCACTGAAACTACTCCAGATAAATCTAGTACAGCTACCACCAAACAGCTGATTAAGTTCTGAAACAAACGTAAAAGTAGATCACCAAACTGTATAGTTTGTCAAATCATCATAAAGCCAAGGAAAAAAAACTAGCTCATAGGTTAAAATGTCTTACTTGATATAACATCAAAGAGATTCCTGCGTTGAAATTATAGCTGGAGAGAACAATTTTGTTCATAATAATCATGCTGCAGGAAGAGATGCAGTATGCTGCTCCAGACACAAGGGGTCCTGACTGTTTCACTGACCCGTGGTCACGTCTGTTATCTCCATCAACCGGTAGATATCTCCGTCTCCATCTCAGAAACCTTCAACGAGAATCCAAAAAGTTCAATTCAATATTCCTTTTAATAACCACAGCCAATCCTTACAACATAACACTGAACCAGCTGAAGAAAACAAAGCCTAAGCAAGTATCTTAGATAAATTACCTTTCACTTAAGCCTCTGGAAGTCTTGTCATGGTTGTGGATTTGATCGAGAAGTTGATAGACAACACTTTGACTACCATTATCACTGAAACGATTCAGCTCTGATTCATCAGGTTCGTGGCAAACAACCGCCTCCAATTTCACAGCACTCATACCTCTTCTTCCTAATGCCACAATTCACATCCGGAAGGAACAAATCTCACTCATTCAGTGTAATCGAAGCACGATAATCGTTTTGAGAAATCTAAAATACAATTAGACGAGAGACCTAGAAGTTGATACCTGTAGAAGAATTACAGAAAAGTACCCTCCTCAATTCGCGGAATCGAGGATACGAATGATTAAGAGTAAGGAAGAGAGTTAACACTTATCAGCTTGAAATCGCGCGAATTACGGCGCGTAACTAAGAATCGAGAGCGTAGGATCGCCAATAGGAATCAGATCCACCGCTTTAAGGGAAGAGAAAAACCGGCGATGAAGGAGGTGATGACCTTTTTAGGTAACACGCAAAGCGTAAGAGGCGAGGAAGAACGTGGGAGGATCTGAGCGAGATTACCGAGGTAGAGAGAGAGTAACCGTCCATGTTCAAAATCTCCAGCTCCAATATTCGCTATTTTATTTAGGGTCCTTGAAATCTAGGGGAGATATATTTTATTTTAAATCAGCCGGAGGGGAAATGTGAAGAAAATCTAGGCTTGAGGCTATGCCAGAATCCATGGCGAATTTACTGGCGGGAAAAATTGCCGGTGGCTTTGGCGAGTCGGATTTTGATATATGGTCTTGGGCTTTTAACTTTGGGCTTTAGGCCCTGACAATGTTTTATATTTCTGATGTTCTAATATTCTTGCCAAGTGCAAACTAATCTTTGGTATATGAATGCGTTCTAACACGATGCTTATTAAGAAAGAGAAAGAAAAGCATATGAATATATTTTTTCAAACAATTTTGTTCACTTTTTAAACTGTTCTTACTGCAATAAATGGAACTATTTCCCACAGTCTTCCAGCATAAATAGTGAAAACTCAGAAATCGTCGGCCTTGCTTAATCATTTAACTTTTTTTGGATAAACTATTTTAAGTAGACTCTACATAAATAAAGCATTTTTACTGCATAGTACACAACAGCAAAAGTCACAAAATAGATTTATACATACATTACATGCAACTCTCACAAATAAGCAAATAGACAATGAGCGACCAAGACAAAAGAGTTTGGGAATGATGAAACTTAAGAAGTAGAGTTTGATCTGGTGAAGGATGATGATGAGCTGATGAACTGTATGCACTCTTCTATGGCCTCTGATCTATGGCTGTCATTGATTATGGGAATGATTGATGGCTGAGATCTCCCGGAAGAAGCAGGAACCTTTTCTTCTTCCTCATCACCACCAGACGCAAATCTTTTGCAAATTTACAGCCAAGATGCTTGATCAATCTAGCTGCTGTAACTTCTGTTTTCCTTGGTGACCTTAATCCGCAGCTTGTTGTGCATCCTGGGCTCTTACCATAAGCTGCCTTGATAGTGGTTTGCTTAACCGAAGCATTTCTCTGTACTGGTCTAGTGTTTGTGTTGGACCGTTTTGTCCCAGTAGATGACATATTAAAGAGAGAGTGAGAGAGGTTTATGAGAAATAATACGAGGATAATGAGAGATATATAAGGGATTATTGTTGAGAACTGTTGGACGATAGTTCAGGCAAATATGGAAAAGCCATGATAATGATGTATTAATAACATCATTACGCTTAGGCCATGATTAAGCACTCAAAACATAAACACATAAACAAGTAAAAAAGTGTAGCTTCAATCTTATTTTAGATCCAATATATAAAAAGAATTGTAGTTAAAGTGGATCAACATATTTATAAAGAGAGCTATGCCCAAGAGCAAAAAGAGAAGACTAGGTTTAGTTTTTTCATTTTTTCTTTACGGTCCAGAGGGAATAAACCCTTTGTTTAAGGGAAGAAAAAGTTTTTTTTTTTATGAAGCAACCATTTGGTATCATTTGTATGTGTGCACATAACAATCTGAAAAAAGTTTCTTTTTGACTCTAGGAGAGGTTGATATAAACTTACCTTTATGGATTGCTGATTCCTTTCATGTATCTGAGGCTGGAAAAAAGAAAGAACAAAAAACCAAGTTAATGGTGGGCACAAGAATATGAGAAAGCATATAAGAACCAAGAAGTGTCAGGACATAAATAGAAGATCACAATCTGGAGTATAAAGAGTGATTTTACATGTGAGAACATTCTATGGAGGTTAGAACAATAATTTCTCTCTGATAAAGTCAGTGATTAGATGCAAATGGCACGAGATCGACTGACATATATGGCAGGTTTCAAAAATGCCAAAAGGGAAAAGAATACAATAGCAAAACTGCTCTGCCGCATCGTCAAAACAAGAGTAGAACGATTTGGCACCAACTATACCGTATAATAACAGTTTACCCAAAAAAGATGAGAAACGACATTTTTTGTATAGTGAGGGAGGAGCACTGATTCATGTAATCAGACACACTAATCAAATCATATCTGTCAATGAATTATTACTTTGAAACATGAAGTTCATTGGTTTCAATGTTACAACTAACAAGAGAGATATTCCAGACATTTAGCCACTTCATTTAGTTGATGATGTATAGAAGAATAAGAAAGTAAAACTCACACATTGGTATCTCAAACAGGGATTGGATCCACATGATAATGAAGCAGAAGTCATGTGTCAACCTGCAAAGATATTCAGCAGAACAGCAAGACATAGGTCGGTTCATGTCTGGGACAGAACATACTACCATATCTTATCTGAGCATGATTCAAAGAATAAATCAACAGAGAAGGGATTCATATTAGAACACTAACACTAAGAACCCAATAGGCCGATTCAAGAAGTTGAAAGAAGAGAAGAAATTCGAGATGATTTAGAAACATGTACAAAGGTACAGAAGGTGTCACCCCTTCTGTACCTCTTGTTCTCCAGACACATACGAAACCGAATAGTGAGAAAGAAGCAACAAATCAATTCGCAAACGAGAAATACATATAAACACATATCATATCCTTGAAAGAAAGTCACCAAATTCATATTTTTCATCGGCCATTTATTGGTGTTCTATAAACACCAACATGGATGGTAAATCTTATGATAAGTAAAGCCTTATAACCGCAACACACTTATGAAATTCAACAACTTTTCCCATCCTCAACATTCACGGCGATAATCACGGCCATAGCTGTAGTTTGGTCTAGCTCCAAACTCGCTCTCAGACCTCTCTGCAGCACCTCTCTCTTCCTCCAAGTTCAATCCACCCATCGTCTTCTGCAACTGCCTGTGATCATAAGGAGAGTAATCTACTGGCGCCGATGGGCGACTTGGCACTCCGTAACTAGACAATTGAGAACCAAGAGGAGGAGCCAGTGGCTTGTACTCGTTAACCGGAAAGTTATCAGCGGGAGCTGATGGCCCACTCGGCGGTGGACCGTAATTGGAAAACCGAGGAGGGGCTAAAGGAAGTGGCTTGTGATCAATCGATGAGAAGGAATCAACGGGAGCTGATGGCCCACTCGGCGGTGGACCGTAATTGGAAAACAGAGGAGGGGCTAAAGGAAGTGGCTTGTGATCAATCGACGAGAAGGAATCAACGGGAGCTGATGGACCACTTGGCAAGCCGTAATTGGAGGCACGATCGTACATTGAACGTGGAGGAGGAGGCGGGTAATAGAACCCGGAATAGTAGTGATCGGTGAACGGATAAGGAGATGGTGACGGTGAGAAGTCTCTGTAGTCACGTTGAGGAGACGGAGCAGTAATCGGAGCTGGAGGAGGAGGAGGGGTAGGGGAGTAATAATGGTTTCCTTGAGGGGCAGAATAGTAATCTTGTGGTTGAGATTGAGGACGTGGCGGAGGAGGAGGAGGATGCTGCTGCGGTGGAGGAATTGGTCTCTCTTTGATCGCCAGCTTCAACCGTATCTTTCCCTGCGGTCGACCCGAGGGACGACCCAGCTCAAGCGAATTGATCAATTCTGGAATCATCGTTCCGTCTGAGTCAACCAAGCGAGCCAGAGGAAACCTAACTGATCCAACGAGGGTTTTTGCCAGATCCGAAGAACTGGAATGAAAAATCTCGATGTTGAGGACCGATTCGTTAACGGATCGGGTGAGAGGAAGAGTGATCCGCTCGTTCCACACCGGTTTGATGGAGGCGGAATCTTCGGAGCGGGTGGAGAGACGGTGGTCTGAGTCAAGGTACAGAACAACGTAGGGTTTCAGGTCACCGTTACGCCAGTTAACATTCTTTAGGTGCTTGGCCGAGACAACGGTAACGACCAAGTCGAGTGGCTCCGACGAGGCCATGACTACGCTGCGTTTTTAGGTAATACGGTGATGTTCGCGGCGGTCTTAGCTAATGTGCGCTCGTATCTAAAATATCTGTATCAAAGTCAGCTATCGACTAACGTGTTTATCACAAAGTTTTTAAGTCTCTTAAAACCTGCTGGATAAGAAAGAGGCTTTCTTACTAGCGACAGCTGGAGTTATTCATAACACGAACAGGATATTAATATTCTTTATCCAAACAGATGCCTAAATTCTCACCAAACACAAGATAGGCTGAACGCTGAAGAGTGGATAACACTCAGTCTTCTTCTTCTTCGTTGTGATAGGTCAGTGAACACAGCAATGGCTTCCTCTGCTACAGCGCCAAATTCGCTATCTTTCTTCTCATCTTCTCTGTTTTTGTCTTCCTCTCACCAAAACCCTAAAATCCATATTTCCGTCGCGAAATTCGGCTCCGGTAGAGTATCGAAGCCACTCACTGTCGCATCTCAGCTAGCGACTCTACCAATCATGTCATTCGAAGGAGAGAAGGTCGGAGAGACGTATCTGGACCTCAAAACAGCACCGGAGGATACCGCGCGTGCCGTTGTGCACCGAGCCATCGTAACGGACCTACAGAACAAGCGGCGTGGGACTGCTTCGACGCTGACTCGCGGTGAAGTTCGCGGTGGTGGAATTAAACCATACGCGCAGAAGAAAACAGGTAACGCGAGACGTGGATCTCAGAGAACGCCGTTACGTCCCGGTGGAGGTGTGGTGTTTGGGCCCAGACCCAAGGATTGGTCAATTAAAATCAATAGGAAGGAGAAGAGGCTTGCGATATCAACGGCGATTTCGAGTGCGGCTTCGGCTGAAGGTGGTGCGATAGTTGTGGAGGAATTTGGGGAGAAGTTTGAGAAGCCAAAGACTAAAGATTTCTTAGCTGCGATGAAGAGGTGGGGGTTGGATCCAAAGGAGAAAGCTATGTTTTTGATGATTGATGTTGATGAGAATGTGGAGAAATCGAGTAGGAACATTGGAACGTTGAGGATGCTTACGCCGAGGACATTGAATTTGTTCGACATTTTGAATTCTGATAAGCTTGTGTTGACTCCTGCTGCTGTGGAATTCTTGAATGCGAGGTACGGTGTTGATGCGTTGGACATGGAAGATGAAGATGACACGGAAGGTTAGGGTTTTGTTGTCACAATCTGTTGTTTTTTTTTACCTTATAATGTGTTCTGCTTGATCGTTTTGGTCTGGTTTCATTGGTTGAAGTAAGTAGAAATTTGATATATTAGTATGGAAACGTTAATACATTTTCTTTGTGTTATGAAGGGTCAGAGGAAGATGCAGAATGAGTAACACCGTTAGATCCAATTGCATCAAGTGTGGCTTATGAGTTTAATCTTCTGTATATCTTCTTACTCTCCTTGATGAGGTCTTCTCTTTCCTTTTTTTTTTGTGGCATAACAAGAGAAAATGTGCATTTTAATTTTAGAGTTTTATAAGAGATCAATCCCAATTTCTTTCTCATTCTAATTTGCGTGTCCAATCCTCAATGAAGGAGTGAAAGTAGACATCATGAGTCGAACCATAAGATCTAAAAAACCTCTACAAGGGAGGTATTATCTCTCATCAATACAAGTGAGTCGGTTTTATTGTTCTCCAGCCAAAACGGAGGAAGCTGAATTTACATTACGCCAAATATGTTGTTTATATCCCATAGATTAAGAAACAGAGTATTCATGTGGTGGATCATATGCACTGTGACGGGCAGTGAAAATCATCAATGGGTCTCACACCAATCTGTTACAAACTGTAAAAAAAATGTGGATTTACTAGAACTTGGAAGTGTCAGTAGTGAATTTATAGACTTGTGATGGGTCTTAATTTGTGGGATATTATTGCGCTAAAGAAGGAATATTAGATTCAAAATCTATGAACTTTAAGGGTCAAAATGTCAAGTAGAAGAATATAAGAAAAAAAAGAATATTTGGTAACATGTGTAAGCAACTAATTAACTACCCACCCTTCCCTCTCTTACCTGTTTTTTATTTTGTCTTCTCCGTCCGTGTGTTCTGTACCACTCCCTGAGCCATGAGAAATCAGAAACTGAAAAACCAAAAATTTTTAAAGGGGAGAAATGTATAATTCTAATAAAAACGCTTCAAAAAACTAATTGTTATTGACTGGTTATTATTTCAAATGTCAGCTTGACCTCTCCCTTCTTGATGGATTTTAGCTTCCTCAATCAATCTTTTTCTTTTCTCTTTCAATCAGTTTGGTTCTCTAGAAAACTCCAAACCGCCATAGAATGCTTTTGATTTATCTAAATGGTTTTGAGATTTAATGTTGTTTAGACAATGGGAATTGATGCCAAAGATGTGGAAACTCTTTTCTGGAAAATTCTCATATTTTCCACCAACACCGTTTATACATACGTCACAAAATACCCAATTGTTTCTGGTGTTTCAGCGGTTATCTTCCTCTTTTACATTTTCCTTCCTCGGCTTTTCTATTTCATGCTGTACTCTTCTCCATTAATCTCCTGCTCCGCATTTTATCTTCGGAACCATCTGAGTTTCAAGCTTTTAAATAATGGGTTATCACCATTTTCCCAAAAGGGACAGAGGAAGAAACAAGGAAGGCTGACTTAAAGCACCAACGAAGTGTTCGACGTAATGCCAGAAGGAAAGTTGAAGAGGTTGGGAAAGATTGGGACTCTTCTCAAGCTAGCGAGGATGAGAGACAAAGTCATTTTAACAACTCTCTATGGAGAATTCCCCAAGACTAAAATCTCCCAAACTTCAGAAATTCAAGAAAGACAGATCCTTTCTTGTGGCGGAAGATTTCTCCTTTGAGCCTAGCCTGGACGAAGAAACTCCTTCAACCACTGGAAATGTTTCCGTTGTTGATCCATCGGAGAGGTTAACGAGTGGTGGTGGCGAAACTGAAATCGAGTGTTCGTCATCATCATCATCAGAAGGAGAAGAAGAAACTAGCCGTGAAGACAAAAAGGTTGTAGCTTGGACCGAGGATGATCAGAAGAATTTGATGGATCTTGGAAATTCTGAGATGGAACGTAACAAGAGATTAGAGCATTTGATTTCTAAAAGAAAAATGAGGAGACTAGTCCTACTTGCGGCTGAGAGAAGCCTGACTGATATGGAAGTTCCTTCAATCTGTGTTGGACGAAACTATTTTGGTGTGGATCGAGAAAACTATATAATAGATGGGCTTCAAATGCCGAATCTGCACCTTCTGTGTTATTACGAACAAAAAACCCCTTTGATCTTCCTTATGATCCACAAGAGGAGAAACCTAACCTCTCAGGGGATAGTTTTCAGCAAGAGTTTGCAGCCAACCCTAATGATATCTTCTTCTGCCGCCATGAAAGCTTTTGTCGCAGAGTCTTTCCATCGGAAATTCATCATGACTCGAAATGGGAACCATGGAAAAAGTCGATTGATGGTTGGCCTCGACCACAGCAAGGTACATGTTCCCATCATTCAGAAAAAAAGGAAGTATATGGCTTATTGATACACAAACATGTGGAAAACTTGAAAATATTTGCTTAAAGACAGTCAAACTTGCAAATATCTATCAGTTATTAATATGACTGAGAGCTGTTTAGGTTCCGCTCAAATTGTTTGAAAATCATACATGGGAAGGAGAAGTCTCAAATGTATAATTTAAAGCTTTGTGTCGGTGTGTCATGAAGCTTTGTGTTGGTTTGTACGATTGTAGTTATTACCTTTATAGATTAAAAAAATTCTAAGTTGTATAGTTCTGATCCTTGTTCATATGGGTAGCAATGATGGAACGGTTGGGGAGAAACTTCCTCTAACGAAAGGAAAAGATCTAACAATAGCAGAAGCAAATGATATGGAGTCAGAAGACAGGGCAGAGATTGTTGTGAGTGATTCAAACTCAATGCTTTCTCCTAGAGAAAGGGAAATGGATTCCAATGTCTCAAATCAAGCAGATTTTTCTGGAACTTTCGGGAAACGAAATGGTGAACAACGTGTCTGAAACTCTCTAGTTGGTTTAGTACCTAGAAACTCTGGTTCGCTCTCAAGTTCTTTAGCAGCTGACAGGCAAAGATATATGGAGCATTTTGGTTACAGATCAAGAAACGGTCATAAGTTGATGCAATCCGTGGAATCTGATCTTCAAGTTGAGTTTTCTGAAATTGGATCACCTCCCACTACAGTTGATGGGAATAATTCTTCTGATGACGAGAAATCACTCTTTCTTGAAGAATCAGACACCACGAAGGAGACTTGCTTTAGTGGTGAGGAAAATGAGGCAAAAAAGAAGAGCATTGGGGATAGAACTGAATCTCAAACGTTACCAGTGGAAAAAGTTCATCAGGATTCCAATGAAACGAGCTCAATAATTTCTCCAGAAACTGATGTAGCCAAGCAATTTGAGGGTCTATTTGATGGTATAGATGTCAATGGAAGATCTGAGGAAGAAGAGAGATCAAAATCTAGAGACTTCGTACTGGAAAATCCAGATAGAGGATTGCATATAACCGAAGAGGCCATGGTTCCTCACACCAATGAGGTTATTTCGAAAAGAGAGGAGGTTATATAGTTCTTGTTCTTGTTAGCTTTAATGGAGTACAATTGTATGCTTTCAATGTGTTTCTCAAAATGTTGAATTTGAACATATTTCTTACTACGTTTTGACAGGAATCACAGCAACTGCTCCAAAACTCAGCTGATGAGATGAAGATAAGTGATGAACCTGAACCCTCTGAGAGAAGACCCAATCAAGAATTCGAAGAGCATTTTGGGGGAAATGATGGAGGCCAATCAACTGAAGCGATGCAAGAACTTGTGGAAGCTGAAGTTACAAATGTGAATCATGTAACATCAGACGAATCTGCTACTTCCCCAAGATCTGTGTTGCCAGAATAGACTTATACTCTGACTTCTGAGAGTTTGGAACTTACATCAGATAGTCAAGAACGAGCTGTAGTTCCAGATACGGAATCTCCTCAGAATCAATTAGGTGGTGATGGGAACAGTAGAGAAACAGAGGTCAGTTTCAATGGCTTTTCTGTGCACGTGAACTGAAATATACTTTTACAAAAAGATGAAATCTGTTCTCTGAAAACAGGGACAATCTGAGGAAAGTGAGGAAGATTATTCTTCAGATGCCATTGTCCATTTGTTTAACACTCAACAAACTCAGGCTTCCGCAGTATAGAAAGTTTAGATTTCTAGCCAAATTTCAGATTTTATCCTATAGTTGAAGATTAATGCTTGGACTTTGATTTAGTGCAGTTAAGTGGTCATCACTTTGTTAACGTTTGATAATAGTTCGGATATAATTTATTGTCTTTAAAAATAATACTTAATAGTATTGGTCGTTTCTATATTTAAATAACTTAATTTTCTCACGACTATGTAGCTATAACTCTTTGATTTTATATTAGAAAATATTACAATAACAGCTAATCGATATTTTTGTTCTTCTTTTTTTTTTAATTGTTTGTATTATTTTCCATGGATTAATTTGTGTTCTTTAACATGTGGATAAATGATGTAAAACCCCATGTGGGTAACTTCTTATCTATGTTGAAAATATCTCATAAGTCATAACTGAAAGCAAAATCTAAATCATAATATTGGACATGGTAGCTTAGTTATTAATTGACGTTTAAAACATGCATTAACATAATTTCATATTCTGTTTTGTCTTATTTTCTTCCAAACAACCGAAGATCTAAGGATTTTACTAAATAAAAATGACCATATATTATATATCAAACAAAGCCAAGAAATTTTCTTCCTTACCAATCTATAAAAATTAACAATATACTACATTATAAGTACTTCTTTTGTCAACAACAACATATTATATTTACTGTTAAAAAATGTAATATTTAATAAATCAAATCAAAATTTTAAAAGATATTATCAGTCATAATTATCTACATTATTTTCAGATATAAATGTAACAAAGTTAACCAAAAAAATCCGGCGAAAAGATTATGAGCAACGTCAAGACATAATTCTTTACTGAAAAGTGAAAACACATGGGTTTATAGTCTATACAGATCCAAAAATGATATTGTAAAGATGGAGAAAAATTTTCATTATATTATGAAAAGAGAAATTATACTAACCATGACTTCAAGTTTAATGGCAAAATAAGAATTTGGATTAGTGCAGATAAATAATTATGTGTTTGTTTAATGATAATTGAAATACATCTTTGGGGATCGGAGAGTAGAACATGGTCTCATCTCAAATGCTTTTTGAACATGTGATTTATAGACTTAACTCTTGATATTTATCATGCAGAACTAGCAACACTCAGTAATTATTTACCAACAGAAGATTTTTGGATAAACTATGATTTTATATTTTTCTTCGATTTGTGATTGACTCTGTTCTGTCAGTCTCTTATTTTTTTAAGTTTTGTTAACTTGTTCATCAAGACCATTTCCGAAAACAATAAACTTGATTCACTGATCTTCTTTTGATATTTCTTTGAATAAATCATTTTAATTTGTTGTGATTTAATTTAGCAATCCTTCCCTCTAGTTAAAATTAATAATATAAACTAGTATTTTCACACTCATTTCTTATAGTAAAATATTCAACCCAAACTTGCTTGTGTAATTATACGGCATAAAGTAATTTTAATACGGTGGATAAAACGTCATTATTATCTTCTGCTTAAAAAATTTTTAAAAAAAAATTCTCGATCTTAACGATTTGACAAAATATTAAGGAAATTTTGTCAACAATTCAATATTGCTTTTGTTTTAAAAACGATAATATCTTGATATCAAAACACAATTTTGAAAGAGAATCTAAACATTATCTACATAATTTTGAAACAAATTTACCGAAAACCCTCCCACTCATCTATAAAAGAAACGTATCATCCACAGATTAAACCTTTATACAGATTATTAGAATATATTACAAGAAGAGAGCGAGAGAGAGTTAAAGCAATAACAATGGCTGTGGGTGTGATGAATATCGAAGAAGGTGTTTCCTTCCCTGCAAAGATGACTTTTCAAGTTGCTCTCTGTAGTATCATTGCTGCTGTTGGTGGTCTCATGTTTGGTTACGACATCGGAATCTCAGGTTTTTTTTCTCTTGTTTTTTTAAGTCTAACTGTTTCTGGCTTTTAGTGATCCATTAATTAATGGTAATCAAAATTTGCAGGAGGTGTGACGAGTATGGACACTTTCTTGATAGATTTTTTTCCACACGTGTACGAGAAGAAACACAGAACACTCGAAAACAACTACTGCAAATTCGATGACCAGCTCTTGCAGTTGTTCACTTCTTCTCTCTACTTGGCTGGAATTTTCGCAAGCTTTGTTGCTTCTTATTTATCCAAGGCTTACGGAAGAAAACCCACAATCATGCTCGCCTCCATCTTCTTCCTCCTCGGTGCAATCCTCAATCTGTTTGCTCGAGATCTCGGCATGTTGATCGGTGGTCGTATTCTTCTCGGCTGTGGCATCGGTTTCGGTAATCAGGTATCATATAAATCCAAAAGCTTTCTCTCTCAGTGATTTCCTCTGTTTTCATCTAGGTTTCCTTTGTTTTCGTATGGTTTTGCTCTGTTTTTATGCCTTAACTTATCGCGTTTGTGTAGTTTTCATATGTTTTGGTTTACCGTTAGTTTTTTTTAAAAAAAAATATTGAAACCAATACAATTGCAGACCGTCCCATTGTTCATCTCAGAGATTGCACCGGCGAGATTCAGAGGAGGACTAAGTGTCATGTTCCAGTTTCTCATCACCATTGGAATCTTAGCGGCAAGTTATGTGAACTACTTAACTTCCACATTAAAAAACGGCTGGAGATATTCTCTCGGTGGTGCCGCTGTCCCTGCCTTAATCCTCTTGATAGGATCCTTCTTCATCCACGAGTCTCCAGCTAGTCTCATCGAGCGCGGTAAAGATGATAAAGGGAAGCAAGTCCTGAGGAAGATCAGAGGCGTTGAAGACGTTGATCTTGAGTTCAATGAGATCAAACACGCCACAGAGGTTGCGAACAAAGTGAAAAGCCCTTTCAAAGAACTCTTCACCAAGCGTGAAAACAAACCGCCATTGATCTGTGGAACGCTGCTTCAATTCTTTCAACAGTTCACCGGAATCAACGTCGTTATGTTCTACGCTCCAGTCTTGTTCCAGACGATGGGTAGCGGTAACGACGCTTCTCTGATCTCTACTGTTGTCACCAATGGTGTGAACGCACTTGCTACAATTATCTCGATTTTCATGGTTGATATGGTCGGTAGGAAATGTCTTTTGATAGAAGGAGCTATTCAGATGACCGCTACACAGGTAAACAAAAAAAAAAGTGTTGCTTGCATCACAGGATACACATATCTGTTTACTTGGATAACAAGTTAACGTGATTGCTTTTTACGCAGGTGACTATTGGAGGCATTCTCTTAGTCCACTTGAAGCTGCTCGGTCCTGTTACCGGCCATTCCGTGCCGTTGATTGTACTCATCCTCATCTGCGTTTATGTGTCTGGGTTCGCTTGGTCATGGGGCCCATTGGGATGGCTTGTTCCGTCTGAGATCTATGCTCTTGAGGTGAGAAATGCAGGTTACTTCTGTGCAGTGGGGATGAACATGGTCTGCACTTTTCTCATCGGACAGTTCTTCTTGTCGGCTCTCTGCAGATTCAGATCCTTCTTGTTCTTCTTCTTTGGAGCAATGAACATAATCATGGGGTCATTTGTCTTAAAATTTCTCCCCGAGACCAAAGGTGTTCCTATTGAGGAAATGGCTGATAGGCGTTGGAAGAAGCATTCGTATTGGAAGAGATATTTCAAAGACTAGATTCTTTTTTGTTTCTTAAGATGGTTATTAATGATTTGAAGATGTTCCAAAAGTTCTAGCTAAGTTTTTTTCTTCTTCTGAATTTGGTCACTGCTAATTTTTAGATTTTGTTGTTGGTGTTGTTTAACTTCTGGAATTTTAATAAATATTGACAAGACCAAAAATATTTTCCAAATTCGGGGATCAAGATCCCTAATAAAGTGGCGACTAATCATCTAAAATTTGTATTAATAGTTTATGTTATCACAAAAGCTATAACTAATAAGCAATATTAGTTGTCCACTTAATTTTATTTTCTATACCTCTTTTCAAAACTTTTTTATTCAATTTTTTTTTTTAATTTAGGACCATTTCCAAAATGTTAAAAAATCCATCATAAACCTAGATCTTGTACTCGTTTCCGAATTTTAGGACTTAGGATTAACGACCAAAAAAAGAAAAGAAGAAGATTTATGTATAAAAAGTCGAAGATTACTGACTCAGTTTGTCTAAGCAACATGTAGTACTCATAAAACCGATAAAAGGTATTCTAACATCAACACCAAACCAACATAAACATTCTGTCATCAACTCCAAAACACACAGATTATTAACTACAATACACGCGAGTGATTGATGTCAACATAAAAGTAAACAGAATTGTAGAGACTATCGTGGGCTGACAGATCCGGAGGTGCTTGATCTTACGCTCCTCGAATGGCGCATTGAATATTGACTGTCGCGCCTCTGAGATTTGCTTCTACTCTCTTTCCTTCCCTTCTTTGGGGATATGCTCCGTGATCTGCTTCTCCTCCCAGGGCTTATGCTTCCCGATACGGACCTCGATTCGGACCTGTACCTGATATCATTCGTATTTTCAGTTTCTACAACATTTTCAGCTAATATATATCAGACCTGCGATACCTTCTGTAGTAACGACTTTCAGGTGAGTAGGACCTGTCTCTCCCTCGGTAGTAAGGCGAATAAGACCGGTCTATTCCCCTGTAGTAAGGTGAGTGTGACCTGGATCTAGACCTGGACCTATACCTGTACTGTCGCCTGTAGTAAGGTGAGCATGATCTGTCCCGTGCTCTGTCGTAAGGTGAGTAGGACCTGGACCTGGACCTCGCCCACCGCCTGTAGTAAGGTGAGTATGATCTCTCACGTCTCCTGTAGTAACGATCATCAGGTGATGGAGATCTGGAACGAGAGTAAGATCTGCGTTGCCTATAGTAGGATGAGTAAGATGATGATCTTCTCCTCAAATAGATTGGAGAATAAGATCTGCTCCGATCAGATGAGTAGCTTCGACTGCGACTACGAGAGCAGCTGATAGACCTACGGGGAGAGTAGCTTGGAGACCTATGGCGTCCTGCAAAAAAAGAAACAAAATCATGTAAGGAACAATCAGGAAATACCCACCCCTAACGTATTGTAATACAAAACAATGCAACTGACATCATACCTCGAGATGTCCTCAGCCCCAAGTACTTTCCAGGAGTTGGAGTACGTCCTCTACGACGTCTTGCCTGAACATAAAACAGAGAAATCATAGAACTGTCAGAAATCCATCAATGAAATAGGAGAATATTAGTACAGAAGGACTACAAAACAAAAACAACATTTCACTTTTCAACACTGAAGCTACTAAAGGAAGGTATATCAAGATGTTGTAGAAAGAGAGGAATGCAAGGGCATACAACCCTAAAAGCCTGAAACTTGGTGAGTTTGATTTGTTTGAACTGTTGCAACTTTTGCTATTGGTGAAGCGTTGCTGCTACAAACAGCAGACCTGCTGCCACAGAAACTCAAAAGTGGAAACAAGCAAACAACTTAAATTAAAGACAACATAAATTTGCAAATATTAGCTTTGGCCAGATCGCATTCATTTGTTGTTCTATTGAAGGAGTCACTAGTAATCAGTTTTTTTTGGGTACCTTCTCAACTGTAATGACGCGGCCCTGCAGAACAGAGTGATCCAGATATCTGATGCAGCGGTTTGCATCACCAACAGTTTCCATCGAGATAAAACCGAATCCCCGAGATTCTCTAGTCCATGGATCAAGGACAAGGTGAACATCAGTTACCTAGAAATATCAAAGCTCACAAAAGGTTAAAACATGACCTAACAAATCTCTCTTACTCTTTAAATTTTATACAAGATATTAAAACACCTAACCTTTCCTTCTTTAGAGAAATGATCCTTCAGATCTCTTTCAGTTACAAGGTGAGACAATCCAGTTACATATAAACTGTTACCAGGATTCTCTGCATCGCTCGAGACGCTCCTAATGTAACATAAGCGTTTGGAACCAGTCAAATATGAGCGCATTCAAAGATAGCAAACCGTAACTGAAGATGATTTCAGAGCTTAGGGAAGGAAAATACCTTGACCGGCTTCTAGACAGGGACCTTGAAACAGACCTTCCACGACGTTTGTCATAAGGGGGCAGTGAAGGAGAGTATCTTGGTCTTCTTGGGTAAGACATCTGAAAGGCAAAAAAACAATTACAAGACTGGGACATTTTACTTCATGTGTATCGGTCTAAACTCATCTGAATATCACCTCCTCCGTCAATAAACAATACCAGAGAAAAAATAACAAGTCAACAAGAATAATCCAAAATTTAAGCTATTCTAATATAAGTAAGACATAAGTTATCTTATCCCTGGGTTTTAATTGTTTTTTCAAAATTTACGATATCTTCAACCGCCAAATTAACTTGCACAGAAAAAACAAGAATCAGAGCTCAATTACATGAAAAATGATCATATCTATCTAATTATTCTCCATACAGATATAGAATTAAGCCAAAACACATCGAAATCTATGGCAACAATCAGATCTAACAACACCTAGTAAACGATTGTTCCAGGATATTAAAAAAACTCTGTGAAACTGTAAGTAAGACGAATGATAATAACGTCGATCGAACAGAATACTCACATCTGAATTCCGACGAACGCGATGAACACAAAAGGTGAAGGATGTTCCAGAACTCCCTCCGCACAAAATGAATATTACGTTTCCGTAATACGGAGCAAGTTGGGAAAGATGTTTATATATAGGAAGGAATTAGAAAGAAGCTTCGGGAGAGTCGGACGCGATGGAATTTATTGAACTCGATTACATATTTCATTTTGGTATCCAGCCAATCAAATTATTACACGATTTTCCTTCTCACAAAAGGCCCAAATGCTTGTCGGCCAATCATTTGATGAGCCCGATATTGCTGTCTGATTCCCCAACTATTGATTATTCATACATCTACTTCGTATTCTCAATGTTCGTGATGAGAATGACCATAAGCGCACAGAGAATCAATTGGCCGTCATAACTGATACCTTTCATTAAGAATCGATTTGGGAAACATGATTTCAAAAAGTTGTAACTAAAGAAGCTGCGGAAAATGATTCATACAGACTACAAAAAACCTTTGACATTGTCTAGGGGAAACCTTGAAGCACATTTTAAGCAAGAATTGTTCTCTATTGAGACGAACCAGCCATAGAAGAAACAGAAGGAGGTTCTTGAGAGGATCCTGAAGGTGCTCCAGCCCCGTTAGGAGCAGAGTCAGGTGATGGAGCAGAGACCACGCTTGAAGGTGGTGTAGGTCTTGGTCCAGGACCAGGTTGCTGGGGGTACTGGTAAGCCGCTGGAGGCGGGGCATAGTGGTGCATTGGACCGGGATGATGATGATGGTTAGGAGGATACTGCTGCTGGTAAGGCGATGGCATATATCCATATGGTCGTGGCGGGTATGCCTGGTGTGGAGGCATCATGTAAGACGACGAAGAAGCACAACTCTTCTCACTGGTGCTTGAACCACCAGCCTCTTGGGTTGAAATGACTGCACCCATTCTCTGTGGGTCCATTGATGGGTAATAAGGTTTGTCTTGGTTGGGTGGTGGTGGGTGCATATGGTACTGCATTGGTGGGGGTTGATTGTGCTGCTGGGAAATAACGGCCCGAGGTAGTAAACCACTATGAGCCACACTGCCCTCTTGGTTCGAACCATCTTGATCAGGTTTGGGAGCCTGAGGTCTTCCCCAAGTGAGTTTTAGCCTCTGACCGTTGACGACTAGCCTGTTGGAGAGCTCTTGGGCAGCCTTCTCTGCACCTTCTCGGGTTGTGTATGTGACAAACGCACAGGCTTTCTCGGCCAAGATTCTGATAGATTCAATTTCTCCATAAGCATAGAATTGGTCTCGTATGTCCTGCTCGAGGATCCTCGAGTTAAGTCCACCGATGTAGAGCGTTTTGATGCTTTCATCCTCTGGTGATTCCAAAGTGTCCATCTCACCAGCTTTTCCGAGTAACTTCATAGCAACTGGATCATTTACACTGCAAATGTGAAAAAGAAGATGAGAAGCAGTTCAATCCGACTGTTTGAAAAAGACCATATATAACAAGACTACGCGAGAGCCAACATAGCATAGTTCAGCCCTAGAATTGAAGATCACGATTCATATATGTCAGTTGGCTTCCAAATATAGAGTATATGAATTGATCAAGGAGAAACTAATACCATAGCAGAAACATATAATAGTTCATAAACTCCATTCGGGAAGATATTGAAACAAGCATTTGAAGGCAACTAAGCATCATGCATACAGAAGAAAACAGCTTACCCATAATAACGGTCTTTAATGTTTTGCTGGGATAGCTCTCCTGTTTCGGGCATCTCATGCCGGTATGGACATTCGGCACCTCTTGTACACTCACCCCTGATGTAGAAACTACAAACATGTGCTTGGTTCCTTTTGTAGTATGGAGTTGTTCTTTGAAGCTTAAGAATAGTATCATTAGGTCGCATCTTCCCAAATGAAGATTCATAATCCAGTCCAGCTCTAGTCTACATAACAAAAAAATCATCATTTTGATAAGCCGCCATGAGAAAAGACTTGGTCATCAATCTTTCACAATGGTAACAGACATACAGTAACTACAACCATTTAGTTAAAACGAAAGAGAAAATATTGAACATGGTCATACCTTGCGGTCATGCTCCTCAGCAAAATACTCTCTGTTGACATCACTTTTAGGGATAGAATCATGAGTACTAATGTTAAGTGCCGTGTCCCTGACCTGAACTGGAAGACCATACTCAAGATCCAGAAGACAAACTTGGCATACATTTTTCAGCTTGCAGCAAGTCTGACAGATTTCAGTTTTCTTGTATCTAGCATTACGGCCAGGTCGCCACCTAAAAACCGTGAAAGGTCGTGTACATATCTTGCATTCTTTATCATAATTTGCTTTGGTCTACACATATCAACAAACAACACTTGAATCAGAAATTGCATCCCAGACTAACAAAAAAGCCTTGTAATACCTAAACGTAACATCCGGATCAACAAAAAAAAAATTGCCCAAGCTATGAGAATCAGCAGATATAATCAATTCGAACTATAACTAGACGAACTTGGATCTAAAAAATACAGTTCCGACGAATTTGATAACTACCTAAACCCTAAATCTAAATTTTACTAAGTTAACCAATTCAATATGCTGAAAACATCAACGAGCAATAGCCTGAATAAGATATGAGATCCGAAAAGAAGATTTAAGAGGCATTGAAACATAAGAAGCCAAGATTGTTTTGAGAGATGGAATAGAGGAATTACCATTCGAACGTAGGGATTGTCACCGAGGCAAGATTCACAGATGATTGGGAAATCGGAGCGTTCCCATCCATCGGCTTCATGATCTCTCAGTATTCTGTGAGCCATTCTCTTCTCCTCTGATTCTCTTCCTTTTTGGATTTTATCGATCTCGAATATGAGGATGACGGGACTTTACTAGGGCAAAGTCGGTTTGTCTTTAAAATATTGCAAAAATATCCTCGAAACTTTCAATAAATATGTGAAAATTCACTTTTTCTTATAATAACACAAATAAACCCTCTAACTTTTGTAACTGCCTAAAACATCAATCCAATTATAGGATGCGGTTTGGGTAGTTTGGAAATTTTGATATCTAAAATCACTACCCAAAATTTTATTAATTCGAGTGAAGTTCAAATTCAAAATCGGATACTCTAAATAATTAGAAAACAGATGATTTTGTAAGATATTTTTACTAATTTTCAAAGAGAAAATTTTATAAAAATACACAAACTATTTATCGATTTCCATAAAAATACACGAATTTTATTCATAAATTTTTTTTGATATTCTGATAAAATAAAAAATATTCTGATAAAAACATATTTTATAAAAACCAAAAACACAATAAAATTCTAAAAAACTAAAAATAAAATAAAATAAGTCTTAAAATAAAAATTAAATTTGTAAAAATTGGAAATTCGCAGAAAAACAAAGATAAAACTCCTAATAATAAAAAAAAAAGTTAAAATAGAAAATTTTAAATTCATTAAATTTCAGTAATAAAGTTACCATTATCTTAAAAAAATTAAATCGTGAAATTTTGTGTGATTACAATATTATAGGTTGTATTTATTTGTGGGTTGGTTAATTTCTTATGTAAATAATATAATATATATAAATAGATGATTTTGAAAAAGTTGATATATGTTATATGGTAATAGTTTTTTAAATTATTTGAACATTTAATGAATTAAATTTTTGTAAAAGGTATACTATATGAAAATATTTTGTATCTATAATATAAATATTAAATTTTAGACTTATTTAAAGATTTAAACAATTTATCAAAATATTTTGGTTTTTATGAATTTGATAATTTAGTCTTTTAATTTCTGAAATTTTTCAGAATTTTTTAAGATTTGAAAATAATTTTAGGAATTATATTTTTCGAGTTTTATATTATCTGAATATGATTTTTATTAAAACAATAAAAATAAAACATATGTTAAATTGATATAATTTAAAAGTTTGTATATTTATAATGAAAGAAAAAATAATTAATATATATATTTGGATCCGTACGAAATTTATGTATTTTTATGGAAATCGATAATAGTTAGTATATTTTTATGGAGTTTTCCAATCAAATTTTTGATAACCGAAGAAATTTACGTAAACGTTACTTTCGAATCGGATATATGGACAATATTAGATATGGTGGCAATTCATTATCTTTTTATTTTGTTTTTTCTTGATACAATATAGAATCAGACTTGAAACTTTAGTTTCTTTGATATTCATACGCTAAAACTTTTACTTTAGTTTCAAAACGTTTTGGCATAATCGTAGACATGGATTTTCAAATATTTGAAAAGATTAGTAGAGAATGTTTAATTTTGAATACTTCGTGACAACTGACCAGTTGAGGCACTAGCGCATTGGCGGGAACCAAATATCATTGACTGACGAAATCCCGCCAGAAAAGAAAAAGCTGATAAATTGGTCTCCCTCATCCGTCTACTTTCCCAAGACCTCAATAACCCTAACCTAGACAAAGCGATTCGAATTCCGAGCTCTGATATTTCCAGAAATGTTGGAGCTACGTCTTGTTCAGGGCTTACTGTTGAAGAAAGTTCTAGAGTCGATCAAAGATTTGGTAAACGATGCGAATTTCGACTGCTCCAGTACTGGCTTCTCGCTTCAAGCTATGGATTCGAGTCACGTGGCGCTGGTGTCTCTCTTGCTAAGATCCGAAGGCTTTGAGCATTACAGGTGTGACAGGAACCTCTCCATGGGGATGAACTTGGGAAACATGTCGAAGATGCTCAGATGTGCCGGAAATGATGACATCATCACCATCAAAGCTGATGACGGCGGCGACACCGTCACATTCATGTCCGAGAGCCCCAGTAAGTTCCCTGATCTTACTTTGTTGGTTACGAAATTTGCTAAGCGTTTTCAATGCTTTGATTCTATAATTTCTGGGTTAAGCCTGCAAAATTGTGGAAGGATTGATTTATAAGAAAGATTCAGTTCTCTGTTTAGCACTATATTTCCTAATTTCAAACTTTGGTTAGACGCTGTATCTGTTCTGTATGTATATTTTGATACCTGTGTGGGATGTTTTACAGCGCAGGACAAGATTGCAGATTTTGAGATGAAGTTGATGGATATAGACAGTGAACATCTTGGAATACCTGACGCTGAGTACCACTCAATCGTCAGGATGCCGTCGAATGAGTTTTCCAGGATTTGCAAAGATCTCAGTAGCATTGGTGATACAGGTACATTCTACTGTGTTGGTCTTTCTATCTAAACAGAGACTAACATGATGTTATTGTTGCAGTTGTGATCTCTGTGACTAAAGAAGGAGTTAAGTTTTCTACAGCTGGTGACATTGGGACAGCTAACATTGTGCTCAGGCAGAATACGACTGTCGACAAGGTATTGTTATGCTACTTCTTTGAATAGGATTATGAAAAGTTTAACAAATCATATATAGCTGATTCATTGTAGCAACTTGTTGAATTGAGGTTATTTTTTTGTGTGTATTGCAGCCGGAAGATGCAATTGTGATAGAGATGAAAGAGCCAGTGTCACTATCATTCGCCCTGAGGTACATGAACTCCTTCACAAAGGCAACTCCATTGTCAGACACCGTAACAATAAGCTTATCATCAGAGTTGCCAGTGGTTGTGGAGTATAAGGTTGCTGAGATGGGTTACATTCGTTACTACTTGGCTCCTAAGATTGAAGAAGAAGAAGACACGAAGCCTTAGGATCCCTTTGTATCCACATCTTCTCTTCATCATGAGATGTCCAAGATTAGTTGATGTTTATTGTGTGATGCCGTTTTATTCTCCTTTAGAGTCGGTTGTTTTCACGAATTTATGTTTTATGATAACATGGTTCCCAAAATTAATTGTCATTGAAACTAAAGCGATTCATCAACAAACTAAGTCCACTTTGCAAGATAATTTACACACTAACGCAATCTTTTTAACCCATTTACCTCTATAGTCTGTACTTAAATTGCAAGCGAACATACGAAAAAGTATAATGTAATCCATTAGACTTCTCAACATAAGTTTTTTGACACCATTTTACACTCTAGCTACATTTGTGTAGTACGTATAAATACTTTACAAGTTTACTATATCTAATTTGGTTTCTACTTGCTTATGTTACAACGAAAGCACTAGAAGATCCTGTAAAATGGTGGACTGATCCAAAGAGCCTCTTTGCAGCACCAAAATGGGTGATCCTGTAAACCCCTGGTGATGCAGACTCGGGAATTCTCCATTCCACAGTGGCCTCACTCCGGGAACTCAGCTTTTTAGGCCTAGACCACTTGAACCTCAGGCATAGATCATCGTCGTCATAAACTGGGGTCCAAGTCTTGTCCTTCTGCTCTAGTCTCTCAACCAGAGTAAACGTACCTGCCATGAACATAGTATAATATCTCTTGTCAGCATCGAAATATGATGACCACTCATTTTGAAAAAATCTATGACTAAGAAGCAGACATAAGCATAAGCAATTTCAGAAATTCATGAATCAATAGACATTTCGATAGCTTTTAAAAGGAAAATATCTCTTGCAGTATTTTTTATTCCATATTTTCCTTGTAAAAGCTCACAGTTTTGAACCAATACAACTATGCGCCATGGTTAAGGTTATTACCTTCCATCACATTCATAATAAGAACAGAAAACACTCAGCCGTTAAGCACAAATGCAGTTTTTCTATCGAATTTCCATTTGGGCTCATTGGACTCTTCTATCTAAGCTTGAGCCCGAAGCCCGCGATGAAACAAAAAAACTTGGACTAAACTCTAATAAACAAAGAAGAATTGAATGCGCCCCCTATTCCATATCTGTACAAATAGAATAGCCGATTTAGACAGAATGGTATTTCATTCTTCAGTCTCTATGTTAAGGACAACTTTCCCAAATAAATAATAAAAATCTACTATATATGAGTTGGCTGATGATACCTTCTGTCAGTAGATCGTTTCTAGGGCAAGCTGATCGAAATACAACAGTCACCTGGTCGTTTACCCTCTTCAAAGACAAGTTTTTGGGAACATCCGAGATTACATCCCCAAAGCTGTCTCCGACAGGAGTTGAGTCCATCATGACTGGTGTGAGGAAACTCAGTTGCTTGTCTAGGAGATACGGCGGTTGAGGCCCCGGTTGATTAGGCATATCAAGGAAGAGAGATTTGGAGAGTTTCTTGAACTCTTGAATGTAGCCACTGAGGGTGTGTGGGCCATATAATGTAGATGCGCCCTAACAAATGCAACCATTGCAACACATACATATTAAGAGGAAGGAGCTGTTTGTTCCAAAGAGTCAGTGTGATAAGCTTTTACCTCGTATCTTTGCACTTGGTACTCTTCAAAGGTAGTCACATATTGTGAGTAACCATTGGCCAACCCAGCTATCACGACATGAATCTCACCACTCAATTCTTTATTACCACTGCTTTTAAGTTGTGTCTTCACTGCATCGCGGAGACGCCTTCCAGCCATAGTTGTAAATTCTGACAAGAAAGATAGACAGGAATATTAAACATGGCATCATTAGTCATGATTATGACGTGTAATAATCTGCAGACTCTCCACTACCTCCAGGAACGCTGAGAATGAAAAGTTGTCCAATACGTAGAATTTGCAATGAAAGAATTGACGGCTGGAATCCATAACAAGTTAGAGTAGGGTCTTCAAAATGTAAACAAGACTCACGGAAGTTAACATTTATAAATTACTTACAGCCCATTCATATGGCTTTGTCATTTCTCCAATGTCAAGCAAGATAGGTTTTGGGTAGTGACAATTGATTTGTTTCTTGTCCGTTTTTTTTAGAAAGCTTCCCACCATCCTCCAGAAAGGGTTCCCCTGATTTATGCAAATGGTAGACTTGAGAAATGAAATGCATGGAAGCAATAATTACTTATTGGATGATACATTTATGATCTAGAGTGAAAACCTTATCATCTCCTTGTGTAAAATCAAATGCTCCTGGTCCATCTGTGGTTCCAGCAGCAAAAGCGAAGCCCATTGCCGCAGGACATGTTTTTACAATTTCTGAGTTTCCATCTTTTTTAAGAAGTGTCACATTGAGCTGTGAGAAGTCAACATAAACATGACGGTAATCAACCTTCCCTTGTAGCTGTTCAGCTGCTTTGTTGAAAAGATCCAAAGCCATCTTGAATTGTCTCTCACCAATTATACGTGTGCTCTCAAATTCATCAGGATAGCTGCAAGGATCGAGCAAAACAGGTCAAGAGAGTTTACCTCGATATATTTGTGCTATCTAATCTTGTAAGACGACGGAAAAAAAAAAGACAGGGGAATACCCTGGTCCACGCCCATAGCACAGCTCATTTCTCCCACCACATGTACTGTGATTGAAATCACAAGGAAGACCAGTGTCTAGGCAAAAGGCTCCAAGCACATTTGGGCTAACATCACCACAGTTTGTTTGACAGAAAGCAGAAACAAATCCAGGCATGTCCGCCTTCCTCAGAGCACTCCTCACCCGCCTTGCAGAACTTGATATTCTAGTTGCAGGCCTACCAGGTTGCGACTCAAAGTAAGAGGCAAGCTCTAGCAACTCATGATCTGCATCAGACAAAACAAACTGGACATCTGGTCGTGTTTTATCTTTAGAGAGACAATGTACAGATGTTATAAAGGTGTTGTAAACTTACGGTTGTCCTGATGATTCTCTATTATGCTTGAAACTCTTCTAGGTATCTCATCAGAAATAAACACTTCAGAGTAGGATCTATCAGCAGTATTCTGTTCAAACCAGTCTTCCATAAGTCGTGCAGCAGTGCCCTTGTTGTCCCCGCTGATCAAAGAGTTTGTACGACTCATGGAGGTCCCGTGGGTAGCAAACCAGTTGAAACTACCTACCGGACCCCATTGATCATCCACAAACTTTAAGAGAGTCATTTCTTTATCAACATCATACTTGTGTTTACTCCTTTCTTCTGAAGGATTATTAAGATATGCACTTGGACTGCGGTTAACACCAGCATCCAAGAGTTCACCTGTAAGGTAAGTCTAATTTAGCTTATGAGAACAGCAGTTCAGAAGAACAATCCTGCAACACATATAAAAATCCAGGCCAGGAGTAAAGGAAACCTTGTAACCATCACAACTTGTATCAGATTCCAGAAATAATCAATCTTTCAGAAAACAGGAAAAATTGCCAGGGAGAAGAGGATATATATCAGTCCTTTACCAGTATTAAGAAAAATTGATCCAGGACGAAGATTTTCATGAGCTTGTATGATACTGGTCTCAATTCCATCCACAAGGGCATCAAATGACTGACGAACAAACCCAAGTGACGTTATGATATACACCACATACTGAAGATAGCCCCCTGGACCGGCATGGGTGTGAATACCACTGATGCCAACATTCCTTTCTGTATATAGGTCCCCATATCTGCACAAGACAGTTTAATTATTTCACCTCGATCATAGTACATCCTGAGAACGATACTTACTCTATTTCACCCGATATATCTTAGTCAAGCTAGGAAAAGATAAGGTGGGTACCTTGCCTTGAGTCTCTCGATCACTTTTAGTTTTACAATTTGTGAAGCCATACAAGCGTCAAGGTTAACAAAAACAACCCGCTTCCCTTGGGGCTCTGAGACAATGAATGTTCGAGCGCGGAGCCTGAAGTGAATACCAGATGCTACTTGCTCCATGTTAGCATAACCCATCATATTTACATCAGCTGCAGGGCCAGTAATATCATAGCTACCCAGTCCAATCAAATATTCAGAGTGAGAGTCAACGCCTCCAGCAGTGAGCAGAAAAAGCACTGTCAATACGTAGAAGAAACTATGAAAACAAGTGCTCCAGAATCTGACTAGAGATAGCTCCATCATGGTGAAGTTTCTCAACCACTTCGTATTACCTTCTATGTCATAAAAAACACTGTTACTAGCATAAATATCATTAAATCTTTAGCAAAGCAAAAGTGAAAATTACGTATCTTCTACACAAAACAGACTGTTTGCAAATAGACTCTCCATCCACAAAACATGTAATATATATATATATATATATATATACACCTACAGGATCCATCAAGAGAACATATTAACATCTATATGGAAAATGAATTAGTCTTATTGACAAGCACAAATAACCATCAATTTGACATCCCCGATTCTAAACAAAAGCGTACCAAAAAGTTCCCTGAGCACACAAAGCTGGGAAAACCAAATCACAGGCCAAAAAGGAACATCGGAAAGCATAGACGATCACAAACATGAAGGAGAAGAAAACTCGATTGAAATCAGAAAATTGAGTTGGTGTAATACACGTGATTCTTCATTCGGAAACTGAATAAAGTTACTAAACATGTTTTTCTTCCCCCTTGGCGTAAAAGCAATACTAAAAATAACTAAAGCCACTAACTAAACACTTTTTCCCCCCAATTTGTAACAAAGAAAAGACTAACAGAAAGCTGACGATAAGCTAGTATCCAACCTGATCTGACGATCGGAATATTTTGAAAGCAACGGGAGAGAGAAGTCCGTGGAAGAAGAAAGGAGAAAAGTAGAGAGTGAGGCAGAGGAGAAGAGTCGGAGAGTAGAAGGAAAGAAATGAAATTGGTGGGAGAGGTGATGATGATTCATCATTTGATCGAAGGATGACTCCATTGACTTTAATAAAGCGTGAGATTCCTTATCAGTTTTTGGGCCAAAACCTAAATTTTTTGAATCAGAAATTTGGGCCTCATAAGCTCATTATGGCCCATTAAAGACAACGGCCGAAGAAAGAGTCATGTTTGAAAGTTTTAAACGAGTCTAGAATTTTCCGGATTCGACTCCAACGTCTAAATATTTTCGTCCTTGAGAACTCGGGATCCGAAATTTCTAGAACCTCTGGAGATTTCTTTTTCACCACCATAATTACTCGTTTCACCTGCTTTCATCAGAAATCCAAGTAGTATACGTCGGGAAATCGTGTGATTATAACCTCTGGAGATTATATGTTGTAAACTTATGTCGATCTTTTAAAGGGTATATCTGTAAAATTTTAGGCTAACGTAAACTATTTTGAACTAATATCCCTTGTTTAAAATTATCTGGTGTGGAACCTCCTAAAGTCACTTGAAATATCATCTTGCCCAAATCACATTGATTACAAGGATGTTTGACGTCGTGGGTCAGTCTTCATTGATTGATTTTAGACTTTTCGTGGCATTATTGTTACCAATTACAAATCTGTCCCAGGGGAGGAAAGGTCTTACAAGCTCTATAATGAGGGCAACCCTCAATCTGTTTGATTTCTAATTCAGTTTCTGAAAATACAGAGGAAGAATAATGAGAACATACGAGAGAAGATGGTGGTGGGTTAAACCGGAGAAGCAGATGGCTTTGGTAGTCATCATAGTAACAATGATACTTCAATTCCAAAGTAAAGGATGTGTAGGCTGTTTGGAAAATGAAAGGATGGGTCTGCTGCAACTTAAATCGTATCTCAACTCTCTTCTTAGTCCCAAAGAAGAAAGTATTCTCAAGTCATGGAGACCAGATGATCTTAAGAGTGACTGCTGTCATTGGGAGAGAGTTAATTGCAGTGACTCTATTGGTGACCACATTGTCGACCTCTCACTGAACCAAATCATGCCTAGCACTGAAGACTGGGTTGCACCCCGGCCATTAAATCTGTCTTTGCTCCATAGCTTCCCTCAACTCAAAAGCCTTGACTTTTCCTGGAATTGGTTCAATCACTTGTTTGATCCCATCCATGGTACGAAGCCACCATTATATTTTTCAATTTATGTCCACTTTTCTTTAAAGATCTTTACGGTTTCAGGTTATAAGAGTCTTCAGAGACTAGAGAAGCTGAGGACCTTGAATTTCTTAGGAAATCGTTTCAACATCAGTGTTCTCCCTTTTTTAAGTGCAGCAAGGTCGCTCAGGACTCTGAATCTTGGTAACAATTTACTGATAGGGGTCTTTCCTCCGAATGGTAATGAATAATCTCTTATTTATATAAAAAAAAAAGAAACAGTGGCCATATGTGGTCGTTGGTTCTTGTGTACTTGATAAAAATCTTATCAGATGTCTGCGAATAATAGTTTAATGTCTTGAAAACTTCTTGGTTTTGGTTTGGAAGAACTTGCAAGCATGCCAGAGTTAAGAGTGTTGAATTTGGAGTGGAATGGATTTCTCTTCTTTTCCGTTCAAGGTAATGTGTTAAGAAACCTAATAATACTGTTGTAACTAAGAAAAAAAAACAAGAGGATGGCTAAGGAAGACAATGGTGTGCATGTTTAATCAATTTCATGGAGTTGGAAGTATTGAATTTAAGTGAGAATAGTATAAACAACATCGAGGCTGGTGATGGTGAGAATAACAAAATACACAGATATTTTTGTTGGCTTATAACATCGCTAATGATATCATAATGTGTTGGTGCAGGATTAAGTACGACGAAACTCAAAACATTAGATCTTAGTTATAACGAATTCTCAGGCGCTGCCCCACTTGAAAGGTTGGTCGAGTAGACAACGGATTTTACCGTATAACAAAATGATCTTTAGCCAACTATGTATGTACTATCTAATAATACCACATTTGTTTTTTGGAATCTGCAGGTTTAGAATATTTTGTGGAGTTAGAAGTCTTGATATTGATGGGGAGTTGGTTCCATGACACTCGATCTATTCAAGGTAAATGAGTAACTAACGTCTTAAGGAAAGAAAATGAATACATATACTTTTTTACTTGATAGTAAGAATGATAATTGTGTTGGTGCAGTCCTCAAAGATCTGCCAAAGTTGCAAGAACTGCATCTAACTGGCAACTTTTTCACCAATGTAGAAAGCCTAGGTAAGATGGTGATCCAGAGAAAGACACGCTTACTCTAACATAACTGTCATATTTTTTTCACCTTTTCAGTTGAAATCTCTGTATAGAATCTAACTAACATAAGATTAAAAGAGAAGTAGTCCAAGTATTTTCTATTACTATTGTATACCTCTGCATAGGATTTTCAAATGAGCATAGGTTGAAATAGAAGAGAAGCAGATTGTGATGAGGACCTGGATATTGTTTGGTTTTCTGAATATTTTCGTTATTCTATATGCTTAGTGGACCATGCAAGACTTTATTATTTCTTTATCATTCTAATTGCAGGTTTTGTGCTTCCTTCATCTTTACAAGTATTGGATCTTCATGCAAATCGCTTGTCTTTGACCCCCAGAGGTGAAATTCTACAAACCATTCATTATCTTTCTCATCTTTACAAATCAGTCACAACTTGGTCACCCTCGGAACAAAATTTCTCCATGGATGTGTTGTCAGAACAGCTTTTATTTTGATTAATTTCAGGCTACTCAGAGATTTGTAGACTAATGCATCTCCGGGAGCTGGATTTAAGCCAGAATGCTTTGACAAGTATGCCTTATTGTCTGAATAACCTAACGCGTCTTCGAACACTTGATCTATCATACAACCAATTGAACGGAAACTTGTCTTCTTTCGTGTTCGGACTACCATCAGCGCTTGAGTACTTATCTCTTCTTGCTAATAATGACTTTAATGGTTCGTTCTTGTTCAATTCACTGGTCAATCACACAAGACTCACAGTATTCAAATTGTCATCAAGAGTTAGTATGATCCAAGATGAGACAGAGAGATCGTGGGTTCCACTGTTTCAGTTGAAGATGCTAAAGTTACAGAATTTCATTATTGGCAACAGAATTCCTGGCTTTCTTGTTCATCAGCATGACTTGTGCTTCATTGATATTTCTTATAGCCATTTGACTGGACCATTTCCGACTTGGCTTGTGCAGAACAACACAAGACTACAGACTATGTTACTGAATAACAATTCGTTGACAGAGCTTCAGTTACCTAGGCTTGTTCATGGCTTACAATTTCTCGATATCTCAAGTAACATGATACATGATTCAGTTCAGGAAGACATAGGGATTGTCTTTCCTAACCTGACGTATATGAAATTTGATTCAAATCATTTTCATGGAACCATTCCATCTTCTATGAGTGAGATGAGAGGTCTACAATTCTTGGACATGTCTTCTAACGGTCTATCTGGGCAGCTACCGATAACATTTTTAAGTGGCTGCTACTCGTTGAAGTTTCTGAAGCTCTCCAACAATCAACTCCAAGGGAAAATATTACCACGGCATGCAAATCTTACTGGTTTATCTTGGCTACTTGTTGATGGAAACAATTTTAGTGGGAGTCTTGGAAAAGGTTTATTGAACTCAAGGAATCTATATCTTATAGACATGTCAAATAACAGTTTTTCAGGCACGCTTCCACTTTGGATTAGTAGAATGTCAAGCCTTTCGTACTTATACATGAGGGGAAATCAGTTGAAAGGTCTTCTCCCTCGTCAGCTACAGAATCTACAACAGCTTAAGGTAATAGACATGTCACAGAATAGCTTCTCTGGTTCTATACCAAGAAATGTTGTTTTTCCATCTCTAATAGAATTAAGGCTACATAGCAATGAGTTTATGGGCACAATTCCGGACACTTTATTTGAGGCCAAGGAACTAGAGGTGCTTGATTTGCGGAACAACAATTTTTTTGGAAAGATTCTGCACCCTATTGGCAAGAGCTCTAATTTGCGTGTCCTTCTTCTGCGGAATAATAGCTTACAGAGTCATATTCCTGAGAAAATATGCCAGCTGCTGAGTAAAGTTGGTATTCTGGACTTGTCTCACAATAAATTCAAAGGCGTCATTCCATCGTGTTTGGGTAACATATCTTTTAGTGAACCAAGTGATTTTAATAACTTTCCCGAGTACCTTCAAGGAAACGCTTACTTTATAGACATTACACTCTTGCAACATTGCGATTACGAATCAGCTATTAATGGCCTTGATGACGATTTCAGGATTGGTAGTCAACCGACACCAGAAACCACAGTGGATTTTTCAACGAAAAACAGATATGAAGCATATCAAGGTAGTATTATCCGTAATATGCATGGGTTGGATTTGTCAAGCAACCTATTATCGGGTGAGATTCCAGTTGAGATTGGAAACCTTCAGAATATCAGATCGTTGAATTTGTCAAGCAACAGCCTCATTGGCTCTATACCAGAGAGCATTTCAAAGCTCAAGGATTTAGAGAGTTTGGATCTGTCCAACAATAAGCTAGATGGAAACATCCCTCCTCAGCTAGCCGACCTCAACAATTTAGGATTCTTCAATGTCTCCTGCAACAATTTGTCAGGTGAGATCCCTATCCAAGGCCATCTTCTAACATTTCAGGAAATGAGTTACATAGGCAATGCTCATCTTTGTGGCCCTCCTACCAATAAAAGTTGCAACCCCACGAGAGTCCTAGAGCCAAATGCATCAAAGCAAGCAAAGGAAAAGGAAGAAGAGAGTGATGGTGTGATAGACATGGTGTGGTTTTATTGGACTTGTGGTGCAGTCTACATCTCCACATCCTTGGCCTTGTTAGCGTTTCTCTACAAAGACTCACGTTGGTCCCGAGAATGGTTTTATCAGGTCGATCTCTTCGTTCATCATTTTCAACGCTTAAAGGGTCATTGCAACTGATTCCTTGTGTCATCCCAAAGTAAGGTACACTATACCATATAGTATTCTTTTTGTTAAAAAGAATCATGTTTGGTATTATATGTGTTGTATTATGTTTGAGTAATGACAATCTGGATATCATATGATCGTTATATATTGTAAACTCCGCCATAGCAATATTAAAGGTATTGCACAGTTTCACAGATTTTCTACTTTGCAGAGAGATGTACATTACAGATCACGAAACATGCAAGATATTTAAACTTTTTATACGCCTCACGTCAGAAAATTTGGGCCTCATAAGCCCATTATGGCCCAGAAAAGACACAACGGCCGAAGAAAGAGTCATAAGCCCATTATGTACATCTCACTGCAGCAGATGGGATATGCAGATATCTTAAGAATGATCCGGCAAAGGATTATACTTTATTCTATTCAATAGATCCTGAAATCAAGTTTAATGCTTTTTCTGATTCAGATTGGACCACTTGTCCTGACTCTCGGATCTCTGTTACTGGTTTCTGCATTTTCTTGGGTGATTCGTTGATCTCTTGGAAGTCTCGGAAACAACAAACAGTTTCTCGGAGTAGTGCTGAGGCCAGAGTATCGTGCAAAGAATTGATCTGTCTTACTAATGTTTTACATGAATTGCAGATCAAGACATCAGGTCCAGCAAACTTGTATTGTGATAACACTGCTGCAATTTATATTGCTTCCAATTCTGCGTTCCATGAGCGTACTAAACACATTGAATTGGACTGTCATGTGGTTCGGAAGCGATACAAAGATGGATTCTTGAAGCTCATGCACGTTACAACAGAGAATCAACTCGCATATCTCTTCACTAAAGCTGTACAGCCTTCAGTCATCAAGTACCTCTTGGAGCGATTTCAACTTTCAAGCCTCTATCTCCCTTCTTGAGTTCTCGGCTTGAGGGAGGGGTATTAGAGTATTAATGAGGGTTGATTAATACGGTTAAGCGTTTGTTACAGTTAGTTAGCGAGTTGATTAGCTGTTAATAACTCCTGTATATAAAGACCTGAACCTCACTTGTACAGAGTTAAGTTAGCGAGAACACATATTAAGTTCTTCTGCGTGTAGATTCTGTTAGATGACAGTGTACTTAAGATCAGCGGAGAGAGACACGTGGAGAAAGTGGAAAAGCAGGACACGTGGCATCGGTGGAGAGGTCGAGCGGACAATTCTCGAGGAAGTTTAAGCTGCCGGAGAATGTGAAGATGGATCAAGTCAAGGGTTCGATGGAGAATTGGAGTTTTGAGTGTGACAGTGCCTAAAGTGGAGACGAAGAAGGCCCAAGCTAAGTCTATTGAGATCTCTGGATGAGCCAATTTGCTTAAGTTATCTGGTGCATATTCTATGGGTGCTTCTGGTTTTTTAAGTTATTGCGTGTGTGTCTGAGTTTTCTTCTGCATATGGTTCTTCTACATGTGGTTCTATGATGATGTAATTAAGTAAAATGATGCGTTGATATAACTGTTAATGCAATAATGCTAACTATCAATCAAGGTTAATATATAATTCTCATTTATCAATTGCTTTTCTGATGGTTTTTAGTTTTTACCGTCTAAATTCGAGTATAATCCGGCTCGGAACATTTAAGCCCAAATCAACCCGGTTTTTGTTTAAAATGTAAATCCCACAGTATTTTTGAACCTGGTTGATGTTATATGTAATTAACTCTCTTTTTTTCTTTCTTTTTGGATAAGATTTTATGTTTTAAACTTATGTTGGCTTTTTATAATTAATTTTTTTTTTGGTGAGGCAGGTTTGATAAATGATCTCTACAGCAAACAATATTTTTTCCTTAACTTTTACTCTGTATGGGAGATTTGATGAACGATCTCTACAACAAATCAAATTTTCAAATTACTGAAATTATTTCTTTCGTGGTAAAACCAAAAAAAAAAAGCCTAAATTCGAAACTAATAAAGGGTGTTTCCGTTTTCACCTCGTATGCTTAAAACTCGAAACGTAAAGGGAAAAGAAACAGAGAAAACAGAAAGAAAGAAAGAAAGGAAAAACAAAATTAATTACAAAAAAGTTTTCTTCCATTCTCGATCCTTCCTGCTTGCTCAGAGGGTAAAAAATTCAATTCGTCCTTGGATTTTCTAGGGTTTCGATTGACGCCTTTGATTCGTTTAATCTCATCTTCGATCGCTGTTGACGTGTATGTGTATATCTGCATATGTTGATCGGACGCTAGTATTTTGAGAGGCAATGGCGAATCGAATAGATCATGAGTACGATTACTTGTTCAAGATCGTCCTAATCGGTGATTCCGGTGTTGGAAAATCCAACATTCTCTCTAGATTCACCAGAAATGAGTTCTGTCTCGAATCCAAATCTACAATTGGCGTCGAATTCGCCACTCGGACTTTACAGGTCTTTTTCTCGAATTCTAGACAATCATTTGTGTTTAAAATAGATTTTGTTGGATGAATCGTCGCATTTGCACCATTCGATAATTGTAGGCATTTTCACATAAACCTTCTTGTTCATGAATCAGACATGTGACTGTCAGATCTGAACTTGTTCTGTTTTGAAAATGAAATGTTGTAACTGTAGAAATTGGAATGTTTGAGGGTTGAGATTTGTTTTTGTTCATGCTTATTTAGGTTTGAAGGCAAAACAGTGAAGGCTCAGATTTGGGATACTGCAGGTCAAGAGCGTTATCGAGCAATCACAAGTGCTTACTACAGAGGAGCTGTTGGCGCTCTTCTTGTCTACGACATAACAAAGAGACAAACTTTTGAGAATGTCCTCAGATGGTTACGTGAGCTTAGAGACCATGCTGATTCCAACATCGTTATCATGATGGCTGGAAACAAATCAGATCTGAATCACCTGAGATCTGTTGCTGATGAAGATGGTGGCTCTCTCGCTGAAAAGGAAGGTTTGTCATTTCTTGAGACATCTGCTTTAGAAGCAACCAATATTGAGAAAGCGTTTCAGACTATATTGTCTGAGATTTATAATATCATAAGTAAGAAAGCCTTAGCGGCACAAGAAGCTGCAGGTAATAATCCGGTTCCAGGGCAAGGAACTGCGATCAATATATCAGATTCATCTGCTACTAACAGAAAAGGATGCTGTTCTTCTACCTAGTTATCCCCAACTATAGCAATGACTAATCAATCACACGTTTGAGTTTTCAACCATCTCTCTTTTAATCTTTTTTGTTGGGTTTAATTTCAGTAAGTATAGCATATCAAAATCTTTGTTATTCTGTATTGTATCGGATTTATGTTACGAGAGTTTGTTTAGTTGTATTGAAACTGTGATCACTCATACAATTTTCCCAAAAAGAAAAGAATTTTATTTCCTTATTGTTCAATCTAAAATCTTCTATAGACACATTCGTAGATGAAGCTCTTTGCTTATTTGATTCGACCTGCATTATCACATGGTGTCTATTGGATGGGCCAGTGTGCATTTACTGGACCCAAAAAGCCGCCCGACTTGATAGAGAGTGTGGTCAAAATAGTTCTTTAAAAAAAAAAAAAGGAGTGGGGTGTTCTGAAATAAATAAATATCTCACACTCAGTCCCCAGATTTATTTTCGGTGACAGTCTGTTAATTTCTCTCACTCGTGGCCTCTCTCCAACCTCTTCCTTCCTCTGTATCTTCCCTTCTCTTTTTCATTAGATCCATCCATGGCTTCCCTCGTCGAATCCGGTTGGCAGGTACTCTCTCTACATCCTCCTCTCATCAATCTCATACTGTTTCTGATTCCCTCGTTTTCCGGCGATTTCTTCTTGTTTTCTCCGTCTTCGCTGACTTTAGTTCACCGCATTGTAATACATGCGTGTTTTATAACTATTTGTTTTGTTCTGATCCACTGCTCTGGCTTTTTCTTCATCCATCGGATTAAATTGTTTTAGATCTGAATTTGATTATGCTAGTGCCAAATTACTTACCAATTATGATCGTATCTCTAGTTTCCGTTTGTTTGTTTGGAGCTGAAACGGATGTAGCTAATCATATGGGACCTAGACGCATCAATGATAGCTCGAGTCCCTCTTTTGCAATCTCTGTTCGATCGGTTTAAATTTACGGACTTTCCAATGATCGGTAAACCAAAAACGCAAAAACGCCGATTCAGATGGATTTTGCATGTTTTTCTAGTTGACTAGTGTATCTCTCATTTGATCTTCTCTACCAGAAGAATTGACCAGCACTATAGTTACACATACTGTACATTTTCTGTGTCTATGTACCTAACTTTGATCAACGAAACATGTGTTGATTAGCTATAACGAGCAGTATTCGTAGCTGATCATTTGTTTCTTTGGTGGTTGATGCAGTACCTTGTGACACATTATAGTGACTTTCAACTGGCGTGCATTGGGAGTTTTCTCCTTCATGAAAGCGTCTTTTTCTTATCTGGACTCCCTTTCATTTATCTTGAAAGGGCAGGCTTTCTCAGCAAGTACAAAATTCAGGTTTTTTTCTCTTATTGTTCTCATCTCTCCAACTGTCTTCTGCGTAATGCAATTTTGGCTTTGTGTGACCGTTTGAATATGTTCCTGTAGGGAGGTTGATCACCATAGTCATACGTGATATTCTTTTCTTTTTCCCAATTGTATAGAAATTTTGTTGTTTCACTGATAATAGTGAATGAATATATTGTCATTTCTGCAATTACTGATGATTGTGAATCTGATCCCTTCCTCTTCCTTTTATGATCAACAATACTCCTGTTTTGGTCCTATGCAGACAAAAAATAACACACCTGCAGCCCAAGGAAAATGTATTACTCGCCTGTTGCTTTATCATTTCTGCGTAAACTTGCCCCTGATGATGGCCTCCTATCCTGTCTTCAAAGCCATGGGAATGCGAAGCAGTTTTCCCCTGCCGTCCTGGTATTATCAGGTTCTTTAGTGCTGAAGCTTTTCCCTTTGGGTTCTGATGTTTAACTCTTCCAATTGACAATAGAAAGAAAAAAAAAATCAAAAACTGTCAGTGTTAAGCATCATGAAAGAACCTGAGCTTATGTTTGATCAGGTATATAAGACCCTCTTTGGTGATGGTCCTGCAGGAAAGAAGTTTCTGCCCAGATATTATTCTACTTCATCATTGAAGATTTTGTCTTCTATTGGGGTCATCGAATCTTGCACTCAAAATGGCTGTACAAGAACGTGCACAGTGTGCATCATGAGTAAGTTTCAGTGTTCACCATTTTTTTTTTCAATTTTGGTTCTTGAAGATGTTAGCTTAGATAAATTTCTAAAAAGCGATCACTTTATGATATCCCAGATATGCCACACCATTTGGTTTGACATCAGAATATGCTCACCCTGCTGAGATTCTATTCCTGGGTTTTGCTACCATAGTCGGTCCAGCTCTCACTGGCCCCCACCTGATTACTCTCTGGTTATGGATGGTACTGAGAGTGCTTGAGACAGTTGAGGCACATTGTGGTTATCATTTCCCATGGAGCCTCTCGAATTTTCTTCCTCTGTATGGAGGGTAAGATCACACATCTTCTTTGACAAAAATATAATCGCACATCATCTAGCCAGCTCTCTTGAACTCAAATCTAGAATAGATTGGACTAATGGATTTTCTTTGTGTAATTTGGTTACAGTGCTGACTTTCATGACTACCATCACCGACTGCTCTACACAAAGTCTGGAAACTACTCTTCAACATTTGTTTATATGGACTGGTGAACCTCTGATCTATTTATATATTTCCTTTCGAGAAAAGATCCTAACAAGTTATCCTGATATTTTAATAGTCCAGTGTATTAATTCATCTGGGTGTTTTTCAGGATCTTTGGTACTGACAAGGGCTACAGAAGACTGAAGTCCCTTAAAGAAAATGGTGAGATGAAACAAACGTGAAATGGCCAGTTTGGATTGCAGAGTATATTTGTCTTCGGAGACGTCTTATTCTGCAACCTCTCCTTTTCTTTCAAGATTTTGCTTTCGGGTTGCTGCAACTGTCATGTGTCCTAGTTTATCATGTGTGACTAGAGTTGCTACGAATGTGGCATCCTTGAAAAACATTTTGTACTTCAACTCAGTATGTGTGTAGGTTGAGCAATTTGTTCAGCATTTGGTATGGATCATCTATTCGAAACTTAATATTCTTCTCTCATTTTCTTGGCTCAAATAAGTATCGATGCTGCTACCAATTCCTTCGTTACTCGCTGACCCGGGTTCCCTTGTGTGTTTTTTTTCGGTCCGAAAAGATTTGTGCATTTGCTTTAAGTAATTTATAACTTTTGGGTAGGTTACGATTCAGATGAAGATTTGATTAACACCGAATTTTCTATCCAAAATACTTTTTGTCTGTTCTAACTTCGTTTTCCGTATGGATAAACTCATTTAGACAGGTAGCTTAATATTGACTTTCGATGGGATCAGTGATCATGTTTAGATAAAACACCATTATAGAATCTCAATCAATCATCCGACACCGACACGTACAAAATGCGCATATAATATGCTAACGTCCTTTTTCCGTGGTGTAGGGCTTCTTTGTTTACATCTTCGACACGTCCTCCTCTTCCCTTTTTTCTTCTCTCTCTCATTTCATTTCATTTCCGTGGGATTTTGAATATTTTCTAAACCAAAAAAGTTTCTAACTAACAAAAGAAAATTCCCGGTGATGTTCTTTGAGAACACCACGCGTACACGAACTTATGGTTTGCTAAAAAGCAAAATATATATATGTACATACTTTTTTATGAATTGAATTCTGAACTGATTCCACCTAGACGGTGACACATCCCTTCTTCTTCTTTTTTTTCATTATACAACGAAAAAACGGCAAACAAATTGGTTCAGAACAAAAAAACCAACCATAACCCGGTTTAATCGCTTTCACTTAAACCGTGTTTTTTTTTTTAACTAGTATTTTATTTTACTCTCTTTTGGGTTCGGAGAAGATCTGAGCTACCTTCATCCCAGTGAAACCTCACACACTCAACCCAAGGAAAATAATCATTTTAAACAAAAAAACGGTGGGGTATACTGATGAGATTAGTGTCAAGCAACGTGTCTATTTCTTCTTCTTTTGAGATCAACGATGACGACGCTTACGTTGTCACTACTGTGTTTTGCCAACGCCAGCTTCGTCAACAATACTGACGCCTCCGTACATGCTTTGTCCGTGATCTCTCCTTTCTTCCCGTTCTTCCTTGACCCCACCACCTTCTCCTCTTCTTTCCCTTCTTCACTCCTCCCCGAAGTTTGAGTTTCTCGCCGTCTTCCTCCTCCTCCACGGCTGCTTTTTCTATTCAAACACATGTGCACCATCGCACAAGCCGCCTCGTTCGTCACTACGTCCCATAACCCGTCGCTTGCTAGTATCAGAAAATCATCCTCCTCCGTCCGATCCGTCACCGTCACTTCCGGCTCCGAACTCACGTACGGTTTTAAATAATTATCCCCTATAGCTCGTGACATGGCTAAAACGCCTAAGACTCTTGGACCATCCCAGTATATCACTCTTCCTCCTGCTTCTTGGATTCGATCCAACTCATCTGGACGATCAGGCTGTTTATTATAAACATGAAAAACCAGAGTTAGATCCACAAAAATCATATAAGTTAAGAAAATATTTCGAGAGAGATAGAGACTGACCTTGTGATCTGTGGATAGAGGAACTGCTTTTCCATTCCGGCAAAGAACTGCTCTAGAATCACCGCAATTCGCGACAATAATCTTCTCCGGCGTAATGACGGAGACAACGGCGGTGGATCCAACGGCATCACAGTCCGGCATTTGAAGCTCGCACCTGCAATTAGCACTCGTCGCAGTTTCTCCCCAACGAACAACCTCCTTGTCCATGCGCGCGAAGCTACGTTCCATCATCTTCTTCCATTCTTCCTTCTTATCCGAGAGCGCTTCTTCTTGTACCAACTCGTGAAGCCTCTCTTTACACCTAGACGCAACCTACAGAAACGACGCCGTATATTCCAATCAGGCAAACGAGAAAAGATTAATATTTCAAAAGTTTGAATTTAAAATTGAACGGCGTCGTACGTGAGAGCATCCATGGCCGTCGTAAACTCCAAAATAGTGCCATCTTGTTCGAGAATATTCCGTTTGTTTCCGTACAAAAGATGGATGAGTCACAACTGCATCCTCCATCTCTCTTCTTCTACCGCACACCGATGCGACGCCGTATCTCGGCCTCGGATCCGTCTCTTTTACCGTCTTCTTAGAAGGAATAACTGCAACATTAACCGATGAATTTCCGTCGGAGATGTTGACGTCATCGTCATCTCTCGCAATCTCTACTTTACCTAATACACTCTCTTCCGCTTCTGAACAACTTTCAGGAGAGCTTCGAGAAGGTGATGATGATGCACAGTTCATATACACCTCCTGTTTATTACGCTTATTATAAATCCCCTTCGAATCCTCCTCCATCGCCGCCGTATCCGATGTCGGATTCATCTCCGCCGGAGACATCCTGAATCGCTGGACACCGATCCTCCACTTCCGGCTTGACCACGACGGCCACGACGGCCTCGATTCACAAGCCGACGCTTCGTCTTCATAACAAATATCCGCCATATTATCTAACCCCCCCCCCCAAAAAAAAAAAAAAAAAAACTCGATCGTCTTAGTAGAATTTCCGCAAAGGAATCTGTTGATCGTCAATTAATTTCCAATGAAAAATGAAAAATCTCTCTCCGATTCTTTTTTTTTGTTAACAAAATGAAGAAGAGTCGAATAGGTTTTTTTTTTAATTAGACCATGCGATTGAGTATAAATATCACCGTAACACGTTACAAGGCGGGCCATTTATACCCACGCGCCCGCTTCACAAACATTTTAAAATGACCTTTTTATTTTTCCTGTTTTGAAATTACTTTTAACTTTTGATTTTTCTCCTCCGCCTTCAAAAATCTTACCCTAGCGACGTGACGTATTAGTCTTCTGCCTAAATAGATTAATCCTGACCGTTGATCTGATCACTACCCACGTAAGCATCTCGATCAGGTGAGAGATATACGTGATCCAATGAAAATTCAACAGAGATGAAAGAAGAAGTTCCTTTCGCGCCACGATTGTGGTCCACTCTTTCTCCCTGGAAGACCTTTTTTTCAAAATTGTCTGTCTGTCTCTTAAAAGATTAAAGATCTAGTCACGAAACTAATACATACTCTTTTATTTAAAGGAATACGTTAAATTTGATTGTAGTTAACCTTACTTTGATCTAAATTAGGTTAACCTTTTCACGACTAACGAATTAAGTACGGATATATATATAATATATATATATATATATATGTGGCGATTTTGCGTCCTTCCAAGTAACGAATTTATATACTGCGAACTAAGAGTTAGGTTACACTAGACACGTTCACCTTTCCATATGATAAATTCTGTATGTTTTTTAAGAAAATATTTTATAACATACTTGAATATTTCTCAAACAACTTTACTTATTTCTTTAATACTCCAAACCATCTTCTCTTTATATGGAACGATCGAGATTAATAAATCTCCAAAGACAACGGCGATGCAATATGAAACACATCATCTGGTATTAGACCATTAAACCAAAGATTCTCTGCACAAAAAATATTATGTTCAGCAATTTAACAACTATATACAGAGTACGGAGACAGCGATACTCTTAAGCGTATATTTTTTCTTATATTAGAAATCAATATTAAAATGAACTGAATCTCAAGTCTGTCTCCGTTATGTGGATTTTATATACGCACGAGATCAAATAGATTTCACGCAACTAAATCTCATATGTTTACCTGTAAAGTTGAAGTTACATTCATGATTACATATATAAAAAAATTAAATTTAAAGAAAAAGGAGGTCTCATCAAGTCACTATGAAGTAGAGAGTTTAATAAAGAGAAAAGCCGTACAGAGGACACGTATGTGTCTTGGAATTAGTAGTTAAAACAATTTCGAAAAGAAGAGAGAAAGGCTTTTGGGTGAAGCAGTGGCCCAACCATTTACCTCTACGTTTCACTTTCGTTCCAATCCGGCGAGTGGGTCCCTCCTCCCTTTATAAGAGAATCTAAGGGCTCTCCTTTTTCTCTACCGTACATGTGTTACCATCGTAGTAGCTCTTATAGCTTTATGGGTATCCTTTGGGATATTTACTGTTACAGCCGGATAGTTATTTTTCCTTGTTTACAGTGTAGTTAGGTTACTCCGTCTCTCCCTCTCAAGTCCACTCTGACAATGCTTTAATGAGTTTCACTTGTAAAATGGTAAGTGGGCTCGAAATGTAGAAATTACTCTAGTTCATATATGTACTCTTCTCATTGGTTGTTTTCAAAGATCTAAGCTCTCGTTTGGCTTAGTCGATCTCATTTAAATGTTATATATTTTAATTATGAATCAACGGTTTTGCTCCTCTGTTGTTCATCTGGCAATAGAATTTAAAAGTGAGATTGGGGAAAAGTAAATACACCATTGAAAATAATTTCATCAGAAACCAAAATAAATAATGAAATCTCAAACTCATTGAAATGCAGATGGGATATGGATTAAGTGGGGCCTCGTTCGTGCGTGCACCCACCGACCCAACCTAAATCACTGTAATTGAATTGACTCCCAACACCGAACCTGCTAGAATCATTGCAAGTGAACAAAGGATTCAGTTTCTGTTTTCAGAATATAGCGTAAGAGTTATCATGACCCTATCAGTTTCTCAACTCAGATTTGAGATCAAGAGAGAACAGAAATGTGAAATGATATTCATTCAATCGTAAAATATGTACAAAGAAAAGTTTAAATATTAAATTTTTAACCAGAGTTGATAACCCAAGTTATACATAAAACCCAACTAAACCATTCTGGTGTTATCTAATAGACCCCATTATTATAATATGATTTGATAAAGATGGTATTATTTTAGTAGAAATATCCAAAGTTTAGTGTGCATGGTGGCATGCACCTCGACTTAGGCCTACGGTGGTACATCCATGATGTTGTACTTACGTGGACATTTAATTTCTGTTTTTTTGCGTTGCAGCACTTCTCGTTTTGTTTTAATTCCTTCAACTTTTTGACTTAAAAGAAGAGTTTGAAATATAAGTAAGAAAAGTTAAGAAATAATTTACATTTATTACATCGTGACCACTAGTAGTCTTGGAAGGTCGAGATGTCGTTTACTTTTTCGGAGATTATATCACACATTTTGAAATAAAATATCGTAAAAATTCCAACTGTTTCGATTACATCATAGTTTAATCGTCTACAAGATTCATATGATTTACGAAAACACTATTATAGACTTACATATAGCTTGATCGATCGGAAAAGAATCATCTTAGATATTTGCTGAAGTTTGAAGTCTCCTATACACACATATACATAATTAATTAAGTACACACAAGACCGGTCCAATATTATTAACATTTAACTTAAATTAAGAGCTTTATTTCCTCTGGAATAAGTCTTGTGGCAAAAAATAAAAACAAATATGAGGTGCATATCAGAACTGACAACATCAGAATAGAGCGTATGCATGTTTTTAATGTAAACAGATAGATGATGGTCTGTGGATCAGGATAAAACCGAATTGTTTTGGATGGGAGGACAAAATACTACTTTTTATTTTACATATTTAAATATTGTTCCACCGCTTTGATTTGTATCATTGTCGTTATAGGGATGTCACATTTTTTGAGTAAAGGGAACTGGAAAATCGAAGCAAAAATCTAATTCAGGCTATTTAAGTATCTTTTATTCTTTGGTCATATATATGCCGTGATACTTATAGATGCATTTCATGAAAAACAGTATTACATTTGTAAAAATCACTCATAATCGTTGAATTTAATTAAAAATTATATATCTTAAATTCCTCTAACTTTTTATAGAATTGAAAGTATTAGCTTTGGCTTCAATCTGATATATACCTTTTCCCTTAAAAAAAACTCTCTTCTCTTAGATGTTTATGCACCTAGGTTTTTTGGTCGAAAGAAATAAGCATGGACGTTGAAATTTATCAAAAATCTCTCTGAGTTGCGATTATTGCGTCTGATTACATAGCCCAAGGTAAACTTACTGATAAAAGTGGATTTTTTTTATTACATAGCCCAAGATAAACTTATTGATAAAAGTGGAATTTTGTTTGTATTTTGGACATAGGATTTAACTTTGTGGCTGATACGAGAAGCCAATGACAGAGAGACCTCCATCAACCCAAATGGTCTGACAGTTATGTAAGAAGCTGCTGGCATACATAATTAAGCCACGAGCGAGGCCACTTCTTCAGGTTCTCCAAAACGCCCCAACGGCTTTCTAGAAATCGCCACCTTCTTGAACTCATCACCATACAACTAAATATTATCATCAAAGTCAAGAGATCAGTAAAATCGACAAATAGAGATGTTTCTTGAAGGAATTGTAGCATAGTTATGTATCTCACATCTGCAGCCAGAGGAGTTGCAATGGCCCATGAGCCACAGCATTAGCCCTAACATGAAATTATTTTTTATTTCCTCATGTTAAAGAAAGCAGTTCTTTTTTTTTTAAATATCTTCATCCGAACGTAAAATATGTAAAAAAAGCTTAAATACTAAGGCTCTTAACCAGAATTGATAACCAAGTTATACATAAAATTAACTAAACCAATCTAGTGATATTTAATAGACCCCATTATTATAATATTATTTGATAAACATGGTAATATAGAAATATCCAAAGTTTAGTGTGCATGGTGGCATGCACCTCGACTTAGGCCTACGGTGGTACATCCATGATGTTGTACTTGCGTGGACATTTAATTTCTGTTTTTTTTGTGTTGCAGCACTTCTCGTTTTGTTTTAAATTCCTTCAACTTTTTGACTTAAAAGAAGAGTTTGAAATATAAGGAAGAAAAGTTAAGAAATAATTTACATTTATTACATCGTGACCACTAGTAGTCTTGGAAGGTCGAGATGTTGTTTACTCTTTCGGAGATTATATCACACATTTTGAAATAAAATATCGTAAAAATTCCAACTGTTTCGATTACATCATAGTTTAATCGTCTACAAGATTCATATGATTTACGAAAACACAATTATAGACTTATATATAGCTTGATCGATCGGAAAAGAATCGTCTTAGATATTTGCTGAAGTTTGAAGTCTCCTACACACACATATACATAATTAATTAAGTACACACAAGACCGGTCCAATATTATTAGAGGTCACTGAATTATTATTAACATTTAACTTAAATTAAGAGCTTTATTTCCTCTGGAATAAGTCTTGTGGCAGAAAAAAACAAACAAATATGAGGTGCATGTCAGAACTGACAACATCAGAATAGAGCGTATGCATGTATTTTAAGTAAACAGATAGATGATGGTCCAGAATCAGGATAAAACCGAATTGCCTTGGATGGGAGGACAAAATACTACTTTTTATTTACATATTTAAATATTGTCCCACCGCTTTGATTTGTTTCACTGTTGTTATAGGGATGTCACATTTTTTGAGTAAAGGGAACTGGAAAATCGAAGCAAAAATCTAATTCAGGCTATTTAAGTATCTTTTATTCTTTGGTCATATATATGCCGTGATACTTATATGCACCTAGGTTTTTTGGTCGAAAGAAATAAGCATGTGCGTTGAAATTTATCAAAAATCTCTCTGAGTTGCGGTCATTGCGTCTGATTACATAGCCCAAGATAAACTTACTAATAAAAGTGGATATATTTTTTTGATTACATAGCCCAAGGTAAACTTATTGATAAAAGTTGAATTTCAACGGTGATCCACCGAGTTGAATAAACCTCCCGTTAAAGACCAATGAATCGTAAGATACGCTGCATAATCAGAATCACACTATACCGAAAGGATCAATTATTATCAGTGCATAAAAATTTACCTTAACCCAGATTGTTTTTCAAATAACACACAACATGTAGAGCTACATCCCAATAAGTCGACTGTAGATTATTCATAAATTGAGAAAGAATATAAATAACATATGAGAGATCCGGCCGAGTATTTTCAAGATAATCAAGCGACCGACCAGACCACGATAATCTAATGGATCAGAGAGTGGTTCCCTATCAGCCAAAACTTGTTTATGATTCTGTTCAAGCGGAAACGAAACTGACTTAGATTTTTAATAAAGTCTAATGCTTTCAAGACATATGGAAAGATTTGAAGCTGAATAAGAATTACGTACGAACCCAGTGCCTTTTGTTCCACCGGTTACAAGTGCGGTCTTTCCCTGAAGGCTCCATCTGTGGCTTTGCTCTGTTCCAGCCATTGCTCTTCTACGGCTAAAGTGCTAAGATTGAAGTGAATGATGTGAAGAGAATACGTGGAGCAAACACCAAGTTGATATAAGATAAGGTAAAGAATCATATCATCAATCAATAATTGGAGATCAAAGGTAAAAGATGATGGGCCCGACCCATCCGGAATATCTCAGACTCAGAGGATTCATATCTTGCATGAAAAATGTGTCTATATCAATGAATCTTAGCCCCGTATCTTTACGACAGAGAGGTAATCATGGAAACCAAATCTTACTAGTATCATTCTAACCTCTCTGCTTCATTCCTACACAATCTTCAGTTCATTTAGTTTTGACATATTGAAGTAATCGGGAGGTTCAACGAGGAAAAAAACATAACGTAACTAAATGTTCATACAGCATAGAGTTGGAAATTGTAGAAGTGTTTCTAGGTTTAGAGCTTATGGCTTATAGGAGAAGCCATTAACAGTGAAACCTCCATCAATACAAATTGTTTGTCCTGTTATATAAGAAGCTGCAGGGAGACAAAGAAATGTCACCAACGACGCAACCTCACGCGGTTCACATGCACGTCCTAATGGGGTTCTTGAGAACATAGCCTTCGCAAATTTCTTGTCATCAAGATACTGAAAAATCCACATTTAATCCAAAATTTAGGTTAAAAAGAAAAACCTAGCTAATAGGAAAAGCAAACGTTTTCAGTTTTACTTTTTGAACAAGATTAGTTGCAGTGACCCAAGGAGCTACAGAGTTAGCCCTAATGTTGTCACTCGCCCATTCACACGCCAAGTTTCTTGCCAGTTGATTAATGGCTCCTATACATTATACATATAAAGAAAGCTTAGAAGTGTAATGTGCTTATATATATTTTACACAGACATTAATCATCAAAATTGTAATCTATGAACCTTTTGTTACACCATATATGGAGGATGTGCCAGAGACAACGCCCGATACAGAGGAAATGAACACGGTATTCCCATTTCCCGAGGCTTTAAGTAAAGGAAACGCCAATTGGGAGATATGGTAAGCAGATTCCAAATTGGTAGCCATTAAACTTGAGAAATCTTCAGCTGTACATTCTAAAGTTGGCTTTAGTATGAACTTTCCAACATTGTTAACCTGCATATCGGCAAGCAATGACAATGAATAAGGCTTCGATTGTTTCAAATGCCAATTTTTGTGTTTGGCATCGAAAGACCATAAAAGCAAACACAAACAAACGATAGAGACCTAAGTGAGACCATGAAGAAAGCTTCAAGAAGACCTTACAAGGATGTTAAGTTTGGCACCAAATAGAGAAGAAACAGTCTGCATCAATTGCTCTCTCTGAGGTTGAGAGGAAACATCACAGACTGAACCACTGACCTCAAACCCTTTTGCTTGCCATTCACTTAAGCATTCGTTAAGCTGAGTTTGGTCTCTGTCACAGGTGTGTACTCTTGCACCAAAGCATGCAAGTTCCTCCACAATCGCATACCTGTAATTAAGTCTCAAACTTAAAAGAGTTTTGTTTAAAACTTGCTTAATTCTTGCAAAGAAGAATAAAAACGAGAGAAGAAACTAGGTAACAGAGCATTTGGGAGGAAGAAGACGAACCCAATTCCTTTAGCTCCACCGGTTACAAGAGCAGTCATACCTTGAAGACTCCACTTGTTAATATCCATTGTTGTGTGTTACACTTAGTTACAAATCAGCGTCAGTTAGGTTCGCTTGAGCTTTCCTCTTATCCTTGCTGCGACACTCTGAAGACTTGTGTCCAAGCTTGCCACAATGGTTGCACTATATCTACAGATATAATGTAATGTTTTTTTTTTCTTTTTGTCCCTTGACAACGACTAATTGATGGTTGAACAATTGTTGAGATACGTGTCGAAATCATGTCACTTGTCCATAAATTTACCTTCTCTAGAATTTGTATTTTGAAGTCTTTCAGCCTCACGGGAAAAACAACACAAACGCATTGTCCTTTTTAACATGTACAAATGATGCATTTAACAAGATCCTGGTTCGAAAAAACTTTTTTGATTTTTTTTGAATATTTATAAGTTGAAGGTTCAAATGTTTTAAAAATAATAATTTTGATAAGATATGTCTAATAAAAAAATTCACATGAGTTACAAATATTTCGAGACGGATTTATTATTTTTTACCGTATTTCATATTAGTAAGATGTTTTTGTTTCCTAACAATAAATGCTGTTTTTGCAATTGTATTTCTAGCAGATTGTGTGATTTTTGTTGGATTGTTAGGTGCACGAACTAGGCCTCCATCTGATCCTCGTCATTCGCATTTTAATGAGTTTTGGTATCTCAATAATACTCACATTTAGCCGATTGTTGAATATACACATTTGTTAATTAGTTAAAGTGATGACATGTCTGAGATCAATAACTTTTTTGTTTTGTTTTATATAACCATAGGTATAGATAGATTCTACTTGCACGTATATTTCCCAAAAACCTTGTCTGATCTATTTTTATAGTATCCTAGTTTTCGAAGTTTAAATCCATCTTCGCAAATCACAAGTTAGCCCTACGACTTCTTATCACGATCAGCTAAACTATGACTTGAACAGTTCAACTATCTACTTCTTTGGAATTTAATGTATTTTGTGCTAATATATTAGTTCCTTTACTTGAATTATTTAACAATATATACGGATTCTAATTTAAAAAATTTGTTGATTTTCTTTCTGTCAACAAACAAATTTTAGCTGATGAAAAGTCAACTTTTGAACTTGCAGCTGATTAGTTTTCTGCAAATATATATAAAAATAATTCAAAGTTTAAACAAATAAATCAAGAATTTGTTTCCATGAAGCCTATATACTGGAGAGCAATTCAGACAAGCAACTTCACACATACTCATACAATCAGTAAAAGCCTTACATTTCTTTCTTAAGATTTCCCATCAATGGAAATTACTTTGAAATTAATAGCTCTCTCTCACCCAACTATGCCTCGTTTCTTGCGTGTTAAGTCAACAAAACGAAACCGAATTTCTTCAACACGGATTTTTCGAAGCCAATATACTAAGTATGAATCCTCCAAGATGCATCTTGGAGTTAACAAACAGCTCAAGGAGGCAAATGGGTCAAGCATTCTATGGCTTCCCCATATCCTTCAACAACCTTATTAATGTTATATATATTACTCAGATTCCTGTCCAACTTCCGATATGGAACAATATTTCTAATACATTTCTTCGAGATTATGGTTTTTTTAGCCATAAATCTTGGAATTTTTGGGCAAGAATCGGTGGACCAAATTTGGGTCAGACTGATTGTGGATCGGACTGGACAATGTGTGGATCGAACTTTGATATCATGTTAGATTATGAGATTCCAACTCAAAATCAATTAACAATGAATGGATTGGCCCATATCCTTTATATATTATTCAGGATCTTTGTTCAATTTCCGATATGTGACATTATTCTCAATAATTAACTCATCAAACTCACTTTCTTTTTCCACAAGTTTCATTTTCTCAATCAACGCTCCAGGTCATGGCCTAACCTTTCATGGATTTCACCCGAGCCATGCCAAGCCAGTTTCTTGGTCTCTTCAACACGTCAAACAATGGAAACTCCACAAACCGGATTCTTGCGGTGGAATTCGAGACAATGAAGTCAAATGAGTTTATTGACATTGATGATAACCACTTGGGCACCGACGTGAACTGTTTGGTCTCTGTTGAATCTGCACCAGCTGCATTTTTTTCAACAAGCATAGCAAGAATATAAGTTTGAAGCTTTCGAGCAAAGATCCGGTTCGAGCTTGGATCGAATACAATGGAGGAGAAATTCTTATCAATGTCACATTAGCCCCTTTTGAAACTTCTAAACCTAAAATTCCTCTTTTGTCAAGAAAGATTAATCTTGAGATTTTCACAGAGAAGAAGATGTAAGTTGGATTTTCAGCATCCACAGGAAACGTTACGGATAATCATTATATTATTGGTGGAACTTTAGCAAAAAAAAAGGAAAGCATAAGACTTTGATCTTACTCTACTTCCTTCACTTTCAACCTCGTCGCCATCTGATTTTGATGACTTTGCAGATCCTACTCGGGATTCAGCAAATGTAAAGACTAATCACACCAAATTTATTATATTATGCACACCTGCAATTATGATCAATATGATTTGATTGAACCAAGAGGCAAACACATTGGTCTTATGATAAATGTATTACTTTCCTAATTTTATTAGAGAACAATTAATGGAACTCCTTCTAGTAAAGTTGGATGAGTCTTCAGAGTTACATCGCCTGTAAAGTCTAAACCTTTGGCAATAACATTGATTGGTCTGTTGTTACAGTGTTTTTGCTTGCCAAAGACAAAGTTTAAATTTCATTCTCAACTCTTGTTGCTTCGTAAGATTGTGATCATTTAGCTATGAACAGAATGGATCAGGTGAAGTCATCGAGGTCTCACTAGATAAAAACATAAATAACTAATTTTTCATTACATTATTCATAATTGTTGTTCGGATAAAGCCTATGACTTATGGGAAGCCATTAACAGTGAATCCTCCATCAATACAAATCGTTTGTCCTGTTACATAAGAAGCTGCAGGGAGACAAAGAAATGCAACCTCACGCGGCTCACATGCCCGTCCTAATGGGTTTCTTGAAAACATAGCCTCCGCAATCTCGTCATCAAGAGACTGAGAAGTCCACATTTAAACCAAAATTCAGGTTAAAAAGAAAAGCCTATAAGGGAAAAAAACGTTTTAGCTTACTTCTTTGATAAGAGGAGTTGCAGTGATCCAAGGAGCTACAGAGTTAGCCCTTATACCATCACTTGCCCATTCACACGCCAAGTTTCTAGCTAGCTGATTTATGCCTCCTGCTTACAAAGGTGGTTAAATATTTATCGACATAACTTATAGAGTTAAGCATTATCGCATATGAAATTAACCTTTTGTTGTGCTATATATCGATACGAAACCAGATGAGACAACTCCACATATAGAGGATATGAACACAATGCACCCAGATCCTGAGGTCTTAAGTAAAGGATGCGCTAGTTGGGAAAGATGGTAAGCAGAGTCCAAATTGGTGGCTACTAAACCGGAGAAGTCTTCGGCTGTAAAGTCTATAGTCGGCTTGACCACAACGGTTCCAACATTATTTATCTGCATTTTGGAAAGTAATGACAGTGATTACATGAGACATGGTTGAAATAAAAAGCTAGAAAAACTTACAACGATGTTGAGTTTGCCACCAAATAGAGAAAGAAACAAGGAAACATAGCATTTTTGGAGGACGACGAATCCAATTCCCTTAGTTCCACCAGTTACAAGAGCGGTCATACCTCGAAGACTCCACCTGTTTATATCCATTGTAGAATCAGTCAAGAAATGAAATCTTTAATTTACGGATATCAGGGCTCAACAAATCAAAGCTCAATTTTGGTTCATTTGTTCATCTATTATATGCGGATTACATTTGATAAAACTAATGGCATACCGGAGTTAACGAGGTTCCAACAGTGATAAGGTCAAATCCTACATCGTACTAATCTGGAAATAATCCATACTTTTCTTTTTCATATTAAAAAGCATTAATCTATACTTCTTCATAGTCAGGCCGGATTTGGGCCAAGCATGATGAAACATGGGTCTTAAAGCCTTCAAATTTTTAAAACCAAATTTAGTATATAAATAACCCTTATTTTTATAAAATCTAAAAAAGAGTTCCCAAATTTTTTAGCAAATATGCATTCTAAAATCCTGCTCATAGTTGTTGCTATATGCATTCTAAAATCCATCACCGTTCAATTTGTCAGACAAAATCGTTTGATATTAGGTTAGGTTTTCTAGACCACAAGTACTACATTTCATCTTAGTTATTGTCATACGACAATAGTTTTGTTATTTCAGTTTCTTTTTAAAAATTTGTTTAACTCTCCTAAGGTTGTGAGTGGAGTGGTGTAATATTTTTGAGAATGAAGCAACGTGCTACTTGAATTGAAGGATATGATCTGATGTGGATTTTTCGATCCGCCACTTTTTATATAGAAATATAGGTGTTCTTGGCTCGACATTATGAGATAAATAATATGTTTACAAAAATTAATTATTATGATTTCTATATTAATTTTCGAATTTTTTGGTTTTATTTTTCTCTGACAGGGTACGGACCGAACCTAATATCTGGACCACATATCATCATTTTTGGAGAGGGAAAAAATCTCAAATGTGGAGATTATGGCACGTGTCCGTGTTGCGATACGATCTGATCCAAACCTATTTATATTCTTCGTTGCTGTTCTGTCCTGACCCTCCTCTCGATCTCTGATCTCTCTTCTTCTCTCTCTACGCTTCGTCGCCGATCTCTGCCAGGCTCCGTCTTATCGCCTCCTGCCAAACCCTAGGTAAGCCTAACGAGCTTAGATTGGGGTTTTCTTTTTGGCCATTTCTTGAGTAAATTGCCCTAAAATGATGCATCTGATAAAATCAGAATCCCGGAGGGAGACTTTGGTTTCTGGGCGGAATTAAATTAAGGAGATTAGAGGGGCTGAGAGGATGGCTACAACGACGACAACGAGCGCTGTGTATATCCATGTCATCGAGGATGTCGTCACCAAAGTCCGTGAGGAGTTCATTAACAACGGAGGTCCCGGCGAGAGTGTTCTCACCGAGCTTCAAGGAGTAAGCTTTCAGTTAGATTAGTCTTCCTTGGCTCGAATAAATACGGAAATTTTATATCTTTAGTGGAATCGCGGTTATGGGTGGCTTGGATTTGTCCCGCTGTAACTAGGGTTTTTGGTTGGCTTATATCCATAATATCTGGAGCTTAATTCGACTTGTGTTGTTTCCGAGTAGATTTGGGAGACTAAGATGATGCAAGCTGGAGTCTTAAGTGCACCAATTGAGAGGTCATCGGCTCAGAAGCCAACACCTGGAGGTCCACTCACTCATGATCTCAATGTTCCCTATGAAGGCACGGAGGAGTACGAGACCCCCACTGCTGAAATGCTCTTCCCTCCGGTGACTAAACTTCCACTCAATTGGCTTGTTTTCCACTTGAGATGCTGTTGTAAAAGCCTTTTTTTGTATTGAGCATGGTTTTATTTTTTCTGTGTTGAGCAGACACCATTGCAGACACCCCTTCCAACGCCGCTTCCGGGTACTGCTGATAACTCCTCCATGTATAACATTCCTACTGGCTCAAGTGATTATCCAACTCCTGGAACTGAGAATGGAAGCAACGCTGATATCAAAGGAAGACCTAGTCCGTACATGGTGAGCTATATGCCTATTAGATATGCTGCGAAGCTGTGTAGTTTTACTGCTTATCTAACTGTCTTCATAGAATTTACAGAGGCAAAAATAATTCACTGTCTACTTTCTGCTTTTTCTGGTTTCCGTAAACTGAGAAAATGTTCTTTATTGCAGCCACCACCTTCTCCGTGGGCAAATCCTAGACTTGATGTCAACGTTGGTAAGTACTAGTTTTTTACCAGCACTTAATGTCTTAGTCAAAAGAAAAGTGTCTCAGTTTGTTTTTTGGGATATAAATTTCTTGACCTGCTGCTAGCTTATGTGGATGGCCGTGATGAGCCTGAGAGAGGAAACTCTAATCAGCAGTTTACGCAGGTACTTCTACTTAACATCTAAATCAAGAATCAGCAATTGGTTTGGGTTCAAATCTTCTTTGCAACACTAATGTGGTTGTTTAGTTAGTGCTCTTCTCAAGTACTTCCTCATTGTACAGATATTTTAAGTCGCGTATACCTGAACTTTGGAACTTATTATCGGTATTGGAATACGTCCAGGACTTATTTGTGCCATCCTCCGGGAAACGAAAGCGTGACGATTCTTCTGCACATTATCAAAATGGTGGATCTATTCCTCAACAGGATGGTGCAAGCGATGATGTCCCTAAGGTGTGTGTGTAGATTTGCATTTGTATTTGTAGCTCAGATGAGTAAAACAAACTGTCCTAAGCTTCCTTCATTTCTTATCGAGAAAAGAAAGTAACAAAGAAGACTTCTCTTTGGTTTCCACTTCACAAGTTTGTGAGTGCCATCCCAAAGAAAATACGTAATATATGAAGAGTGGTTAAATTGCATAAAAATAAAAACTCTGACTCTGCTTAAAAATCATGAAAGTATTCGTAACACCTGATTATATTTCTTCTTTCAAGAATGATTTATCTATTGAAATCTCAGTGACACATCTGATATGAGCACAATTTTGCAGGGAAACTTTGAGTGTGATGTACTCCACATAACCTATGTTGGCGATAGAAAAACCCCACGAGATTTCATCTGCTCATCATCGAAGATTCCTCAAGTTGATGGGCCAATGCCTGAACCTTATGATGAAATATTGTCCACACCAAATGTACGAATGCATCAGCTTTTCAGTAACCAGAATCCCTTACTAACTGGATCCCTTCTCACCACCCATCATAGATGTTAAACACTATATAAACACATTTGACTTCTTTACAAGTGTGATGAAGGGAAGGAGAATCTTCTATTCTTCTTGTTTAAACTTCATGTTGCATTTGGATTTGCTATCAAACATGTAACAATTGTGTACAGATATTATCTATTACACCAGCACCCAATTATTTTTGCTATTAATTCCATGAATTTTGTATACGGTGTTGTAGATATACAGTTATCAAGGACCCAATGAGGACTATAACGAGGCCAGAACTCCTGCTCCAAACGGTAAGAGAAGCCGAACAAAAATGTTTTGAGAGTGTCTTAGAGCAAGTTTAATGAGTATTATCTGCTCTTTGTTAGATATCCAAACAAGCACTCCTGCAGCTGTACAAAATGATGTCATTGAGGATGATGAAGAGCTGTTGAACGAAGATGATGATGACGACGAGTTGGACGACCTAGAAAGTGGTGAGGATATGAACACACAACATCTGGTTTTGGCTCAATTTGACAAGGTAATAACTCTCCTCTATACACAGGTTTCTGGATGAGTCTCTCTGATGTAACTCTAATCACAGCAAGACTTGTTTGGTGTTGTAATTTAGGTGACACGCACAAAGAGCAGGTGGAAGTGCACTCTGAAAGATGGGATCATGCATATAAACGATAAGGATATTCTCTTCAACAAAGTAATCTGTACCTCCCAATGAAGGTTGGAGCTTTTCTGGTAACAGTAATACTAACACATTCTGTGTCTACTTTTTCAGGCAGCAGGAGAGTTTGACTTCTGATCTTGGCAATAGCAATGCATCTAGTGATATCACAGTCCTTGAATGTCCAATGTCTTTCTTTTTTTACCCTTCGAGTTAGACCGACCTCTGAGAGAGAGACGTGATTATTTATGGAAATGTGATGTGAGCCCCGCAAGATATGCTGGTAAAAACCCGTTAACCCGCACTAATTTAAGATACATCCTGCTAGACCCGCAAAAATGTGATTTTTATAAGTTATGCCCGAACCCGCTCCGCGGCGGATAAAAACCCGCAGACTCGCGGGTAAAATCTCACATTCCCAGCACTAGCTATTGTAGTAGGAAACTAACATAAAAGACGTTGTTGACCTTTGTTTTGGCCTTTTACCAAACTAAAATATACCAAAAGGATCATAAGCACAAGTAACCGAAGCCAACAGAATGGAGAAGAGTAGAAACCAAAAGAAGAAAGAAAAGAAAAAGGAAGCAACTTTTTAGTTTTAGTTTAGTTAATGGCCGTTTCAATGTAACAACCTTTTTCTATTTTCCTTCACATGTTCCATCGTAACCGAACCCTCCTTTTGCGCCCTCATTGACAACACACACAACACCTCTCTCCCTTTTATCCTCCTCTTTAGATCACTCTTTCTCTCTTCCTGTCGTTCTTGCTTTATGCTCATTGGCTCAATCTTGACTCTGAAACGTAATGGAGAACAGTGTGAAGATGTTTGGAAAGACCGAGTCCCCGAGATCACCGACTAGGCTGCAGAGGCAAGCACCCACAGCTCTGCATCTTGACCGTATTCCTGAGAATCCCGTTTTGCAGCAGTCTTGTACTGATGCAGTTGCAACCACAGCTATTCCTCTGCTTTCACCTCTCTTTGTGTCTCCAAATCCGAAATCTTCTCTTTCTAGACAAGGAGAGGATTTCATGTTTCCGGTGGGATATACTGACAAGAACGGATCTCAGCCGTCAGCGGACCACAAGGGAGGGTGGCAATATTCTGCTAAGGGTGACAATAGTGACCAGATGGGTCTATTGAATATGTTTCAGACCAAGTTCGTGCTTGTAGATCAATCGGAGTAAGGGTGTTGATCAATCAGACCAAGGATGCTCTTGATGTTTCAGAATCTAAATGTTTTTCAATAGTATTGTTATTAACCCATCTCTCTCAAGATGCTGTAATAAGAGATAGGTATATTGTAAGCAAGACCCAGCTTGTGGAAAGTTAATTTTCCTTTGTGTGAAAGACGAAATAAATTAATGAAACAAGTCAGAGTTGATACGCCCTTCTTTGGCCAGAATAATCTGTTCTTTTTGTACAACAAGCCAACCAGAGTACACATTTCCATAAATAATCACGTCTCTCTCTCAGAGGTCGGTCTAACTCGAAGGGTAAAAAAAGAAAGACATTGGACATTCAAGGACTGTGATATCACTAGATGCATTGCTATTGCCAAGATCAGAAGTCAAACTCTCCTGCTGCCTGAAAAAGTAGACACAGAATGTGTTAGTATTACTGTTACCAGAAAAGCTCCAACCTTCATTGGGAGGTACAGATTACTTTGTTGAAGAGAATATCCTTATCGTTTATATGCATGATCCCATCTTTCAGAGTGCACTTCCACCTGCTCTTTGTGCGTGTCACCTAAATTACAACACCAAACAAGTCTTGCTGTGATTAGAGTTACATCAGAGAGACTCATCCAGAAACCTGTGTATAGAGGAGAGTTATTACCTTGTCAAATTGAGCCAAAACCAGATGTTGTGTGTTCATATCCTCACCACTTTCTAGGTCGTCCAACTCGTCGTCATCATCATCTTCGTTCAACAGCTCTTCATCATCCTCAATGACATCATTTTGTACAGCTGCAGGAGTGCTTGTTTGGATATCTAACAAAGAGCAGATAATACTCATTAAACTTGCTCTAAGACACTCTCAAAACATTTTTGTTCGGCTTCTCTTACCGTTTGGAGCAGGAGTTCTGGCCTCGTTATAGTCCTCATTGGGTCCTTGATAACTGTATATCTACAACACCGTATACAAAATTCATGGAATTAATAGCAAAAATAATTGGGTGCTGGTGTAATAGATAATATCTGTACACAATTGTTACATGTTTGATAGCAAATCCAAATGCAACATGAAGTTTAAACAAGAAGAATAGAAGATTCTCCTTCCCTTCATCACACTTGTAAAGAAGTCAAATGTGTTTATATAGTGTTTAACATCTATGATGGGTGGTGAGAAGGGATCCAGTTAGTAAGGGATTCTGGTTACTGAAAAGCTGATGCATTCGTACATTTGGTGTGGACAATATTTCATCATAAGGTTCAGGCATTGGCCCATCAACTTGAGGAATCTTCGATGATGAGCAGATGAAATCTCGTGGGGTTTTTCTATCGCCAACATAGGTTATGTGGAGTACATCACACTCAAAGTTTCCCTGCAAAATTGTGCTCATATCAGATGTGTCACTGAGATTTCAATAGATAAATCATTCTTGAAAGAAGAAATATAATCAGGTGTTACGAATACTTTCATGATTTTTAAGCAGAGTCAGAGTTTTTATTTTTATGCAATTTAACCACTCTTCATATATTACGTATTTTCTTTGGGATGGCACTCACAAACTTGTGAAGTGGAAACCAAAGAGAAGTCTTCTTTGTTACTTTCTTTTCTCGATAAGAAATGAAGGAAGCTTAGGACAGTTTGTTTTACTCATCTGAGCTACAAATACAAATGCAAATCTACACACACACCTTAGGGACATCATCGCTTGCACCATCCTGTTGAGGAATAGATCCACCATTTTGATAATGTGCAGAAGAATCGTCACGCTTTCGTTTCCCGGAGGATGGCACAAATAAGTCCTGGACGTATTCCAATACCGATAATAAGTTCCAAAGTTCAGGTATACGCGACTTAAAATATCTGTACAATGAGGAAGTACTTGAGAAGAGCACTAACTAAACAACCACATTAGTGTTGCAAAGAAGATTTGAACCCAAACCAATTGCTGATTCTTGATTTAGATGTTAAGTAGAAGTACCTGCGTAAACTGCTGATTAGAGTTTCCTCTCTCAGGCTCATCACGGCCATCCACATAAGCTAGCAGCAGGTCAAGAAATTTATATCCCAAAAAACAAACTGAGACACTTTTCTTTTGACTAAGACATTAAGTGCTGGTAAAAAACTAGTACTTACCAACGTTGACATCAAGTCTAGGATTTGCCCACGGAGAAGGTGGTGGCTGCAATAAAGAACATTTTCTCAGTTTACGGAAACCAGAAAAAGCAGAAAGTAGACAGTGAATTATTTTTGCCTCTGTAAATTCTATGAAGACAGTTAGATAAGCAGTAAAACTACACAGCTTCGCAGCAAATCTAATAGGCATATAGCTCACCATGTACGGACTAGGTCTTCCTTTGATATCAGCGTTGCTTCCATTCTCAGTTCCAGGAGTTGGATAATCACTTGAGCCAGTAGGAATGTTATACATGGAGGAGTTATCAGCAGTACCCGGAAGCGGCGTTGGAAGGGGTGTCTGCAATGGTGTCTGCTCAACACAGAAAAAATAAAACCATGCTCAATACAAAAAAAGGCTTTTACAACAGCATCTCAAGTGGAAAACAAGCCAATTGAGTGGAAGTTTAGTCACCGGAGGGAAGAGCATTTCAGCAGTGGGGGTCTCGTACTCCTCCGTGCCTTCATAGGGAACATTGAGATCATGAGTGAGTGGACCTCCAGGTGTTGGCTTCTGAGCCGATGACCTCTCAATTGGTGCACTTAAGACTCCAGCTTGCATCATCTTAGTCTCCCAAATCTACTCGGAAACAACACAAGTCGAATTAAGCTCCAGATATTATGGATATAAGCCAACCAAAAACCCTAGTTACAGCGGGACAAATCCAAGCCACCCATAACCGCGATTCCACTAAAGATATAAAATTTCCGTATTTATTCGAGCCAAGGAAGACTAATCTAACTGAAAGCTTACTCCTTGAAGCTCGGTGAGAACACTCTCGCCGGGACCTCCGTTGTTAATGAACTCCTCACGGACTTTGGTGACGACATCCTCGATGACATGGATATACACAGCGCTCGTTGTCGTCGTTGTAGCCATCCTCTCAGCCCCTCTAATCTCCTTAATTTAATTCCGCCCAGAAACCAAAGTCTCCCTCCGGGATTCTGATTTTATCAGATGCATCATTTTAGGGCAATTTACTCAAGAAATGGCCAAAAAGAAAACCCCAATCTAAGCTCGTTAGGCTTACCTAGGGTTTGGCAGGAGGCGATAAGACGGAGCCTGGCAGAGATCGGCGACGAAGCGTAGAGAGAGAAGAAGAGAGATCAGAGATCGAGAGGAGCGGTCAAGACAGAACAGCAACGAAGAATATAAATAGGTTTGGATCAGATCACATCGAAACAGGGACACGTGCCATCATCTCCGATATTAAGATTTTATTTTCCCAGATTCTTTTTGGTACGGAGAAAAAATTATCGCTTAAAATAAAAGCTATCATAAGGCATATAACGAAAAAACAATGAAAGTACAGCATCTGCTAGAGCATGGAAAGCCGAACGAGCGTACTATTATAATCAAGTAATTAGCAGAAATATCGTGCTGATGAGCCAACAGAAGTTTGCGTCAAATGTTGTTGAGAAGTGTTTAGTAATGGAATCACCGTGTCTTCAAGCTTGAACATCTAGCAACGATGGTGAAGAAATACACATATGGAAAGCATATTGTTGCTCATGTCGAGAAACTTGTTGCTGTCGGAGGTACAGTTTTATACTACCCTCTTACATTGTGAACACATCATCCGTAATCCACACCTGATTATGGACAAAGTTTTAAGCTTTTACATTAAATATTGTATAATTGTGGAAAGATTTGCTGCTTTGTTGCTATTTCAGTACAAAAATGGCCTTTCTAGGTAGAACTGGTGTAGGGAACTAAGTCTCGTTTTTATGTTATGTGACTTGAAATGCTTTTGATAGCTGTAGAGAGGAGGACCGTTGTACAGTACCAGGCTCAGATGGCGTAAGGCTGCATAAAGTGTTGTACAACTAACTAGTTGAGAGCCTTTATGATTTAGGTAAGGGGTAAAACAAGAGATCTATGAGAAATTATGAATAGAGAAGAGAGTATGTACATTCTGTAGTTTCCTGAGGGTTCTTATTAATATATAGACCTGAGACATCAACCCCCTTGAGAGTCAGATGAGAGAGAGGTGTAGTAAACATGGATTAAGATTTGAGTTTTAGAATTTTTCTTCGCGTGTGCAAAGACTGCTTGATGATGCCAATGTCCATGCTTCTTTCCTTTTGAGGTTAAGACCAGTTTTAGGGTCTCTCATCCTTGTAATTTACTTCATCACTCTTATTTTGAGAATTTGCACAGATAAGCTCTTTTCTTTAATGATTTCTGCATTGTTTATTTATCATCTCCAAGTCCCCTAGCCTAGTGTTAACTAGACACCCATTACGCAAAATGGTAACAAGAATGAAAATTGGGATAAAAATTTAGGGAAAGTGAAAACAAATACTCTCTAAAAACATTTGGTAAAATAGAACGGAAGAGATATAAAATTTATTTTTCTGCATTCGCTAGAGGACTAAAGTGATTTATATCCTTTTTTCAACGTCTATAAAAGTCATTTCCGCAAGCTAGCTTCCCTCGATCAAAACGAACAGTCGCCACAAAAACTCTTGTTCCTACTTAACTACTTGGTTGTTGGTTCCGCAGTCTCCACCGTCAGATTATCAAAAGTATTTACACTGAAAAAATCCAACGTCTATTTTAGTGCCACGTCGTTACTTTTCCCGAACTCGCTGTTTGTAAATAAATCTGTGTAATGTTTCTGACACTGTTCACTTTTTCTCCCATGTACTTCTGTGTTTGGTTTCTCACCTGAGAAGTGAGAAGTCTGAGTTTCTTTCTTTAATTTTTTTTTTCGCCTTTTTCGTATATTTACCCTGTTAGAGTTTCGCCGTACGATATATATATATATATATATATATATATATTTTGCAATAATTGAAAGAGGCTTTTGAATAAATCTGTAACGTGATCACTTATTTTCTGATTAAAATCCAAAATTCTTATGATCATGACATTATCGTCAGAGTCAAAAAGAGACAAAGATCGAATGGTTTATAACTTTCCATTGGATTCTTCAATATCTCAAAAATAAAATTCCCGTTCTAATTAAAGAAGATTAATTTCATTCATGTCAGTAACACGGAACAGTGTCCAAGTACGTACATTCTTATACACACTATAGTAATTTTATCTTAATTTTTTCTTTTAAATATATGTTAATATATATTTCTTTTGGCTTCATATATAGAAAATTTAGGTTTGTCCAGAGGGAATCTTCCTTCTATAAAAGAGACAAAGAAAAGTTAAAAAAAAAATTGTCCACTAAAAAAAAAGAACAAGAAAAATTATACTGAATGCAAAATTAAGAATGAATAAATAAAAAAAAGGTACTAAAAGTCTTTTATAGAATTGAATACAAATCATTTATGGTATAACCCTTTCAAGAAATTTTCTGTTCTCTTAAATAGGATTTTCTATTCTAAGTGGGTTTTGTTGTACTAATTTTGTGAAACAATAAAATAAGAAATGGAAAAAGGTTGTTACAATTTTAAATATCATTGGTGTTGGCAAGTTCAAAAATCTTGTAGCAACATGCAACTTTATTGACCACATTATTATCATAGCATGGTTGTAAATTCATGACATTAACTAGACCCCATTATCGTTTTAAAAATATTGTCTGAAGTCTAATCACGGCTATAAAAAGAGCATAAACATTGCAAAAGCCATATGGAGCCAAAAAATTAGTAAAAAACTATGTGAAAAACGCTCAGATCTGTTGACCAAAAAAAGAAAGAAACCTCAGATCTTTGACCCAATAAATTATCATTAAAATATTTCACTATTTTTTTCCAGACAATGAAAGTGACTATTCGATTTGATAACAAAATAATTGTACGTCTCGACACATCGACCTTCCAGATTGTGGCATATAATTTCACCTTTAAAAAAAAAAAACGTTCGATGTTTTCAATTTTTTTTATCAGACTATTAAAGTTTTAATTATTTATACCTCTGTAATACATGACTGTCTTATCAAATTTATAATATATTATCAAAAAAGAATCTCTTCTTACAATGTACTAGTATGAAAACTTGTAGCAACCTAGAGTAGAGAATCAAACTGATCTAATCATTTTTAAAAAAAGAATAAAATGCATGACTATGAGAGATCTATATAACTAGGAATCTCCATGTTTATGCCAACAAACAAGCATAGCCACACACCTTCTCATGATGTAAAACCTTCCCTTCTGTTCTTTGGCCAAGCTACTGTACTTTTGAGTTATGGAAGACGATCCTTTCTCTTTTTTCGAAGAACTTCTTGAGATTGAAGACGAAGAAGAAGGGACCGAGCATTTGGTTGATGAGCTCCGCACGAATACTGGAGCTTTTGTTGAGGAAGCACTTGTTGAGAAGCTTCTAGAGAACTTGGATTTAGATGAAGAAGATGAACACGACGCGCCTGATGCATCCTTTTTCGACAGCTTCCACTTCTCGTCCATGTCTGTGTTGCAGAGAGATACAGAGAGGTAGAGAGAGAGAGAGCTTCTGACTCAGATGGAGGGTCTCTGTTTTTAATGTTTAGTTTTGATTGTGAGTTTGTGGTGATTGAGCCATAAGCAGAGACAGTGATCTAGGGAGAGGGAGAGAGAAGAGAAGCAAAGAGAGGGGTACTGTCTCTCTGCCTATATCATATATATACTATAATGTGTGCTTCCAAAAAAAACTAAGTGGAAATGATGAAGGCAGAGAATAAATTGAGGTATTGATTTAACAAAAAAAAAAGTTGAATTAATTAATTAAATCGTACTTAGTTAGCTCGGGTAATCCTAATTACTCGTTTAATTAGGATTAATTAAACTGTTGCACAAAATATTGCACCTAATGAAAACTTTATTAAAACAGTAATGATTATAGAAATCATAGTACTACGAAAAGACAACAATAATCTAGACAGCTTTCATATTTTGTTTTTCCTCAAAATGTTTCAAAAAGAGAAGATAAAAGAATTTATATATGTCATATACAAACAGATATGAACAACTATGTTGAGTATCGATCATATATTATATCTTTTTTACTACAATAATTGGATTGAGTTTTAATCTTGATAAGTTTTTTAAACAAAAAGTAGATTTCTTTCCTAATCAAAATTTTAAATTTCAGTCTATCTATTTTTTTAAAATCGTCAACCATTATTGTCATTTTAAAATTGATTACATATGTTATTGAATTGTCTATAAATGAGTGGCAATACATTTAATTTTGGCTTAATACAAGGACGTTGTTTATATAAAAATCGAGCGTCACATGAGAGAGAGAGAGAGGGCACAATAAATGGTATAAATAAAACTGGCGTAGTGGGACAGGAATCACAAGCAAATTTATAGAGGATTATGCAGTTTTGGTTAGTTATCGATGATGAGTTATAGTTTTTAAGAAAAATAATTAAATACTATTGGTTCAGAGTTATAGAAAATTGCTAATCATGTATTTATAATTAACTTTTAATATGCTTTCTAATATGTATGAAAGGTTAAAAATTTGATTAATTAGGAATGGGAGAGTATTAAATTACATCTTATAATTAGACGAAATAAGGTGGAAATTTCTAGAACATATTATTATCTTTCATTGGTATAGCTTAGTGGTTGATGTTAAAAAAAAAAGAGACATTGTTTCAAATTTGTCTAGAAACGTCTAAATTATAGGAGCGGACTTGTCTTTCGAACAGTATGATGAATCAGTGGTCTACAATTATAAAGAGCTTTTAAAATTGAAAACATAAGTATATTGTTTGTAAGAGTATCATTTGGGAGTGTTTGGAGAGAAAGGGGCAGAGAGGGACGGGGGTAAAGTGTTTCTTACGATAAATAATTATGAAATCGGGACCAAGACTAGACAGCTTTGGTCTAATAATATTCCACATATATATATTTTTTTCTCACTTCGGTTTTCAAAACAGTCTGGGTTTCTCGAAAACAACTCACTCAATTAATTACAGCATATTAACATTACGTCGTATTTTCTACCATTTTCAGTTGCTATACTTTCACGTTTGTTCATCCTTTAAAATCACAGTCTGATGTCTTACAGTTTTATAGATAGAATTTTAAAGATGTATCGTTTGTAATTATTGAATTTCTGCGCTATATTGATCAGGTCTGATGTTATAATGGTCATCCAAACTCCATGCGTTGCCTATGTAAACTGGAAAATTGCAGATTTCATATCTACTAGGTTAAAAACATCCATGTTTTGATGAAATAAGCTTTAAAGTCTCAAACATACAAATTTGAAAACCTGACCAGACTTCAAAGGCTTAGGACATGTAGATGGAAGTGTCAAATGAAAAAGATAAATATGATCCAAAATTTACATATTCTCCCATACAACTGCGCATCAACGGTCGTCCACTATTTTCCATTGTAATTCATTTCCTAGATCGTTCCATACTATTCATTGTTGAAAGCGTGACATACGAACATATTTTGATCATTACCATGTTTAATTAGCTAGTCTCCGACTAGATTTTGACTGTATATGACAATTATTAGCAAGAAATGAAAGACTCTTGATATTCCTTGTATCGTTATGTAGTTGACGCCATATAAACACATAGATTTCAAATTATCCACACAGAAAGAAACAAACTATAGCGGTTACGAAATTTAAATGCGTCAATGACTACAAAATAATACAAAGACCGATTATAGTCTCTAATCCGACAGGAAACAAACAAAAAAGGAAAATTATCAAAATCACACAGGTTCAACACAAAGATCAAACAAACTCTGTGTTGCGTATCCTAGACATCCAAAAAAAACAAGGGGCATACCAGTTAACATAAATCGCCAAGCATTGGCTTCCATGACGTGCATATATGCAAACATACATAACCGCATTCAAACCCGAACCCGATTACAAAAAAATTCTATCAATCCAGGAACGGGACAATACATACGCATATATAATAATATATGTCAAAGAAAATTCACAATCTAGGCGCAGCCAACTTGTCGTTTTGAGGCTGCCACAACCGAGAAGAACAAGTCTAGATCCGGCGGCTGAAAATATCCGTTCTTTGGCGGTTCCCTCTTCTTTCCAAAGGGTTGCGGTCTCTTCCTTCTCACCGGCGGCGGACACGGCGGATCTGCAGGTATGCGGCAATCATCACGCGTTGGCGTCGTGCATCCCATTAGGTAGTCATCATCAACGGTCACCGTCTCTCGTTCGTCGCTATCCATTTCCTCTGTTCTCATACTCTGAGTTTTGATTTGATTGCTTCTTTATTACTCTTTGGAGTGGCGTAGCTTGTTCTGGAAGTTGCTAAGTACTTGCGGTGTAGAAGCTGACACGTGGAGGAAACATGCTGCCACGTGCCAGAGCTTAGGTACATTCAGGTTGGAAAAGTTGCCACATACATACTTGAGTCAAGGCTCGTTTATAATGTGGCTTTTCTTGGAAAGAGGCCCATTAGTTGAGGAGGGTTAATAAATTTAGCTCAACAAGGGCCAAAATTTATCCTCAAATAAACTGGAGCTGAGGCCATGAACCGAATACCGAACCAAGCTTGAGATTTGAAAAATCAAGAACCGGTTGGTTAATAGAGGAGACCAAACCGGTTGAAATTATCCACGGAACAACATATGTTGGAGTCTGAAACGCGTTGGTGTCTTGTCTCCCAAGCAGTTTAAAGTCATAAAAATTGTTCTTTCAACAATCACATAAAATCCCAAATTTCGTTCTGGACTTTTGATCCTCGATCGCTCACATCTCACTTCTGAATACCTTAATTTATGCATCATTCCTTTGCTCCATCTGAAACGAAAGCTTTCATCTTTCTCGTTTGGGTTTGATTAGATCTCCGATTCCGGTTTCTATATATTATGCGAGCTCACTTTTGTTCGTCCTGATTCTTTCACAATGATATTCTCCAAGCTTGGTTCCTCCATTGCTCGATCCTCTCGTTCTAAGGTTCGTTTGATTGTGACGCTTATTCCAGATGCTTGTTAAATTTTGTGTGTTAAATTCCTAATTTTTGTAAAAATCCTGATGAAATTAGGGATTGGTGTACGGCGGTGGTGTGAGATCGGCGATACTAAGTGAAGGGAGGCTTCGAGCGCCGCCGGCTCTTGAGGCCGCCGCCAGTCCTGTGGATGGTGGATTAGGGTTTCTGAGGCGGCACTTTGCTTCTTTAGCTGCTCGGAATGGACTGGATTCCGGCGATTTGAGCCGTGTTTTTGCTAACCCTAGATTGCGTCGGTTCTTCTCTAGCGAAAGCCCAAAGAAGAAGAGTATGCATCAAAACCCTAAAATTTAATACGGAATTCAAATTAGTTGGTCATATCTTTGTTTGGTTCTGGAGTCAGATATATACGAGATAATGGGTGCCCATTTGTGTTTGGATTCTCATCAATGGCTTTTTTGCAGATTACGAGAATTACTATCCAAAAGATACTAAGCAAAAACCCAAGAATGAGCAGAAATCTGAATCCAAAGGTGACAGTTTGTGTAACATTCCCTTTCTTTTGGATGTAGAATCTATATGGTGCTATGCAAAAGAAATTGAGTAGACCAGTTGATACGTTTGGGAGTTTGGGGAATCATTTATCATCTTTTTGATTTGATGTTTAGGCAGGAAATTATAGGCTTTACCAAGTGAAGTTGTTGGACCAATAAGGTCATTCATAATGGTATAAGTTCCAATCGAAATGGACTAGACATGCCAGTTTTTCCATTGAGAAATAATCATCTTACTATTTTTTTTGAAATACATGTATCCTATGGAGGAAATATAGGTAGTTAAGCCATTATGAAATTTGCTCATGTTTATGCCTTTTTTCCTTTTATCTTAGTTTTGGCTTCTGAGCACTCAAAGTTTGCTAGCTTTTATAGATTCAGCAATCAGAAGTATCAATCTTTCTTTTAGTTTTCTTCTTTTGACAACTTTTCCTTCTGAGAGGATTCTGAAAGTTTGTTTGACGATTGTAGTAACTGGATATGTATTTGTTGCAATGCAGAGGGTTCAAAGAAAAATGAAAACGAGAATTTTGGGGACATGTTCACGAAGGAATTCCAAAACATGTTAATTCCTCTGATGGCCATTGCTTTTATCCTTTCTTCTTTCTCACTTGGTTCCCGAGAACAGCAACAGGTAAGCATGTTTGGCTAAGCTGGATCTATTTATCTAAATCATTTTATCGATGGTACTGGGGACATGGGTATGAGATATGTAGACTAATTTTCTGTGTTATCTGTTTGTTCAGATTAGTTTCCAGGAGTTCAAAAACAAGCTTCTTGAGCCTGGTCTTGTGGATCACATAGATGTTTCTAATAAATCAGTCGCGAAAGTCTATGTGAGGGGTACACCAAAAAACCAAACAACTGAAGAAGTTGTTCAAGGTCCTGTTATTGGAGTTCCTGCTAAAGGACGTGGTGGTCAGTATAAGTATTACTTTAATATTGGCAGTGTTGAATCGTTTGAAGAGAAACTCGAAGAGGCCCAAGAAGCATTAGGCATTAATTCTCACGACTTTGTTCCTGTCACCTACGTCTCTGAAATGATATGGTACCAGGAACTATTGAGGTTTGCACCGACTTTACTTCTCTTGGGTACGCTAGTTTATGGAGCAAGACGGATGCAAGGTGGATTGGGAGGTGTAGGAGGACCTGGTGTGAAGGGTGGCCGTGGAATTTTCAATATAGGGAAGGCTCAGATAACGAGAGCAGATAAAAATTCCAAAAATAAGGTTAGCATTGGGGTGGAGAGTTAGAATTAGCACCCTCATTTCCCTTTCGTGATGCTATTGGGATTTACACTTATCTTTTTTTTTTTGCCAGATATATTTTAAAGACGTTGCGGGGTGTGAGGAGGCTAAACAAGAAATTATGGAATTTGTGCATTTCCTCCAGAACCCAAAGAAATATGAAGATTTGGGAGCTAAAATCCCAAAAGGTGCGCTTTTAGTTGGCCCACCAGGCACTGGAAAGACCCTTCTAGCAAAAGCTACGGCAGGGGAATCAGCTGTGCCATTTCTTTCGATCTCTGGCTCAGATTTCATGGAGATGTTTGTTGGTGTTGGACCTTCCAGGGTGAGAAACTTGTTTCAAGAGGCTAGACAATGTGCACCTAGCATTATATTTATTGATGAGATAGATGCGATTGGGCGTGCAAGAGGACGTGGAGGTTTTTCTGGAGGAAATGATGAGCGTGAAAGCACTCTTAACCAGCTGCTAGTTGAAATGGATGGATTTGGTACTACCGCTGGAGTTGTCGTGCTAGCTGGAACTAACCGGCCCGATATTCTTGATAAAGCTTTGTTACGGCCTGGACGGTTTGATCGTCAGATAACCATAGACAAACCTGATATTAAAGGCCGTGATCAGATATTCCAAATTTACCTGAAGAAGATCAAACTTGATCACGAGCCCTCATATTACTCGCAAAGGCTTGCAGCCCTCACTCCTGGATTTGCTGGAGCTGACATTGCGAATGTCTGTAATGAGGCGGCTCTTATTGCTGCCAGACATGAAGGAGCAACAGTTACAATGGCGCATTTTGACTCTGCAATCGACCGTGTTATTGGAGGTCTGGAGAAGAAAAACCGGGTATGTGCTTTCGCTTTATCAACAAAACTCAGCTGTTTATAGGCTTATTTCCAAATTTTATCTATACATGGTTTGTTCATTGTCGGTGTCACTGGAATCTTCTCGATAGGAATCTAGGATAGATCTCAAGTTTGCAATCCAACAGTTTGGTTAAAAAAACATTATCAGTCGAAGATTTTGCATCGTGTTTTCCCTAACCTGACTGTTCTACAATCTCTTTTGGTGGTTTCATGACCACAGGTAATAAGCAAGCTAGAGCGCCGTACAGTTGCATATCACGAATCTGGCCACGCGGTTGCTGGGTGGTTCCTGGAACATGCGGAACCATTGCTAAAGGTGACTATTGTTCCTCGAGGCACAGCAGCGCTCGGGTTTGCCCAGTATGTTCCAAATGAAAACTTACTCATGACAAAAGAACAACTCTTTGACATGACTTGCATGACTCTCGGCGGCCGGGCAGCTGAACAGGTAAACCTTTCTCTCATCTCCAACTCCTTTTGGTTGTGAAACTGGTAGTGTTATTGTAAAGGATGCAGATAAGAACAAATCCAAAAGTTGTAATAAGTCATACGAACACCCAACACATAAATTCATTAACAAAGCTCAAAGCTCTTTCTATCATTCTTGTGCTAAAGTATAGAAGCAAAGCTCTTTAGAAAAAGGAAATAAAGAGATAGGAACCATAAATCAGGAAATGGAAAGAATATGTATACAATGACATTCTACTTGGTTGGTAGACAGATGAGAAGAGTTAGTTGAGTTGTTTACTCTTGCAGAATTCAAGAATTTTCATTACTGTTTCAGGTCATAAAATCTCTGTTTATTTTTGTTTTTTCAAGCTGTGAATCGTGTTTCTTTGTTGGGTCATGAATGCAGGTATTGATAGGAAGAATCTCGACCGGCGCTCAGAACGATCTAGAGAAGGTGACCAAGATGACATACGCACAAGTGGCTGTGTACGGATTCAGCGACAAGATAGGATTGCTTTCATTCCCACAACGAGAAGACGAATTCTCCAAACCATACAGCAACAGAACCGGTGCGATGATAGACGAAGAGGTCCGAGAATGGGTGGGAAAAGCTTACAAGCGAACAGTTGAGCTGATTGAGGAACACAAAGAGCAAGTGGCTCAGATCGCTGAGCTCTTGCTAGAGAAGGAGGTTCTGCATCAAGATGATCTCACTAAAGTATTGGGTGAGCGCCCGTTCAAGTCGGGTGAGACAACGAATTACGACAGGTTTAAATCTGGATTTGAAGAGACAGAGAAGAAGAGACAGGAGGAATCTGTGCCGGTGAAGCCAGTGGAGGACGATGGAGCTCCACCACTTGAGCCACAGGTGGTTCCGACATAGATGTTGGAGACACCCAGATATTACTCATTGTAAATTAAATCAAAGGCAATAACAAAACATACTACTATATCTTCCTGTTTTAGCACGGAGGGATTGTTCTTTCTGGAAAAGTAACGTTTTTACTTAATTTTTTTATACTTGGGTTCGGTTAAAAATTAAAATGTCGATCTCTTACCAAAGATTGAGTCAACCTCTTTTTTGCCCTCTTTAAAGTTGTAAGCTTTCAACACAGCAGAATGTCATTGTATACAGCAAAATTAAGGAAAACCAAGTAAAGTACAAAGAAATAAAACGTAAATACAAAACATGGCATTACATGGAAGAAAACCTTTGATGACCACAAAAAAAGTTAAGGGACCCAACAAGAAGAAGAGAAGAGGATGCGACCTTTCCAACCTTGCAAGAACCAATTACAATCTTCATCAATCACAAAGTCTTTATGGTAACCCCATTTCTTTATCTTTTCCCTATATGACTCCACAAGCTCTGCCTCCACAGGCTTTTGCTTAAACCCAGCTCTAAGCATCCTCACATGCCATTGCTTATAAGTCTCTGGTCTTTCGACTCTATCTACTCCTTCACAAGCTATCACATTCATCACTTCTCTCCCGTAAAACTCTCCTTCGAAATGTATCCTATCTGGGTTCTCTCGGGACAGAGTCGTACCAAACATGTCGAAGAGCGCCGAGTAGTGAAACAGAGCTTCTTTGAACCGTGTTGTGAAGAATGGAGCATTGAAAGATCCGTTAATCGTCGAGCTGAGGAAAACGTCAGGGTTCATGTCTCTGATCAGTTTTAAAAATCCGTCTCTTGGGCAATCATCTTCGCCTGGAGCCACATCTCGGAGATTTTTGAACCGGAGAATGGTATTAACCGCAAGAACTTCGTTTGGCCGGATCTTGAACTCTTCAATCCGGATTGTTTCCCAGTTCTTAGATGCAATAGCATTGTATTCAAATGGAACTCCAAAACGTTTGCAATACTCTGTGAGTCTTCGACCTGTATCCTGTATTCTTTCGGTTGGACGAAACCCGTGTTGAGGAAGCTCAATGCCGGTAATCCGTAGTTTACGCGGCCCAGTTTTGCTCTTTGATAAGTGTTGTATAAACATCGGCCATTGGAAACCGTAAAGGATCCCGAAATCGATTATATGAAGAACGGAAGCATCCTTGGCAGCATCTAAAATCATCTTGTTGGAGAAGAAATATATCAAAGTCATGAATGGAGATGCAGACAAGAAAGCTTTATACGATTTAAGAGTCTGTGCAGCTGTTCGTTTCTTCGAGGTAATCGAATCGTAATAACTCTGGATCATAGTTCCAGTGCTACCTTCAAGACGCGCTTCAAGGGCGTTAGCGAAGAAATGAGCTAGTCTCTGTGATGGATCACCAAGAGGTGAACTTTGTTTCCTTATCTGCCTTAGCAAATCATCAGCTGTAATCTTATCCCCTGCGGAAATTGATTGTGCGCATAGACTAAGAAGTGTGCGGAAATCAACCGCTTGAGTCTTCTTTTTCCCCCGGCCTCCTTCTTTCTTACCTTGAACCTTACTTGAACCATTCTTTTCGCTATCTTCGATAATCAGCGGATCGCATTGGCCATCAAGAAGCAAAACCTTATCAAACAACTCTGTTGACTTCCCATTTTCCACATTCACTGCAAATTGCTTAGTGCTCCTAATTTCCTCTAAGTCATCATCTTCCTCTTCCCGCTCGCGATGATTCTTCCTAGCTCTCGAGATACCAGACCATCCTTGCTCTTCTTTCACTGGAACAAGTCTTTCCTTCTCAGGCTCAAGATTGCAGATCCATTGATCAGTATTAGGAAGAAACTTGCTAGCTTCTTCTAACCCTCTCTTAAACTGCATAACTGATTCTGCATCACTAAACATACTTCTCACAAGAATCTCATTCGCTGGCTGTCCAAATTGCCCACCTCCACGCAACATGTTTGACCCTTGAAACGACACAACACCAGAATCACCAAAACGATCATACAACACTTGAGTTTCTGTAGAATTAGCTCTAGTTTCGATTCGGACACTAGAGTTACTGTTACAACTACTCCAATAATCACCACTACTATTACTACTAGTACTAGTAGTAGCAATCGAATTAGGAAGATAAGATTGAGTTTGGGAATCGCTGATCACTTGCTGCAACATTTCTTCAGTTTGTCGTAGAGCCAATGAATCATAATACATAGATTGCTTCTCCGCGATACTCTCTTCCATAAGGATCTGGTTTACGTATTTCAAAAGGGTATCTTCAGAATCGATCTCATCAGCTGGAGGAGAGTAGTAATGATCTTGAATCTCTTGAACTTGTGTTGTGGTCGGAACCCAAACTGAAGATTGATGATCGGTGCGGAGATCGAAATCGCTCGAAGAAGGAACACCAAATCCAAGATCGGGAATCGAATTTGGTAAGAAACTCAAATCATAATACTCGAAACCGTTGACCATCCCAGAGTAATTCGATTCCATCATCCAAAAACTCTCCTCGATTAGGAAAAAAAATAATCTAATTCACTGAATTGCTTTGAACCCCCCCCCCCCCCCTCCCACACCACACCTACAAGAACACAAAAATTCAGCAAAGGAATCAGAATCAGATGAGAGAAGTTGGGAGAACATTGCTTACCTCTGAAGCAGAAGTAGTGGGATTAACAAATAAGTGGACAACTAGGAGGTAAAAAAGGCATAAACTTTTTTAGATCATTACGTTAATTGGAGATTTATATTGCTAAGCAGCAAGAAATTAAAAAAAAAACTGTAGAAAATAGATAGAGAGAGAGAGGAAAGCAGGAAGTTTCCCGGGAAACGCCGAGGGGGACAAGACCAGTCTTGCGATTCGTCCGAGGAGTCAAAACTAGATTTGTCGGCTCTTCTTTTGACTTGTCATTCTAGAGTGTCATTCCTGGGCCCAAACCCATCTTTTTATAGTTGTGATCGTCATGTTTAATACATCTTTTATGTCTAGTGGTTGAGGTTTTCTTTTTTTAGTAGTGAGTGATTGTCTCCTAATTCCCCATTAACTTGTATAATCCATATGTTGACCGAAAATCGAACCCAAACTTAAATGATCCATATGTTTGTGGATAGCTTTTAATTTTTTGGATAAGTAATTATCTGTGTGTGAATTGAATATGTCGATGAATTAAGATCTTTATTTTTTTCTTATTTAAAATTTTGAATAGTTTTGGAAATAGCTCTAAATGACTTTTTATTATTATTTTGACTATGTTAGATACTTTTTATAGTAGATGCGATCGAACCGTAGAAATAGTAAATACAAACCATTGACTTATAATTGTGTGAATCACAGAGCTGATGTTTTAAATGATTTTTTCTTTGTCGATTCTATATGATATGACAGTAACAATAATATAAAATTTTAGGTTACAATCGCTTCGATTTTGAGATCAAAATTACGTATGTGTACTTTGATCAACTTCCGTTTTATTATATTATTTTGATGTAAAGCCAAAAGTGTTTCGCACAAAAGAAATATATTTATTTATTTGATTCCAAAAGTTTCATATCTAGTTGACAAAAAAAAAGAGCTTCATATGAGAACCGTGGGGAGCAAGATTAATAAAGGTTCCTGATAGGTGGAGTTGATTATTTGACCAGTACGAATTATTATGCAAACGAAAGATGACAACATAAAGTGACTAGAACCACTGAACTCACGACAGTATTTAACAAAGAAAAACATTAAAAAAAAATAGTGAAAAGTACCCCTCCAGATCTAATATCACAATGTCATTCTGACATATATTGTGAGATTCACACCATATAATAATTAATAATAATGTACTAGTACATGAAGAAAGTACCTTAAGAAAAAAAAATACTTTGTATATTATGTCAGAAAAACTCGAAATTGAGTGGATGTCACGTTTGAGTAGCATATTTTTTCTGTCTCCAAATAAAATAGCGTTATAAAATAATCTTAGACATAATGGTAAGGAAAGTTTATTGAAATGATTATTTCTTTAAGCAACTATGTTTGTTGTTCAATCAATAGTTGTAAGACTTAATATAATTGTAAAACCTAAAACCATGTACAACCGTTGACCAGCATTGGTAGGATTTCATGGAGTTCTGATTATTTCCTTGGCCAGGAATTTATCATGTTCAACTTTTAAATATTTTTTATAGGATGTATCTACTTTTTGATAAGTTTTTGTACTTTGATTCTTGATATAAAGAATTTGGAAAACCATTAAATCATTATAACCCACCACTATCTTGTAAATTACTTGTGACAGACGACGATGTCACACTCTGCGAGCCTATAGATGCAATATAACTCTATACACAAGTATATGAAAAACGACTAACTTTTTATTATTTATGCGACAAAAGATAGCATGAACACAGCAAAAGCTCATGCAAGGGAGTAATATCTCTTTTATGCTATACTCTTACACACGCTATGTCACAAGCATACAACAATACTCTAGTTTCCAAAGAACCCTAACTCTGAACTTAATCCACTCGTGTTGGCGAGAGACTATCAACAGAAAAGCCCTACATGAAACTCAGTTACTTAGGACACAAGGCTGAACATCTATGACGAAGAAGGAACCCAAACAGATGAAGCATACACGATTCTACCTTTCCAACCTTGAAGCAACCAGTTACCATTTTGATCAACATCGAAGTTTTTATCGTACCCGCATTCGATTTTCATCTTCAGATTTTGCATCAGTTCCTTCTCAAGCGGAAGCTGTCTAAATCCGGCTCGGATCACTCTCGCCTGCCACTGCTTATACGTCTCTGGTCTCTCCACTCTCTCCGTTCCTTCACAAGCCACAACGTTCATAATCTCTCTCCCATAAAACTCTTTCTCAAACATCAGCCTCATCTCGTCATCCCTTGTTAGTTTCGAATCACACATATCAAACAGAGCCGAGTAATGAAACAACGCTTCTCTGAACCTCGTGACAAAGAATGGTGCGTTGTAAGATCCGCTTAAGATGGCCGGGATAAAGACATTCGGGTTTACTTTTCTTATCAGGTTCAAAACCACATCTCTCGGGCTGTTTACCAAGACGGTCTCATCTAGAAGGTTCTTGAAACGGAAGAGAGAGTTTACAACAACGAACTCTCCTTGTTGTAGCTTCAAGTCTTCTACTTTGATCGTTTCCCATTTCTGAGCAATCGCGTTGTACTCAAATGGTACATTGTGTCGCTGACAGTATCGAGCCAAGCGATGACCCGTTTCCTGAACTCCTTCCGCTGGTCTAAAACCGCGCTGAGGAAGCTCTATACCAGTAATCCGAAGCTTAGGCGGACCACCAGGTCTGTGCTTGAGGCGATGAATCACAGCAGGCCATTGAAAACCGTAAGATATCCCAAAATCTATGATGTGGATCGTGTTGGCATTTGCAGTCAAACGCATTATGCTGTGGTTAGCAAATATGATAGCGGCTTTCTTGAAAGGGCAGACAGAGATGTATGTCTGGTAAGCCTTCAACATGTCTGCAGCAGATGTTTTCTTTGAAGATAAAGCGGTGTAGATCTGTGTACCAGTCCCAGCTAAGCGTGCTTCCAGACTGTTTGCAAAATAATGAGCCAATCTCTCTGACCCGTTGCCTAAAGGCGAAGAATGCTGCCGTATCTGTCTTAGCATTTCATTGGCGGTTCTACGATCATCCACAGATACAGCTTGTGCGCATAATACCAAAAGAGTCCTCAAATCAACAGTATCTTTCTTAGAATCATTACTATGACTATTAGCAGTTGATTTCTTCACACGCGTCTTTGATCCATTTGACTGCGCCGCTATTTGCTGTGTTGTCTCGACTTTGGCAGGTTCAGTTGGAAACTTCTGGTTAAGAATGCATACAGGTTTCTCAGAGGCACCACATACCAAGATCTTATCAAACATTTCAGAAAGCTCGGTTTCCTCAACATAAACAGCTGATTGCTTATTACTTCTTTCTTCGACGAAATCTTCATCTTCATCACGCCAATGGCTTTTCTTTCCAGTCAATCTGTTGGGAGGAGGAGGAGAAGCAGAGCTATGATGCTCTGTCTCATCCTTCTCCTCCGTCTTAACAAAAACCTCAGAACCATTTTCCTTAGATCCCATATTCCTCGGGATGTAATTGTCCACATCGATAAAGAGCTGAGTAGACTTAGGAAGGAACTTACTCGCTTCCTCAACCCCTCTCTTGAACTGCATAGCCAATTCACTATCTTTGAACATACTCGAAACCAAATCATCGCCAAAACCTGACCCATAAACCGCACTATTACGACCACCACCACCTGAGACACTGCTGTTCGACCTAGAAGTGGACTGGAAAACAAAATTACTAGGGATCGGAGTCTGTAACCAAGAAGGTCTATTCTCCAAACCATCAACACTCCAGTGAGAATCAGAAGAAGTGGTCGTAGTGGTGCTAGCGTAATCACTAAATCCACCAACTGAAGAAGAACCATCAGGGCTATTAACATCAGCGACTTTCTCAGGGTAAGCTCGATGGTCCACAGAAGAAGAAGGGTATTTCTCGCCAAGGGCCTCATAGAAAGATTTCTCAGCAGCTTGAAGAGCTAAAGCGTCATGAAACATACAAGGCTTCTCCTCCATGTCCTCTTCCATAAGTACTTGGCTTATATACTTCAAAACCGAATCTGAGAAATCAGCGTCATCAGATGGGGATGATAACAGATCTCCTCCTCCTGATGTAGCGTTGGGATATGACTGTGGAGGAGCAGATAAATGATCCAAAGCTGCGAAACCTAAGAAAGGTTCATCTAAATAGAATCCATCAGCTAAACCTAAGGTTTCATCTGAAGCAGGCAAATCATACTCGCTATTGAAATCGAACCCGTCAAAGGATTCAGGGAATCCATCTGGGTAGGAACCCATCGATCGAACTAAAGCTTCTAAGAATAAACCCAAAATCCAGTCTCTTTAAAATCAAAGAAAGGTCGAATCTTTATTCCTGACAAATCACATAAAAAACCAGACCAGTGAAGATCAGACAGAAGTAAAAACTATAAAGATGGGAGATTTGAGAAGAACAAAAGCATACCTGTTGTGGGTAAGATTGCGCAGATTCGGCAACAAGATGACAAGGATGAACCTTGAGACTTGAGTAAGAGGAAAAGGTCAGTGTACGTGGTGGAGAGAGATAGAGAGTAGAGAGAAGGGAGAGTAAATTAGAGAGATAAGAACTAGGATAATTGTTTTTACTCTGTAAATTTTAAGTCAGAAATCAGTCGATCAGGAAACTTCGTGGGTCTATCCAAAACTCAAAAAGAGAATCTTTCTAGATCCGGCCAATTTTCACTGCTTATTTTTACTTTTATTAGGAACTGATATTTAATATTGATGACAGAATTTATTTTTTTTAATTATGATATTCATTTTTAAAAAAGCAAAATTTTGTAGTTTAATCATAGGAAGCTTTATAGGTAGAATTAAATGAATCAAACTTAGACACACATGGAAAAAAACTTTCTCTTAAAATTTTTTAAGAAAAATAAAATGGTTTGGTTCTTGCTCTTCCGTAGATAATCTGTCTTATACATCTACTTGTTTTTACAATGATGAATAATCAGCTTCTCGTCTAGCATCATCCGACTTTTCTAGCGGTGAGGATTAGCTTTGGTTTTGACACAGTCCATCACCGCTTCTATTGCGGTGTTTGAACTGTTATCGTCCGATTCGTTCGGCTTACTTAGCGACGATGATCGGTTTTGTTATCAATGTTTCTTTGGCGCTTAGATCTCGGTTTTCTTTGGTCAATGTTGTTGTTATTTTATCCGTTCAGTTTTCTCTGGCCTTTGTCATAATTTGCTCTCAGCTTTCGTTTCTTTTGATACGAGGTTACATCAAATAATCATCGTTGTTTCTTTTGATACGAGGTTTACATCAAATAATCATCGTTGATTAGACCCAAGGTAATGAAAAAAAAAATATTTTCTAGCAAATTTGGATTACCTATAACCGTTTTTACATGTAATTGAAGTTTCGGTTCAGCAAAATTATGTGGATCAATTAGATCTTCTTCCGTTTTTTCTGATTTTTGCCAAATCTCTTTGTTTGTTGATTTGGTAAGAGGATGAGGTTGAAATCTATATTATGGTATTTTCTCTCTCTGTTTATGTCATCTCTGATGATAAATAATGAAAAATCAATGTATGTTTATTTTCCAGCGTCGATTGAGTTAACCGGCATCTTAGTTGTTGATAACAAAGGATGACATAAAATTCTTTTGCTTTTCTTGTAACATGTATACTCTAAATGTTTTTTGTGTTTTGACACGTGTGTTGATTAAGAGTTTATACTTCTTTTGTTTAGTGATGTAATCGTTTGAACTTTATTGGATTGTAAATTTTGATGGATCTTAATCAATTGAAAAAAAAATCATAGAAAGCTTTATGTTAACAACCATCTTAGGTTAGTATTGTTGCACAGATTATATTATTAACAAAAAAAAATTAGCTACACAAGCTACTCAATGAATATTATACCACAAAATTACTCAATATCGTAATAATTAAATTAGCATACGAAAAGGCTAAGTCGAACATGAAATTTTAATATGTTGTTTTTCTTTTTCCCAGAACAAAAATATTAGGAGATCAGTGAAATCGACCAAACAAAAAAAATAATTCATTCAACTTTTCTTCCTTTTTTTCTCATCGCATCCTAAAAAGAAAATTATTCAACGTTCTTGCTCACTTTTTTCGTTGACTCGGTTTATGTCGAAGACTTTAAAAATAATCCCTATTATAAAATCCGTTCTATTTAGTAACGTAGTGGGGTTACTAATTAAACAAAGATTTGTTTTCCCTATGATGAAAATAGAAACGAAATTGACAACAAAGATTATGACAATACAGAAGTAGGAGATGTCAATACGGAAAAAACAGCTCTGTAAATATACAAAAAGGTTAAATAAGAAGAAGAAAATGATCATAGGAGATCGATAAAACATCTATAAAAAAAACCAAAATTAATTTAAGATGAAAAATTAATACTTTTATACTATAGATTTTTATTTTACGATCACATATATTTTTAAACTTATCTAAAGTACTTAATTTCTAGCTGCTTAAACATACTTTTTATAATATAAAAAAATCAAATTGAAATCCAGACTAATCCCTAAAATTCAATTATGAAAGCATCAATAATCTATATAAATTTTATTTAGAATACCATAAAAACAAAACATTTTCATAGTTTGGTTGCATGTAATTTGTCTTCATATAGTTTCATTATAACAAAACATTTTCCAACAAGTTTGGAGAGAAGTATACGCGATGGATCCGAATTGTCTTGCGTGACTGACTCATTTTTCGCACAAAGATTTAAATTATATAGATCTTCTGTTCGTCGATTTCATTGTCCCATAATCCCATTATTGCTCCTTGAGATGATGAATTTCTTAATTAATTGCTCCTTAGTTTCGCTTGCCATCGTCACATTCGCCTAACCGTAGCCACGTGAACGCATCCAAAAAACGATTACTCATAGGTCGACGTTTGATAAAGATATGAGATAACGAAAGTGACAGCTCCAGTTATTTCTCTCCATTGATATATGAGATCCTAAGAATCTTCCATCATATTCTTTATTTTGTGTGTATGTCCAAAAAAGTCGCATAGCTATTACCACAAAAGGGCAAAGTGAGTGATTATTGGAACGTATCTTTGGTTCCGTTTCCTCGTTTCAACTCTACCCTTTTCCTTTTGTCAAGGAATCTTGTCTCGAGTCCCTATGTGTGTATGATTGAGCTATTTGATATCATATTATATGGCAATCTTATAACTTTTTGGTATCTCCAAATCATCTACCTTGCAAATTAATTCTCAATGATGATATACGAGGGATTTGTTGACAAAGTCATAAATTCGAATAGCTTGTGAGACACTATTTGTGCATATACCACAAAGATCTCAGTTTTGCAAGGCAACAAAAGGAAGAAACCTCTTATTATATAACCAATCAATGTGACAATTACAGCAACTCACATATTTTCATCTCTATCTTCTTCTTCTTCACCACAATCATTCCTTTTCTCTTTTACACTGAATCTTCTCAAATATATCTTAACAACAAAATAATGTATATATGAAAGAAGAAAAAAATATCCAGGTTCAGCTCGCCAACGTCCACTTTCACGTTGCGAAGATAGCATTTTTATCCCGGACTATAGACCAAGGCTGGTCTCGAGCTTCTGAGGTTCCTCTAGTAACTGGTGCTTCCCCTGTTGCTGGGACCAGTAGGCATGAGCCGTTAGTACCCGGTCTAAGAGCTCCTGTGGAACTGGCTCACCTCTCCTTTGTTGCGGCGATATTCTTGCTGTGTGCACCAGCGTCTTCCACTTATCCTACCATTCACATCAAACCCAAGGATAATTACTTTTTGCCCAAGCAACAAGAGACTCAGATGTAAAATGAGAGGTTTCTGTTTTACCTTCAAATCGACATAAGTCCTGTGCTTAGCATTATCAAAAGCTCGCAACTTTACATCACGCCACCTGCAGATAGATGTGCAAAGAAATATTAGAATTATCTTGACCAATTCTTGATGGAAATGAAGTCTTCTACTTTGGTGTAACATAAACAAATTACCTTCCGGTCCCAAGTCTCTCCACAGCTTGAACAAGAGCCTCTACTTCTGCAACAGAGAAAGGTCGACGGATTCTGCGCTGTGCCACCTCAGTTCGCTTGGTTTTTCGAGGTGGGACTACTGTCAAAGCCTGAGCATGCAGAGGAGGAACAGGAATCAAGGCTCTGGAGTAGATAATTTTAGCCCTGTTTGGTGCAGAGGGTTTGGAGTCAAGGTCACTTTCTACAGAGTTACTCGGTTTCGCATGCTTCCCTGGTGATGGGAGATACCTAATGACCAACAAATTGCAGAAAACATTAGCGACCGAGCTGTTTTTCTATACCAAAGAAAGAAGAGGCAAATATTGAACTTTGGGGTGAGACTGACCTTGTTAGAGTATGAGGTACATTACACGGACGTTGAAAGTCAGAATCTTCAGGAGAAAGCGGTTTTGTGGATTGTGGAGGACTGGGCTCAAGACAAAACGCTAAAGTATCTGAAAGAGTGTCTAGAGAGACCCCAGTCTGAAGAAGCATTTTATTGTCGTCCATAACCTTTTTTCCATGAACAAGAACACCTATGCGTAATCCACCTCCAAGTATCGTGGTCACAGCTTCCAGGACTGTCCTCTAGCAAAGCCGAAGTAAATCCTCATCATTATCCAAATACATGAATGACCCTTTCAAGAAAATTCTAAGCAAAAAGTTTAAACCTTTAGCGAACCAACAGTAGTAGTCTCTGGAATTTCAATGAAAAGTTCAGGAACTCTGAATGACTTGATTCCAAGTTTCACTAAGCACAGCAAAGAAAAATGAACAGAGTCAATACAAAACTCTTAGTGATAGAAACAAGAGAACCTTAATATAAAAATATACCGTGAGAATCTCTTGCTTGGAATGCTGGCTGCTTCTGACAAGCTATGGATGATAGAAAAGCTGAAGCTGCAAAAAAAAAAACAGAGCTCAGAGTTATCACAATTTTGTTTTGATGGGTGAGGCTGAAATGACTAGCTTCTGATAATAATACCCTTTGGAGGTGAAACAGAAAGGCTTTCATTTTTAGTAGTTTCTTCGGATTGTGGTGCCTTATAACCTTCAAAATATCTTCTTTTCTTGATTGGATAGTTCTTCTCTGATCTTAAGCTTCTGTGACAATGTTTCTTGCTGTAGTAACCAGGCTTCAAGTTCAAGTCTAAAATTTTCAGGAAAAAAACACATAACTAAACCATAAACATGGTATAAAAGTACATATGACTAGCCCACAAATTGTCCATATGTTCACCTGGATTGATTATAGTTGTATCTTTCGGCTTTGGAGAGACTTTACAATACTTGGAAGCCAAAACTTTCCTTATTCTTCTATCTCCAATACGCAGAGTTGACCTAAATGATTTTGTTGTGTAATGGGCTGAGAAGTTTTCGCCATTATCATTTTCCTTACCAAGTAAATCTATATCATCAGAGCACACTGAAGGATTCTGTTTCCTGAATCCACTACCTATATGATTCTCATCCTTGGCTACAACATTCCTTGATAACTTTGCTTCAAAATTTAGCCTACCAAGCATTGATTTCTTATCATTAGACTCTAACCTATAGCAATCACCATTGTCGATCTTGGTTTCCTCATAGGCCAATTCTTGAGTTTCAAACTTGTCCGAGGAATCAGAAGTTATACCAGAAGTTGATCTAAAATAGAAATCTTTATGGGGACTTGGAGATCTGTTAAAGCTTTGCATTTCATGAGCTTTTGGAAGGATCTCAGAGACAAAGAAACTTCTTTCAGCATTGTTATCATGATCACAATTAGTATCTTCTCCCACCATTTGATCTTCGCCGTTAACCGGTTCTTTCTTAACTGCAAACTGATCTTCAGTACTACCTGAGGCGTTGTTACTTGACGAAGAAGAATTCCCAACTTCAAGCAGCAGTTTTCCAGCCACTGTAGCCAATAAATCGAACGACGATATTTGATGGTTTTCGCTTTTCTTCTTGAAAACACTCTTCTAGCAAAACACAACATACAAACAGACATATCAGAGGGTAACATTGAAACATGAAACTGTTAGAAGAAACACAAAAGTTAAGAATCTATATATTTACTCTTGGTGATCTGGCAGCTCGAGGTGTGTGAGGCACCTCATAGCCATTGAATCCATAATCAAGCCTCTTTTGCAACACCATGATTCGAAGAACATTTCAGACACTTAAGAATACGAATGCATTTTCACAAATTAATTAACGCAGACAAGCTAGATCCCTGCAGGAAGACGAATTAGGTTAATCCAACAATGCATTAGAATTTTCCAAACAGATTTATAAAATCTCTGACGTTGCAAAAAGTTCTCACATTCTGTCTATGTGAATTAGCATTAAATTTCCAATTTTAAAGAGAAATCCTTGTAAAACCTCACTAGAACCCAACTTATTGTTTAACTACCAGCTAGAATCTCATTTGATTAATGATGGAAAAGAGAAAACAGAGCAAGAATTCAGACAAGAATTTCTAATTACCAATAACTGAAATTTTGGCCTTGGTACTACATTTTCATGAAAACCAAATACAGTTCTGGTTCGAGGAAACTAAACTACGACAACAAAAAACCCGTTAAATAAAAATCCTCTCTTTTTTATCAAGGTTCTAGAAACAGACATTTGGCATCTGTGCCCGCAATTCAAATAGCAGATCCAAGAAAGCTTAAAAATTTCTCACCTTTTCACAAAATCTCTAAGGAAACGCTCGACGATCAGAGAAGCAAGAAGAATCAGCAGACTGAAATCAAAATGTTCATCTCATTTTCTGATCAACCCACATTTTACTGGAAAACGAGAGAAAAACAGAGGGAAAGAAAGAGTTTCTGTTTTTATTTTTCGTGGCAATTCTGAGAAAATTGAAAAGGGCTTAAACCGCTGGTCTTATACGAGTAACACCGGACGTGTCTGTAAAAAGAAGAAGAGCGAATAACCGGCTATTACCAGTAAACCCCACCCTGAAGACCTGTTCTTCTTCTCTTTCTTGGGTGCCCACCACTGTCTCTCCTACTTCCCCCTCATTCGGCCACGTGGTGCCTCTGTCGGATCGTCCGGTTTTTTTACCACACACAAACTTCGACAAAAACGTTTGAGTCACAAAGCCACGTAAGTTTTTTTTTAGTCCAAGCCAGGTCATTCTCTTCTTTTTTTCCCTTTTATTGTCTTTTTCAATTTTTCTTCCTTCTTTTTTCATTTTGCTAATTTGTTTTCATAGAGAAACATAATTTATTTTCTGATGCAAAATACTGAAGTGACGAAATTTCTATAGATTTTCCATATACATTTCAAATCCCAGGATTGTGGTGTATTCTTATAGGTTTTAGTCGTTTTAAGAAAAATATATATAGCATTGTAATGATTAAACTAATGTTCATAATGCTCAATCAAATTTTATAAGTCGGAATGGTTAACAGAAAAACTATGGTCCAACTTATCCATAACTATTGTCAGAATTAGGCATTGACCAAATACTCGTACCCCAACATCTGATTCGAACTCGACCTAAAAATTTGTAATTAAATTCGAATTTGAATCTGACAAATTATTGTATTGGGTTGTAAATCTCTAAATCCGAAAACCTGTACCCGAATCCGATTCAAATTTGAAATCTTAAAACTCGATCTAAAAACCCGAAAATACATAACTATCCATGAGAAATACTCTAATTCGAGGACCCTATCTTATAAATATGAATTTTGTATGTATAATATACACAAATATAATGCGAATTTGAACCGAAAATCCAAAAAAACTAAAAAAAATCCGAAAACAACAACTTTTTATGACGTTTTTCCCCCATAAATTATTAATTTATATTAATAATTTATTAGTTATGGTCTGACCAATCAAACCTAGTTCGACGGTGACCTAGTTTTTCATCAGTTCATCAACTGGTGTGTCTTTAAAAAATTTATTTATAACCGATTATGAAAACGAAATATGGTTAGAAAAATACCCTAAAATATCACACAAAGGGATTGGATTAATTGATGTAAAAAAAGGATTAGATTAATTAATCGTAAAACAACGTAGGGATTGTAAGGTTATAACTCCTATTTTATAAAAAAAAAAAGAATCCAATAAGTGTTCTCAACTTGACACATAAGCAGATTTTTTGTTAAAAAAGTTATAAAATTGCTCTTACTTTTGATATTTTTTGATACCTAAGCATAAAGGAAAAACTCTTTAAGCCAGGACGGATACCTTTGTACAACCTACGGTTTTGGGCCTATTGGCAATTTGATACGCCTCTTTTGGGCCTTTTCGTAATTTGGGTTTCATTTAGTATGTCCGATTAATATATTACCTAATTGTTAAAATACCAATTAAAATATAATTTTTTTTTTTTTTATAAAATGTAAATTATATTACCAAAATGGAACTTCGAGTTTGATTATAAGCGCTGATAGTTAGGAGCTTCGTTGGTTAAAAAAAATAAAACACCATAGAAAGTTAAAGATGAATTTGCTGATATGAGTTTACAAAATTAAGAGAATGCGAACCATCTAATTAGGAGGTGGCCGCAACCTTTGCGGGCTCGCTTTGCAAAGAGCACGACTTTGATGGAGCGATCTAGTTGAAGAAACAAAGCTACTGAAGAGACTGAAATGGTATTAAATAGCCGAGTATTTCTTTCTCTCCAAAGAAAGTAGATTGTTGCTTGACAAACCATAAGTTTTAACTTAGAAGGAGTAGCTTCGGTTGGTGTTGTTAACCAAGATATAAATGAGCTCCAATCTTGAAATATGAAGGTAGGTTGTCCAAGACGACGAAGTACGAGATACCAAAGATGTTCAGAATACTCACAGTGAAGCAACAAGTGATCACGCGTTTCTACTTGGAGGTTACAGAGACAACACTTAGGAGAAATGTTTATACCCCAAGAAACCAATCTAGCTCGCACTGGAAGTCTGTTGAGATTTGCTATCCAGAAAGTGAAAGCATGTTTAGGCACAAATCCCTTAAACCAAACCACTTTGGCCCAAAGAGTTTTAGGGGCAGATGGCCTTATGTGTTCCCATGCCTTCTTGGTGGAGAAAGTGGAGGACCTGCTTGAAGAGGGGCCCCATTTGAAACAATCCATGTCTCTAGACACATTAGGAGGAGAGGTGTTACTCAAAGATAATCGAAGGATATTCAGGCCTTCACACCGAGTTCTAGAAGAGGGGAGTCTCCAAGTATTCCCCCTTAAGGAATCAGCCACAGAAGATTTTAGTGGAATACCCAATAACCTAGGGCCAGCAGTACCCAAAAAATCGATGAGAGATCCATTATTAGTCCAATTATCATACTAAAAGCTTGCTTTTTTCCCATCTCCAATATCACATGATGTAAGGTCCTTTGCCAAAGGTCTTAGTGCTATGATGTATTGCCAAATCCAAGAAGAATTGTTCTGAATGTCGCATGCCCATATGTTGGTTCCCTTGAGCATATGCTCTGTAGTCCAAACAACCCACAAAGAGTCTGCACCTAAAAGTAATCTCCATAAGAGCCTGAGATTCAAAACTTTATTCCATGTATTGAGGTCTCTTAGTCCTAACCCCCCTTCAGATTTAGGTAAGCATAATTCATTCCAAGCAACCTTTGCATGACTTGTCTTCTCAAGGTTTCCTGCCCATAAAAATTTAGTGCATAGGCTTTGGATCTCCTTCAAGCATCCTTTTGGAAGAGCAAAGGCGGACATCCAAAAGTTAACCAAGCTATAGATAACTGACAAAATAAGCTGCAGTCTCCTAGCAAACGAAAAACTTTTAACAGTCCAATGCTGTATGCGGGATGTTATCTTTTTAATGAGAGGCGAGTAATCAGCTCTCCTCAATTTCCTGTGAAGAAGGGGAAGTCCCAGATATCTTATTGGCAGTGTACCATGCCGAAAACCAGAGTCAGAGATAGTACTCATATTCTGAGAGTTCAAACCAGCTAGAAATATGGTGGTTTTATCTATGTTCATGGCAAGCCCAGACAACCTATGAAAGTCATGGAGTGTGTTAGAGATACCTTGAAGGGAAGAGGGGGAACCATCAAAAAAGATCATAACATCATCTGCGAATGCTAGGTGGTAAATTGCTGGGTTGCGACCAAGAGGATGAATACCTATGGACCCGTTTTCAATGTTACTCTTCAACATCTCTCCAAAAAATTCCATTGCCATGACAAATAGGAAGGGAGATAGAGGGTCTCCCTGTCTTAGTCCCCTTTTACCTTTAAAGAAGCCACAAAGATCCCCATTGACTGTAATAGAAAAAGACGGTGTTGTGATACATTGTCTTACCCAATTAATAAAAATAGGAGGAAAATCAGCACTTTCCATCACATGGAGAATGAAATCCCAATTGACAGAGTCAAATGCTTTCCTTAGGTCTACCTGGAGGCCTCTAAGTGTGATGCTCTTATGATGAAAACCCTGAACCATTTCAGAAGCTAACAACAAATTCTCCACAAGAAGTCTTCCTTTCACAAAAGCGGATTGAGAGTTGGAGATCATATTTGGGAGGAGAGATTCGAGTCTCCTAGCAAGTATCTTGTAGATAACCTTGTAAACAACGTTACAACATGATATAGGTCTGAAGTCACCAATTCTCTCTGCACCTAGCTTTTTAGGGACAAGGGTAATGGCAGTACAGTTCCATTGTTTGAGAATCTTACCAGACCTGAAAAATTCCAAGACTGCAGAAGAGAAGTCTTCTCCCACAATGCTCCAAGAATGTCTGAAGAACTTCCCTGTATATCCATCGGGTCCAGGTGATTTACTAGCTGGGAGAGCAAATACTTCCCTCTTTATCTCCTCAGGAGTGACCATCCTTTGTAACAATTGCTTTATGGAGTTAGAGCATTTGTATGGTGTGAAGTTGCTTATTCGGCCTTTATCCTCCTCAGTAAGCGGATTAGGATCCTCCCCAAGCAAGCTTGTATAGTAAGCAACACAATGAGATTGAATATCACTTAGGAGGTCTAACTTTTCACCTGCAAAATCCTTCAAATAATGAATCTGATTTGAAGCTCTTCTAGCAATAACCATCCTGTGAAAAAATGCTGAGTTACAATTCCCACACTCTAACCACTGAACTCTACCACTTTGTTGCAAGAACCTCTCTTCTGCTTCTGCTAGGTTAAGCCAGACACGATAAGCAATCTTTTCAGACTCAGCCGCCTGTAAAGAAGGGTTAAGTAAAAGGTCGTCCTGACAAGAGAGGAGCTTAGCGTGAGCTTCTTTCACTCTGTTTTCGATTCCTGAAAAGTGTTGTCGGTTTATGTCTCTTAGAACCCCTTTTAAAGATTTAAGCTTCTTAGATAGGATAAACATGCAAGACCTAATAATATTGCAACTCTGCCAATGAGAAGATACTCTAGGGATAAAATCCTCATGCGAGAGAAGAAAATGAGATATCATAAAGGGACGCTTGGATCTGGTATCCTCACCAAGAGAGATGGTGGAGGGGCAATTATCAGAGGCATCTAAGTCTCCAAAATAGCCATAAAAATAAGGAAACTTCAGTTGCCAACTATCATTAATGAGTATCCTATCAAGCTTCTTAGCAATAGGGTTCATAACCTGATTATTTCACCAAGTGTAGGTCTTCCCTCTCGAAGAGATGTCAAACAAGCCTATTTGTGAGACACAATCCTGAAATTGAACCATTCCTTGAGTAACTCTAGTACCAACGGTAGATTTTCTGATAGATAGAGGATTTGATTAAAGTCACCAAGGACCGTCCATGGCTTAATAAAGATACATGGATCCTGCCCAAGAGCTATAAGTTCTGCCCAAAGCTGCTGCCTGCCAATCTTACAGTTAAGAGCATAAACAAAAGTAAACACCATCTCTATATCTGAGTGTGGCAGGGATACAAAACAGGTTATCTGTTGGCTAGACTTTGAATGCACGGTTAGTCTGACTCTTGGATCCCAGATGACCCAAATTCTTCCTAATTCAGCAAACTCATAATTTCCTACAAAATTCCAACTAGGAAAAGAAGACTGTATCTACTTCGAAGACTTGGGAGCCTTCACCCTTGTCTCAATTAGGCTACCAAAAAGAAACTTACTAAGCCTGAACCATTTCATGAAGCTCCTACGCTTGACGCGGTTATTGAAACCGCGGATGTTCCAACAAAAAGTGGTAGTCATATTTACTTACTGATGGTAGTACGAAGGCTCTTTTCCAATAAAATATAAATTAGAAACTTAAAAGGCAAATAATACCCCAAAAAGGCAAAAAAAAACTAAAAAAAAACTGCGGATATTCATCAAGTATAATCAGAGTAGTGTCAACAACAGCACAAGAGAAGCTTTTAACACATTCACCGTATAAACACAGATGCAAAATGTGCATATAGTCGCTGCCAAATACAATTTATACAGACTGCTCACTAAAAACCCAACCACTAGACGAGAATAAGGGATTCATGGATAATGACTAACGTGCCTTAGGGTTTATATCAGTGTCTTCAGTTATGCTCAGTTCCTGGGAACTCTTTAACTCCACCTCTTGGCTCCTTAGTTTTCTCCAGTTTTCATATGTTTCCAAACATTCGTTTAGCTCATGAACAACCTGAGACATGTTTGGTCTCTCTTTGGAAGAAAGGTTAACACATGACATTGCTAATTCAAGAATATTCCAGGCAGAATTTGTGTCATAATCTTGATTGAGGTTTGGATCCACTATACTTTCAATATCACCATTTTCGAGTATAGACCTGGTCCAATCCACTATGTTAGAAATGTCACGGGATAAATCAATCACAGGTCGGCCGCTGATGATTTCCAGTAAGACTACCCCATAGCTGTATACATCACTCTTTATACTTAACAAGCCGAATTTGTGGTACCTGTTAGAAAAGATATTTCACATTTTTTTTCTGAAAGCAAGAAAGATCGAAGACATGCATGTTTAAACGTATAATGTGATATAAATCCTTCACTACTTCTTACTCGGGATCAAGATATCCAATAGTGCCTGCAACAACCGTAGATACTTCATCCTCATTTCCTATTAGGAACGATCTTGAGAGTCCGAAATCAGCAATTTTAGCTTCAAATTTTTCATTCAACAATATGTTGGTACTTTTGACATCTCTATGTACTATTTTTGGCTTGCATCCATTATGCAAATACTCAATTCCTAGCATATATAAAAAAAACCTCGTATGTTAATTAATTATCATTAATATGGAGTTTAAAAAAAGAGAATTTAAATGTATCAACGTAAAATAGAACAATAGCTACCAAATTTATACACACCTATAGCGGATTCAATAGCAATTTGAAGTCTATTTGGCCAGCTCAAAACAGAACCACCACGTTTTCCTGTAATAACAACCAAGTGGCTTAAAGTTTTTGAGAAGTTGGTTTAGAAGAGATAACCTAATAAATTGTTGTATCAAATTTTCATGTGTTTACCTGAGAGATGCTCTTTTAAGTTTCCCTTTTCCATGAACTCGTAGATGAGAGCTAAGTTAGTTCCATCATCGCAATATCCAATGAGGCCTACTAATTTCTCATGGTGAACTCTCAAAAGTAGTTCGACCTAACAATCAGGGATATAAAAAGCGTGATTAATTGATTAATGATCTCAAACATCGACCTCATTTTTTTTTACAAAAACTTTTAGTAGAAGATTTTAATAAAAACACCTCTGCTTTGAACTCTTTATAGCCCTGAGCTGATGAATGAGAGAGAACTTTAACAGCTGTTTGTTCATTATTTAGACAGCCATGATAGACAACACCGAACCCTCCTCTACCAAGAACAACTTGAAAGTTATTAGTCATTTCCTTAACCTCCGTATACGTAAATCTTCTATTTTTCGATTTGAAGGATGGGCGTGTAACTGCAAAGAAAATTTTAAGAGTTTCCATGAGATTTCATACTTTCGATATGGGCCTCTAAAAATAAAATAAATATGGGCCTATATTTGTTATTCTCCTTAATTTAAGTACCATTCACAGCCGATGGCTTGCTCCGCCTCAAAACGAATATGACAACTAACACAATTATGATAATGGCCACCACAGAAACAGAAGCCGCAACCGCCACTGTCGGGAATTTCGTACGGCAAGACACACATATCATATTTTCGTCAACCCTACAGGATAAAAAACATTAACTATATAAACGAGAGTGGCTAGTAAATTAACAAAGATCATCTTAGAAAGAAACCTTACAATAGCTTTAATCCATCCCTCTTTTTTCTTTCAAGCAGGGCTTGAGGAACCGAACCGCTAAGATTGTTTCCACTTAAGTTTCTGCGGATGTAGAAAAATCATTAGAAATACAAACTTTTAGTTTTTTTCATGGGGTTCTAAAGCAATTTGGATCCTGTGTTTATCTTCATTTCCGACGTGAGCCACTATAAAGTGGAAATCATAGAATATTTATCGTGCTAATAACAACTTACATGACCAACAAATATTTCATCTTGGCTAGAAATTCAGGCACTTCCCCAGTCAAGTTGTTTTTGGACAAGTCCCTGGATTTGGTTACAACAAAAAGTTGTTAAAAAAAAACAATTTCGGATTTCATTTTATCATAGTGATACGTACAGTTCTTGAAGCTGAGTTAGATTTTGTATGCTAGGCGGTATAACTCCACTTAATCCACTTGAAGACAAGTCTCTGTTTAAATGATCCAATACATATCATATGAGAGATATTCAAGGGCTTAAGTTTTGTTAACAAGGTTGAGTCTGAATGCTCTCACAATGTCACGATTGTTGGTGGTGTGGACACATCAATAACGTTGCAACGTAAGCCAGTCCACAAAAATTGTTTAGGAACACATGGATCGCCCTGCCAGCTGGTCCTATTCAGTCTATAAGTAGCTTGAATACTCTTTATGGCAATGACTGAAACAGTGAAAAATACCGAGATTTAACACGTGTTGTAAGCTATATGAATAAATGTTCAAGGCTACATACCATCATTTTGATTGGTTTCGGATTGTGGAAACTCGATGACCGTGTAAATTTCGAAAGCATTCATCAAGGGTGGAAGAGTCGATTTTGGAGTTCTTATAAGTTGCACATGACATAATCCTCCGTCACATGTCAGTGGTACAGTGTTAAACAAAATTTCTGCTTCAAACTTGGTAGGACGAAAAGGATCGAAATGAAGTTTATTATTCACTACAATTTCAAATTCTCTAGTTTCATTGGCTGGCACTTGTGAGATCTCAGCGATGTAAATATAACCATAAACCTGGTCAGTAGCCGTCTCCAAATTCCAAGTAATAGTCATTGGATCACTGACATTAGCGGGCATGGCGCCGGTCCTCAGTACTTCTTGCGGTGGGTCATAGCCATCTGAATAATCAATAACGTTGAGGGTTGTGTTTGTATGTGTCCATTCTTCTAACATGTACGGAGCCCAAATTCGATCATGTATATCTTGGGGATATCTGCCAAAATCAAAGTACTTACTCTAGATCATTATATAACCAAATTTGATATAATCATATGGTTTCTTTTTAGATGGCTTAAATTGCAAGAATATCCAACGACATGTTTATCACAAGATTAGTCTGGGTTTTGACTCAAATTATACTTTGGTTATTAAAAAAATGGTTAAGGCAAAATCCACGTACCGTATGAACTTTTCTGAATTGGTGAAATAGAATCGGTTTAAATTTCTCAAGGAACCGGTTTGAGCAGGATAAATATCATATCGCAAGGGTCTTAATTCTATGGTCGATATCATTGGTGTACTCGTCCCTGTCTTGACGAGACAGATGTCCAAGATGTTAGACCTTGTGATGTGAATGATCTCTTCAAGAACTGCGTCACCTGACTTCCCCATATCTATAGTTGTCCAAATATTAGGACCAAGATAGAGGTCGAATCTTGGAGAACTATTAAGACCGTCATAGTTTCCATATACGAACAAAGCCCTGATTAAATAGTTTGTATCTTGCGTGACACTCAGACTGTAGCAGTTTCGTATTCCATCCGGAAAGTATCTCAAAACCGTATATGGCTTCCTAAATCTTATAGCCAAGTCTTTTTGGATATTACCAGTTTTTCCTCCTTGGATGAAATTGGCATCGGATATAAACGTCAGATTGGAAAGTACTTCGTTGTAAGGAGACTCATTAGAAGGTAATCCACAATCCAAACTGATGAATCCTGGTAAGACATGAAAGAGAGATGTTGTTTTTTAAATAAAATTCTATCTAAAATTTTTTTTATATAACGGTTTCTTCAGTATCAAAAAAAAAATTTAATGGTTAAAAAAACCAGAGATAATAAGAAAACCTTGTTGATTCTGAGATTGAACATGGTGTATGATGGATAAAATGGCACACGCAGCAAACAGAAGCTTGTTGCGAGTCTTCATTTTCAATGATTTCTGAGTTCACAACTAACAAAACTTAACAACTACCAATGTTTCGAAACATTATAAAGCTATCTCTATTGATATTTCTAATATAAATGGACGAAATATAAGTGTAAGCGAATAATGGAGTTTAATAATCATCATGAGTCGTGACGTGCAATTATAATTTTTTTTTTAGGCTAAGGTTTTATCTAGCGAATAAGACTATATCGCTTGATAGTTGACCACTGATATAAGTGATATAATACCCATATAAAATAAATTTTAGACATTCTGGTTAATTATAAAATTATATGCAACCAGGTTACTCTATATTTGAAAAATCTCGATTTAGTTTCACTTTTTCCATATATTTGTGGTTTGATACTGACACGTTCGTTTTAGCGGATAGTTCGGTAACTTTGCTTGCCATATGTGACAATTGACATCCCTTTTCACACACATTTTCGCTGGTCTCTTAAGACTTAATCTAGTTTTGGTGTGTGTTCGATGACGTTAGCTAATCATAATCAATCATTTCGAACTCCACTTGTACAATTCTATACTTCTACTTGAAAAGGTCTTACCATATGACCATTCTACACTAAAAAATATTTCGAATTTGGTCAGACGACCTGTCCAACAGACGACGTGGCCTATTATTATTGGTATTTGCACGTTGACATTTTCCATCATTTTCCGGCCCGACCAGCAATTAGAAGTTAAATTTAATCATTCAATTCAAATATTTATCCGTTCATTGATTTGACATGCTTTGTATTATAGATGTAAGTACTTTGGTAGACTTGGTAGTTCGTGATCCTGTTTTACTTGGACAGAGGTGGAAACATGAAATATCTCCGTGGACTTTTATTGGCTTTCCTAATTTTGTCTTTTGGCATTTCCGATTTTCCTCAAGCACAAGATCAACAAGGTACATCATTTTTGTTTCAGGTTTTCTTCTTTTAATTTCTAATCATGTTACGTTACAAAAATCTAGACATTAATTTGGTTAACAAACTTAGCATTTTTCTAAAAGATTTCTTCATTTCCTCTTGTCTTACCAGGATTCATCAATTTGTATTGCGGATTACAAGCCAACGAGTCTCCATACACCGAACCAATAACAAAGTTAACATTCGAATCAGACGCCAATTTCATCAAAAGCCGAAAAAGTGGCAGGATTCAGAATGTTCCGGGGTTGGATTACATAAAGCCATACACAGTTTTGAGACTCTTTCCAGATGGAGTACGGAACTGCTATACTCTTAGCGTCATACAAGGCACGAACTATCTAATCGTAGCCATGTTTACTTATGGAAACTACGATAATCTTAATACACACCCAAAGTTCGACCTTTATGTTGGTCCAAATATCTGGACCACGGTCTATTTGCAAAGAAATGTAAAATGGACTTAGTTTATGCGTACCTTCACGTTGCTGAGCTCCAGTCCTTAAGGGCCAATGAAACCAGGGAATTCAACATTAGCGCAGGTCAAGATGTTAGTTACGGACCTGTTAGTCCAGAGGAGTTGCTAGTAGATACTCTATCCAACACATCACCTGTTAAATGTGAAGGAGGGACATGTCATTTACAACTGATAAGAACTCCAAATTCAACTCTCCCTCCCCTCCTTAATGCTATTGAGGCTTTTACAACAGTCAAGTTTCCGCAGTCCGAAACTAATGAAAATGACGGTATGTTAGGGAAATGTGAGTTTATACTTTGATATACAGACTTATTAAAAAATAAATCTTTCTCAATTGTGGTAGTCATTGCTATCAAGAGTATAGAAACGAGCTATGGATTAAGTAGAATTAGTTGGCAAGGAGATCCATGTGTTCCTCAACAATTCTTGTGGGATGGTCTTGCATGCGAGTACACCAATATGTCTACACCGCCAAGACTCCATTCTTTGTACGTGTGATGATCTTTCATAAGAAACTATCATTGTTAAGCTCTGAGTTCTTGGTAAAGGAGGATTCGGAATGGTCTATCATGGTTATATAAATGGAACCGAAGAAGTGGCGGTTAAGCTACTCTCTCCATCATCAGCTCAAGGCTATAAAGAGTTCAAAACAGAGGTTTTTGGCACCATTATTAATTTTTATCCATTTTGTAATGCTAATTTGATGTATGTTATATTTTACATTTTTACACGTTTGAGTAAGTAGAACTTCTTCTAAGGGTTTTTACCACACAAATTTGGTAAGCCTTGTTGGATATTGTGATGAAAAGAACCACTTGGCCCTTAATCTACCAGTATATGGCCAATGGTGATTTGAAAAAATATTTGTCAGGTATAGTTGTATATTCGTATAAATCCATCTTTAAGATAGAAAGGCATTGTGATGATAACATCCCAAGATTATTTTGACGTGCAGGTAGCTCCATCGTGATTTGGGTAGATAAACTAAACATAGCTGTTGATGCCGCACTAGGTTCGCCGTTCTCATTTCCTTTCAGTTAACCAACTCTAAATTGATTAATGAACAATACTGAGTTTTGGATACAGGTTGGAGTATTTGCATATTGGCTGCAAACCGTTAATAGTTCATAGATATATAAAAAGTTCTAACCTACTATTGGACGATCAATTCCAAGCCAAGCTTGCAGATTTTGGGATTTCTAGATCTTTCCCTGTTGGAGATGAAACTCATGTATCTATAGTTGTAGCCGGCACACATGGATATCTTGATCCTGAGTAAGTATTTTGGCTTTTCTGAAAAACCGTCTTTTCTATCGGTTGAAAAAAGAAAAAAGATTTATAATTCATTTGATCTTGCAGATATTTCCAAACTAATAGATTGTCTGAGAAGAGTGATGTCTACAGTTTTGGCATTGTACTCTTAGAAATGATCACAAACAAACCGGTGGTCGATGAAACCCGTGAAATGCCTCACATAGCAGAGTGGGTGAAATTTATGCTTACTAAGAGGAGACATTAGCAATGTTATGGATCCTAAACTTCAAAGGGTGTATGACTCTGGCTCTGCACTGCATGGAAAGCTCTTGAATTAGCAATAACATGCGTGAATCCTTCTTCCTTAGAGAGACCCAACATGTCCCATGTAGTTTATGAGCTAAAGGAGTGTCTGGTATCTGAAAACAAGAGGATAACAAACATACACATCGAGATCCCTTGACATTAACTTAAGCTTTGGTACTGATGTAAACCCCAAGGCACGTTAGTCTCCACTCTTCACTTTGCTGCATTTGTTGGTTTTCTGCTTGTCGTGTCACTGCATTTTTCTCTTTTCACGAACTACCTTAATTCATATATTGTGCAGCCTAAACTTCTGAGCAGATATGAGAGCGAACTTATCCTTATGTTAATGCATTCTCACATTACAAAGATCAAAATTAACTGTTTGTCGTAATGTAATGAGAGATGAACTGTATCGAACTGAATTCTTACATTAACAGAGACAAAACTGTACATCGAGATTCCATAAACAGGACATGATAAGGGAACTTGATGTCCTGCAAATGTTTTATAAAGAACACAGACCCAAGACGTGTTTATACTTCTTCAGACACACAGCGGCGAGGCCGATGGGCGAGGATAAGCAACAACTGTAGTGCCCACAGCGGTCTGCCGAGCAAAACCCGCATTCGCCTTTTTGCTGATAACACTGTCACTTCTCCTACGCATTCTTCTCTCTGTTTTATCCATATTTCCTTCTGTGATAGCATTTAAAGACTGAATGTGTTCGAGATGCGAAACTACCTCGCTCATGTTTGGTCTCAGCTTAATCTCTGTGGTGAGGCATCTCAGAGACAGAGTAGCCACTTTACATGCTTCTTCCATAGAGTACTGGTCTTGAAGACGATTGTCGATGACCCGGAATATTTTTCTTTTGTTAACAAGGTAAGGTTTAGCCCACTCCACAAGGTTCCGCTCTCCAGATGGACGATTCTTGTCCACAGCTCGACGACCAGACAACAGCTCCAGAAGGACAACCCCGAAACTATAGACATCACTCTTTGTTGTTAGATGACCTAAGAAAAATGTAAAATGATCAATCATAAGAAGAAACCAATTCCGGGAAACAGAGATCTGACCAAAAAGAATCCGACACTTACCAGTTGCAAGGTACTCGGGAGCAGCATATCCATGAGTACCCATGACCCGTGTAGAGACATGACTTTTATCACCTATTGGCCCATCCTTGGCCAACCCAAAATCAGAAAGCTTTGCGTTGTGCTCCTGTGATCATGTACAAGAAGATTTTCATCATATAGCTTAAAAATTTCGCAGTTCAATTATGGCGATCATATCAAAGATGAGTAAAGTTTACAATACCGAATCAAGAAGGATATTGGAAGTCTTGAAATCGCGGTATATCACTCTTGTCTCGGAACTGTGTAGAAAAGCAAGGCCCTTTGCAGCACCAAGAGCAACTTTCAACCGGAGTTTCCAAGATAACGGTTGGAAGTACATACCCCCTGCAACCCCAAAAAAAAACTTTAAATATTCATAAACATCACAAAAAGTTTTAAGTTTGATGCCAGGCTGGGATTAGCCAAAGAGGAAAGACAACATACTCCTGAAAAGATGATTCTCCAAGCTACCCCGAGGCATGAATTCGTAAACAAGAAGACGGTGCTCATCCTCTAGGCAATAACCGATCAGCTTCACAAGGTGACGATGAGAAAACTGGCCAAGGTAGTTCACTTCAGCCTGCAAAATCATTGAAACAGATCACAATCATTAAGCATAACAACACACAAGAAGCAAAAATGGCATGTTTTAGCTTATTATTTAGCTTTCTTTACCAGCCATTCCTGGTGACCTTGCCAACCATCTTGGTTAAGCTTTTTGACGGCAATAACCAAACCAGTGCCTGGTTTAGTGGCAGTGAGAGACTTCTCATCAATCCATCCTTTGAACACACAACCGAATCCACCTTCACCAAGCACACTGTCTGGTCTGAAATTCCTGGTTGCTGATTTAAGCTCAGCAAAGGTGAAACTCTTGAGGTTTGGAGACTGTAAGATCTCACCCTCCGTTCGAGGGCTTGGTCTTACAGACACAGACGAAGCCTTACTCCCAAGACGTCCACTATCTTTGATGTCAGAACTCACATAATTCGGACTCGCCCCTACACCCACCAACCCAAAAATAGTATTATTTTCGTTAGATTAAGCCAAATTTTGAAAATGAAAACACCAAATCTCCTAACATCAGATGGAAAAATCCAAACTTTCAGGTAATGAAACAACAAATCTAAGACCTTTGACTTCACAGATGAACAGAGGAATATAAACCAGAAGATGTGTTACCCAAACTCAAATTTCCTACGAGAAGTCTCTTAGCATATGATAGGTAAAAGCATTAAAAACCTGAAGTAAATGTCTTTACCTGGGCTCTCAGCTTTGACCTGAGCACTCAAGCAAATCCCCATGATTGAGTAGTTGTAAGAGAGACCAAATTGGAAACGCGTCTGCAATCTCTCACTATATATATCACACTTAAGATAAGAAAAAGGTAGAAACTTAAATCAATGTAAGCTGGCAAAGTTGAGGTTGAAATAAATCAAATTGTGAAAAGAAAAGATTTCACAACTTGTATCCCCCAAAAGTGTATCCACACTTTAAAGCATATGACCAAGTTCATCAAATCTTTTTTATCCGATTTAAGTAACCTAGCAACTAACAAATGAAGCAGCAAGACAAATTCCTACTCACCTCTTCTCAACCACGAGATAGAAAAACACGAAAAGAGAAAGAAAGTGTGAGAAAGGTGTTGCCGTTGGGTGTTGGCATTAATGGTGGATCGGCCCCGCCTCTCTTTTTTTTTTTTTTTTCTTTTTGCTTGTAGCGTTTATCAGTTTTCGAGCTTTTTGTTTTCTCTCTCTCGGAAATCAAAATTCTTCCGCTTTTTATCGTTTCATTTTGGCCTTTTTGGTACTGCAAAGAAAAGAAGATATGATGATGAAGTCATTAAAGATTAGCCTTTCCACAGGGTGTTCAATCGCTCTCAGCCGTTGGATCTGACGTAAACAATGTAGTTCTCGATGTAAACTTCAGCTGGTGGGCTCGGCTAGGCTAGGCTCGGCTCATTTACCGTTAATGAAAAACCAAATTGTCTTGAAAATTCGGATGAGTCACCAGTATATAGACTCTCAGGTTTTGTGAACCATGATGCTACACTCAGATGGTTTCCAAGGATTTTATCAGTCACAAAAATCTGTACATATTTAAGGATTCCTCTGTTTTGAAACTAAAAGAATCATGTTACTTTACGAATTAGTAGTAAAACAAAACCCGCTTATTAATTAGTTCTGTATGTTTGTTTATTTTTGCCAAAATTTGGTAGAGTTATCAATCGAATCATATAGATCATTTAAAAACTTACAGATAATTTGATAATATTTCTATTTAATAATATTTTTCTAGACAATGCCCGTGAGTATTACAGCATCTTTCCAGCCAACCCTACGTACGTTCGTTCATTGATGAGATGATTACCAATGAATGAGCAGTGTAAACCTCAACGTGGTGATGGTTACTTGAAACTTGAATAAAATACAGACTGAATTCATGAATGATCCTGGGCCCATTCTATAATCATATCGTCCACAAGATTTTAGGTCTCCTTCGATTACAATTAAAATATTAAACCCAGAGAGAAGACCGACAAAGATTGTCATTGACTCATTGGATTATTTAATGTTTTGGGTTATTGTATTCTCTTAACCCAATCTTGACTAAAACACTTTGTTTGTTAAAATTTGATAAATGCAACTCCAATAATCTTTCAAACGCTGGCTTATGGGTTTAAGAATGCTCAGGAGTTAAAAACTGTATATTCAATATAAATTTTGTTAGGTCCACGATAATGGCCCATAGCTGATTTTCTTTTTCTATATTTTTTACCCTTTATGGCTTCTTTTTTTTTACCAACTTTCTCTTTTGATTAAGAGTTGATTCGATAAAAGGCCGAGAATCATAAATTTATTTAAGTAAATTATCAATTGTTTAATTGGTATTAGCGATTAACAAAAAATACTGGTATAAGTTTCCATATAAAACTGTTTCGTAATTTTTTTATTTTACTGATAAAATATTAAAATATTTCATTCAATATTGATGTAAACTGATACGATGATAACTAGTAAGTTATTTTTTTACGGTTTTATTATGATAATATATAACTTAAAACTATTTGATGTTTATTTTATAAAAATAAATTTACACCCCAAGAAGAGAAAAATGTATTTAGATCCGATAATGAAATGCAGCTTTTAGTGGCATACAAAAGATTTCTAAATATGTTGAAAGAATTTTTAAAATAATGTCTTATTAATTATTATAAATAGTTGCAAACTCTCAATAATTTCGAAGATACAAACAAGTTTATAGTGGACGGAGGAACATGGCATACTGATTTCCTTTCTATTTTTCTAAAAATATCTTATTCGACAGTCGACATTTTTTTCTCTTTTTTTCTAGGAAGGTTGGACCTTCTGGTAGTATTTTAACTATGGTCTCTTTGGATGTGACCGTGTGAACGAATATTCGACGGTTTGACTTTTGATTGTTTGACCCATTGGTGGGGACCTATAGAGACAAAAGGTCCAGTATCCACGCTAAAGCATGTCTGCCACGTGGTGCCGCGTCAGTTCACAGCTTATTTTCACGGCTCAATCAACTTACGAGGCTAGCTCCCTTGAACCCGTGACCTTACTAGTAGTTACGTGTCAGTACTTATGGTTATAGGTTGTTTTAAGTAGATTAAAAGAATAATTTACTTTTTTACTTTATTATATTTTTAATTAATATTTATTTGATTTTATTTTGTTAGTCAAAACATTAAAAAAAAATAGAAACTTTACCAAACATTTGCAATTAAAAACATAAAACGATAAATAAAATGAAACAAATTTTAACTTATAACTAATACGAAACGGAGGAATACTAACTAATGAGTTTTCTATTGATGTAACCTCAACAATCTTCTAGATATGTTACACATTAATTATTTTATTTTTTGTTTAACCGATCGGTTAAGAGTCTTTTTCTATTGATGACGATCCACTAATTATTTAATTAAGACTTCAGAGATAACTTAGAAGTTGGAAATACCACTAATTTCTTCGTCATACAATAAAAAACCGAAAGAAAAAAAAACAATTATGAATTTATGATACGCCAAATCTAAAACAAAACACAAATCCAAATATGTACAAATTAGATCTAAATTCAAGGATTCAACATGTATGTGCATTTCACTGCCTTGGCTAAAATAATCACCAGTCACCAAATAACCGGAACGGAGCTCTACAAACCGGACATGCCAACTTATACAAACACCAAGAATCTATACATTGCACGTGATACACGTGCCTACATCTCACCATAACCCTACCGGCGTCGTTTTTCGAAAATCCTCCAAGCAAATCACACAAACCTCCGTCGTGTTCCCGCCGTCATCCTCGTCGCTTTTCTTCACGAGATATATCGGCGGCGGAAGCGGCTCGCCGGAATCTTCATCCCCGGCTGCGCCTGAATCTTCATCCCCGGCTGCGCCTTTCGGCGACTTCGGTATATGAAGAAACATAGAAGGAGAATCAAGGCGAAGAAGAAGACGATGATCATAAGCCTCAATGCCAACGACTCGCTCTCCGGTGTCACGGGTGAAGCAGCAGCGTAATCGCCACAGCAACTTGTATCGATTTCTTGACGATATTTAAATTAGATGATTTGCTTTATGTGCTATTATCGATGAGTTCCTGGAGATTAACAATTTTAGTTTTTTTTTTGTTAACAACAATTTTAGTTTTAAGTTTAAAGGAGATGAAGAAGAAGAAAGGCGGGAACGACAGAAGAACAAAACTAACTGATTTTTTTTTTAATTTGTAAACAACCTACTGAATTTAATCTAAAGCTTGCTGAGTTTTATTTTTCATCTTATCTGGAGTTTGACAGTTAAGCTCGATTATCAATTATCCTAACCTCGTATTGATAAATTTTTTTTTCTTTATCCATAATTAAGGCTATTTTAAGTATAGGCACAAGCAATGTGGCAGATAAGATTGACAAACAAAAAATCAGGGCTTATAGTGGTCACCAGTTTCAACAAGCTGTATGTTTCAGCATCAGGTCTAGCTCCACCTACAACCATTCTCTTGAATAGATTAGGGTCATAGACTTTGGCTTTTACATAAGCCTTGAACAGAGCATTGTACACAAACGCATACCTATTGTACTTAGCATTCTTCACCTCTTCAAACAGTTTCTCTGAGTTCTCTACATCACCTTTCTCTGCGAAACACTTAATGATCGATAGAGTCGTCTCCAGCCATGGCGTTGAGCTTCTTATACTTTTGCTTGTCTTTAGATTCAAACCCATTTCGATATTTTTGAGAGCTTTCGTCATCAGTTTGGATTTAGCACATCCAAGAGCAAGATGCCTATATGTTATGGAATTAGGCTTAAACCCATTTCCTGTCATCTCACGGAATACACCGATTGCTTTTTCTATCAAACCGCACTTGCAGTATACCGAGCGCAGAGAGTTGAATTGCTCAGTTTCTTTAAGTCCTCTTATGTTCTTCATCTCTAACCAGAGCTCTTCAGCTCTATCGAGATTCCCTATTCGCGCAAATGCTCCAGTTGCCAGCAAATAACTCTTGGACCTAACATGATGAAATCCTTTGATGACATTCCACGTTCTCTCTAGCTCCTTTTCTTTTCCTAAACGCCCGTAAAGAATCATCAATATATCCAAGGTCGACCAATTATCCCCTGTGATAGATCTCTCTATTTCCTCGGTATAGGCTTCAGCAACTGTATACAATCTCGCAACAGCATGTGCCATAGCCAATATACAGTAAGAAACCTCATTCGGCTCAACTCCCGCTTTCTTCATACCTTCAAAAGCCTTCAAAACCCCATCAGTATTATGTTCATTAGCCTCAAGCTTCATTAAGATATGATATGTTGAGATATGAGGAGTTGCCTTGTCAGCTTTCATGAGCGCAAGGTCTTTCGCGATGAGCTTTCTTCGTCCAGGAGCTGAGTTACGAATTATAAGACGGTTATAGACCAAATGGGATGTACGGAAACCAAGTTCTCTCATCTTCTTCATATACTCAAGTGCAAGCCTAATGACACCTTGGCCTAAACAAGCAATCACAAGGTTGTTGTAGAGAAGCTCGTTCTGAAACTCATGAGGGACACGAGTAAAGAGCTTTTTCACCTTGTGAGATGCCGTGAAGTTTAACTGTGAATTCCAGCAAGTAAGAGTATTCTAGCTCGCCAGGATGGTAAGGTCTTTCCCTGATTACCCACTCCATCAACTGAACCAAACATACCAAAATGTTTCAGCCCAACAATATCTTCATAAACAAAACAAACTCATTTCGATTAAATAGCATTCCCAAAGTACTAATTTCAGCTCAGTTGACAAATTCACATCGATACAACAATCCCTGAACCAAAAAGTATCTATTTTTCCTTTCAATATCATGTTTATAGATCATATTCAATGTATCAACACGATCTTATTTTAACTTCTATCGCCAAAACTATTCAGACCCATAAAGCTGATTCTTCGTTTCATAGAGAGAAGAAGCAAGTAAGAATTGGAACCTCAAGGGCACGTTTGTTTCTTCCGAGCTTCCGAATCGATTAATGGCGTGATAAACATCTCCACCATGAACTGGAAACCCATCGCCCATCCAGCTCTGTAACGCAGACCTAACAGTTACTCCCTTGGGGAGCTTCTCGATTCTCAGAGACAAACACTTGTTGGGTTCTTCTTCTGCATCCGATCCGCTACATGTCTCGTCTGGAGATTTTGTTGAAGAGATTAGGGTAGTGATAAAATTCGAAGCTTGGAAATTAGTGTGATTTACCGCAGGCGAAGAAGATGCCACGCAAGTTGTTCGACATTGCCTGAACGAAATATTCTCGTTGCCTCATTGCCGCAATAGTAGATCTCATGGTTTTAATTTTTTTGGAGACTTTAGACCGTCTCCATCCATAAAGAAACTCTTCTAGGTTTTTTATCAATATTTTTATTATAAATTGTATCGATAATCGTATTTTAAGAAATTTCGGTTAAGAACCAGTTTTTAAAACTTTTAATTAAGAATCGGTTCTTAAAACTTTTAATTAAAATCCGGTTCTTAAGAAAATTTTTTTAAAATTCATTTATCGATGCAGTTTATATTTTCTTTATCTTAAGAATTCCTCCTAAAAAACTCCTAAAAGCACTTCCATCAAGAGGTTCTAATAGAGAAGTTCTAAAAAAGTTATAATGATGAAGGGTTCTTAAAAAAGGAGAAAGGGGTTCTAACAGTTCTCATTTGGAAAAAAAATTTTCTATTTTAAGAATCTTTATTCAATATTTTACTTTTTTGTAGTTTAAAATCCTCTAATTTAGAATCTCCAATGGAGGTGGTCTAAAAGGCTCCAATGGAAGTGTTCTTACTGGCCCATTGTTACATCAAATCGCGTTAATAGTCTAAAAACTTTGAGGAGGTAAAGGCCTGATAAGTATTTCATGATGTATTTTTGTGTCTTTTTTTTTTGGGATAATATTTGTTGTATTGTGTCTTCTTTCTTTTTTTTAGGGGATCAGAATTGTATTTTGTGTCTTTATTTCATTTTTTTAATGCTTAGCAAAACCTCTTTTTTGCAGACCATTCAATGTAGAAAGAGGAGACATATAAAAAACTTAATAATCACAAAAGTCAATTCACATAAATATTTTTTACGTTACAAATGAAAACATTACACAATCACACCTTTACCACATAGGAAATCATAGAGCAGGAAAGGGTCAAAGCTTAAGAGAGTCATTACGCAACACAATGCCAAGTCTTTATTCCAACAAACACAGATGTCTTAGTATCAAACACAATTTTTCACTAGCATATATATGATTTAGACCACAATAATTCCTTCAACAGTTGCAGCTTGACCCGCAGCTGCAGTTTGATCCGCAGCTACAGTTGTCGCACTCCTTGTTGTAGTTCTTCTCGCAACTTCATTCACCAAACAAAAAAAAACAACAAAAAGTAAGATTTCAAAATTGATAAGATCAAAGATTAAGCGACCACAGACATATATGGATGACCGGCCCAGGATGTTTTCGGGTGTTAGGCAAAAGGAAAAACTGAGTCAACTGATAAACACAAATGTAAAAGAAAAGTCACGAGATTTGCAAACTTCGAATTCAAATTTTGTACCACAAAACAATTACACCACAACCAAATCTTAAAGATTTGATGTCTTTGAATTCGTTTTATATTTCGATGCTTCAAACACTAACTTTCTAGACCAGGACATGGGCCAGGTAAAGAAGAGAGGATCTATAGCTTACCTGCAAGAGTCACCACATTTACAGGCGGAGCCACATCCACAGTTAGAACCTGCCATTTCTCTTTGATTAATATTTGTAGTTTCTTTCTTTTCCTTTCTTCTTCTTCTTAGTATGCTTTGTGAATTCTACAAAGGGAATGGCCACAATTTATAGAAGAAGAGAAAGATTCCGTTTTATATCCACCATACACGTGGCATTTCCTATATATTTATTGCTGTAAGTTTTAATTTCGTGTATGATAGGGTAAGACAATTGACAGGATAAGAAAAATATTGTATATATGGGGAAATCGGATTGCTTTCTATTTTGCTATATTAATCTTAAATACATCTACAAATAACATCAACTTGCCCACTATTTTCTATTCTCTCACATTTTTTTTCTAACAGTTTCATTCAAGAAAGTAGTTTAATGTTTTAATTGAGTTTCAGCAATAAAAATAGAGTATCAACAAATAAATGGAAAACGTCAAACTCTTGGCGAATAATAAGGGGAAAAAAAAAAGTCGTACACGCAACAAGAGTTACGATTTTAATTGTAAACGGCAGCCGACCCAAAAAAGAGGCATGAAGCGTGCCTCTTCCATCTATACTTTTATTTTTGACAATATGTAAATACTTATAATTTTAGACCGTATATTCATGTAATAACTAATAACAGTCAAACATTGTTTTTCTTTAATTATAATTTGAAATATGAAAAAAGAATAGTATTTGCATTTACATTTTACAGGTGATGTTTCATATATAACAAGTTGTGAGAAAGAAATGTATACATACCTGTATATATTACTTCTTTTTTTCGATCAAGAGCTCATACTGTATCAGTATTATCTAACATTATCCTTTCTTTTTCTAAGTCTTATACTAATAATATCTTGTGCGTCAGGGAAACTTATTGAGTGAGAAATATTATGCTGTGTTTTGAAATCTTCCTGTGATCATTAGGACGACCCAAGACACTGTCTACGTTCTTCTACAACTTATAATATTATGAAAGTTTAGTGTGAGATTTTTATGATCCATATTAGATCAAATATCCTGTTCTATAAGATTAAAAAGTTGCTGACCAAAAAAGGAGAAAAAATTGTTGAATAACATCGCGATTTCTAATGTGGTATTAAATCTGTCGATGATCTCCTGACTTCTGAACAAGCCTATTTTGTTTCTCGTGCAGAAAGCTTGGGTAGGTATAAACTTTTCGCCTAGTTTTGACTGATGTTGCGCCAAAGAAGTAAGAACCACACAAACTTGTTTGGTTGAGTTTCTTTCTTGATTCTTCAGAATTCACGAATTTGGCTACTTTTTGTAAAAGCAAATAGAAGGAATAACACATAATCGTAGAAGGGGTCATTTATAAAATAGTTATATGCAGTAGGGCGGGGCTTGTGTTTTCGTTGCCCCTTCAAGGTCCTGGATTGGTGAATTCACTTTCCATCACAAATCCAAAGAAAAATGAAAAAAATTTAGACTTCCTTGTTCCTACGTGCCCGGCTCGTTTACTTAATAATTTGGCCTTTAAAGTAAAAAGTGGTAGTGACATTTTTCTTAATATCGTATCATAAAATGATAAAATAGATATTGAGAGAGACTCTGACTAGTTGCAGATATATAATAACTTATATTGAGTTTTTTTCCTCAAAAATATGATTGTATCAATTAAACTGAAAGAATTTTCCTAATCTGTAAGAAATCATTTTACTAAACATTTGATTGGATAATTAAATAAATTTTGGAAAATTAAAAAAACGCATCTAACTAGAAGGCAATCCGAATATTATATGCTTCCTTTACAGTTTTTTTGTTTTAAAATATAAAATAGTCTCATATTTCTATGTAAATTTTAAATTTTGTGTGAACAATAGTATTTTGCAATTATTTTTATAATTGACTAAATTTATTTTTTGTTTTATATATTAAATAATATTTTAAAAATAAAATACAACTTTTTAATCTCTTCGATTTTTAGTTAAAATATTTTAGATTTTGAAACTGAGCGAGTACAATTTTTTTCTCTTTCCCCTGCCATATTCGAAAATACAACTTGCAGCAATAAAAATATGAGGAAATGCCACGTGTATGGTGGATATTTAAAGGGAATCTTTCTCTTCTTCTATAACTAATGGCAATTCCATTTGTAGAATTCACAAAGCATAAGAAGAAAAAGACGAAACGAAAAAGAAAAAGAAACTAAAAACATTAATCAAAGAAAAATGGCAGGATTTAACTGTGGATGTGGTTCCGCTTGTAAATGTGGTGACTCTTGCAGGTATCCCCTAGATACTCTCTTCTTTACCTTTACATGCATTTATGCATCTGGTTGCTTAATTAGTCCTTAATCTCATCGAATTACCGATATTAAATTTTGAAATCTTACTTTTGTTTGTGTTTCTGTGTGATGAAGTTGCGAGAAGAACTACAACACGGAGTGCGACAACTGCAGTTGCGGATCAAACTGCAGCTGCGGGTCAAGCTGTAACTGTTGAAGAAATGATTGTGGTCTAAATCATATATGCCGGGAAACTGGGGGAAAAATGTGTGTTGTTGATGCTACGTGATTTGTGTGTGTTGGAATAAACGACTTCGACTTCGCATTGTGTTGCCTGATATAACTATTAAGCTTTACCTTTTTCTGCCATGTAATGTTTTCATATGTAACGTAAAACAAAAATAATAAAATATGTGTATTAACGTTTGTGATTATTAAGATGTGTTTATGTCTTGGGACGATTGTTAAACTCCCAAACAATAAAAGAAAGAAGCAGAGAAACACACAAATGAGAATTATATAGAACCTTTGTCTTCTCCTCTGTTTCCTATCCTGTTCTTCGAAGCTCCATGTCCAGCTTTCCCACATTTCTGAAATACTCATCAAACAAAAAACAGTGACACAAACTGATTATTCCAATTTTAAGTATATGAAACCTAAAACATAATCATGAGTTTGGGAATGATTCAATCTATAATTAGAGAAGGTACCAATTCGCGGACATTGTACGCATCAGGTTTTTCGTAGCGATCGGAACCTATCTCTGGTTCTAGTCTCCTGTACAACAACACATAACTCAGAAATTTCAGTAGAAAAACAAAAAACAAAAGAGAGGGTTTTTGTTTGTGGAGAATCTGAGTAGAATACCACCTGTGACGGTAACGGTAACTTTTTCTTGCCGTGATCGATTTCCATTTTGTTGTAACGGTAACTTTTTTTACCGTTACCAATTTCCATTTTGTTGTAACGTTAACGGTAACTTTAGTGATCAATTTCCTTTTCTTTTTTTTTTGCCGCCCAAAAATAAAAAGGAAACAATGTAATTTCCTTTTTTTTGTGTAACCCTTTCCTTATAAATACTCTCATTCATCTCTTCTTCCCTGAGAAATCAAATTAGTCTTCTTCTTCGATACCACACGAAATAATCTCTGTCTTCCTTTTCTTTTTAACACTCGTTTCTTCTTCAAGCAATTCGCAGAGAGGATCGCCGATGATCCATGTAGAACCACTCGAGAGAGGTCTCGTGTTTGACCAATCGATAACCATCTCTCGCCAATAATGGAGGATTTCACCATCGACGCATCTTCTCCATTGAATTCTATCTCGAAATTCCTGTATCACCCACGCAAATTCCAACTATTAACGAAGAAGATCTTTTGGGCGCGAGTTCAGAGATAATTAGAAACGATCGGATTCGTAATATGATTACCTTCAATCTCATAATATTACTCTTTCTGGTGTGAGTTCTTCCTTCTTCGTACGCAGTGAATCGATCGCTGGCTTGAGGATAAGGAAGAAGACACCTCTTGGGCTTTGGCACAACTGTTAAGTTTAATATTTGGGCCCCAGGGGTATCTTCTCTGACTTCTATTTTTGGGCCCAACTCTTGTTTAGTCATCTTTGGAATCGGGGGAGCTAGGAGAGAGACTGCTTTTAAGAGACAGGTGTGAGGGTTTCATTGGTTTATTAGGAATCGCCTCCAAGGATTCAATATCACGAGAGACTGCTTTCATTGATTTAATCTGTTTACAGGTAATGCAAATTTAACACTTACTTTTGTGATTAAAACGTTTTCAACTTTCAATTTTTGGTTTTCACAAATGATATTTTTAAGTAAAATGTTTTGATTTAACTAAAATTTTTATATATTAAATAGTTTTATTTGGAGGAAATTTAAGTGTTAAACTTCATAACTATGAAAACAAACCGAACTTGACATGCTGTTTTCAGAATTTTTTTTTATTTGTTAGAGGTGTTACAAGTGTAATCTTTTTACATATAATATATTTTTAATAAAAAGGTTAAAAACTTTTGTTTTTGGATTTCTAACTAAAGATTTTAAGGTTTTTTGCAAATAATATTTTAAGTAAACTATTTTAATTTTAACTAAAATTTTAATTGTACAAAATATTTTCATTTTAAAGAAACTTGAATTTTTTTTTGACTAATTCTAATAAATCACCATTAATTTTTGAATTCGTTAAAAATTAGTGTAGATCTATAGAAAATTTCTAATAAAGTCATCCTAACTATTTTGATAATTTCCTGCTGTGCTATGTTTAATTGTTTGTAACTGAAAAACAAAAATTATGTATTGACTTTTGTGATTAGTAAGATGTGTGATATTTGTTTATAATATAAGATCCTCACTCCTGTTTATTTATTTTAAACATATTTTCAACTTTTTCACGTTTTTGACTAAGCTATCCTTTAATTTGTATATAAATATAACACGAAATATTCAATCATAGAAATGATGAAAATATTTCATTGCACAACAAATACAATTGAGCCACTTCCCCAAGACAAATAAACTGAAAAGAGTTTAGAGAAACAAAACGAAACTAGTCAACACAGATATTCTCCAATTTTAATCTCTCCGATGGCTCACCAGAACCGTCGTCTACAAGCATTTTCAGACCATCTTTAAGCTCAGCCACACCTTCTTCAAGAACTGCGCAAACCGGATATATTCTCACTCCTTTCACTCTTCTCTCAAGCTCTTCTAATCTCTCATCCGCGCCATTCTCATCGATCTTATTCGCCACAATCAATGACGACCTATCGGATAAACCTTCTTCATGGAACTCAAGCTCCATCACCAGATCTCTCAGTTGTTGCCATGGTGTCACTCCTTTGCAACCGTCTAGCCCGGATGCTAAATCCACTACGTAAGCCAAGACTTTGGTCCGTTCGATGTGGCGGAGAAAGTTATGGCCTAGCCCTCGGTTCTGATGAGCTCCTTTCAAAAGTCCTGGAATATCCGCTACTGTCATGGAGAAATCGTCATAGTTTACGTTTCCTAAATTGGGACGGAGCGTGGTGAATGCGTAGTGGCCTACGCGGGGTTTAGCACGGGATAGCGCACCAAGAAGAGTGCTTTTCCCTGCATTTGGCATCCCGACAAGACCAACATCGGCGATGCTCTTGAGTTCTAATATCAGAACCGCTTCAGAACCAGGCGAACCAGATTTAATACTGGAGCGTTCATCATTATCATCATCAGCATCATCCTCTATGATGCTCAAATTGCTTTGACGGATAGCGGTTTTAGCGAACTTGGTGCCTCTTACATAACGTGTAGCGCAAACACTACCCAAACCGCCTTCACCACCACGAGCAATGATTATTCTCTGACCTTGTTGTGTTAATTCCGCAAAATTATACCTGATTTGATCAATCTCTCCTTCACCGTCTTCCAAATCAGATTCCTTTGGCGTGCCTACATATCTCGTTAAACTCTCTTTCTCATCTGCAACTTGAACAGATTCTGTCATAATATCTTGATCAATATTATGATTCTCCTCAGATGCAGGATCCTCAACCAATGTGCCAGGGAGTTCCCATGGATCCAAACCTATGGAAGATTCAGTTTCCACCTGAGATGGAATCTCACCTTCCTGAAGATGAATCACTGTTCCAATAGGCACTTGCAGAACCTGTGGTAACGCAAGCAAGCATGGAACGATGTTTGAACTCCCGAACAATAAAAGAAAAGAAGCAGAGAAACACACAAAACCTTATCTTCTCCTCTGTTTCCTATCCTGTTCTTGGAAGTTCCATGTCCAGCTTTCCCACCTTTCTGCAACAATCATAAATCAATTAAAGAGAAATCCTCACGAGACATGTTCCCGGGAAAATGAAAAGAGTGACATAAACTTACAATATGAGGTTGTAATCCGCTGAAATCCCAAACTGCGTGTGTGCATTCTAAAATCACATCACCTCCTCTCCCACCATTTCCACCTAAACTAAGTTCCAATTACATTACATCAACATAAACATTCTTCGAATCAATCAATCACTCAAGGAGTAATTCCAATTCTAAGTATACTAAACCTAAAACATAACTATAGATTTGTGAATGAGTCAACATATAATCAGAGAAGGTAACAATTCGGGGAAATAGTACCATCAGGTTTGCCATAGCGATCAGCACGGGTCCGGCGGGCGCTGGAACAACCACTGCCACCTTCGCCGCCACGTGCGTACAGAGTAAACCTATCTCTCATTCTAGTCTCCTGCACAACACAACAGCACAGATATCAGAAATTTGAATGGAGAAAGAAGCAAAAGATAGGGTTTTTTTTATGTGCTGTGCAGGAAGTGAAGAGATGATGAATTCACCTGCAAAGGCGTCACTTTTCCTATCTTCTCTGACGAACCTGAGTAGAAGACCACTGGATATCTCATCCATGGCAGTTTCTGTGGTCTTCGGTAAGATCTTAAATATCGGACCGGAACCGCCCGGCTTAGCCACATCAACTTGTTTCTGACGGATCTCCAGCGACCTAAGAGAAGGCTACAGTAAGATACGCAACAAGGAGGCTGAGGAAATTGATCGATCGGGGAGTTGTCGCGGTGGTCGGAGAAGACGGAACCGACGCAATGGCTGAGGGTTTAACGTAATGGGCGCGGCCCAATAAAGTAAATATGGCCCACTGAGTGCAAGGAAACGGAGTGAATTAGGTAACTCCGTAACTGTAATAAAGTGAAGATTTATTTTAGTTGTGAAAATGGAACCCGTTATTTTTTTGGTCACTAATTTAAGAAAATGGTGGAATTTTTTTTTAATGTAAACTGTATTTCATCAAAATTTTGGGATTGATACATGATCAAAGACATATATACATGTATGCAACTTTATTACAAGCTGTAAGAAATGTTGAATTTCTATCGAAGACATATACATTATCAAAAATCTACCTGAAACATTCAAAAAGAGGTTTTGTATTTGTAATAATTAACAAAGCAGTTCATCTAAAACTTCGTCAAAAATCAGATCTTCAAGCTCAAGAGTCAGCCATTCAGACTCACCTCGAAGATTCATCCATCCATCACTCTTTGCAAGATCTCTTCCCACAATATCATCCAATGAACGATCTCTATTCTCAGCTCCTAAACCAGAGAGGCTCCATTCGACTCTTCCCCATACCTCATCAAGAAAACGTTTCCCATTTGGAAATATTTTAGGGAAATAGATGTGAGATTGGTTTTCAGTCTCGACGATCGCCTCGTTAACCAAATCAAAGAGAAGCTCTTTGTTTACTGCTTCTTCTTGTATCTCTAGTTCGTTCAGAAGTGTTGGTTTCAGTGGCTGATCCTCTGAGTACCATATTTGTCCGTTGTCTTTGTTTTCAAGAAAGCCTGAAACTTCTAAAACCTTCTTTACATAACAGAAGTAGGCATCTTCATCTTCTTCTTCGTGGTTGTAAATCTCTAAAGAACTTAGACCTAAACCTGTAGAACAAGCATCCATAGAATTTAGATTTGCATATGTTTCTCTCATCAAAAATTTGAGATATGTTAGTTATTTCGTTCAAAAATTTACCTTGTGTAAGTAAAGTGTCGGCCTTTTGTGTAGTATCGTCTGAAGAACCGGTATTAGGAACAGAATCAGGATCTTGTTGCAGAATTATTTGGTTTGAGCTGTCGAAGTGATTTTCTTGGCTTTTCTCCTCTTGCTCTTCATCATTTTCCTCCTTCTCTGCTCTTACCAGAGATTTGGAGAGCAATACAGATTTCTTGGGCCCGAAGTTACTATCTTGATCTACAGATTTCCTAGTTTCCAGATTGGAGGTAGAACTGTCTCGAGGTAGGTCGGTCAGAAATGAACCAAGAACTTCAAGGCTGGACAAGGACGAAACCCGTCTGAAGAATTGTGGTTTATTCTCTCTCGAATCACTCTTTTTCTCTTCATATGAAAGTTTTAAGCTCCTGGAACGCAATTCTCCACCTTCTCTTCTAAAACTATGCTCCAAGAGCTGAGAATATCTCCCCACATAATTATCTTTTGAAACATCCGAAAACTTTTTCTTCTTTGTTTGATTTCGATCTTTAAGCGCGTTCTTGAGCAACTTCTTGATTTCTCTAAATCGGTTTATAAAAGAGCGATTAAATCCATGATCATCATCAGCTGAGGCATGAGAAGGAGAGATTGGTTTGTGTTCCTCAGAGGTGTCTCTTGGAACATTCAAAGTCAAAACGGCACCATTTTGCTTTGGAGCATACCAATTCTCTTTCTGCTTGTGTTCAATCCTAGCGGGGCGTGAAGAGCCTGGGAGAGGAAACGAGCCAGACTTGGGCAAAACTCGTGGATTAGACTTGATCTGGAATTGCTTCCCGATTCCTGAATCCGGATCTTTCAGTATCTTGACAAAAACATCTTCTTTTTTCAAGATTTCAAGAAAATCCACGTACTCTGTTACTTGCTTCGTTGTCATCATCTTCTTCTCTTGTGTTTCTTGTCTACTTGGCTTATTATCTGCAAAAACACTAAGAATCTTTGAATCTCCATCCTTAGAATCAATAAATGGTTCATGTTCCTCAGTTTCACGCATCAAGGAATGGGTTCTTGGGGTCTTCCAACCTATGAAAACAGAGTAACCCATCATTCAACAAAATTTATTTTCTTTCAAATCTAATCAAAAGATTACGCGAGCTGGACTTACAGATTGGACGGTTCTTAGTTCTCCAATGATGGAAGTCAAGCACATGTAGCATTCCAGCTAACCAGCCTGATTTGTGATTAGATTTGCCAGTTCTTGGACTCGAATTCTCGTTTTTCAAACGTTTTCCCATTTTGAAGCCTGTGATCTGCAGGAAACATTATTAAATTTACGTTTCTTGAGCAACGAATTCCGTTTTTTTTAACTGTGTGAAGACAGAATATAAACAACAGCGACGTATTAAAGAAACACACACAAAAATTTTAGTCAGCCTAGACTTAGTAGCTTGTCTGAAATCGTCAAAATCCAATCAAATATAATAAAATCAAAGAAACAAATTATCTCTCTTGTTCCATTTTAATGAACCAAAGCAAAAGAGGAGTTGAAAAGTTGTGGAGAAGGATAGAGGAATAAAATCCGTTAAAAGAGTTTACCCGGTTGAAGCTGACCTGACCAAGAAGAAGAATTGATTCAGAAACCAATAAAGAGCTCTATTAATCCAGATGTTACTGCTTGATCATTTACAAACCGAAGAACATAAGAAACAACCACAAAAGTTAAATATGGTGTCCGTAAGGAAAACGAGGAAGACGTTGAACAAGAAAGAAGAATGTGAGACTTTTCGTTCTCGTATGTGGTTCCACTTTACCCGCCAATATGGCCCAGTCCACTTGTAGAAAGTTGTAAAAATGTCTGCTTCATAGTATATATATATATATATATAACCTCACACGCCACCAGAAATATATGGATATTCTTTTTTTCTCAATGAAATACTTGTATAATTCAGAACTTGTTCTAACAGTGGATACAACCTTTTTATGAGCAATACTTCGGACACTTCAAAACTGTAAAACTTCGCAAAGCTGTTCGAAAAGTCCATAACCATCACAAAAAAATCATCAGAATGTATGCATATGATCTAATACGAGAAAAACACCATGCAGAACAAAATAAAAAGGCTTGGAAAAGGAGATAGAATGCATAAAACATGCATAATGCAAATGTGAATTATATTCTAATGTGTGCAAATGTACATGAAGTATTAAAAGTTTCGAGAATTGGATGGTTTAAAGAAGACCGATACTACTTGCGCTGGTAAAACATGTTAATAACCCAAGTAGGATGAGTAGTTGTTACGCAACTTGTGTTTGTGCCAAATTGTTGATACTGTTTTATTATGGGCAATAAGGCCTATCCATTTGGCTGCTTAGGTTTTTTATATGCTAATTATGTATTGGATGTTGTATATCTAGTTATATATAAATAATATATCAGCCAGGATTGACTTGAAAGCCAAGGTTGACCTGGAAGATTATAACCCTAATCACGCTTTCGGTGTTTACCGAGTAGTAGGAAGACTTCAAGTCTTCAACTATCAAATATTCAAAGTAAATGAAAGTTAGTGCTGGTGAGTTTAAAATCGCTGGACAAAAAGATAGATTGAGTGCACCTCCAATGGAGTTTATTAGTGAGTTTCTTAGAAAGGTTTTTAAAATTAAACAAATAAAAAATAATGAAAAGAGAATAGAGAGAATGAGAAGAGTTTTTTAAATAAAAAACTTTAGAAATTCTTAAACCATCTCCAATGGTTTAGAAACTCATATGAGTCTCTTACAAATATTATAACAATATTTTAATGAAATATAATTGTATGATTTAATTTTAAATTTTAAAAGAAAAAGTAACCAATACTATCAAAACAAATGTAATATGGGGTTCTTATAGAGTTCTTAAGAGTTTCTATTTTTATTTTAAAACCTCTTCTCATTCTCTCTTTTCTCTTTTCATTATTTTTAATTTGTTTAATCTTAAGAACCTTTCTAAGAAACTCACTAAAACCCCCCATTGGAAGTGCACTAAGAACCCTATAAAAACCTTATATTACACTTGTTTTGATATGATTAGTTATTTTTTTTAAAAAAAAATTAATTAAATCATACAATTATATTTTATTAAAAATATTGTTATAATATTTGTAAGAGACTGTATGAGTTTCTAAATCATTGGAGATGCTCATCATTTCGTTAGAATTGGGCGCCAACAAACGATGTATATTAGATAGTTGCTTTTAAAAAAGAAATTGAGTCTGTTCCTAACCAAATTAGTCTTAAACAAGAAAACGAAGTCAAATACTTTAGTTGGACCGGCGTGATTAAGAATAGTAATTATCACAACTGCCTCAACCAAAGTAAATGAACATGCCACCAAACTCATAAAATGAACTAAGACGTTAGATTTAAAATTTCATAATTGTTATTGACAATCAAGAAAAGAAGAAAAGTCCCAATTTTTAATATCAATGGCGTAAAAGAGGGAGAGACTGGTGGGGTAAAGGAACTATGAAAGTTGACGAGAGATTGAAGAAAACTAGCCGTCAGTGATAATGTGACACGTGGCAGTGTCTTACCCATCTGATCCGATATATTACACGAGGTCCAACGGCGATTGCCGAAGCGAAAAACCAATGTAAATTTGTGGCTGTTGGACTGTTAAGAGTTTTGATTTATAAAAATGGCTTAGCCCATAAGATCTATCTAAGTTCCTTAATTGGCCTTTCCTAGTTTTCCGCAGCTAAGTTTATAAGGAAAGCCAACGCACCATCTCACAAGTGTGCCGTGTGGTATTTTCAGTGACCCGTCATGTGTTTAGAATTATGTTTTTCAATCAACTGTTTTTTTTGTTCCGTCTAAATTTGTGTTGAATTTGTATTAATCATAGCTTGGATTATTGACCCAACAAAAAAAACTTGGATTAAAATATCTATATCAAAATAAGAAAATGATTAATATATATTGATATTATTTATCACCCAGTTCCAACATTTGCTTCGATCTAACTGGTTAAATTAATTATATAGTAGGATTTTCAGAACCCTATGATTAATTAGATTCCACAAAACAATATTTTGAGCATTTACTATCAAAATACCTTATATTTTCTTTCTTTCTTGAACCTTAGAAGGATCACTGATATATTTATTTTGTTTTAGAAAATGTATTTTAATTTTTACATCAGTAAATATATCACAACGTATAGAACACCTCTAGATAACGTATTGATGTTTCTCACACACGAAAAACGACTCCGTCTTCGACTTCTCTCATACGGTCACGAGAGAAAGCGCGTACATGCACGCACTTGATTGAGAGTGGTCCTTATGTCGCATATCAACCTATCTAAAACAGAAAGCCGTGAGTTAAAGACTCTTTAGTTAATGCCTCTCTCGCGTTCTTACAACTCTATGAGAAATTCATTTACTTCTTTTTGACGTCAGACTTTTCATCTATTTCTGTTGGCAAATGAAAAATCTTTTATTTTTCCTCTCATGTGGGAAATCGCCGTTTCCTCCAGTTAGCGTCACTGTCCGAAGCAAACAGAGACGTACTTGCTTGAAAAGAGACTCGAGTTGCGTCAATCTGAAGCAAACAGAGACGAACTTGTTTGAAACGGACTCAAAATCATGTTAGGGTTACTTCCGAGTGAATCAGGGCTAGTAGTTACAGAAGGAGACAACGGATTCTTCGAAAACTCCAAAAACCCATCTCCCGACGTTCTCGGTGAAGCCTTAGACGACGAATGACGGTTGATGTTAACGGATCTAGAGATAGGGTTCAATGGCAACGGGACCGAAGAAAGACCTAAAGCGGACTGTAAGAGAGTCTCGAATCTAAGTGCAGGTAACCCATGATTTTGGAGGCGAAATCAGGTTCTCAAGTTTCTGATCTTTGTGAAAAGAGTTTGAAAATAGGATCTCCCGGTTCCATTATCAGATTAAATAAGAAGAGAAAGGTAATTTTCCTTTTTCTATCTAACTAAAAAAAGGAAAATCACAAAATAAAACAATTTCCTTTTCGATTTAACTAAAAAAAGGAAAATCCCAGAATAAACCAGTTTCCTTTTCTCTATCAACCCACGTTTTTCTTTTCTCTAGTAATCCCTAAACTATAAGTATTATCTTCTTCAATTGATTCTTCTTTAGTCTCAACTTTTGATGCTGATTAAGTTTGAACCTTTAGACCCAATTTAAAACATTCGTTAAAATGATGATACACACACCACTCCCTTCTTTCTTCTTTTTGGTACAAATTGTTTGGTTGTTGCATAGCCAAGAACTGACGATTTGACATGGACTGAGAACCAATAGATGCATAGAGACACACATATATCTTACAACAAACTATTAGAGGGTTTACATCAAGTGAGGATTCTGTTCCAATGTGTGCCTTGATGCAAATTTTCAAACGCCAACATATGCAACATGTATTCTTGTTTATTTTTAATATTCTTTTATAAATTTCGTTTCATATCTCTATGAATTTGGAAAATAAAACTATTTTGCTATTAATTTGTAAGGATAGTGTCCCAAACACAGAAGACTTACAATATAGATTGGGTTTCGAGTAAAAGCAATGTGATTTCCACGTCTGATAACACTTTATATATACTCCAACATCAAAAGCAGGCTAGAAAAAATAGCAGGCTAGACCCTATGAGGTAAGACAGAAGTCTTCATGTAAGGTCCATATATCTATATATATATATATATACATGACTATTCATAAAAACAAATCATGTATAAAGGTCCATATATACTTGGATTTTTTTGTTTTTCAGGTTAACTCAAAATTCTAGAGTAACATTGCTAAAAAGGGCCAACAAACACACACACACAATCTTCCTAGGATCCTTGTAATAATCTTGGGCCGATTCTGATAAAGTTAGGTTGCTCAAAGACTAGTTCAATCAAATCCAAGAACGGTGATAATTAGTAAAAAGAAAAAAGAGGTACAGTCAAAAAAGCATTTCAAATGATTTTAACCCAACCGTTAAAAGTAGGACTATCATAAAAGTTGGGGGTCAAGGACATACAAATCTCTGCACGCATTGTTTTCCGTGTCAATCTTTTCTTTAACGTTTTCTCCATTATATTCTCTCCACCTTTTCCTTACGTATTACTATGTTGTATCATTGGAAAATTATTGTTTTCATTGCAAACTACTAAGATTATCTCCATTAGAGTTTTTGAATGAGTTTGTTAAAGATAAAAATAATGATAAAAAATTAAAAAAGTAAGAGAGAGTGAGAGAGAGTTCTTAAATAAAAAACTCTCCAAAAATTTAAGAAACTCAAGACACATTTGTTCAAATATAACTGGTCTAATTTAATATTTTAATAATTTAATTTAATTAAACAATAAAAATATATTAAAATAATAATAAGAGACTAAGTGGAGTTTCCAAGGGATGGAGATGCTCTAACACAATTAAAGTTTGTTTCTTTTAACTAACACAAATAAAGTTACATTATTTTTCTTCAAAATATTGCAATATCGATAATAAATTAGACGCCAAAGTCGTCTTATAGACTCTACTAAGAACATTTTCATTGGAAATTCTAAAAGAGTTTTTAAAGGGATTCTTAAAACTAAAAAAATATAAACTGTATCGATAAACGTATTTTAAAAACTTTTTTTAAGAACCAATTCTTAAATAAAAAGTTTTAGAATCGAATTTTAACAAAAATATCTTAAAACATGTTTATCGAGACAATTTATAATAAAAATATTAATAAAAACTCCATAACCAATAGAGATGGTCTAATCATGCCTGATCAAAACCAATAGAACTCGTCCCCTATCTAGTTAAAGTAATTCAATTATATGAACATGATGTCGTATGTATATAAACTGTCATATATGGAGATATGCCTAGTATGTTTTTTTGCTTAAACAGTATTAAGACATGCCTTTTTTCAACAAAAAAAAAAGAAAATAAAAGAATACGTAAGTATGTTTAAATCCATGCAGAACGTTTATTCTTGAATTAATAATATCTACGTCTAGATATATACATGTTTGCATATACATAATTGAGGAATATTTATAGAGGATCGTGCATCCACACAAACACACTGACAGTCTGACACACAGATTTGTACAGGAAGATTGTGAAAGAAAAAGAAGCTCCTAAAAATATGAGAAAAGAGTATTCTGGGAATTTTAAAACGTAGCATCCAGAGAGACACGGATTTATATGATCAAGTTCCTTAATCAGCAACAACCCTTTTACTTTATGAATTATCCTTAGCTTTAATCTATTATTATAAGAACAATCAATAAACGATAAATCATTAGTAATGTTCACTACTCGCATTGGTATATTAAACGGAAATTGAGTATAATTAATTAGAACTAGCCGAAAATATCATGTATTCGATGAACTCAGTTTAAAAGTATATAATTTGGACTGTTACACACACGCATTGAGACATGAACTTCAGAATTAGATCAACCATGAAATCACACGATACAAACAAATTATATGGCACACCTGATTATATAATAAGTTCGATTTCAAGTTCTAAACACACAAACTCTAGTTAAGATACCTTTTAGTTTGTCTCAGTACTTCTCCACAATCATCGTCCCGAACACAAACCCTGCATGCATAATCCTGACCGTTCGTAGTCATTTAAGTCATTCTCCACGTCGTAACACACATTAATGATCGGACAAATAAAATCTCACAAGAGTTCATTAGAAGGACCCGAGAAATCTGAACTGGTCCAATAGTACTGATTAGTTTGATTCCCCGGAGACGTCAAACCGGATACCGGTCTAGGCAAGTTAACCAAATTGGGCTGCTCTTCCATCTTCACCGGAGCTGTCTGGTAAGCCCTAGAATCGACCATGGAAGCAGGGGAACAAGATATCCCGACGTTGTTTCCGATATTACCCTCGTTCGGAAAAGCGTATAGCCCCGTTGTCGGATCGAAAAGAGCGAAGTGACTCATTAGGTTGTTTTCATTATTGTTGTTGTTGTTGTTGTCATAAATGTTTCCGGTAACCGGAGCTGAAGTATTTCGCCCATGTCCGACATGGAGAAACCCTAGATCGTTCATCAAACTGGAACCAATCTGGTGAGCTTGGTTATTCCCATTAGTGGCAGCTAAGTTCAAACCGATACCTCCGAGTTGAGTGAGATTGTAAAGAGTTGGTGAAAACGGGAACTGATGATTTGTCCTTAGCTGTCCTGAGCTAGGACTTGAAGCGTTGACCGTGGACGACTGTTTAGACGACGAAGAAGAAGATTTTGAACTTCCATTTTTGCCCTTCTTGTTATTCCTCCGGCAGCCTCCACCAACAGGGACGTTCCTCAGGGCGCCACCTTGTGTCCAGTAGCGACGGCAACCTTTGCAGAAGTGACGAGGCTGATATAGGTTATAGTTGTTGTAGTAACAGAACTTAGTGTTGATGGAGTCGCATCGAGGACACTTTATGGGTCCCTCAGGCGGAGCAATTTTGGCCTGCCTCGCTCTCTCCACCATGGATCCACCCATCCTCGCCGGAAGTCCAGCAGAGGCAGCGGCATGGTGGTGGTTAGGGTTAGGGTTTGCTTGGAGTGGTGGAAGTTGATGAGAGAGTAGCCCGTGGCCACTAACTAGACTTCCATTTTCGTGAAGCTGGTGATGCTGATGATTCGAATTCGAAGGCTGCAAAAATAAACAATAAAATCAAAGTAATCAAAATAAAAGAAGGAACCAAGAAACTTCAATTCAATACTGGTGTAATATTCCTAGAAATATAATACGTATTTATAAAGCATGAAATACCATATATATAGATGTTGGGATTTTAAAGAAAGCGTATTAGAAAAGAAGACGAGAATAGGAATATCTCTTGGAAATGAATCAAAATTATTACTAAATGGAATCAAAACATCAATGAAGAATTTAAGAGAAAATTACAAAAAGAGAGAAAGTGAGAGAGAGAACATTTAGTAATGGGAGATATATCAAGAAGTGAACCTGTGTCCAATTGGATGAAAAATCCATTGTTCTTCTACCCTTTATTATCTCTTTCGTCTTCCTTCTTTAATAAAGTTGGATGGATCTTTAGGGGAAAGAACTCCAAGGAAAAACTTGGTGGGGGAATCAAACAAAGAAAGAAAGAAAGGCAAAACGAAAGAGAGGAAACAAGACGACCAAAGAGAAACGCGAAGAGAGCACAAAATTAAAAAGGAAAGTGAGAAGAGAGAAGGAGAACAATAACAAATTAAAAGGGAATAAAATGTTTTTTAACGAGAAAAAGAAAAGGAGTTTCGGTTCTTTTGATGCTTTCTATATATTTGTATAATTCCCACTCTCATCTTCTCATGTGTATACGCGTCTGTACTTCATTTATGTGTTATTTTTATTTGTGATTCCCATTTTTAGGGCTCGAGTGGGGACGTTTCTTCGCCTATAAGGTTCCTCTCCTAGACGTCTATGGAATAATATATATATAGACGAAGAAACGTTCTGTGAAATTTTACCGAATTTGTAAAAAAAACTATCTAAATATAATTAAAGCTAACTATTCAAGTTTCGTCCGTGAAGAGATTTTCACAAGTTAAATTTTTTTTAAACTGTTGTTTATAAAAATTTATTATGTTTGCTATCTTTTCAAACATATAACTTGAATTGTTTTTGGTTATATAAATACAATTTCAGTAATATAGCAATTTTTTTTGCAAAATTTCAGAGTTTTTCATCAATTTTCTAAACTTTTAGGTTCGTGTTTATCTTACTGCTGAAAACGTTGTTAATGATCATTGCATCTAAAATCTAAACTCTAACTCCAATTTTTAAAATTGAATAAACCTCGTCAAAACTTTGAAACTTTTACACATAAAATCTAAACTCTAATCCAAAGATTTTAAACTCAAACTGCCGTTTAATTTTTATGGAACTCATATCGCCGGACAGTCGGTCAGCTTCTATTTTTGTAGTTTTCAATTTTTTTTTCTTTTTCTTTCTTACGTATGTGCCTCTCTCTATAGGGACATTTTTGTCAAATATATATAAATGAAAAAGATGGATCGATGTTATTGGGACAAATTAAGTTAAGAAAAGAAATTATTTCTTATAATTTAGATGTCAAGCCCCATATGCCATATCTAAAGCATATCATCATCATTCGCTATTACACTTTTGGTGGGATCTTGTCTATTATGCAATGGTAAATAAATAGCATATAGGTTAACAAAAGAAAATATATAGCATGTGTTGTTTCACAATTAGACAACTAACATTTATTTCCTGTAAAAATAACATGTTCTTTCTCATAGGATCCTACTTTATGTAGCCGACTATATAAAAATAAAATTGACTCTATACGCATATCCCTTACAATAACTAGAAATAGTTAACTGTATTTCAAGAGAACACACTTAACCATATAATCATATAGCTCATATCTTTTATCATAACGATACACTCATCAAATATATTTAAGTACTATATTTAGTCATGGCTACGTCTCATGTGTAAAAATTGTTTGGTTCAAAGAGAGAGTTTCAAAACATGCATGTTTCCTCGTTCTCTATGAAACAAACGGAAACATTTAAACGAAAAAAAAAAAAAAAAAAAAACACAAACAAACGAAAACAGTGACAACAAAAATAATGGATAACAATTCAATCGCAATCAGCATTTTTAGAACGAACTGTATATTTTCTTATAATTTTCAGTTTTTTCCTAATTAATGAATGCGTAGTTAATATTAGGAATGCACATTCATTACAACAATTCGAATTAGACGCATGGATGAAAAGTTCATAATTATTTAACGAATTTTCCTATATTATTAATTTATGAAATCTAAAGAGTACTAGAAGAAAATCCAACATCACCGGTCTTCTTCTTCAAGTCGATAATGAACTTCAGTTTTCGATGAGAAAACGTCACTCGGTTCCGAATACAACTTTTATTTATTGGGCCAAAATATTATGTAACAAAACGTACTACTTGTTAAAAGAGGAGCTCTCCATTTTGCAGTTTGTCTCTACATTTTCTCTACTTTTATTTTTCCTTTTTCTCTTATCTCTTCATTGATCACTCGTTTCATTTATAAATTGCGAAACCTCTTTTTCAGAAAGGGACCGCCAAAGACAGCCTACTTGTAACATTATTATAACATACTGCTTCGAGTGGGGCAAAACTCTCCACCGCGAATAATGTTAAGTTTGTTTTCTCAATAAGCAAAAAAGGGAAAATAAAATAAAAGGACGTTCATGCATGAACCCATCACGAAGACCTTTTCATATACCAAACCATCACGTACACTCTTATCGTTCTTCTTCTGCTTTCGCCCTTTAAGTTGGATAAGTGCCCATTTGAGATTAAGTTATTTTCCGGATTTTTCTCGGAAGTTGTGCTTCACGTATATAAACTTAAATGTGTGATATCATCACTGCCGGTATGGTCTAAGAAAAACCAGATAACATAATAATCTGCCAATTCTACATATAAAACTATATCTATATTCCATACGTTTCAATATTAGTGTTGTTTCAAGAAAAAAATTGAGTGTTAATATAATTCTTTAATTTTATCATAAATGTCTAGTTCATCCTAATCAAAATTAACTACAAATATGAAATAAAACAAAATTTCAAGAGTCACTTGTTTATATAATGGCATAATTAGCTCTGCGAAGAATCTCACGAGATCCGTTAGACCAATTTGCTGATATATACTCTTTAATTGAATATTTGCATGTGTGGTAGTGTTTTCCAATATCCAGATATAAACTTTGATTCCAAATTTATTTTCAGCTTCAATTTCAGTTCCATCAATTTTCTTGAAAATCTTGCGTCAACAAAACATGTGAAATTGCTCTATATATATTTTTATAAATCGCATACTAATTGACACCCGCTGATTCTCGCAGTCGCCCATATATTAATACTAATGCTACTGGCTGTATATAGAGTACTGACTTATAAACATGTATATAACTATTTGATGGGAAATGAAAAACACTCGTCTATATTCGTATGTGCTTACAGTTGCACGTATCAAATATGATATTATCCAAAAAGGGTAACTTATAGTTAACATATAATAACGAAAGGTTCTTGAACGATCTATCACTTTTATAGAGCCTTTTTGATATCGATGCTACACAATTGTAACTCACGCATGCCGCTCCCGCCAATATGGCAATATCCTATTGCAAAGTGCTTTGATTACTTCAAATTAAAATCTATACTAAAAAGATTCTTCTCTTTATGTTAAACATACAAAAAAAATACCATCTTCACATATCTACCTATACAAAAGGTTCTCAGTTTACGCAGGAATGAATATTTTTCTCCTTGAAGCAAAAATGATATATATGGCCTTTGTAGTATTATATGTGTTCTCGTTAACTAACTGATTTGATTTAATTGGTAATAAAAGAAATAAAACGTGGAAGAAATGATAAGGACAGGAAAGAAAAGTAGGAACATTGGTGGTGTGGGAATCTGATTCCTTGTCAATTAATTGCACCCACAGCCTTTTTTCCCTATTAAGCTTTTTTTATATCCGTGCAAAAGCGTTCCCCTTCGTCTTTGTACCTGTAAATTACTCACACACACAATTACGGACAAAACATACATATACATACACATTCAAACTTGAGCTTCGAATTCCGAAAAACATTGTAATGGTATATTTAATCTTGGAAGTAATAATTCATTCAAAACAAAAAAAAATATCTTGGAAGTAATTACTAGTTTCTTACGGTCTAATCTTACTTTGGTTTACTTTTCTTCCACACGAGATTAACTTTCTTTTTTCTTTTTGAATAAATGTAAAATTATATTCATCAAAAAACTGTTTTACAATATAACTAAATTTTTTTTGAAAACTATAACAAAATAACAACTTCTGTGGAAATTAATTGCTATGTGTTTGAAACCAATATCGTAACCCTCTTTCATATTCCGATGAATTCCTTATTATACTTAGACAGTTTCGAACGCTCTTGTCAATCAGTTGATGATATTAACTTACATATACATATATCAAACAGAGTCAGTTTCATTGTTATTTATCAACAAGAAAAAAAAAAGAAGATTCGATTTCATTGTTCCAATATATATGTCGTTAAGAAAAGCCACATAATTATGCATAGTCTATACTCTATAGAGACACAAATTTTGTGTGTCACAGACTCACAGTTGTATAAAAACAATCAAATATTATTTTGATAGTTGACAATATCTTTTTGGTTTTTAACTCGCCGTTTCCTCCAAATGGAAGAATCTTTTTTTTTTTGGTTTGCAAATCAAATGGAAGAATCATGTTGCAAACACAAAAGTTTCAACTGTCGGGCTTGCAATTTAACTAAACCGAAAAACAGATCAAGATCGGATATTTATAAAACTTTATCAATCAATATATATATATATATATAGTTGTATCACGGATAATAATATTTTATTTAAAACCAAAAAAAAACCTCCACATAGTTGGTAAATTCTCATCATTTGAGTAGTAATCTTCTCATAAAAAATAAAAATAAAAATTCATAGCAAGTAACGAACACAAGATGAGCGGAAGATAGAGCCAAATATTACTTTTATCTGAAAGTTTTGTATATTAGTCTTACGTCTGATTTTGAGATCAAATTCTTTTCACAATTTTGAGCCAAAACAGTATTCCTAAACAACTTCACTACCCCTAAAACCTCATTTTTATTGGTAAACAACTTCATTACCCCTATGAATCCCACTTAAACTTTGGGATATAAGAACTCAACCCAAGAGTCCAGTCCTCTCCTCAGCATCAACTAGTGAATTAGCAGAGGCAGTACAAGGCCCGCTTGTGGAGAAGCTGAGCGTTCTGCTCAGCTCGTTCTGCCAAAAATGGTTCCTCAAGGCTTTAAGCTTCGGGTTAACCGTTGAGAAGCTTGGATCCGACAGCAACTCTTGCATTGCTGTCTTTCCCTCTAAGAGACTCACCACCTGCGACATTGTAGGTCTTAGGGTCGGTGACGCGTTGGTGCACATCAGCGCCACGTTCATCATCAACATGGCTTCCTCTTCTGAGTAATCTGAACCTAACGTTGGATCAACCAACTCTAGTAAGCCTCCTTTCTCTTGCAAAACATAAGCCTACATGTATTTGGTGCAACAAAGTTACATACTGTGGTTCATAATATCATTGAGTTTACACTTATTAAGTGGATGAAAGAGATGAGATTGTTTACCCAATCAAGAAGGTAAACGAACTCCTCGCTTGGCCTAAAGTTCGTGTTACTCTGTCCACTAACAATTTCGAGTGCAACGACGCCAAAGCTATAAACATCCGCTTTTTCAGTCAAGTAACCACGCATCGCGTATTCGGGAGCCATATAACCTCTGCAATGCAAATGAAAATATCAAACTTGTGTTAATTGTATCCTTAAGAACGCTCTGCCTGAGCCTATGAGTATAAACGATCCTTACACAGTTCCTGCAATACGGGTGCTGATGTGTGTGTTTCCATCATCATTCAGCTTTGCCAGACCAAAGTCAGAGATTTTAGCATTGAGATCTTTATCGAGTAACACGTTGCTTGCCTTAATATCTCTGTGTACAATCTTGATCCTAGATTCTTCATGGAGAAATGTTAGTCCTTTAGCTATCCCCAAACAAATCTTCTTCCTTGTTGACCAGTTTAGTTTCAGTCTAGAACTCTCGTCCCTCCCTACAAAAGAAAATTATCCACACAAAGATTCTGAGCAGTCATTCCACCAGATACTTCTGCAGTTGCAAACTCGAGAAAAAAACCATACCAAATAGCGCACGAGATAGACAGTTGTTCTCCAAATACTCATACACCAATATCAATTGGTTTGCTTCAACACAACATCCATATAGCTTCACAAGATTTGGATGTTGTAGAGCTGAGATCATTCCTATTTCATTTACAAACTCGCGATTTCCCTGCCTTGATTTTGAGGACAGTTGTTTAACTGCAATCAGTTTTCCTTCTGGTAATTCACCCTGCACCAAGATGAAGGCACCACCTCTTTAATATCACTTCCAAAATGTATACACCTTTCTAGTTTTCTAGGAATGTTGAAGAATACAAGTGAGTTACCTTGTAAACAGAGCCAAATCCACCTTCACCAATCTTTCTAGTTACATCGAAATTATCAGTGGCTGCTTTTATCTGTCGCAGAGTGAAAGTTCCAGTTTGAAGATCTAAACCCCTTAGCTCTGTTCAGTCATAGAAAACTTTCAATTAAAGCGCTAGAATACATAAAATTATTCTTCAGCCACGTGAACTAACACATACATGCTTAGCTTTTTAAAAACAGGATAAGTAAACTAAAGCTTATACCTTTGTCAATAGCATTTTTGTCAAGCCTTTTTTTCCAGAATACACCCACAACGATAAACAAAAGAAGTGTTGCAACAGCAACAGGTATCCCTACTTTTAGTATGGTAGCGTGTATGTCATAATATACCGGAGGATTGAAATCTGCCACAAGCAAAAGACCGTTGTCAATCCGTTAATAAGATTCCATGATTTATACAAAAGTGTAAGCACTTTGAGTAAAAACAAAAACTTACTGGGTTCCACTGATATAGCTGAGATCATAGGACCATAAACTCCTCTAATTGGAATGCCTGTTGTCCCTTTCCCAGCCCATCGCAACCCGATCTTCAGATTATGGTCCGTTACATTTACCAGAAACGATTTTATGATTGGCTTGCCAGAACCTCCTCGAGCTGCTTCTTGAATGTTGAAGTTTTTAATCACTAATTTATCCTGTGAGCAGATACACAACCAAGAATATACAGTATAATGTCATGATTTACAGCTCTCAATAGTCAGTAAAAGACTATTGTTTCCACAGACGTACCTGAACATAAATATCGAACAAGCGTTTGCCGAGACTGTAAAATGTATTGTCATCGGTAAAAGTGATCTCGGCAAAGTAGAGTTTTACAGTGTAGTTCCCATTTACGAGACAGAGTCCGTAGTAAGTCAACGATAAAGGAGAGACTCGAGCTGTCCTGTAAAGTTCAGAGCTAGGGGAAGAAGCATTAACTGATAACCTGGATGTGTTACGCACAATGTAATCATCAGCATCATCATCATTGTCCATGAAGTTCCCGGTGCTGCTAAACGCCCAGTGCTTGTCAGAGCTAAGGGCGTAAATAGAAGCACCTTTGGCCACTTCATCAGCCTGATATGTTTTTCCTTTATCCACTTTTACTTCATCTCCTCCGCAGTTTATGTACAGTTTATATATATCTACAAGAAAATTTCACTTTTTAATCAAGAACAAGAATTTGCTCCACCTTTATTTAAATTGTTAGTAGCCAGTACCAGAATATGATGAAAACAGCACAAACGTTATTTTTTCTTACGAGATCTCTTAGGATGAACACAAGGGATGTGCTGAAGAAAACAGGTTGAACCCTTGTGTCTGAAACATCAAATTCAAAGGGAAAACATAGAGACCGTCTTCGGGTCAGCTCAATCAGTTTTCTTCAAAGAGCCATTTATATACAGAGAGATGGTTTCTTACGATTTGTTTTTCGTGGCAAAGCTTTCCACCAAATTCCTGGAAAAATGAAGCACAAAATTGTTATTTCAGCAAAGGTATGAACAAAGTATTTTGCATATATGAGTACATTGAATAAACTTACGAAGTATCTCGGTTACAGTCACCAGTGGGATATGAACTTTCATCGGTGAAGTTATTGTAAGAAACATCTCTGCACATCAAGAAGAAGAATACAGTCTTTTAAAATCTGTTAAAGTTGGTATGTTGTAAAGTTAACAGAGGTATGTTCGTACACATTTTTGTTTCTTTCGACAAAGTAGTTTGGTACACCTCCTGTGAGCTTGTTTCCTGTCAAATAACTGATATAGAAGAATTAGAACATTCATGATCTGTAACTAATATTCTTTAACATTTCCCTAGTGATGTACTTACATGAAATCGGCTTTCTTCATCTTTTCAAACGATGACGGAATCTCACCACTTAGGAGATTAAAACTGAGGTCACTACATATCAACATACAGAGTTCGTTACATGGAAATATAAATCATTTTAAAGCTCTTCTTTGCTCAGTATATATATACATAACTTACAGTGTTTTGAGCTTCTTCATATCTCCAATATATTTTGGAATCGGGCCATTTAAATTGCATTTTCTGAGTATCCTGCATTCCAGATTGATTGAAAACGTTTTTTCAGCATAACATGTACTGCAAACAAAACATACAAATTGTATATTAACTCACAGCGTCTTCATTGACTCCAGATTCTTCAAAGGAGGGAAGGAAGACGGTTTGCCTCCTACGTCGCTAATCCTCCTATCAATCACAACCCACAAAAGAAAAACTATAATAATGATGATCTTCTGTCATTGTTTCACCGAGAAACCGATTTGAAAAGAAGTAGTTTTTCAAATGCCTACAGGTCAGTCAAGCTTGTTAAGGTAGAAATACTGGAAGGTATCGGGCCATCCAAACCGCAACCATGCATCTGCCTGCAAAACACTTCTTTGGTTTGTATGTATTTCTTGAAGACAAGCAAGTACTTATGTAAAAAGAATTAATCTTACAGTTTCAGTATTCTTGTCCAATTGCCGATGAAATCTGGTATTTTTCCAGTGAAATTATTATCACTTATCCTCCTATGATCCCGCAAATACAATTTTTTTTTTAAATATACTATTAAAGAAGTTATCCAGCAAAGACTAAATTTTCTGTTTGTCATGCCAACCATGTAAGACTAAACTTTCTTACATATCAGTCAAGTTCTTGAGCATTCCAAGTTTTTCAGGCAATGAACCAGTGAAAGCATTTGAAGGAAGATGACTGAGACAAAAACAGAGAAGATATACGATATTAAAAATAAGAAGCCAAAAGACTTGAGATGCCTTGTGATGCTTGTTTGTTCAATGTCTATGTGAAAACAATAACTATAAATACTCAGACAACAATACAGATTTAAGATAAAGATAGAGAAAAGAAAGTTACAGTTTTTCCAAATGAATCATTTTTCCAATCTCAGGAGGGATTGGTCCTGTAAACAGGTTTCCTTCGAGGCTCCTGCATATTACAAATGATGAACACATTCATTTACATATCTAGATGTGAAACTGTACAATGATAAATTGATAATGCTAACATAACTAGAAAGATTTAGGATAGGTTCAATCAAGGCTCTAATACAACAATTCATGAACTGAAACAAGTGTAAAGATGTAACAACAACATACAGGTTTCTGAGCATTGTAAGGCGAGTTAAGACTTTTGGAAATGAACCAGACAATCGATTCCCCATGAAAGATCTGTGTATTTACATCAAACCCCACAATGATAACTGTTAATGCAAAAATTGATTATATTTCAATTCATTGCAGAGGTAATACAGAAGATGCTTACAAATCTTCCAAACGCATTGAAGCCCATTCCTTTGGAATGGTACCAGTCAGATAGTTACGGCTAAGGTCCCTGCACCAAAACTGTATGCGTTAAGAACCAATTTCTATAATTTAACTTTGAGTAAGTATGAAAATCTCAAGTCTTTGTTTGGTTTGATCACTTACAAAACTTTGAGGTGACGAAGCTTAGAGAACTCTGGAGGGACAATGCCTGATAAGTTCTGCGACTTCAGAGCTCTGCCAAAACAATAGGCAACGATAAACCGGATATAATAGTTATGGATAAAACTCAAACCGGACAGATAACCGATTTACGATTTAACTGGTCTCAGGTAAGCTATCTGACTTTTTACTGTTCAGAATTTCTTTCTTCTTCGATAATCAGTTACCCTAAGAAAATTGTTACTTTAACCATTGATTCTACGAGGAAGGTCTTCTTTTAAAGAACTAGAAGTTTTGGGGTGGAAAGAGAAACTTCTTAAATACATTGGGGACAAATCTTCTCTATTTAAATTTTAAAGCATAAGTTAGAGAAACAAAATAAAACAATTCATTGGAGTAAAAAAAGTAATTGTCCTGATTTGTTGTCGCATCGATATGGGGTTGAATTTTTGTTTTTTCTAAACGAAATACTAAATTTAATATTTAATTAGTTAAGTTTATGCTAATTTTTCACTGTTTGACAAGTACAGATGATGCATTAATTAAGCAGTGTTATTAATCATATAGTATTTAGTATGAATTCAAAAATGATGAAACTGTCTAAATGTCTAATAAATTAGAAATTTACAAAAAAAATTACAAACAGTACATTTTTTTAATCTGTTTTATGTATCATATTTTGTTCTTTAGCGATTTATGTAAAGTAAAGTAATGGAGTTGCCAAAAATAAAAAAAATAAAGTCAAGTAATGGAATGAAGTGAAACTATTAGTAAACGCGTTATTTTCTTTTGAATCATTTATTTAGATTTGGTCAATGGGTCAACGACAAGCTGCAATGTCCAGCCTGGCAATTAAACTTGTCGTCACAAAGAGACAAACAAAACTAAAAGCTTTTTAATCTAGTTCTACCAGTGTTTTACATCCACCAAACTCTTCATTAGCTCGCTTAAATATCGTAAAAAACCGATGCTTCAAATTATGGTATTTAACTAAACAATAAAATTTGAACTAGTCCGATAGTTAAAACTAGAAGAAGGGAATATTAGTGAGATAATACAATAGAATATAAAAAAAGGGAATGTCAAAAAAAGAAGTTTAAATTAAAAGAGGGAATATAGTTAGTGGTTGTCATAAAAGTGTGAGTTGTGCAGTTAATGGAAAGATAAGTAAATCAACAACCTACTTCACCAAAGAATTTAGTGGTTTCATTGCCACCATAAACTAGCCACTACCCTGTTACCCTAAAATTTACCTCTTTTAGCTACAAGTAAATGCTAAATATTCCATGTAAAAAAATAAGTACTATAAACTGTGAAATTCCTCAGTAACTTGTGGTATGTACTGGTTTCACTGACGGTGAAATCCAATATTCAAATGACTTGGCACCGACACCGATGTTAGACTAAAGATATATGTATACTCCAAAAAATGGGGTAAAGTAAAATCAGTTAAGAGGATAAGAAAGATAAGGAGGAAGACAATGAAGAAGAGGCTCACATTCTGATGACGTGGCAAGATGAGTTAGGAGGAAGCAAGGAGCAATTGCAAGTGATATTACTCTCAAATTCTTTGGATGTGTAAGTTGATACGACCCAATTGCCTTCACCACTACATGGATCTTTCTTGAAGTTCCAATCTTTCTTCCCTAGCTTCTTCCCTATCTCCTTCAGTGCCCTCACTTCCCAATTTCAACCATCATCAAAGATTAAAAGAGTGTTTTGATTATTTCCAAATTTCTCGAAAAAACAAAAAAACAAAAAAAGCGGAAGGCGAGAGAGATTCATAACACGTATACGCACTTGGAATAGGAGAGAAGTAATCATCTTTTTGTTTAATTTCATATTTGGAAACGATAAAAGAGCAAGGTTTTGAAGAGTAGTTAATTAGTACCTTCGTCCTCGTGGAGGTTAGTGTTGTCGGAAAATCCAAGACGCCAATGGGAAATCAATGTGAAGAGGATGATGGTGAAATATATGCGATGTAAGGAAATCATCTTTTCTATACAAAATAATAAAATATCACATCACTTCTCCCAAAACGCTTGTAAGAGATGTTGAGAGAGAGACATTAGAAAGTTATGGTGATGAGCTTATAGACCACTTTAGTCGTCAGGATTTAATAAGGTTGCTGAACTTTGTGATGTTATATCACCCAATATTGGTCTTCAGCCCATTCTTGTGTGTGTATACATATATATTATATTGTATTTGGTCCCTGTAATAAAATATGATTTGCTAAGATCTGACAATGACCCTGCATAAATTAAAATTCCAAACGATTTCGAGATTAGTCAATGTTCTGGCTTAAGATAATTAGTCTAAATTTAATATCAGTATATGTTTTGGTTTAAGATTTAGATGGTTGTTAAAAATAAATAAATATTTTCTTTTGTATTACGAAATGAATTGTTGACAAAACAAAATTACGAAATACGACGTTTAAAATATTATAAAAGTTTTATCAATTACCATTTATGTTTAATATTTTAAATAAGTGTTGCAATTTCTAAAATGTTTAGGCGACAAATAATGGAAAGTAGTGTATATGATATCTTTATCCTAAATGAATATAAAAATGTTTTCAGCGGATAATTGAGTCTCCTCGATTATTGTTAAGAAAACAAAACAATTGATCCTGTTCAAAAACCAAATACGACTTGCTATATCTCTCTTTGCATTATTGGTTTAGCTTTTACTTTGACAGGGGCCAGTCACAAACATACGAGATTACGACTGCGACACCAAAATAATAATAATAATAATAATTTTTAAAAAAAAATTGTTGTAAAAGGAACTTTATAGGCTTTTTTGTTTGTAATTTTGTCGAGTCGTGGAACCATTGGATGATTAAGATGGATAGTTAGAGAAGACCCCAAATTATGATTTGGCAACAGTGGAAAGTTGATGGTTTAGACCAAATGATGCATTCGCATTGTCTATCACGTGTGCATATTTATTTGATTTTAATTTTTAGGAATGATGCAACCGTCGTTGCTGCTCTAATCGATCGATTCACTGATAAAAGCCCCAAACGCAGGGTTAATAATATTCGTTTTTGTTTTCTCTCTGGAGAATATATTTTAAAAGGCAAACGAGAGTGTCCATCTCTAAATATTTCAGCTTTCCCTTAATTGGCTGATTAATTCATTCATAATTCCTACTTTGTGTAACGATATGAAAACACAAACAAATAACAAAGAAAGTGCGACTAGCGTGTCTACCCAGGTTAGGCTGGGCACTTTGTAATTTTTTTATTTTTCCCATTTACTTTAACTAAGTAGAATATTTATTAACCCAAAAAAACAGAGTACCAAAGTATCTTGTATTATCTGTATTGCATGCATATATCTAGTTAACGATCATATTCGGTAATCGAGTCTTTGTTTGGTACTCACTTAACGTGGCTTCCGATGCGTACAACGATGCCGTCAATGTCTCGCACGTATCCAACCTTCTGGCCCCATTCTTTTTCTTCCGGCTCGCTCACAGCCACCGCACCATTCTCCACCGCCCTCTGCACAACGCACCATCTCACTCATTAACAAATAATTGAAGTGGTTGACATATATATATATATATATAGAGAGAGAGAGAGTATAACTGAAATTAACAAAAAGAAAAGAAAGACGAGAGTATAATTGAGTTACCTTGAAAGCGGCATCAACATCGGGGTAACAGAAGCAAACTTCGATAGGTGCTCTTTCACGGGCTGAATGGGTAGACTGAACCTTCCCGGTTAGGTCGTCAGTCTCATGCTGGTGAAGCGGTGTGAACGCTATCGTCGTTTGCCCGCTCTCTAGCTCTCCCCACCTGTATGTGTATCAGTTTCTTTCCTTCCATCATAAGCGAGAGCAAAAAAATCTAAAATTTTCGAACCCACAATTCCACACCCGATATGATCTGATTAAAACTTTCTTTTTTGATCTGATAAAAAACATTTACATTACTATCTAAATAAAATCTTAACAAATACAAACCTGTGGGATTCGTCAAGACGACGGACGTTATGACCAAAGGCTCTAGAGTAGAATTCTACGGATTTAGCGACGTCCTTTACGTACACAACCGTGTAAGCAAACGCCGGTCTGATCATATTCGCCGCCATTTTCTTCAGTCTTCTAATTCTGATTTCGATCCGATCCGATACTTTACAATGTTCATCATCAAACCTCACGGATGTTGCAATACATAGGATCTCTCTTTACGGTGAGTCAACACGTGGTCGACTGCATGCAGCTTCTCTAGTTGCTGCCACGTGAGCTTTTGCTTTATTTCGTTTATCGGGCCTAGTTTAAAAAAAATATTTGGGCCTTGTATATATTTTGTAGAAGCTTTCATCTAATATTTTTAATATTTTCTTTCATTTGCTTTAATTAAAGTAATTTTATTATCAATCTGAACCGGGTAGTTTACAAAGCTGGTTTGGTACACGAAACCTGATTGAACCGGAGACTAAACAACCAAAACAAAAACCTTGACATCAGAGAAATTTTGACTTAAACCAACCCAAGGAAGATGGCTTGGTGGTATACTTTAATGCGCCTGAGTTCCATTTTCATTGGCAACAAAGCATTTTGACCTTTTAGCTTCAGCCCATAATTGTACTTTTTGCAAATCTATTACAACTTGATGTATATATCCGTACATATTAAAATTAGAGAAGTTTTTCTAGTCAAACGCAGACAGCCAAAAATAATCAAGAAATATATATTAAAAAAAGACAGTCTACCGATCGGTCCACAAAGCACATCCAATTATCTGAATATATAATTACAAGTTGACTAACAAGATAAATTAGCAGATGCACCCAAATATGCAAATTGAGGAATGAAGGCTCTTGAGATTTATCTAAGAGGAATTCTTAAAATTAAAAAAAATATAAATTGTATTGGTAAATGTGTTTTAAGAATTTTTTTTTTAAAAGTCGATTCTTAATTAAAAGTTTTAAGAACCGATTTTTAACAAAAATTTCTTAAAACAAATTTACCGATACAGTTTATAATAAAAATATTAATAAAACACCCTTCGATAAGATGGTTTTATACATAGCAAAGTTTTCTTTCATATTGTTATATTTTCCGCATTAGTAAAAACACAAAGCCACGACAATAATGGCTTCCAATCTTCTCCACATGGTCCTCCTCGTAGTCGTATCAATCTCCCTAGCTTCTTGATATTCACTTTCCACAAGAGATGTTGTCTCAAAGTAAGAACACCTCAGAATCCTACTCTTTCACTAGTTTCATATGGTCGCAACTAAATACAAACATACTGTTCTGCTTTCTCTCTGTTTAGACAAAACGATGTTTCATATGTTATGGCTACGAGTTATCAAGTATCGTCGATGGTCGTTGAATATCTAGTATAAACAGGCCTATCAACTCCTAAATTGAATTTTTATCTCCAAAATATAATACTAGTGCTTTATTCTACCCAAATTATAGACCATGTATATGCTGTAATTATATAGATTAGGATCCGCATAACTACGCATGTCTAAAATTTAAAATTATAATAACATGTACATTTTTGTAGAACTTAGTGATCAAATTAATGTTTAATAATTTTTTAAAAAACGTTGAAGTATCGCAATTGGTTGCATGGGCCTCTCTAGTAAAAAGGTGTTTTCTAAACTATGTAGTTTTTTTTCCCAAATCTAACAAAATATTCGAAATTAGGATTTGTGGTTGAAAATAGGTGAAGATAAATCACAAAACCCAAAACTGTACATGTTCTCATGGCTGACAAAATCGATGCCAAGTTCGCCTGGTTCCCGAGTTCCGAACTAGCACGGTCCAATCAAATATAAGAGAAAATCTCGGTTAGTAATACTAAACAACGGATTTTTTTCTTCCGATTTTCTCCTCCGTCTTCGAGAATTTCGACCCTTGGGAGCTTCTGGATTGAGTTTTTTTTGTTCAAGGTTTGGTTCATATTGTTGTCTGGTCCTATTTGGTTTGGCTGCAGATTGCAAATCTGAATGCTTTAGGGTTTTCGGTTTTTTTTTTCTTCTGATTTCGGAATGGTTGATCTTTAAATTGAATCCATAATCTGGTTGCTGACATTAGAATGTTCAATCCAGTTTTGTCTTAATTCCCATCCAGTTCCTGAAAAGGGATTTTGATTGTATTGAAATGTATTCTGCAGATGCGTTAAAGTTGTTCTGTTTATAGTTCTGTGATGAATTCAAAGTTGTTCCCTTTCCATGTATTTTTTGGTCTTGCCTCACCATTGAATCCTTCGTTTCAGGCCAATCAAAACCATTTACGAGTGCAACATTTCAGTCCTGAGTTCACTGAAGGGTTCCTGCTTGGTTTGCTATTGAACTTTGGCTTGTGGAGTTGACTAATATCTGCAAATGTCAAGTTCACTTAATGTTCTGTCACATCTCCTTTTGGAAAATAATGCAAAAATGACCCCTAGCGTTGGTCTCTGTTTCAAACTTTGCTTTTTGATTCTCATTTGCAGATCTCTCATGGACACTCAGGACTAACTAATAGGGGTGGTATACATACTATTGGAAAGCCTAGATGGATCTGGTGTAGAAGTGGAGTCAGGTTGTCATTTTTAAGAGCCGAGGCTCCATCTATAAGTATAAACATCGCAATGTGTTGCACTGTTCAGCGGGGGAAAGCAAGAAGCTTAGGTCAAGAAAACCAAGTGGACTTATGTGATGAATATGAAGATCTATGTCCTGTGGAGTGTGTCACTGAGTTCAAGACTGATGATGAATTTCTTAGAGCCCTTGAAAAAGCGAAAGAAACTAATTCTTTGGTCGTGGTTGATTTTTACCGTACTTCATGTGGGAGCTGTAAATACATAGAGCAGGGCTTCTCAAAGCTATGCAAGCAATCTGGTGATCAAGAAGCTCCAGTTATCTTCCTTAAGCATAATGTGAGTATTTTGATCTCTCATCTAGATGTAAACAAGAGACAAGTAGAGAGAAACAAATTCGATTAATTGCTCAAATGTTTTTTTTGCAGGTGATGGATGAATATGATGAGCAATCTGAAGTCGCTGAAAGGCTCCGTATCAAGGTAATCCCCTCTTATGAATTTTTGGTTTATAACAACACTCAAAAAATATAGAACCTTGTAGTAGAGAGTTTGATTTACTACAGTTTACAGTCGGTTCCTCTCTTCCACTTCTACAAAAATGGAGTTCTGCTAGAAGCATTTGCAACTAGAGACAAAGAGAGGATTGACGCTGCTATTCTCAAATATACATCTTCAAGCACACTCGATTAAAACCGCACTCTCTGGGTTATCTTTCCCAAATCATAGAATATGATGTAACTATATTGAACAGCAAAGCATTCTCAAAACTTGTTGTAAAGATTCATAAAAGCCCTTATTCTTCTTGTAAGGTATCATACTGAAGAAGACCAATGCAACATTTTGATCTTCTTTCATTTTTATGTGGATTCAATGCTTTTGTTTTTCAGTGTTTCATGAAACTGCCGCATTCGTAGCTATTTACTAGTGGTGAAATTGTGAAACCATAAGACCTCTCTTTTCATTTATGTTCATTTTCACATTTACAATTATTTTGTTTTACTCTTACCTATTCCAACTCTTCCTATGTTCTAAATTGGTATTATGCTAGGTTGCATGAAATCCGAAGGGTATACGAGGAAGGCGAAACATTTAGAAATGAGTAAACGATTATTTAAAAAATATTTAGGAAACAAATGCATTTTGAAAGCGTTTATAATAAAACACCAAACATTGGAAAAATAACAGTCAAACGAGTAATTTAGTAATCTACAACAAGGTAAAAGGATCAAAATTACTTTATCCATAGTCTTCTAGGTCAAATTATTGATCTATAGTCTTCTAGGTCACGTCTGTTAAAAAAAGAAAACTATAAATCTAGAACAATTAATCCACATTATTTCTTTTCTTGAACTAGCTAAATTTTTAGAATTAAGTTAGAAAATACCAAAATATTTTCGTAATACCGAGTTATTATGATTAAAACTAAAATCGTTTTATTTAAAAATTAAGAAATGTAATATAGTTTCATTTAGTCAAATAAAAAATGAAAATATTGGAAAGGAAATGAAATAATATTAAATATTTATTGACTAACTAACACTATACTACCATGTAAAAAAACATACTAGACTACCATTTATTATCATAGAAAAATATTTAGTTTTTATTGACTTTGTGATTTTTAGGAAAGTTAAAACTTAATTGGTTAAAATAAGATGTTTCTAAGGCCCAACCAATCAGTTTCATAGTCAAGTCTTAAAAATGGTAATATTAAATATATTTTGACTAACTAATATTGTACTACCATGTAAAAAAACACTATACTACAATTTATGATCATATAAAAACATTTGATTTTAATTGACTTCGTGATTTTTTAGGAAAGTTAAAACTTAAATGGTTAAAATAAGATGTTAAGGTCCAACCAATGAGCTTCATAGTCAAGTCTTCAAAAATGGTAAGATTATATACTAAATATATTTTGACTAACTAATACTACCATGTAAAAAAGAAAAAACACTGTACTACCATATATTATCATAGAAAAACATTTAAGTTTTCAGTTTTCTCTTAAAAAAAAATGTATACTTACTCATAAACCCTAAATAAATATAAAAGGACTGTGTACGACAAAATAAAAAAAATAAAAAAAGTACAACGTTGAGAAAAAGGGTCCCTTAACTTAGTTCGCCTTATTTCCGAGTTCAGAAGTAGGCTTGTCCAAAAACGATTGGATTTTTTTCCCCGATTTCTTCGTCATCTTCGGGAATTACGATCCTTGAAGCTTCTGAATTGAGTTGCTTTTCATCCTTTCACAGGTCCAATTTCGTTTAGCGGCAGATTACAAATCTGAATGCTTTAGGGTTTTCGTTTATTTGATTTCGGAATGGTTGATCTTTTCATTGAACCCTTAATTTGGTTGCTTACATTAGACTGTTCAATCCAGTATATGCTTTAACTGTTCGAAATGTATGCTTTTAGATGCGTAGAAGTTGTACTGTTTATAGTTGTGTGTTATCACTCTCGGGTTTTGTGATCGACTCAAAGTTGCTCCCTTTTCATGTATAATCTGTTTTGTTTGTTTTCTTTTCCTGCCTCACCATTTTAATCCTTCGTTTCAGGCTGAATTAACCATTTACAAGTGCAAGCTTTCAGTCCTGAGTTCACTGAAGAGTTTCTGCGTCGTTTGCTTTTGAGCTTCTGCTTCTGGAGTTGATTGATTAATATCTGCAAATGTCAAGTCTACTTAATGTACTGCTGTATTACTCAACGTAGCTATTAGAATTTTCTATGTTTATCATTTCTCTGACCAGTGGTAATTTCAATGATATTTTCAGTCTTCAATAAACGGGTCTACCTCGAATTTATCAGATGGTTCAGGGAGAACGTTTACTTCTTCTTTTTCTGGTCAGTCTGGGGCAGCGTCTCCAGTTTACCATCATGCTGGTGGGTGTAGATGTTTCCGGCGTTTTTTTTTGTCAGAATTGTTCTCAAATTATATTGGTTTTTTTTTCTTTCTATAGGATCTATTCAGGGCCTTCATAGCATTCATGGAAACTTTAATGTTCCCAACTTGTTGGGTACCCTTGGGTCGAGAAATTCAGGTCTAAGCGGTGTTCCTTCTCCTGGGGTCCAACAACAAAATGGAAGTATTTCGAATGGAAGATTTGCATCCAACAATCTTCCGGTTGCGCTCTCTCAGGTTCATTATGCTTATGTGTTGGTATCCTGAAAATAATGCAAAACGACCCCTTGCTTTGGCTGTACTTTAAAGTTTGCTTTTGGATTCTGATTAGCAGATATCTCATGCTAGCTCTCATGGACACTCAGCACTCACTAATAGGACAGGTACAATAAGTACTGTTGGAAACCCTTAATTCAGTAGTAACACATTGGTGGTTCTATTTTTGGATCTTCCTACCTTGCCATCATTAGTAATTGGTTTACTGTACCAGGATTGGGAGTTTCTCCAATGCTGGGGAATTCAGGTACTCGAATAACGAGTTCTATGGGGAATTTGGTTGGTGGAAGCACAATGGGCAGGACTTTGAGCTCTAGCGGAGGATTATCTATTCCAACTCTTGCCTCTCGGCTTAATTTGGCAGTAAATAGCGGAACTGGAAATATAGGACAAAATCGAATGATGAGTGGGGTCCTTCCTCAAGGTACTTCATAATTTGTATCCTTTTCTGTTGTTCGTTGAAATTAGTTATATGCGCATTTGCATGTTTCCTTTGAATTTTCTCCATGTCTACTTACATCTTTTATGATTTCTGTGAAATATTATATTCTTTCCTTTCTCTCAGGATCTCCGCAGGTTCTTTCTATGCTTGGGAATTCCTACCCTACAGCTGGGGGACTTTCCCAAAATCATGTTCAAGCAATGAACAGTCTAAACTCTATGGGCTTGCTGAATGATATGAACTCCATTGACACTTCTCCGTTTGATATAAATAATGATTTTCCTCAGCTCACAAGCCGCCCTGGTTCTGCCGGCGGTCAAGGACAATTGGGTATAAAACCCCCTTAACTTTATCTTATCTTCTTTCTTTTATCAGTTTAAAGCAAAATTTTACTAAGCTCTTTTCTGAAAAAATTTAGGGTCTCGATTGAAACAAGGCCTTGGAATCAGCCCCATAGTTCAGCAAAATCAAGAGTTCAGCATCCAAAATGAAGATTTTCCTGCATTACCAGGATACAAAGGTTCCTCTTTTTTTATAAGAATTTTTTTCTCTCTTAATTATTTTTAGTGATCCCATTGGATATTCAATTTATCAAATTATGCCCTATTTTGGCATAAAATTATGCCAATGTTGAAGGTGTATTTTGAGAAATCTGAGATTTATGATCATATCCCGCTGAATTCTTAATTAGCTTCATGATCCAATGTGATCCTACCATCTTAAATCCTAATTAAATTTTCCAACATGGTGTCTGCATTCAGTTTATGAGTTTTATAAATAGATTTCCGATTAAGATGTAGTCATAACAAGATGGATCGATTTTTTACAGGTAGTAATGTTGATTATCCAATGGATTTGCATCATAAAGAACAACATGAGAATTCAATATTTATGATGCAATCTCAACAGTTATCTGTGAGTTTTAGCTTGTAAATTTTTTTTCATTGGGTTTAATTTCCTTCCATTGAAAGTTTCCATCGAAATATTTACCTTCACCTTTAATGCAGATGGGAAGGTCTGGTGGGTTTAGCTTAGGTGGAGCGTATACGTCACATCATCCGCAACAACAGCAACAACAACATGCTCAAACTGTGAGTACTAGTGGTGTCTCCTTGCATGGGTCTGACATCTTCTCATCTTCACATCCGTCTTACCACTCACAGGTATGGTATAGTCTGTAATAGTTTGAAACCAGGCTGAGATCGTTTGATGTTCTTACTTGGTGAAACCAACATGGCATTTTCTAAAGTATATTTGATTGGTTTCAGACTGGTGTACCTACGAGTATTGGATTAAGATCTATGAATTCTGCAAATTCTGTCTCCGGTTATGACCAGCTCATCCAGCAATATCAGCACCAGCAGAACACGTCCCAGTATCGCTTGCAGCAGATGTTAGCTGTTGGCCATCCACCTTTCAGAGATGTGGCAATACAGTCAAATCCTGATCGGTTTGGCTTACTCGGTTTGCGTAGTGTGATAAAGATGACTGACCCGGACTTGAGTTCTTTGGCACTTGGGATTGATCTTACGTCACTGGGTTTAAATTTGAACTCAACAGAAAATCTTTATAAGACTTTCGCCTCGCCTTGGTCTAATGAACCCTCTAAAGCTGATCCAGAATTCAGTGTACCGCAGTGTTACTACGCAAAAAGCCCTCCACCTCTACATGTAAGTGACTCTACTTTCTCATTATTACCATCATTCACTTGTCCAGGTTTGTATTTTCTTATCATTAGCTGTTTTTAATTTTTTTTTTTTTGGTGGATGGATGCAGCCAGGGATCTTTTCAAAATTATTGGTAGAAACATTGTTTTACATATTCTATAGGTATATGTCTATGTAATTGAAACTACCTGTTTTTGATGCGCTCACTTGTCAAACGAACTATAACGATTTTTCTTGTGCAGCATGCCGAAAGATGAGGCGCAATTATATGCTGCAAATGAACTGTATGTCCTTTTTTATCATAATTTTTTGTGGGCCTCTATAATATTTGTGAATTTGAAAATGCTTCTTAGGAGTTTTTTTTTCAAACATGCATTGAATTTGGAATATAGATTCAAGATGAATCTTTTTTCACATGTGAAGAAGTAAGGGAGTATGAAACCACAACATCAACTATTGATTCCATCTTCTTCTCCGTGATTATAAAATAAGTTCCTGGTTTGATGGAAATGCTCTGAATGATAAAGCTGCAGAACTCTTATTGTTTTGCAGTTACAATAGGGCTTGGTTCTACCACAAAGAACACAGGTTGTGGTTCATCAGAATCGGGGAACCTCTCGTGAAAACAAATGCATATGAAAGAGGATCATATCACTGTTTTGATCCAAACTCATTTGAGATCGTTCAAAAGGTGAGTACAACCAAGTTTTCCTCATGATTGTATTTTTCTTTTCATTTGGCCTCTGAAGAACACCCAAAAACCATTTCTTGCAGGAAAATTTTGTTCTTTATTATGAGATGCTGGAAAAAAGACCGTCCCTGTCTCAACATTGAGTGTAAACTATCCCTAATGTTCAGTATTTATAATGTAAATTTCCTACCAAAGTGTCCATTGGTTAGGAAATTATAGAACCGGAACCAGTTTCCAGAATGTTATATTTTTTTTTCTGGAATTTAGCTTTTTGGTTTATTGAACTCCTAGTAACTTTTGTTACTGAAACTTCTTCAAGCTATAGGTTAATTCAATTATACATCTCTTCCCTATTCAGTATATGTGCTGCATTAACGTTAATCTCTTCCTTTCTGGTCTAAATCATTTGATTTCTCCGGTTCAAAGCATCTCAGGTACATACATGTGAAAACGGATTGAGTATCGTCAAAGTCAGATTGCATACATTTTCTTACACTCGTTTTGGAGAATATCAGAATCTGGAAGCTGTGGAATCCCCCAGGATCCAGATTTACTGTTGATGGAGGATCTTCTAATGTTTCTTGCATTGGCAGCTTCGATCTTGTGCTGTATTATCCAGTAGCACATCGTCCCTAATGTCGTGATCATTATAGTTGCCCCAATAGCAGTCACTCCAATGGCTAGCCCCTTCTCTTCTTCACCAACAACAACAAACGACAGAGCCAGAAAGGCAACAGAGATGAGAACACAGGCAAGCCACATGAGTTTGTTTATCACAGCCATCATCTGTTTCTTGGCCTTGCTCTCTATTACCACCACTGATGTCTGAACCACCACGACTGCTAAGGAGATGAAGAGTGCGATCGAATCAAAGATGAAGAAAATTATGAAGGGAGTTGTTGATGCAATATTCGCCTCCCCGAGGGAATGCCCATCTGGAATCTCACTTTTGTCTTCTATATACTGCCCCGGGACAGTGAAAATGGCTGCAAACGCCACTGTGGCAATCAGAACTGCTACAACAGTAGTTGAGTTGATTGCATTGTTAAGACCTTCTGTGTGCATTTTGTTGAGCTGTTTGGCAATTCCTTGAACACGTTTTCTGGTCAGGCGTGTATGCTCAAGCTGGTTGTGAACCTCATGCTTGATATCACTTACGGTTTGTTTCAGCTCCCTAGCAGGGTTAGGCCCGGGTGGCTTAATGGTCTTGGCGCTGGGAACACCATGTTTCTGTAAGATAAGAGCCACTTCTGGATTCCCAATCTTCTCTGCTGTGTCAAGTGCGGTTTCGCCTGTTCGATTAACAGCTTTTGTGTCTGTCATGTTGTTGGCTAGTAGCAGCTTGACGATCTGAGATCTTCCTTTTCGAGCTGCAATGTGCAGCACCGTGTTTCCCTTTGTATCGGCTATATTGATAGACGACCTATCCGCTTTGATAAGCTCCTCTACGACCTCAACATTAGTTCCTTTAACGGCCATGTGAAGCGCTGTTTGGCCCTTCTTGTCTATCCTGACTGCAATCGCTGGTTCAGATGCCAAGAGAGACTTAATGACTTGGACATGACCATTCCTTGATGCAGAGTGCAACGCCGTCTTACCGTTGCTCTTGGCAATTCCTGCAAGACTACTTCCCAATTCCAATAGAAAGTTTACCACTTCCGTGTGTCCTTGTGTTGCCGCAGTGTGCAATGCCGTTGTATTCGATAGATCCACCGTCATCGCTAGCTCCGAATGAGCCTCTGCTAAAACCTTCAACACATCTGTAAAAATCCGAAAATGGTAATCCTTAAGATACAATCGACTGGTCTTAATAGTGATCTGAAAGGGTTTTACACTTACTGAGATCTCCTTGCTTGGCAGCAATGTGGAAAGCATCGAATCCATTCCTTGCTTTGATCTCAACAAGAGCAAGATCATAGCACTTGATCATCTCCTTCACAATCTCTACATCACCATACTCTGCTGCAACATAGAGTGCGGTTTCCCCTGATTGGTTCTGTTTCCACAACAGCACATTCAAGTCAGACTCTCTAGTTTTTGTAAGAATCTCGACTACTTCATCTTTGTTTCCGCGTCTCACGGCTGAATGAAGCGGCGTGTCGTCGCGTTTTCCAGTCAGTTGTTTCGCCATTTTCTTCTTTGGCACGCCAGAATCCGCCACGTTGTCTTCTTCCCCTTCCATATTTGATAAAATCACTAAACCCTACGATCGAAATACGTTAGTCTCCTATGTCACATAATCAAGAAAACAATCCATATCAAGGGAAAAAAAAGACATGAATCGAAAAATAGCAGAAAAATTGTTTGTTTCTGAGATATAGATTTTAAAGTTCAATTCGATTTAACATCTACGAAGCAGCAAAAGAAAAAGAAAGAAGAAGAATGTTCATCAGACCAGGCCCAGAGAGGTCGACAGCTCTTGTGGATGATACTTTGAAGATATATGAGAAAATGTAATGACAGAAAAAGCTTGGTGCTTCTTGTTCAGCCTAACAAGTAGAAAGTGAGAAGGCGAAGTGGAAGAAACAAGATTAATAAAGGTTCGTAAGAAATGGCACATGTAAAGCAATGGCAATCACTTTTATATGTGAATCCATCAGCCAATAAACGCAAGCGAATCTATAACGAAAAAATATTTGTGTTACTTTCTTGAAAGGTAGTGATCAGGACACCTTCAAAAATTATAAATTGTATATATATTTTAAAAGTCTCTACTTACTATTTTAATATTGTTTGATTTAAAAGATACCAAGTAAAGTAGATTCTTTTCTTAGCTGAGATGTATGATCGGTTTCTATATGAGTGGTTTGACGATTTTAAAATAAATTTAAAGCAGTTTATGCTAATTACTTTTTAATCCTTCAATTTTCAAGTACTTTCCCTTCGCCTTTTTCGCCCTCGTGTGCGCTTAGCTTTTTTTTTTTTTTTTTTTTTATAATTTATTTGTTAGCTTTATTTACTTGTTACATGTCTCTTTATATGGCGATGCAATTTCATGCAAATAAGATACCAACGTAAACGAGCTTCTGAACTTATATTCTTTACGGTAGCAACCAGGTAAGGCGTTACCTTCTAAGTTTAGAAACAAACTCGAAGTATTTGGGACCCTAATTTAGGGCCTGTGTTCAAATCACAACTTCAAATTTTATAAGCCATTCCATTGATATTAAGATGGTTTTTTCGGACTTTTGAAATTGGCATACGATATTTTTATCAACCAATTCCCTCTATAATAACATAATTATTTCCATATTAAGATAGTACACTATTTGTTGAAGTGGTTGAGTTACCTTAACGAGAATATATATAAATAATTATAGTTCATTGAACAATCAGTATGTATAAAATAAAGGGAACTATCGAAGTGACAAATCGTCCTCTGAAAAGTTTACTGCAAAACAGAAAAATTAATATGTTATTACAAACTTTTATTTAAAATAACATTTTTTTTGATAAAACTAAAATAACATAATGATATACTTAAAACTGTTTTCCGAGGTTAAAGAGTGATTATGTTACGATTATAATATATTACTTCGCCGTTCAGAGTCTATGTTATGATTATAATATATTATACTACTATAAAATAAATTCATAAAATAAAATAACGTCGGGTAAGGTGATGAGACACTGAAAAATATAGAAGAGTAATCGAAGAAGTGAGATTCTCATGTATATGTTCGTGGAAGTAAATGTACAATGAAGACATACATTCAAATACAGAATAAAGAAAATAGATTTGTTACTATACGTTATTGTGTATTTATAATGGTTACATGCATACACAAATCCGTGCCCACTTGTATAGAAAAAGGACAACAGCCCTAGACCACATATTTACTAATTTTGGAGGCCATTTCAATAGATGATTTTCAGTCCAGCTGGTTAGTTTATCTCACCATTAATATTCTCTCAACACATTTCACCCAAATTAAAAAATATTTAATTTAGACATATATGTTCTTATTTAATGAATGACTATGGACTTAAATTCAAAGAAAATTAGATTAAAATAACATTTTTTGTGAAACAAAATAAAATTTTAGAATAGCACTCTTTGAGAACCGGAGGAAATAGTTATAATGCTAGCATTTACTTCTTCTTTTTTACCAACTATTTTGTCAATAAAGAGTTTTGACCTTTAAATTACTGTTAAATTTAATTATAACCAAAACATTAGATTATCTTGTTTGTAGATTTTCTTAAAATAATGAAAAAAGCCACATATTAAAATTTAACCACATGCCTCTGAAATTATAAGCACGACACTACATATACATCGTCCTACACATCTGCAATAATTTTATATGTTCTATGATTTACATCATGGAACGTCTTCTAGTTCATGCTAATATAACTTTTTTGGGTCATACGATCGTGATAATTAAAAAAATAGATATTTAAACAAATAGCAAATCTGATTGTGCTGATATTTTTTTAAAAAAAAATAGGAAATATTTGGCGATGTTCTTTCTCTAGTTCATTCCAAAACTTCAATTTATGAGTAATTTATCCTTGGCTCTAATAATACTAAAAAACTAAAATGAAATTTCAAAAACATTAGTTAACACTTAACATAAGTTTTTGACTCAACTAATAATGTACTTCTCCACCACCGCAAATAATAAATTGATTCGGTGCAATAAATAGAAAAGACAATTTATCAAAAATATAAAAGATGAAATAAAAATAAATAAAAGAAAATTAAGTTTGAGATAAAAGTGACAACAGTACGTCTTCTTACAGATAGAGAAGCCTACAAGCAGGAACCATTAATTCATTCTAACCACTTAATATGTCTGCTTTTATATAATTCGTGTATAAGCAGGCACCATAAATTTCTGACGGCTGGAAATTTAATTAAGCTAACCCCTGAAAAGTGAAAACATAAATTATTTTATTGAATTTGAATGTAAATATATGGTGGTACCAGAATCGGGTGGTGAATCAAAATGCGAATTTAATGTGTTCCCACCAAACTAGCTTCTTCCCCCTTTTTCCCCGAAACTAAAATTATTTTCGAATGCTGACACAATTTGTTTTTCTATAATACAATATAGAGCACATATATAGTGAGACAGTATTGATGATGACTCATGTCCCTCGAGCACAGATTAAGACAGTGTTCATAATTATGATTCGTGAACAGATAACTATTACTATTATTTATATAAATTTCCACTTACTTACTTTATTTACAAAGAAAATACAAGATTCAACTTGCTTAATAGAATGCACCGTAATTTTTTTGCTATTGGGCGAATTATAAATTTTAAAAATATCATTAACAAGATGAATATAAAAAAAATACAAGAAGTTACGATAAAATGATATAAACAATAATGCCTATTTTAAAAACTAAAGTGGGTTAGTTAAAATGATAAAGAAGTTACTATGAAGTCTGACAAACTTTAGTTAGTAACTTAGGATGTCAGAGCAAGCACAACATTAAAAACTTTATAAGGGCAACACTGCAATAGGATGGCTTTCAAAGAGTATATTACTTACTATTCACCAAAGGAATACAATAAATAATAAATTATTACACTTAAAAAAATACTGTAAAAATGAGAGAAAACTATATCGCAGTTTCTTTGTCATTCATATTTTCTTTCTCGTATTGAGAATGCAAATAAAAAATAAAAATGTAAGCGGGTAAGAAACTATAGTCACCTTTTGTGGAATTTGCCGTTTGAAATACTAGTTGTATATGTTTTCAATGATTCCGAGAAAACTTCACATCATTTCGTCGGGAATCTTGAAAGTATTAATATCTTCTTCGTGAATCCAACCATACTTCTCAAAAAATGGATTCAAAAGCGATTTTGGTGGGTACTGATTAATGCAATGATTCCACACATTCCCTAAGGATTCTCCAACATTAAGATCTTTCACAACTTCCCAAACGCAACTATTGCATTTGAAACCTGCCCCAAAGCTGATCATGAACACTCTGTCTCCTCTCTTCAGCCTCTTCTTCGCCTCCATATACCCCAAAACATACCACAAGCTACTCGATGACGTGTTCCCCCACCGGTGTAGCGTCATCCTGGCCGGTTCTAGGTCGTACTCGGTCAAGTCGAGGCTGTAACCGATTGCGTCGATAACCGCTTTACCTCCCGTGTGAATACAGAAATGGTCAATACCGGTCTTGAAGTTGATCCCTGCTTTAATCCCTGCTTTTGGAGCTGCCTCAGTCATGTTCGAGGCCGTGGAGCCTTTGCTAGGGTTTCCACAAAGCTTCTTGAGAAGATGACACAACATAAAACTCAAGAGCTCGGTTACCGGAAGAATCTTGGGAGTGATGACTTTGAGGTTGTCTACAAAAGCACGAGTTGCTGCTTTTGGAAGAGTCTTGTCTAAGTAGACACCAACTCGGCCTAGCTCGTCTTCTTTTTGGACACATGCGCTGTATGAATCGTCTCTAGCTCCATGGTGCGTCCTTACCAAACACCTTAGCTTGAACATGGCTATCCGGCTCAGACTGCGTTTGTTTGTCAAGAGAACGGCGCAGCCACCGGAACGGAACAAGCAGTTGGCTAAAATCATGGAACGGTTGTTTCCGCTGTACCAGTTTGGACTAAGTGACTCGGAGGTCACGACGAGAGCAAGCTTGTTCTTGTATGTTTTGAAGATATTTTTGACAATGTCTACGGAGATAACACTCGCGCTACATCCCATCGCCGTCAAGTTGAAAACTTTGATGTCCTCTCTCATTTTGTAATGGTGAATGATTCTTGCAGCTAGTGAAGGGGTTGAATTGAGCATAGCGACGTTGACTACGAGGACATCGATCTCCGAAGGTGAGATTTTGTTTCTCTGGAGGAGTTTCGCAATTGTGTCTATGTAAAACTCTTCCATCTCCGAGATCCCATCTTGTAGCGTAGGAGACTGTTCACGGCCCTCAAAGAAGAGCCTCGGTGCGTAAGTTTGCTCTCCGATTCCGGAACTAACGATGGCTTTTAGCAGGAACTTGTACTCGTTGAGTTGAAGGTGTTTGTTTCGAAGGATGACCTCACCGCTAAATTGAGTGTTCACCATACGATCATCAGAAGGTTTGTAACATTGGTAGTCCAAGATGTAGCAATTTTGATCTCTCTTGGAGTCTACGTGTTTCCAGATCTTGAAGATAAGATAAAAGATGAGAAGAGAAAAGAGGATAAAAATAAGATCCATCATTCTTTATTATTGGGTTAAAGAGAGAAGTGATGTTTATTTAAAAATGCATGGAAATGTAGCCAAGATTGTTGTGGGATATATAAGAGGAGAGTGGAACAGGAAAACACAGATCTCGTTTTTCTGACAACTCATTCTGTCCAAAAGATTCTGTCAATATCATTGGTAAATAAAATCTTAGGGGTTAATAAAAGAAATTTAATTTAATTAGAAAAGTTACAAGCAGAAATTTATGGTAAGAAAGTTGAAACAATAAGATCGCACATTGATGTCGATGTACAAAGTGGTACGTCAGACTTTGACTTTTCAAGCCGACATATAAAGTTTTCTGTGCAATTATTGTTTATACAGTTTGATATGAAAAGTCGTAAAGGATTAACAAAGAGACTTTTTAATTTGAAAACCCTCAGACTTTAGTATTATTTAAGGAATGTGTATTAGATAAAATATTTGGTGTGATTTGAGTTTTAAGAAAGTATATTGGATAAAATATTTGGTGTGATTTGAGTTTTAATGAGATTTAAGATGATTTGGCTCAATTTTAGTAAATTAAAAATTTTGTTATTAATTTTTTTGAAATGTTTTTTAAAATCAGAGGTTTGATCTTTGTAATTTAACTAAGAATTTTTTTGAAATCTCACGTAAAATTTTCAAATCCAATTTCTATAATATTTTTAATAAGAGTAGATTTGATTGTATATTTTAAAATCATTAATCTAATAACATTGGATTTTAAAAATATTTTAAAATTCATGTTTCAATAACACATAATTTTTTATTTTAAATCAAATTTCTCTAAATACTCAGTTCAATACATACCCTTAATGAGATATGAGATGATTTGGTTGAATTTTGGTAAATTTATAAATTTTGTTATTAAATCATCCGAAATTTCTTTTAAAACTATAAGATTTTGATATTTGTATTTTTAACTAAGAAAATTCTTTGAAATCTCATCTGAAACTTTCAAATCCAATTCTTACAATGTTTTCAATAACAATAGATTTGATTATATATTTTAAAATCATTAATCCAATAACACTTAATTTTTTGAAAAATTCATGTTTTAATAACACATAATTTTTATTTTAAATTAAATTTCTCTAAATGCTCAATTCAATACATCCCCTGAATTTTTTTTTATTTTCAGTTACAAAACTCATCCGTAAAAATATACATTAATATTTTTATTTACAATCATAATTAATTGTTTTCTACGATATTTTTATTTTGTGTGGGTCAGATTTTATGCTACAAATTCATGATGTTAAATATATAGGATTCATAAGCTCTAAACATGCATGATTGCATAGATTGACATTTATTGACCTAAGTTTTTTTAGGTTTGGACTGGGAAATTGAGGTATGATATGGGTATCAAAATTCATATCAATAATTTTTTTTATGGTATATAAAACTTTTGAGGTTGTAGATGAAAGAGCAATAAAGAGATTTGGTGAGAGGTGAGTTCGAAGAAGCAATGTAGGTTTACGAATTATGAACTTTTTGGATATAAGTGAGAGTGTTGTGATAGCTCATCTCAACCTCCAACAACTTAATGACGTCTCTCTCTTTTACCACAAAGCCATCAACGCTTATTCATACTTTCTGCGTGTGCCTACGTCTTTTTATTTTTCTCTTATTTATTAACTAATCAACCTAAATTCAAAACCATCTCTTTTAATGCTATAGACTTACTATACATTTGTATATACGTATTATTTAGACGCATTTCTGTTTTTTTTAATGACGACCACGCGTTTACTGCATGTCAATTTGCTTTATAAATTGTCGAGAGGGTTGCAAACACTTTGTGAAAACATTAAGAGTAGTTTAGAGGTTAGTTCTAATAATGGAAGAGTTAATGTTTTTGTCCGTGTTTTAGTTTGTTGGTCATTTCATATATAAATTTGACTTTTCTTGAGGTTATCCAAATAATTAAACCAAAAGTATCAACGATTTAATTGTTCGCCAATGGAGAGATGGAAACTGGTTCACGATTCTTTGCGTGATTGAATTATTAATGACACGTGTCTCTTTCATTATGGCTTAGTGATTATGTGTCCTAACATATTTTTCAAGAACATTACTTTCAATCCTAGATTGTAGGCCAAACATAATAACTACTAAATATGTTGTAAGAAATAACTTATTGATCACGCATGAAAGTATTACTTTGTATAGAGGCAACTCGAAAAAATGAGTTACTAATATGAAGAAAAACAAAAATCTTGCATAATATTTGGCAATGTTGTTTGCAGCAATTTTACCTTTGAATTCTTTTCGAATTCAAATACCCATAGACATGTTCCAAATATAAATTAAAATCGGGACATAACCAAATTTGCATTCAGTATTACTCAGTTTGACTTGTACTAAATCAAAGGATACCTAAACTAACCAGAAGGAACAATAATACCATAAACAGCCTAATTTAAATCAGGTATGAGGGATGAGATTGACAGTGAGATATGTGATGGTTTAATCTTTATATGCAGGCGAAATATGGACAATGAAACAGTATAAATTATGGTTTCGCTTAAAATACTATCTCCAATAACTCTGAATTGAGTCAGTTTTTATCATGAGATGTTAACATGGTAACACTGAAAAATTTAAGACATTGGCAGATACATCGTGTCGAAACTGGTATAGCTCCTACGTTAATACACGGAATACTAAAATAAGTAATCTTTAAAGACTTATATCAACTTGTAACTACTCTTAACTTCCAACCACAATTCTTATCATCTTGCTGCGGCGAATAATGGACATTTTTAGCAACTAGACCAAATTTGTATTATAATATTAGTATTAGTTATAATATTTATATATGATTTTGTTACTTTTTCTAATTATTTATTTCAAAAGATTGAATGCTCAATTTTGGTTCCTTGGGCAACTGTGTACATTATTACACACAACAAGAGAATCAAAACACGAAAAGTCAAGAAGCGAGGACGAATAATTATGAAATTGGTGGATAAATCATCAAAGGTGCCACTTGGAGTGCTTACAAATGTTCCGGTAAACATCAAAGAAATCCAAATTCCAGTTGACTTGATAGATACACTTTACATTTGAAATGTGAAAAATAAATTGAGACCTTTGAAGGATGAAACTACACAACAACATTTGAAATGTGGCCTTTTTCTATATAAACTATAGTTTGAAGCCTAAATTGGTATTTCATGGGCTTTAGCTTAAGACTGGGCTCTGATTCGTTGACAATTTAAATTTGAATTTCTTCGATTTACTTTTTTGGTTTCACACGAGCTTTATAAGCCAACATATAGGTCGGATATGTAATTATTGAGATCTTCAGGGGTAAATCTGACAATGTCACGTGACCCGACCGGGTATTTCTTAAAGAAACCCGTATACCCGGGCATGAGTTTTCCCGCGACGGAGGCTTTGATTTCGTCTCTCAATTTCGGGTCGGGTACGACCCAAGTCTTGTGCTTCTTGTAAGCCTCTTCAAACGCATCGTTGAACCGTCTCAGAGCTTCCTGCGCCTCTTTCTCCGCCGTTGAATCTCCGGGGAGTGACGTCACCACATCTCCCCACGCCATTTTCTCGTATTTCTCGAGGTACTGAGTCACCTTGACCTCATGATTCGTCACCCAGTCGTCTCCCAATACGACCCTGAGGTTCGATGTACGGACCTTGGTCAAGACGTAGTGGAGGTTGTTGGCCAGGAAGAGATACGAGAGAGCTGAGTCGTTGTAGAGCCGAGATTTGGCGTCGATTTTGCAGAGCAAGACGAGTATCAACCACGCGAGTCTCGCCGCCATCGGAGAACGGTCACCGGAGCCTGGATTTTCTTCGTCGTTGCTGCCGCTGCTGAAGTAATCCTCCGGTAAAGGCAATGATGACTCCTTGAGAATGGTGACGAGCGAATCGGTGTAGTCTGCGAGGAAAACGATGAAGTTCATCACATACCTCGTGAGCTGATGAACTCCGCCACCAGGAATCGCCGATTTCGACGACTCTTTCGTAATCGACGATTGAAACTCCGTCATCATCGCATTCACAGATTCCGCAAGTTTTTCCAAAGATTCAGCCGCTTGTGAACGGACTGAAGCGGTTGAATCGTAGCTGAAAATCTGATTAATTTGGGGAATTAGGTGTAAGATCGTCTGGTAAACGTCAAGCGTAGGGAAGATTTTCTCAGCAGTTTTCTTGGTTCTCGCAACGGTGATCGGGAAGATGAATAGGTTTAACGTGTTCTGTAGCGTAATCTCCACGAAGGAAGACTCAGCGACGGTGGGGGAGACAGAGGAGGGGAAAATGTGATCGGAAAGGATTCGTTCTCCGTTAAACAGAGTGGTGATTGCTACCTTGGCAATCCGCACCCATGTTTTGATCTTCTTTTCAAGAATCTCCCATTCTAGTTTCTGTATTTGCGTAGAAGTTAACTTCTCAAACCCTAGCTGAGACAATGCATCAACGACGATCTTTTTTCTAAGTTTATTATAGATTTTAACACAATCCTTCTCGTAACCAGAGGAGATCATGCAATTCGCTATCATCTTCAAATCCACAATGGCATCAGAATCTCCTCCTCCTGATCCTCCTCTTTCCTTGCCTAATTCTGATGAAGATTCAGAATCAAGCTCTCCATCCGATTCAGAACCCGAAGCAATTCTACTTGATCTCGAAGACCAACCGGAGACGGATTCTGGATCCAAGAATCTGCTGTTCGATTTCATAACCCGGTAAAACTCCTTCTCTAAATGCTTCATAGCTTTGCGCATCAAATCCTGCGCTTGAGCAAGCTTAGCGGAGTCAGGATTTACCAAGGACGTACTCTGAAACGCGTATTGTAACTTGCCGATAACCTCGAGAAAACGTCTGCCTTGTAGGCGGTTTTGGGGGGAGAAGAGGGAAGAGAGGCTGCAGGAAGAAGAAGAAGAATCGTGAAGGTGTGGAGTAACCCATTCGCATACGAATGCGTCAGCTGCCTCCACACTATCGCCGATTAGAGACTGGGAGAATCCTTGTTGCTGTTGTTGCGGGCGGGATTTAGAGGATTTTGATAAGGAAGAGGGTTTCAAAAGCACCATTGTTTCTTGTGTATGAAGAAATGAGTCGAATGGTGGGGTATTTATTTAGCATATTAGGTTTGTTGTTTTGGTGGCAAGGCTTTTCAAAGGAGAATCTGTTTTTATTGTCAAATGTACACGCTGGTTATCCCCTATTTTCTCTCTTTTTGTTTTTTTTTTAATTCCAACAATATATAATTGCCCTGGTAGTAACTCTTTGATTTTGGAACCATAAATTTGTTTTTTTTCTCTCAACATTATTAAAGAGATAAATTGTCTATCTGGCTGGATAAACCCCATATGTATCATTCATTGTCTTATATATTCCCTTGTTTCTGCCTCAAAACTTATATACTAAAATATTAGAGACTTCAACAAATCAGATTTCTGAAATTCTTACGGATATTTAGTATGTAAAATGGTCAACGTAGTGGCAAATAACATTTTTCTCCGTTTTTGTTCTTATATAGTATAAGGCGGGAATTAACGGGGGCAATTTGTTAGGTTCACATTTTCTTACATATTAAGATGACAGAGAACATTAAGATTTACTGGTAACAGAAAAAAAGAGAAAACAAGAAGCTAGTACGTAAGATAAACGGTGCACTTTAGAACAGTCTCGAGCCCATCTCTGAACTGGTGCGGTTGCTGTTGCTGGGTCCCAGTGGCACCCGTAAAATTCTTGACAATGGCGTAGCCTCTCGCATTCACGTACTTACCAGTACCACCCATGACCCCAAGATGAGATTCCGATGCAACCGTTCTATGTACACCGAAGAAACTGATGCTATCTTCATAACCACCACTCTCAAACATAGCAGTGAAAGCCATAGTCTGGCTGGTTCCATCATTCGCTCTTGCCACGTAGAACCCCTGGGCTTAGCCAAGCAGACTGGACCCAAGTTCTTGCCCTTCGGTTAGTTCATTGTCAATCACCATCATTGTCCCAAACATGAGCATCTGAAGAGATGAACCTGATGGGAGCTGGCCACCGTTAGCTATGGGGAGACTGTTCAAGAGGTTGTTTCTGTTGTTCTGTAGAATGTTGGAAGTGGTTCCGCCAAGCCCGACGAGAAGCGGGACATTGTTGTTGTTGAGGATTCCATTGTTGTTAGTGTTTGCTGGAACGCAGTTATTCACAGGGAGGTGTGCGCCATTGGGCTTGGCGAATGGAAGTTGGCCACTGAGGGCTGGATTTGCAACGACTCCAGTCACAGCCCTAGCTGTCGGATTTGAGCCGCCGAGTATATCGTGCATGAAAAAAACCAACGTGTTGTCGGGAAGAGAACCACCAATTGCTGACCCTGTGCCTGCACCAGACCCGTGGCTGTGGCACCTGAACCAACATTAGGCAAAGGCCCTGAACCAGCAGTAGGCAAGGTACCCGAACTAGCACCCGGTAAGGGACCAGGACTGGTGGTAGAGGACCGGGGCCAGTAGTAGTAGTCAATGGACCTGAACTACCTGAGGCTGGACATGTACCTGAAGTGACACCAGTTGCAGGAATTGAACTAGCAGTAGGCAAGAGGCCTGAACCAGCCGTTGATAAAGGACCAGGACTTGAGGTAGGAAAAGGGACCAACCCAATATTTTCTTCATCAAGAAGCCCAGAGACAAAGTAATGGCGAGAGCTAAAACCAGGATGAAGAGTACCTTGCATCCTGCCATTGACAAGGAGAAAGATCAGAGACTAAGATTGTTAATTTGAATTTGAGTTTAATTGTTTCTATAGGTTGATTCTGGAAGAGCATTTATACATAAAATAAAGCTAGATTGGTGATAGAAGAAGATGGAGTTGTGACGACAAAAAAAAAGAAAAGAAGATGGAGTTGATAAAACAGAGTAAGTGACAACTTTTCCATTATAATGGGTGGTTTGGTTTAAAGAAGAAACATAAAGAAAAAATAAACCCAGAAAACTTCAGCTATAACTTCACCAGAAGATCTTGAATGTATCATTTAGAAATTCCACTGAGTGAATTAGCCAAATATAAAACATTTCAAGGCTCTCAGCTTAATATGGCAAGCCAGCAAATTTTTCCCTTCCAAATTTTTTTTCTTGAATCAAGAAGGAACTAAATTCATCGACCCAGTTCCAATTTAACTCAGGTTTAAACAAGCATGAGAATCTCACCTTTCAGAGATCACTGTTTAGGTAGAAATCACTTCTGACAAAGCCTCACAACAAGCTCCTCCGTCCTTGATGGAGAGATCACAAAGTAGATTTTGCCAAGCACCAGATCCAAAGCTTATATGTTTCTTTCCCATCACCTCTAGCACAAAGCAAGCACGGTCCAAGTTACCGCCTTTTATCAACCCAGCAACCATGCATACAAACGTTGCAGGTGTCGGAGAGTGTCTGCTCGCAAGCATTGCATTCAAAACATTCAACCCCGAATCAAAATCCCCAATACGACAAAACCCGTCAACCATCATACGGTACGTCGCTGCATTTGGTTTACAACCTTTCATCTGCATTTCCGTGAGCGTTCTATAAGCCTCGGCGACTCTACCCTCAGTACAAAGATGGTTTACCAGAATGTTATAGATGACAACATCTGGCTTTATCCGCCTTTTCTTCATCTCACCAAGTAGAAGCTTTGCTTCATCGATTTTCCCTCTCTGCCCAAGATCACTCATCAAAACACCGTAATTCACAAGGCCTGGTTTACACCCACGATACTCCATATCGAACATCAACTTCTTTGCTTCATTGTACTCTCCCTTACCACATAAACCTTTCATTAACAACCCAAATGTCACAGCATTTGGCCGTATTCTTTTCTTAATCATATCTTCAAGCAAGCTCTTTGCCTTTCCCAGATCGTTATTTCGGCATAAGAATCCAATCAGACTATTGTAAGTCACAACACTCGGTTGCACTTCCATCTCAAGCATTTCATCGAACACCTTGCATGCAGCTTCCCAATTGTATTTATCAAGAAACCCTTTGATCAATATATTGAAAGATACCGAATTGGGATGCAAACGCATATCCTTTGCTCCGTCGAAAAAGCTTTTAGCCTTTTCCAACTCGCTGTTATCGACGAGAACGTTGATAAGAGTGTTGAGAGACTGCATCGTACGAACACAATCAAAGGAGGTCATTCTATGGAAAACATCTACGGCTTTATCCACGGAACCGGCTTTACCGTAATGCTGAATCAACGCTATGAATAGGGATTCTCTGCATCGTACGTTTCGATAGCGGACAAGGCGGAGAATTTGGTCGACAGCGTCGAAGTTACGGGACCTGGCAAGCTTGTAGATGAGAGAAGAGTAAGATGGGTAATCGTGTCGGAAACCCATTTTCTGGTAATGATGGAAGAGAGAAAGAGCTTCCTCTGGTTCTTCAATCTCTTTGAGATCGGTGAGAAATGGAACCTCCTCCCATGGTTTCCTGGTGGACTTGTTAGTTGGTTCATGGCTGTTTGTTTTCTTAGTGGATTTTTCAGGTCGAGATGTGTGGTGATATTGTCGGGACGCGATGCAACGCTTGATTGAAGATAGTCTTTGACGCATCGGATTCTCTTCGTCTTCTTCCTTTGATCTGTTTAAGCAAAGCTTGGTTTATGCGCAATAAAATGCAAAGCTTTACTTATTTTTATTTTCTGACAGCAAAAGCTTTGTTTTTTTATTTTAACTTTCTTCTTTGTATCATTGTATGAGCATGTCCATTAAAAACCTGATTCATATCATGTAAACAAAATCTGATACACAATTCCTTTGTTAAACAAAATTTTTAGCATTATATATTTATCTTGGAGAAACGCTATTGCAGTATGCAAAAACATAACAATCATCAACAGCTTGACAAAAAAAAAAGAACTATACTTCTGGAGTTCTAGTCCTCTACATTTTAAAATAAAAAAATAATCCATCTGATCATTGTTTCTTCCCTCATTAATGATGGTTCTCATCTTCCAGATACAAGAGATGGGGCGTAGAAGCCTAGGAGGCTTATAAACATTGTTCACTGCCTGGCCTGAAGGCTATGAAGAGAACAAGTGAACAGAGAAACTGTAAAACCTAACGAGGCTAAGATGGACTAAGAGATGTGCAATACTTGTTTGGTTAGCAAAGTACCATGGAAGTGTGTTTTAAGATGGAGATGGTGCAGTTGCTGTTCTTGTGGTCACGTGATAACATAAGTCTCACGTGTGGTATGCTTTTCCATGTTTCCCCAAGAGCTGGTTTGGTTTTACCGCCTTCTCCTCCAGCACCCACCGTGTGGTTTGTCACCTTCAATACATAAGGTTTTTTTAACTTTAAAGCACAATGACACACCCAATGTCTTGAAACTTCATTCATACCAGTATCGCAGTGTTATGTTCATGTGCCAGCTTCTTAAGCAAATATCCAACTGCCACCATCAAAGCGCGTCCTGCACTCACCAATTTCTGAGTCATTCCTCATAATCACTAGCTCATCTGTTAACCTTCTAGGTGAAGAAAAAGTTATGGACGTACAAGGGCATGTACCCTGTGAGCCACTGCCTCCAAGGATTGGGGTAATCAGAGAAGAGATTGAATCAACAACTAACAACCTTAATCAGGACTCATCCACGTTCGTGTGCACCTGAAATAGATAGATAACATATGGTTAACACTAAGAGTATAGAGATTGAAGAAATTGCATCTTCTAGCTACTTCAATACCTGCGACTTCAAAATAACCTCTAGACCTTGCAGCGTCTCAAACATTGTATAGATGTCATAGACAGTGTGGCATGATATTCTGCTAATGACTTTCTGCACATGCATAAATATGAAGAAGTGATGATTTATGATTGACTAAAGAACTGGTCCATAGGGTAGGGGACAAGATTTGCCAGCATATAAACCAGACTTAAAGCAGGATCCGAACTGGAGCAGATAAATTGAGGAATGCTTCGGGCAGAAAAAGAGTTCCCAGTGTCTAAATACAAGACTCTGCCAAGATGGTTATCTGCCACGCTCGAAGCAGCTTGCAAGCAAAACTATTCATTAATAAGAAAAAACACAATGTAAACAGAGCGGGAAAAAGACTAAGCAAATACGAAAAAAGTTTCCTAGGAACAGTCTCTATGTTCTACATTATTAGTGTCTAATGTTTTTTCATGCGCAAGAATGAGGAATGGCTACCAGAAGGATACGAATACATACTTGTGTTTTTACCAGAAGACGATGGTCCGACAAGTTCTGTAAGCTGACCCTCACGGAATCCACCTTGAAGCAATGAATCCGTACTTACAAAAATACAGTAAACCATTAGTGGAACGCTAAACAGAGTCTCAATTGATAACAAAAACAAAATGCCCTCTTTATTTTCTTATGGAAGATGAGCCAATAAGACACTATAACTCCTTACCCTTTGTCTCCCCTCGGTAGAATATGTTTATTACGCTGTAGATCCTCCAACAGTTCCATACCATTCAACCATGGCCGACACTGCAGTTCTATGAAAGAAAGCATGAGAGTAATACCCTAAATAATTCAAAGGAAAACATGTAAATTATACCTTTGCAAGATTCAATAACTCAGTCAACCTCAAAAATTGATTAAGAGCTAACCTCCTTCAATCTATCAGCATTTGAGCCAATGCAGCAAGTTCGTAGAGATCATGAAGAAGAGCTCTTCAACAAAAAAAAACTGAAGAAGCAAATATAACACTAATGGGACTAAGAAATGGTCGATGATTGGATTGTCCTTCTCCAGATGTTTGTGAGGCGTCATTTTTACACCTCCACTGTCCAGAGTCCATACTTACTTGGTAAAGAACATCCCAATTAGCCTCCGGTTCGTTTTCAGGACCCAGTCTCTGAACCCCCGGTTTATTCCCATCTAAATCCGCAAGCCGGTTTACCTAAACCAACCGCCTTTTCAAATATATGTTCTTCTTTTTGTTTATTTAGTTTCAAAATTGTTTTGTTTGTAATTCATCTTTGATGATTTTCAAAGTTATATTTCAACCATTTTTTCATATTAAATTTCTATATATGTTTGTATTATACAAATCCTATTATATATAGTTAAATATTTCCTATTTATATAAATGGCATTGTTTTAAAAAATTGGTAATTTTATTATAATTATGTAATTTTAACTTTTAAGAATTGCTCTGTTATGTATAATGGTAATGTATCTTATAAATCGTAAAAGAAAATGTGTCACACATAGATGGAATGCACCCAAATTTTATATATAAAAAAAAAACAAAATACACCACCTGACAGCTACACTTGCCAGTCTTAAAACATTATTCCTATCTATCCATACCTTGTATATATTCTAATATATCTATACACATGGTAATGTATCTTATAAATCGTAAAAGAAAATGTGTCACACATGTATGGAATGCACCCAAATTTTATATATATATATAAACAAAATACACCACCTGGACAGCTACACTTGCCATTTTCAAAACATTATTCCTATCTATCCATACCTTGTATATATGCTAATATATCTATACAAATTGCAATATATCTTATAAATCGTAAAAGAAAAATGGGTCACACATATATGGAATGCACCCAAATTTTATTTAAAAAAAAAAGACAAAATACACCAACTAGACAGTTACACTTGCCGGTTTCAAAACATTATTCCTATCTATCCACACCTTATATATATATCCTTCACCATCCTCAAAAATTTCATAATCAAAATCTCAAACATTTCTAAGCAAAAAAAATATATATAGAGAAAGAACCGTATAAGTTATAAAACATGAAGTTCAGTACATTAGTATTCATTGCCTTTGTTATGTCGTCTCTGGCTCTGACCCAAGTAGCGGTTTCAGGAGAATGCTTCATAGTAGATCTTATAGTATGCATGGACGTAATAACAGGGGGATCTCCACCATCGACCGAATGTTGCGCAATGTTGACAGAAACACAGTCGTGCTTTTGTAACTACGCGAAAAACCCATTGCTTGGTCCCTTTATTACAATCGAAGGTGCTAAAAAGGTCTTAAAGGCTTGTAGATTACCTATTCCTACTTGTTGAAGTTTCAAATATTTATAAAATAATTCTTAATGTTATAATTGTCAAAATCATTTGTAATAATGTTTATCATTGGGAGTTTATCATGTCATAGCAATTGACCTGATTTAATAAAGTGCCTCGTATCAAGAAAAATAAAATATAACTAATACACATATTAAAAGTTCATCACTAGTTTACTACACACTTAGGAAGAAATGATCATACGGCTGCCCATTTTGACCAATCCGACTAGTATCTAGTCTTACCACCAACCCGTCGCGAATCCAAGGCAAAGTCATAAAGTACTCAATTTGAAATGTGTAAGAAGAGTATTTGTTATTTAATTTAACTGAGAATATAATGGTCATATTTCTTGTGGAAATTTATGGTTTGGATCCATCTGGTTTCTCCTGAACAAGGAGTCCAAACCACAAATCTATTATTATCTTTGGTAGTGCATAGTAATATGCCGTCACATTAGTAAATATGACTTATATTAACTTCTTTTGAAGAATTATAATGAGGATCTTTTAGGTTCAGTTGACCTGTTAATTTGCAGAAAGAACAACCTTGTCGTTGTGAATTACACAAAATTTACGCTCACTAAATAAACCTAAAATAAATCAACAATGATAACCAGTATATTTTTTCCTAACATAGAAATTAAAAGTTTGAAAGACTTATACTTGTCAACTACAAAAAAAATTTAACAAAAGTCTTTCTCGATTGATTTTTATATAAACTTAATATTCGTAAACATATAATATGTAAAATTTTATATCAAAAATTAAAAAATATTTTCCTATGAATAATCTGTGATAAAACTTAATTAGAGGGGAGTTTTTTTTTTGTTTTGTTTTAGATGTTGGAATTTCTTTTTGACTCATCATAATTTAGTTTACTTTCTCTCTTATAGATGAGGTCTAATTCCAAAAATCCTTAAATTTCAAATTTCTTTGATTTTAGATTTGATTTAACATTACTATTTTATTTTCAAAAATAAAATTAAGGACGAATTTCTTTTGATTTAATATTTGTTAAGAATCCGTCCATGGATCCCAAATACAATTAGCTTCTGGTTTGTTTCATCGACCCAGATTCTGCGTCTCGGTTAACCTTAATCTAAAACCGCAATTCCGGTGAACCTACTAATTGCCTATAAGTTACATGTATTTTTAATTTTCTTTTTATAGCATTACATATAATTTTCTTCTTTTGTTTTTAACTTTCAAAATTAATTTATGTATAATTTAATCTTTCAAGATTTTCAATCATCTTTTCATATCAAATATTGATATATAGTTATGAAATGCATTAAAATTAATCAAAAAGATGCAATACACTACCTAAAAAGCACACTTGCCTATTTCAAAGCATTACTCCATATAAATATATATATAGGTTCACATCTATTAGCTTAAACATTGGACAATAAAAAACCCCAAACTTCTAAGCAAAAAAGAAACTAGAATTAGATAGTTGGAGTTGTTAAGGTTATAAGACATGAAGTTCATCGCTATATTAGTACTCATTGCCTTCGTTTTGTCGTTTATGGCTCAGACCAAAGCGGTGGGAGTTAGAATTTCAGGAGAAAGTTGAATGCATTGTGACAGATCTTCAAGTATGCGTACCAGCACTCGAAACCAAAAAATCCGCCATCGAAAGAATGTTGCTAAAACTTGAAAAAACAACAATCGTGTCTATGTGATTACATGAAAAATCCAACGATTGAAAAGTATCTTGAGCCTTCTAAAAGAGTCTTTGCGGCATGTGGTATGCCTTATCCTAATTGTTAAAGTTTCAAATTTTTATAAAATAATTATCAATGTTAAAAGAAATAAGATTATCAAAATCATGTATTTGATTCATTGGGAGTCATATAATGTGATGGTTTAACCAGATTCAATATAATTTTCGTGGATCAATAATTTCGATTTTTGAGAAGTATTATGATCATCTTTTTTTCACATATATCGTTATAAGAAAAAAAAAATAACCATACACTAAGGTCGATAGAGAAGGAAAGAAAGGTTTCATAGAGATTATATTTTATAAAGTTAGTTTTTTTTTTTTAAAGGCTGGGGATGGGAGAACTCTTAATTATCAAATTCTTTAAGACTTGATCTAATACTGTTAGGATTATTATTTTTCAAAAGACTAATGAAACATAAAATGTTTTTATTTATTAATTTTCCTGTAACAAGGAGAACAAGAACCGGTCCAGGCGAAAACAGAGGAAGAAAATCAAACCCCTAAAAAAAACTAAACTCTGAGGGAAACCAACAAAACGATAAAAGATAAAAGATGGTTCTTGTTCTCTTTTCTTCTACTTCTTCAGTTGGAAGGAGGGAAGAAAATGGCGTCTGAAGTCCTCTTTGACCGGAAGGACTGCTCAATCTCCGGGGCCACCTTAAACGCCGCCTGCAAAACCTCTGGAGACAAAGCCTTCCACACCGATGTCCTTCCAGCCAAATGTGTGAATATCGGACTACAAAAACACAAGAAATTAATGTTTCAGACTTTATAGTTTCTTTCAAATTAAAAACTCTAAAGTGAACCGTAGAGAAGAGTCTCTTACTCAGGGGTAGTGACAATGGAGAACCAAGACATGCCATCAGAATCAGCAATCTTTGAAACCACAAAGAACCTTGGAACAATGAAGAGAGATCCAGCTTTGATATGAGTCTCAAGAACTCTTTTCCCATCGGCACCAACCACCTGGACTCTTCCACTCCCACCTACAATGTAAGTCACCTGTAGAGCCGAGTCACAAGAGAACCCAGGGGAACACATGGAGTCTCCATCGATCCGAACAAGATCAGCTCCAAACCCAACCTCTCCAACCAAAGGAAGGTTCTTGGTGTTCAACACAACGACTCTGCCTCCATCCTTGATGTCTACATCAAGAGGAGCCTCCAAGCAATTCAAGACAAACCCATCACGGTCCTCCATCTTGGGCTCTGGCATCTTGAAACCCGCATCAAGCTTCACAATGCCATTACCAGTTTGAGAACCAACAAGTTTCTTAACGGTGCTCTCATCAAGGTCCCAGGCTCTGCCAACGAACTCAGTTGAGAAACCAGTGAAGATCCCGTTTGAGCCGGTGAGAAAAAAGTCAGTGAACTGTCCTGCTTTGTGACCCTTGTGGGTTTCACCAAGGAAGAGGATAACAAGCTCAGTATCCTCGTTGTTGAACCACCATGTGACCACACCGAAGGGAAGAGCAATTGAATCGCCTTGCTTGATTGCTATCACCTTCTCCTCCTTCTCAGGGAGGAAAATTCCAGCTGTTCCAGATCCTGAAACCCAATTTGAAAACGTAAAGTCATAAACTTTTCAATTCCTTACACGCGAGGTGATTAGATCAACGATGAAAACGTGATTAGGCAAAGAAGATAGCAAAACAAAACAAAAATCTAATTTGTTGGCATCCAGTAGTCGTGATCTATTTGACTAACATATTTCTCAAATTTAAAAAGTTTTTTTCTCAAATTTATGATCCGATCATAGAAAAATCAGATCAGCTAAATAGATCGTAGAAACAGGATCACTATAAAAACAATCAGAGTAATGGATATGGATGAATCACTATAAAGTTGACAACTTTGTAAAAATCGAAGCAGCTAAAGTAATGGAATCGATCAAACAAAGGAATCACAATAAAGTCGACAACTTTAAGAAGAAATCAGAAAGAATCCGAACCTTGAAGAACATAAGCGACCTTAGAGGAATCAGAGTAACGAGGGATAGCGAAGCCATGTTTCTCAAGAGCAAGCTTCCCAGCTCCAATGTTACCCTCTTTGAGCATCGGCAACTCTTCTGGGCACCACGCATAGTAAGATCCTCCATCTCCTCCGTAAACCTTCTTGGGGAACTTCGGTGAAAGATCCAACTCCATTTTTTTCAGTTTCTCTGTAAAAACTAAAAGATTAGGGAAGAAAAGAGTATAGGAGAGAGTTGGTAAAGGAGTAGTAATATTGGATATGAGATGCGAATGTGATGAGATGCGTATTTATATAAGAGATGAGTGAATACGTCCGTTACTCACAGAGAGCGATTCGGCTAAAACAAAGCGTTTTGACTGCGTTATGATTTACTTTTGGATAATATCTTATTTAATGTTCTATTCTGATTTTATCCATTTCTTTATGCCCACGATTTTGTTTTTTTGTTTGTTTCTATTATTGATTTTGATTCTACCAAATAAAGATGCGTTGGCATAAGATACTTCTGTTGTTTTAGTTAATCCATCACGTTCTTCGTTTTAATATTAAAAATACTATACAAATATTTTTATAAATCTACTGAAAGTGCTGTTTTATTGTATGATTCGAATCCTTAGAATATTTGCTATAAAAATATTATTTCAATCTGTCACCTGATTTATTTTTAGTCTGGTAATCGTAATATTATGTTTCCTTTTTATTTACCTTTAGATAGGATTAAAAGGTGAATACTAATCTTGTCATATGCTTATCTAAACTAATATCTGGGAATCTGCAGACGATATTGTATATTATCTACATACGATGAAAAATAATATATAACAATTAAACTACAATTTCAATGTATCATTTATGTAATTTTCATATAACAATTAAACTACAATTTCTATGTGTCATGTATGTAACTGTTTTTCAGTTGAGACTCCAAATCGTCGTTTATCCGGCTGTTAATCCCATCACTGCATCAGGGAACTGACATAAATCTTGTATTTAATAATATCACGATTGTTTGTTTGTGCTTACATTTGCGTTTATTTTTACATTAAGTTTTGATTGAACTCGTAAATTTCTGATTTGGACATTTTAATCAAAATTGTTTTGTTATTTGTAAATAATAACGGAGAACTTTTTTTTTGTTGCAATCTACAGAATGCATTCCTTTTTTAAAATGTAAAATTTTAAATTTTAAATTCTAAATTCTTTTACATGTAAAAATAAACACACAAACCCGACTTTTGCTTCTTCTTTTTTTTAAATTAGCTCGAAGCCCAAATTTCTAAAATATACAATTCATAGCAACTATATAACACGTTCCTTCAATTAGCTTGAGATAATGACCTTTCTTTTTGTCTATAAGATTAGTTTAGAGCATATGCAAACAGAGAAGACTATCGAATAATAGATATTATTGGATTATTGAATGAATTATTGGATTACTCGAATCCTTAGAATATTTGTTCTATCTATCACCTTATTCTTTCCTGTTTGGTAATCCTAATATTATGTTTTCCTTTTTTTAACCTTTGGATAGGATTAAAAGGTGAATTCTAATCTTGTCGTATGTTTATCTAAACTCTAAACTAATTCCTGGGAATCTGCTGACTGGATTGTATATTATCTAAGTACTTTTACGGATTTATCCACTAATATAATTGACTACAGTTTATTTTATTTTATTTTTTTAATTAAAAATTTGAAACGGGCGTGACGATGGATTTGGTGAAAGATTTTTGTATAAAGGATTAGCCTATAGTTAATATGCATCTGTTAACGGCATACAAATTAATATGTACTTAATTTTATCCATTGACCTGATTAATTTATAAAATCAAACCTTCAATATTCCCAAACGTTTCGTTCTCTCGCTCTTTCTAAAAGAATGATAGGCCCATCATTGGCATTTATCAAGAGGCTTTAGCAGAAAACCAATCACAGGCCCATGAAAAATAAATATCGAGCACAGATCTGCACGGCCACAACGTGGAATTATTCGCCTGCCAATCCCATCTGCATCAGAGAACTGACATAAATTTTGATTTTAAAAATCTCCCTTGTATTTAATAATATCACGATTGTTTGTGTTTGTTTACATTTGCATTTACTTTTACATAATTTTTGAATAAACCCGCAAATTTCAAATTTGAACCTTTTAATCAAAATTGTTTATTATTGGCAAAATATTAACGCCAATCACAAACGGAAGAAATTCATTGTTTGCATTTGCATTCAACAAAAACATTTTCTTTTAAATGTAAAATTTTTTATATAATCAATTCTTTTCCATGTAAACACTTACACAGAAAACCGACTTTTGCTTTTAAATTAGCTCGAGGCCCAAATTTTAAAAAATATAAAAATCATAGCAACTATAACACCTCCCTTAAATTAGCTTGAGACAATGACTTAGTTTAGACTAGAGCATATGCAAGTTTAGCAACGAGAGAATAAATTTGAAACCCAAAAGAACTTGATTGTACAAGGATACATATGTGGTGATAGTAAAACTCGACCGCCACATGCTTTGAATTTTCATATAATATGTAACACCAATAAAAAACAGGAGAGCTAGTGGTATGAATGTTAGTTTCTAAAATTTTGTCTTCTGAAGATTTAAAGTAGGTTAGCTATTTATCAATATTTTGAAAAGGACGATGTTGGTTTCAGTAAATTGTAAGGAGTTTTCCTAAATGGAAACATGTTGCGTAGTGGAGAGCCTACCAGCATAACCTAATTTCTAAGGCTACCTCTAACCATTAACTCTATTTTGATGTCAAAACTACACTATTTTAGTGTAATTTTAACAATAAAATTTTTCACAACACCAAATATTACACTAAAAAGAATATTCACTATTATTATATTATTAAAAAAAATATTCACTATTATGATATTATTAAAAAGAATATTCTCAATTATTATATTATTAAACAAAATTTTGTTTTTTAATTGAAAATTTTAATAAAAATTAATACTCTTCTAATTATTTTTAATTAATAAAATAATTAAGATACATTAAAAACAGTAAATTAAAAAAATGATAAAAGAAAATTTATATATATTACTAATTATCGGAATTGAATATTATATTTTTCAATTCAAAATTACATACTATTAATTCTCAGAATTAGTATATTCGGACACAAATGTTCTATCAATGCATTTCGAAGTTCAAAATGAGCATCACGATCTTTAATTTGTCTATGTCGAGATAAGAATTCTTGAAATCGAACATCATCATCACCAGTCATCTATACTTCTACACGTGGGACTTCGGCACGTTCTTCAAATGTTGCATCAACATCATGTTCATCTTCTATGATCATATTATGCATTATGATACAAGTTGTCATTATATCATGTAACACTTGCTTACTCCATAAGCGTGATGGTCTGGCTACAATTCTCACGTGTCGTTATTTAGCAAAGGAGATGAGGTTTGCGGTAACGTGTGGCCATCACACTTTTCTTCCTTTCTTCTTTCTTCTTTCTCCCACCTCCCTTCTTCTTTCGCCCTAAAACCAAAAAGGCTAACAAATTCATCACACATATCATAAATCAAAACAAACCCATAATACAAAACGATCACATAATCATAATCATACACGATCACAACCCCTCTCTTCTAATAACGCAAAATTTTCACAAATTTTTATAATAGTTGTTGTGTTTTCGTTTTACTCTGTGGATAAGAGATCCAGTGGTGGGGTCAATAGATAAAATTCTACCTGGTTAAAAATATATATATAAAATGATAAAAAGATTTAAAATTTGGTGTGAGACTGTAGCAAAACCAACCAAAACGTTATTATAGAGTTAATTATGAAGTTTGGTTGGAGAAAAAAGAATATTTTTTTTATAGTATTTTAATGGAATAGAGTTACGTTGGAAATGACCTAAGTAAGATTAACTAATCAATAAAAACTCTAAAACAGTTTTGGTAACCTCGTCAAATTGACATATCGAAACAACTAGTTAAAGAAGACCTCACTTATTTTCTACTTTTGTGGCGACTGGCGAGAAACCCATCTTACTCACCTCAACAATTAATATATATATATATATATATATATATATATTAACTTAATAGAAAAAGAAGAAGTTTAAAAGTAGTAATAATGGGTCGAAGCATATGCTTTCGAAGATACTCTTCACTTTTTGGTCTATAAACCCCAAAAGAAACGTGTCTCTCATTTGGCTTCTCTTTGGAGGTCGTAAAGGCCATCAATGGATGCTCCTCATCAAACCTTCCTCTCTCTCTCTCTTATCTTTTACGTAACTCTTATAATATACATACATGAAGGTACTTTCGAGCTCCAGGCGCTGGAGATGAGATGAGACAGCGGCCGGAGATGGGAGATTGATCCGTAGACCAGTTTTTAATAAGGTGTGATCGATTTTTTTGGGAGAAAAATAGAATTAGAAATTGGGCAACTATGTTCCTTTGGCAGTCGGTTCTTGTTTCTTGCTGTTCTTGAAGAGTATTTTTTTTGTCAACGTTTGTGCTTATTTATATACGTTACCCGCAAAATTATATTAAGCATATATGATGTTTCTTCGGGTAGCAAATTTTAAGAATTCTCTATTTTTACATCATCTGGTTTAAGACTTCCTAATAAGCTCACAGTATTGTGGACTAACCATACCTAGAGTGATCTAAATGTAAACTGGAACTTGTATGTTGTGGTTACGACTTATGAGGATTTAACATTTATTTGGGTTTAACGTAAGAACGTGAAAGATGTTGTGATGAATATTAGAATTGGCACCAGACCTGTGGATTGCAAATACAAATGTCGGGCGGTATGTATCTTTTAGGTTAAAAACGTGAAAAGGAAGAGGAAAGATATTGACTAAATTAGAGACTTTAGGAGCATTCAAGATAACAAGATCATGCGATGTCCAAAATGATTTTTTTAAGAGTTTCAAACCAAAAAGAGTAATTAAAGAACTATCCATCAATGTTATCACAAAATTCGAAAGAAAGACAAAGGAAGTTCCAAAGAAAATAGAGGACAAAAGTTATACTGAATGAAAATCTGGTCCCTCATAAAATAAAACTTCAATAGAAGAAGCCGAGAACCTTGCCTCCGACATTCTTTCTCCTGGCTTCTTCATGGTCCATGATTCCAGCAGACGTGGTCAATACAATGTACCCAAACTGCAAATTTCAATCCATTAATACCATTCAAGACCCTTAGATCATGAGAAAAAGTACACAAACAAAATAGTAACACCAAAGTAATGGGATAGTATGAGAAGTGATTCTAAAACATATCTAAAATTTTATAGTTAAATGGTTACTACAGCTTATTCAGGCAATAGCATAACAAGCTAAGCGTAGTTAGAAAAAGGGTAAATAAGATCGAACCTGTCTCGAAGGAAGCAAACGGGCAGTCCAGCCTTCAATTTCCTTCACACCAACATCAAAACGCGGGCTGATAACACCACACTTGTTCAACCTTCCGTTTAATTCAACAACGATTTTGCCAGACCTATGGTCATCGACGTACTCAAACTCACCAATGTAACCTGCATATGATGGGCAAACACACAACCTAAGGAACAAAACTCAAAGGATCATGATGAATCTGACTATAAAAACTGAGGGGACAATCATACCATGCTTCTGCATGACTATCAGAAACTTGATAATCACTTTTGAGGACGGCCTGATCATGACCTGCCTCTTGCCACGTTTCTCGGCATTGTACATGCTCTTGAGAGCATCGTTCAGAACACTGATTCTCACCATCTTGCCTTTAGCTCAAGCCTCTACTAAATAAATCACACATAACAAGAACTTCAGTTAAGAAAAGTTAAATATGAAACCAAACAAACTCTGCAAACAACTTGAAGTTTCAGCTTCAAATCTTGGTTAAAAAAGTAACAATCTTAACATAGTCATTCATCATACAACACAAAGCATTTGAATCATGATAGTATATTTCAAAGTGAATAAGTCAAACTTGTAACACGAAATCATAAAAACCACAATTGGAGATCGAAACAGGGGTCTAGTGGTTAAAATCCAGAAAATACATTCAAAAGGAAGCTGAGACTGACTAATTCGTTAATAACAAAATCAAGCGTTCATAAGTTCACTATGAATGTAACCTAACAACAACACAATCATGAAAAAAACCCTGAGATCCTAAATCCTCTGATGCGAAACAACAGATGAACAAACTTCAATTAGTTATTAAACATGCTCAGTTCTCAATATTCCAGAAGAGGATAGTGGAGATGACCGTACCTTAATTGGCAGCACGAGAGGCAGGAAGCTCAGTGACGGAGAAAAGCAAATAGAGGTAGAAGAGAAGGAGAGCTAGGGTTTTCTTATCGATTTTTAGACTAGAGAAACAAAAACAAAGCAAATGAAGGGTTTGTTATACGCTGTACCTTTTGAACTTCATAAAGACCCAATGGGCTTCTTTGCCACAATCAGTTAAGCCGATCAGAGGCTCAGAGCTATTGATTGGGCTGTGTATAACGGGTCAGGTCATCCGACAATAAACACGAATAATTTATCTCTCAGCCGTCAGATCATAATTGAAAATTGATAAATCGGACGAACGATAAGTATACACGTCAAATGATCCTTGTCAATTGTTCTCGTCCAATAGAATACCTTAGTTCTTCTCTATAAGTTCTAAAAACCTAGTGAAATTTATCATCACCACCCTTCAACTTCCCGATCAGTAACACTTCCTTTTTCCCAGAAAAGCAAAAGAAAATTCTCGATGGCACCCAAAGGCGAGAAGAGACCCGCCGAGAAAAAACCGGTGGAAGAGAAGAAGGTGACCGAAGAGAGGAAGCCTAAGGCGGGGAAACAATTGCCAAAGGAGGTCGGCGACAAAAAGAAGAAGCGGGCAAAGAAAAACATCGAAACCTACAAGATCTACATCTTCAAGGTGTTGAAGCAGGTTCATCCTGATATCGGGATTTCAAGCAAAGCCATGGGGATTATGAACAGTTTCATCAACGATATCTTCGAGAAGCTTGCTTCGGAATCTTCTAAACTCGCTAGGTACAACAAGAAGCCGACTATTACATCTCGCGAGATCCAGACGGCTGTTAGACTCGTCCTTCCTGGTGAACTCGCTAAACACGCCGTCTCTGAAGGTACAAAGGCGGTGACCAAGTTTACTAGCTCTTGAAGAAATTGGGTTAGGGTTTAAGGATTTCGATTAGCTTTGTACGAAATTAGATGCTTGGTTGCTTAGGGTTCGTATCTTGTGGCTGTAACTAGGCAGAAGAGACGATTGTTCATTTTTTATAATTCAACGATGAATTATATATTATTGTGTTTGTACATTACAAGTCGCAAGTAAAATTGATGGATTGGTAGATTCTTATAAACAATATATATATTCTTATTGCATTTGTGGGTTTATATTTGTTCCTGTGAGACGAAATTTTGCAAAATTTGTCCAATGCTGTTGTTTTGTTACATTCCTAAAATGAACAGAGCCCAATTTGACCCTGCAACTTTATCTAATCGGAGAAATTGAAGTTTAGCTGCTAGCTAAGTTCACCTGTCGCAATCTTCCTATCAGATGCAGTCCATAAGCATCAGATTTAGGTGAACCCACTTAAATGTAATGAAGAGTGTTGGTGCACCCGCATAAATCGCTGACATAATCAATATTAATATTTCCTCTATGCTTCTTATAAGCCAAATACAGAACAATAAATCTGAATTTTTGAGGAAAGAGTCTTATTTTGTTTATAAAAATACAGAACAATATGTCTCAAATTTGTTTGTAGGCAAATACACACAAACATAACAAAATTTATTGAATAAACAAAATTGGTATTGCTGAAAACGTGGGAGTCTCAAATGGATGGAGAAGACCCGGAACGGAAGGGCAAAAGAGGAGAAGAGTTCAAAGAGAAGGGCAAATACGTAATTAAGAACTGTTTGTCTTTGAGAAAGAAGTGCAGCTAGTTAAACGTGCAAAGAAGCAGCCTTTCCATTTCCAAAACACACAGAAACCGCACCATCAAAGAAGAGCCCCTCAAGCTTTGCTTTGCTTATCGATCCCACAATCTTTTCGTTTTCTTCGAACAACACCTAATTCTTTTGATCCACGCCAAAACAACCCATTTCTTCTGATCAATGTATCACCGACTTCCGTCGCTAATGGAGCCGTTTCTACGGAGAGTCTCCGACCGTTGGCCGGTCATAGTTCAGGCTGTCATTTGGACGGTGCTCCTTATGTTCACTGTCGCCGTCGCTTCGTTCGCTCCGGAGTTGGCGTTCGTGTCGACGGTGTCGTCTTCTTGCGGCGGAGGAGATGGGTTCGTGAAGATTCCGATGGATTTTCCGGGGGAGAGTGTATGTTTGCCGTCTCACATGGTGAAGAGATCCCGTTTCGATTTGTTTGTGCCTTCTCTTTTCGCAGCAGTTATGGTCACGGCGTCGGCCTGTTTGATCCGATCGTGTATTGGGACAGAGAATGTGGAAGACATATAAAAACTGTAATTAATAAATAAATAAAAGAAATTCAGTTATATACATTCACATTTATATACTGTATTTATTTATCTATAGAGATAGTGTCTCGTCGACGCAACAAATGTATCTATATGTTATTCACAAATCATAAAACTAAACTACAGTTATGACTTAAGCACTGGTCTCCACGATCTTGACATAACCGTGCTTCTTCCTTGATTCATCTTTGGCAGTTGGCACCATCCGGTTATAATATGTCATTAGTATATTTATTTTTTTAATCAAAACTTTGTGGGCCTAGGCCCAATATCTCTTATGCGAAAAAATTAGACCATGTTAATTTGGTTCCTCTCTAAATCAAAATTGACTAGAATATTTCCATTGTTAACGTTCAAACGCAAAACTATTCCCGCCTTTATTTTGTTGGATGGCCACATAGCACTACGGTTGAACTGTAACACCACTTATTTCGAAGAAGAAGATGTGAAATTCGATATTCATCACACCATATGTTTTTCAATCACAACATGTATCTATGTAGTTAACTATAAGAAAAAGATTAATGTTAAGGGTAGTGAATATATATATATATATATATTTTAATATGTTGATTAAATTTGGAGTTTCTAGTTTCCATTGGAAGTTAACGTATTCACCTTGAATAAAGTTAGATAAAGGTAGATAATCTTAATAACAAAGGACCATTGTATGGGTTACAATTACATTTTTTTATATATCGCAATATAAAATATTAAAAATATCTTTGCAGGACTTATTAACGGGCAGTGGGATTTTACCAAAAAAAAAAAAGAAACAAACAGGCAGTGAGAATATATTAGAATGAGTAGCACGAGTGACCCAGTTGGGATTGAAGCTTCGGTTTCAATAAAAAAAATTATCAGCGGAAGTTCCTTTCTTTCACTCCCGAATCTCCCAAAATTGATGATACGGATGATGTTGTTTAGACATGATCCTCTGCATGAATTTCCAATGACCCCTTGACTTTTTCACGATCCACTGTTTCGTAAATTTGAGTTTCCGATGACCCCTTGACTTTTTCACGATGCTCTGTTTCCGAAATCTGAGTTTCCAATGACCCTTTTACTTTTTCACGACCCTCTCTGTTTCGGAAGTTTGAGTTTCCGATGACCCATTGACTTCTTCTGTAACAGTACCTTTAAGCAAAAAGAAAATGTATTAGCAAACCGAAATAAGTAATCTATATAGAATGTAAATAGTTGCCTTGTTCAATACTTTGATTCTTTTTTGCTTCGTACCTATGATCGAAAAAGCGTATAACAGATATGATCGCAATAATAGCCACAATTGCTGCGATGATGCTTACGACAATGATAAGTGTTTCAAGGCCCACTGCTCCTACTTTACGGCTCTTCGATCCTGCATTTTTATTGAGTTTGTATATCATATCAAATTTTAATATTTAATGTATTAAAAGGCTTAACACTATCTGATCGAAAAGTTTTTTTTACCTCTGCTTGAACTTGAGCCGCCCTTAGCTTTACTCACAACCACCACTTCTGAGCGATACTCTGGCTAGAAGACGACGAGCTTTTACTATATCTTCAACAACAACCATCGACGATACTTGATCACTCATAGCCATAACATATGATTCACTATATGCGTGTCCACGTGACGTGGAAGAGCCCAACCGGCCCATCAACGTTAGAATCTATATGCTTCCCTAAAGCAAATATTCGCTTACATTTAATCTGTATAAAAAAGCTTATTAAAATTAACGGACTGCGCCTGAACTGTATTGATTTTACACTCCAAGCCCCTTAAGTAATATACTAAAAAGGAACTTTAGAAATAATAAAGAGAAGATAAGGGACTTTAATTGCAATAACTGACCAGATCGTGTTCCCGTCACTTTCCTGGGAAGATACGAGCCATTAAACTCAAAGAATATAAATAAAAAACAAATATATAATTGAATAGATACAACCATCATATATGTAAAGGCGATCCCTAGAAGTAAAAGAGAGAAGAAGTATCTGGAGAGAAGCGTACGTTCTCCGCATCGAAGAAACAGTACGGAGTTTTTTTCGCTCCGATTCTGGTGAGTTTTGCGATCTCGTAGTCTGCGTTCTTCGCTTTTCTCGTATTCTGAGTTTCGAATTCTTCGTATTATCTGTTGCTTTCACATAGATCTCTGATTTGTTTTATGCGGCAAGTCGAATTCTTGATTCTCCCTTTTTTTGTTTTGTTTTGGACTTCATATCTGATCGTTAACTATCCGAAGATTTTTTATTCGTTTTCAATTTCAACCAATTCTGTTTTCTCATAGTCTAAATTGAAGCTTACGATTCGATTTCCTGGTATGCTTTTGATGATTTGATGATCTCTTTGACAGTGAAAAGAATGGGGAAAGGAGGTGAAGATTGTGGGAATAAGAAAATGAATAGTTCTGAATCGTTAAAGTTAGATAATTTTCCTGCTTGGGCTAAAGATGTTGGGGAATGTGAAGAGAAGTTCGGTGTTAGCCGGGAGAAAGGATTAACTACTGATGAGGTGTTGAAGAGGCATCAGATCTATGGTTTGAATGAGTTAGAGAAGCCTGAGAGTACTTCAATTTTTAAGTTGATATTGGAGCAGTTCAATGACACATTGGTTCGTATTCTTTTGGCGGCTGCCGTTATTTCCTTTGTCTTGGCTTTTTATGATGGCGACGAAGGAGGTGAGATGGGCATCACCGCATTTGTTGAGCCGCTTGTGATTTTTCTCATCTTAATTGTTAATGCTATTGTGGGAATCTGGCAAGAAACTAATGCTGAAAAAGCATTGGAAGCTTTGAAAGAGATTCAGTCTCAGCAAGCAACTGTTATGCGTGATGGGCATAAGGTATCCAGCTTGCCTGCAAAGGAACTTGTTCCTGGTGACATTGTTGAGCTTAGGGTTGGTGATAAGGTGCCTGCTGATATGCGCGTGATTGCTTTGATCAGCTCAACCCTGAGAGTTGAGCAAGGGTCCTTAACAGGAGAGAGTGAGGCTGTGAGCAAAACCACTAAGGCTGTGGATGAGAATGCCGATATTCAAGGAAAGAAATGCATGGTGTTTGCAGGAACCACCGTTGTCAATGGGAACTGCATATGCTTAGTTACAGACACTGGGATGAATACCGAGATTGGAAGGGTACACTCACAGATTCAAGAAGCTGCACAACACGAGGAAGATACTCCTCTCAAGAAAAAACTTAACGAGTTTGGGGAAGTTCTGACTATGATCATTGGGTTAATTTGTGCGTTAGTGTGGCTCATCAATGTCAAGTACTTTCTGTCCTGGGAGTATGTTGATGGCTGGCCCAGAAACTTCAAGTTCTCCTTTGAGAAGTGCACATATTACTTTGAGATTGCTGTAGCATTGGCGGTTGCTGCAATTCCAGAAGGTCTTCCAGCAGTTATTACTACATGTTTGGCTCTTGGCACACGGAAGATGGCTCAGAAGAATGCTCTGGTTAGGAAGCTACCCAGTGTGGAGACTCTTGGATGCACAACCGTAATATGCTCTGATAAAACTGGAACTCTGACAACCAATCAGATGGCTGTTTCAAAGCTTGTTGCTATGGGTTCTAGGATTGGAACCCTTCGATCTTTCAATGTGGAGGGGACCTCGTTTGATCCTCGAGATGGAAAGATTGAAGATTGGCCAGCAGGTCGAATGGATGCAAATCTTCAGATGATTGCAAAAATTGCCGCCATTTGCAACGATGCTAATGTCGAACAATCTGACCATCAATTTGTGTCTAGGGGTATGCCTACTGAGGCAGCTTTGAAGGTAAAGCAGTCTACTACACTAGCTGGCACCTTTTTCTTCTTAACATAATAGAGACTACAAAGACTTCGTGTTCTTTGTCGTCTTCAAATATTAGCGTTTGTTAAGTGTTAATCGGCATCTCTTTTTCTATTGTTGTTTGTATCCTTGAGCAGGTTTTGGTTGAGAAAATGGGATTTCCCGAAGGATTGAATAAAGTTTCGTCTAATGGTGACGTCTTACGTATGTATCTTGAATAATATTTGTGACTCATGTTTACCACAGTTTTAAAGATGCTAAACTCCTGATTATACCCTTTTTCAACATTATTGAAGGTTGTTGTCGGCTATGGAGTGAACTAGAGCAACGGATTGCCACCCTTGAGTTTGATCGTGACCGGAAATCAATGGGAGTTATGGTGGATTCCAGCTCAGGAAAGAAGCTGCTACTGGTCAAGGTCTGTTTTTCTTCATTTAGCATATCCTGCCTCCTGAGGTCGAGACTGTGAAACTTTGTACTTTGGAGAACCTGTCATCTATGATTATTTGGCTTGTGCTTTGGTTCTCATGGATGCATGTTATTAGTCAAGAAAACCTACCTTCTTTCTCTTTTCTCAGCACCTAACAGATAAATTTTGAATTTATGCAGGGTGCGGTAGAAAATGTATTGGAAAGGAGTACACATATTCAGCTACTTGATGGTTCCGTTCAAGAGCTTGACCAATACTCAAGGGATCTTATTTTACAAAGCCTCCATGATATGTCCATGGGTGCATTAAGATGTCTTGGATTTGCTTATGCAGATGTTCCATCAGATTTTGCCACTTATGATGGTAGTGAAGACCATCCTGCTCACCAGCAACTGCTCAACCCATCCAATTATCTTTCTATTGAGTCCAATCTAGTATTTGTTGGATTTGTTGGTTTAAGGGTGAGTCATGGCCATTGTAACATTTTTTGTTTATTCTTGTTCCTTTTTGTTGATCATTCATGCTCTACCTTTTTAATGATTGTAGGATCCTCCGAGGAAAGAGGTGCGTCAAGCCATTGCAGACTGCAGAACAGCAGGTATTCGAGTCATGGTCATTACCGGAGACAACAAGAGCACAGCGGAAGCGATCTGCCGTGAAATTGGCGTATTTGAAGCAGATGAAGATATCTCCTCAAGAAGCCTGACTGGGAAAGAATTCATGGATGTTCGAGATCAGAAGAATTATCTACGACAGACTGGAGGGCTCTTGTTCTCGAGAGCTGAACCAAAGCACAAACAAGAGATTGTCAGGTTACTTAAAGAAGATGGAGAAGTGGTTGCCATGACTGGAGACGGAGTCAATGATGCTCCTGCCCTGAAGTTGGCTGATATAGGTGTGGCAATGGGCATTTCCGGCACAGAGGTATTTGTCTCTTTTCTCTCATCTGCAATCATGGGATGTTGATAGCTCTATCAGCTTTCTAAAGCTCTGGGATTTTTACAGGTAGCAAAGGAGGCATCTGACATGGTGTTAGCAGATGATAACTTCAGCACTATTGTTGCTGCTGTTGGTGAAGGCAGGTCCATCTATAACAACATGAAGGCCTTCATCAGGTGAGTGTTCTATTGTGTCATTTGTATATCTCTTCATATTGGTGTCTTGAATTATAAAATATTAATCCGACTATTATGAATTAAAGGTACATGATATCTTCCAACATTGGTGAGGTTGCATCGATATTCCTGACAGCTGCTCTTGGAATCCCAGAAGGCATGATACCAGTTCAGCTTCTGTGGGTGAATCTTGTAACAGACGGTCCTCCAGCTACGGCTCTAGGATTCAATCCTCCTGACAAGGATATTATGAAAAAGCCTCCTCGTAGGAGCGATGACTCGCTTATCACTGCATGGATCCTCTTCCGCTATATGGTATGCAAAAACCTATCTGTCTCTCTTGTTGATCTTCTGGGGCTTTTTTAACTGACTATTGTGGGTACCTACCTACAGGTGATTGGTATGTATGTGGGAGTAGCAACGGTGGGAGTATTCATCATATGGTTCACGCACAGCAGCTTCATGGGCATAGACTTGAGCCAAGACGGACACAGCCTTGTGAGCTATTCACAGCTCGCACATTGGGGACAATGCTCTTCATGGGAAGGCTTCAAAGTGTCTCCTTTCACAGCAGGTTCTCAGACTTTCTCATTCGACTCAAATCCGTGCGAGTATTTCCAGCAGGGGAAAATCAAAGCATCCACACTCTCCCTCTCGGTATTGGTGGCCATTGAAATGTTCAACTCCCTGAACGCACTCTCAGAAGACGGCAGCCTGGTGACGATGCCACCCTGGGTGAACCCGTGGTTACTCCTGGCAATGGCGGTCTCATTCGGGCTCCACTTTGTGATACTATACGTGCCATTCTTGGCTCAGGTGTTTGGAATAGTGCCACTGAGCTTGAACGAGTGGCTGTTGGTACTGGCTGTGTCGCTTCCAGTGATTCTGATAGATGAAGTGCTCAAGTTTGTGGGAAGGTGTACGAGTGGCTACCGCTACGCACCTCGCACTCCATCCGCTAAGCAAAAGGCGGAGTAAGAAAATAAATGGAAGCATTATTATTACTCTTTTTTTTTTCACGTCACATTATTATTAGACTCTTTTTAGCTGAAATTAACTTTGTTGCTTAACTCAGCCTTGCTTATTTAATTTTCTAAACGATATTTTTTGGTTTTATAAAAACGTTTCTAACTTTTGTCCATTGACATGGTATTTCCAACCTAAAGCCCTATAGAAATAGAGAATACTGTTCCAATAAAGTCATTGTTTTAAAAATCTTCAAATTGGTTTTCCCTTAGAATAATAGATTAATTGGTGATCTTAATTTAGGTTCAAATCAGGTATTAAACTTTATCATTATATCTAAGTTGATTTGACTTCTGAATTTTAAATCCTCATTGAAGGAAGATTGGTTATTTTGCGCTAGTAGCTAGAATGAGCTACAAAAGCTTAGGAAAATGGTTGATTGTTAATTTTCTCAGAGCATAAGCTTGCAAAGATTTAACTACAACATCACAATGACTGACACCTGGATTTACTTTTACTAATCGAACCTTTCACGAGGATTACAGAAACAAGAAAATTCCCAAAGTTGCAAACCCTAGATATCACAATCTCTTATCCACCGAAACCGTACAGAGTGCGTCCTTGCCTCTTCAAGGCATAGACCACATCCATAGCAGTCACTGTCTTCCTCCTGGCGTGCTCCGTGTAGGTGACGGCGTCACGGATGACATTCTCGAGGAAGATCTTGAGGACTCCTCTGGTCTCTTCGTAGATCAAACCGCTTATACGCTTGACACCTCCTCTACGAGCAAGACGACGAATGGCAGGCTTGGTGATACCTTGAATGTTATCTCTCAGCACCTTCCTGTGCCTCTTCGCTCCTCCCTTTCCCAATCCCTTTCCTCCTTTTCCTCTTCCCGACATCTCCTCACCGTTTCAATTGATTCTAAAGATCTGTGAAGAAGAAAATGAAATTTTCATCAGGAATCTACTCAATTGTACCATAGATTTCCAGATCAACCAATTTAAATGACATATCGAAACATCAATAGCCGAATTTTCTATTTTTCGAAAACGCAATAATTCGGAAATTTTAGAATATTGAATCTCAGAAGTGAATCGGAAAACTGAGGAAAGAGATGGTTCTAACGTCAAAATTGAACGGGCAAGAAGAAGATGACGACGATACCTGACGTTAGTTCGGAGAGGAGCAATTGAAAATGACGAAATCAATAGATGAATGAAGTGTATATATAAACAAAGATGATCCGAGTGCGTTTCATATCAAGCGTTGATTATTGATCCAATGGTTATTATATCGTTAACAGTAATAGATGGATCGATGACGTGGACTGGTACTTCCTGTGTTTCACAAATTTTGTAAGTGTTAGCCAACCTTATTGGGCCCTAAAGAGAAAATGAAAAGCTCGGCAAAGTTATTATTGGGCCCTATATTTCGGTCTCCGTAAACCTGGTACTCTCGGAAACGTTTACAGAGAGGGGTTTTTTTAATTGGCCGTGACCGTCGCCGTCGAATTGCTCTCCGTTCTCTATCTCCGGTAAGTTCTTATTTCTTCTTCTTCGCTCCTTTGCTGTGACATGTGGCTTGCTGTGTAGACGATCCGTTACTTAGTTGTACAAATTTTGACCATTTTGTTATCCAATCTCATTTTCTTCATTCTGATTGTGGGTTGATGTATCTTTGGTAGGTCAGATTATATAGCTGCAACTTCGCAGAGCTGTTGTTACCATGTTTGTTACGCGAGTTATCGGGAGAAGATTCTTGGCGGCTGCATCGGCCCGATCGGAGTCCACTGCTGCAGCAGCTGCCTCGACGGTTCGGACGGCCAAAAACCCTCTGGAAGAGTTCTTTGAGTTGGACAGAAGCCAGGACGAAGATAAAGCCGTTGTCTACGGTGTGTCCCTATCTCATTTCATAATCCAATTGGGAGAATTTATTCTTCATGGATTGATTAATGTCTATGAAACTCTAAATTTATCAACTGTTGATATGTATTAAAGCTGTATCATCTGAATCTCTTTTTTTGTGCTCTTAGAGTGTGTTTGGAAATTTTCGTTCCTCTGCTTAATGTTAGTTATCACGTATCAGTCCCTTAGCTACTTGTTGATTGTTCATAGAATGTACTAAGTGAAGAAGTACTTAAAGATCTTTGCTAAAAGAAGTCACAGTGGCTTAGGATTGTAATGTGGTTCATTTGATTACTGTTCCCTTTTTATACCTTGCTCATATTACTATTGTCCCTCTATGCCATGGAATATTTGGAATTAAAGATTGTTAGATTAAGGATTTTTGGGTTTGTTAATGGATTTTAGGAACATTTGTAATCTTCTGGTGTCAGGTCGTGGTTGGAAAGCTTCAGAACTGCGTCTCAAGTCATGGGATGACCTTCAGAAGCTGTGGTATGTTCTTCTGAAAGAGAAAAACATGTTGATGACTCAGCGTCAGATGCTTCAAGCCCAGAACATGATGTTTTCAAACCCTGAACGTATTCCAAAGGTAATACAAAGCGGGCTATAACCCTCAATTCAGTTAAGTTGTTGACAAATTGATGATAGTTACGGAACGAAATATGAAATCTTCTTTGAAGAAATGCTTATATATCTCTTGAACCTTCCGAAAACATCTATACTCTGCTTTCTTATCACCACGGAAGATTATTATTCATGAATGTCAACTTTGTATGCATCTCAATATAGGTGAGGAGATCAATGTGCCGCATTAAGCATGTGCTGACAGAGAGAGCCATTGAAGAACCAGATCCCAGAAGATCAGCCGAGATGAAGAGAACGGTAAATGCAATGTGACCTGTTGTGCTTCTTTTAGCAACCGAGCATTAAACTCGTGTCACTGTGCTATGGTTTTTGGAATTTTTGGGAGTAAGAGTAACACGTAGTATTATTCAAAAGTCTGAAGAAGACTTGGTATTTCAATGATTGTGACTGTTGTGTCTGGCAGTAGAAAACGTTTGGTCTGTAACTATTTGCACACTTTTGTGAACCCATGGTTGATGTTTTCTTTCGAGACAAATGTTCGCGTCCTGGAACATAATCAAACTAAGGCCCACATCAACGGGAGAAAAATAAACATGTTTGGTTACTTTCAATGCTCAAGAAGGCAATATAGGCGACAAGTAGACTCCAACCATGCCGATAAGTCCACAACACACCTTAGAAAGAGATAAGAAGAGGATGATGAACAAGCTTAATAACTTTTAGAAGAGTATGAAATTAGATTTTGAAGTCGAAATACATACGAAACTGCGGACAAAGTTAGGATCTGAGACAACCAACGGAGAATGGAGGAAGATGTGTGGCACCCTAGATTACTACTATATTGACTAACAACACTGCACGACCGAAACCATAGAGACTTCACTTAAAGATAGTGTGAAGATGTGTTGGTTTTATAAAGTGCAGATAGTTTGATTGGAAAATGACTTTAGGCAAAATTTAAAAGTTACAGGATCGAGTGACGCTTGGAACGAAACTAATATAATATGTGATTTCGGATATGAGGTATTACGAGGTTCGGCCCAAAACATGTTCTGCTAATTCAAAATAAAAAATGTATTGGTTTTATAAAATTAGTCGTAGTTATGGGCCGTAAGGAGAAAATCTGATGTTGGCCCTCAAATATTATAACTTATAATTTATAACAAAACTTTGTATTCATATAAAGTTAGGCCCATAAAGGGCTAACACGGACCTCGTACTCATATGCTCCCTCCTCAGAGCCGGCCACCGTATTGTAGTAATCCTGTTTATAGCACCGGAAAACTTCACAGAGGGTTATCAATCGATTTTTCCTTAGTGTGACCTTTCTCCGTCAAGTTCTCTGTCTCCGGTGAGCTCTTATTTCTTCGTATTTCTTCCTCTGTGAGTATTTGTGTGCTGTGCGCCGGACCGAGAACCACCGCGTCCTCTGGCAGTTGGGATAGATTATTGCTCTTTTTGTGGAATCAATTTTGAGTAGCATTTGGTTATCTTTAATGTTGGATTCTATTAATTAGTAATTGGTAGACAGTATTTGTAGGAGAACGTTTGGATTGAAGAACCAGCTTGTGAACCTTTATTATTATTATTTGGTAGCTTTCAAAGATGCGAGAAAATAAAGATGCAGACGTTGTTGGATCTCTGTATAGAGTTTGGTGTATGGCTTGAAAAGTATCTGTAACTCTCTGCTATGTGCCAAATCTATATCTTCAGGAATTTAATTGTTTCTTACTCAGTACTATGGTTTAGTTTATCAGTGTCTAAGATTTTTTATTTGGTATTCAAGTGTTACTCTCTGCATATTCAGGTTAGCTTTTTTTTTTTAAATTACAGGATTATCTTCTGTCAAGTTCTGAACTAGGATCATGGAGGAGATCACAAAACCTGGCCTTGTCGGAAGAATAAAGATGTGAGTTATGCTTATCCCATCATGAAGAATATTACAAAGACAGATCTCTTTTTTAGCCCAAAAAAAAATGAAAATAGCTTGAATAAGCAATGAATCACTTCACAAAAGAAAAATACTTGTCTGTTTGGATGTGATATGCCTCACATTTCTTGTGACGGTCTCAAAGAAGCTCCACAGCTAGCATCCGTGTTGAGAGAAATGAAGGAAGACCTAGATGTAGTTAGGAGTAAAGTTGAAGCTCTGACTGCAAAGTTAGGAAGTCTACAATTACAGCACTTTAAAATTTTATCGGATTCTAATTTATCGGTTTCAATTTGATATTAGAATAATGGATGACTAGATAATGTTAAAGATCAAAACTGTTTGCTCCCCCTTAAGGATTTAACCAAATAATCGTCTGTGGACTGCATCTGCCATTACCATTCATAGACATAATCGGTTTTTCACATCATCCTGACTTTATTAATAATGCAAATCATAGGTAAAAGAAAACAGTTTTCCGACAGTGGATGGGATAAGCTCGAGGCCAAGCATCTGTTACTATTAAGTTATTGCCAGTGTCTTGTACATTATCTGCTAAGGAAGACCAAAGGATTCTCTATTGATGGCCATACTGTTGTAAGGAGCCTTGTAGAGATACGAATGTTTCTGGAAAAGGTTTGTATCTTTGTTTTCTTTTTCTAACTATATACCGGCCAACAAGATATAGAGTAATAGTTTTAGCTCATTTTTATTTTGTGTAGATTCGTCCCATAGACAAAAAAAACTTCAGTACCAGATTCAGAAGCTCACCACAGCCGGTGGGTCTGTGACAAAGCTAACTAATTCCGAGGGAACAGGATCGAATGCAGCTCAAAAATCTGAAGATCTCTCAAATTATAAGCCGAAACCAGACTTACTTGCTGACAGAACTGAGGATGAACCAGTGGTGAACCTTATAATCCCCCTATACTTGTGAATTAATATGTTGTCTGTTCTTTTTCATTAACCATTGTCCTATGTAAATATAGGATGGTGTTATCGACCCCCGAAATTTGCTCCTACTATGGATGATAAGTCGTCAAAACAGGAAAGAGATGCTGCCAGAAAAGAGAAACACTCTTTAAGGCAAGCCACTGAAGATACATACATGAAAGATGTGTTGGATGACCTCGAGGACAGGCCTGAGAGGTGGGTTGAAAAGAAATTACTTTGCAGTTGTTATGAGTAGCCACTAATTTGATGTCTTGAACTTAATGGGTGAATGAATATATATAAACAGATTAGAGAATTTTTTGGGGCTGAGAGCAAGGAACAGAAGAAGTTCATGGCACAGTATGAAAGACAACAAAAGATAGAAGAAGACCTCTTTGTCAGGGCACTCGCACTAAAGAAGATAAGAAGAGAGAGAAGCGCTGGAAATCAAGCAGCGGGTACGTTTTTGTTTTGGTTGGAAACGAAAGTGTCTGTTATTTGATTGGTCATGTGATATGCACTCATGTTCAACTGAATCAGGTTGCTTGAACTAACCGAGAATTTTTTTGACGATATCAAGTTCTTGGATGAGGATGGTGAACAGCCAGGAAGCTTTAGTGGCCGTAACAGGGGAGGAAAATTCAAGAAAAGAAAGGTAAATCCTTCTTATTTTACTCTTTTTTCTCAAATATTCTACTGAACTAGAATTATTTCTTTTCAAATTCTTCTGACAAATGTATTGTTAATTTTCGCAGACAAGGCACTGATATGGATACACCAGTGTGGTTGGTTTTGCTGCTTCAGTACACCAATTTTGTTGCCAAGAAACAAATTTTCATTTGCTTTAATGATTGTATTAATCTAGTTAATGTTGAAAGTGGTGAATGTGAGAACACATAATTTGCAGTTTTATTATTGGGTTCATGGTCATGCTCTTGCAATAAAATTCGGAAGAGACCTTTTCTCTTTAGCTATATTTAGCTTGTTACTACCAAAACTTCGTTTTCATTTTAAACAGTGAAGTAACAAAATTTGATTGGAAAAGGAAAAAGAAAACAAAGTAGTACCATCTCACTCTTCCCATCCGCCATGGGAAACAGTTCGAGCTCTAACACCAATCTAAGCAACCCTAAAAACAGACTTCTAGAAGATCATCACCACCCAAGAAACCACACCCAAAATTACAATAACAGCAGCATCAACAGCTCCCGAGTCTCTCCTCCGAGTTTCCTCCGATCTCCTCTGCCTTGGCTCTTCATCTTTCTCTTCTTCCTCCCATTGCTTCTCATCTCCACCACCGGACGAGGAGGCGGACGCAAAACCTGCCGTCCCTCTTCATCTACTTATAGCCACCTGTCCCTTGTTGACCAAACAAACTCTTCCTCTGTTGTCGGAGATCCTGAAGAAAAAGAGGACGATGATGTGCCTCCACGTGTCCCCGCTCTTTACCCACAGCGACCGAGGATGTTCAACACCACGCTTGATCACATCGTTTTCGGGATCGCCGCGTCTTCCGTTCTGTGGGAGACGAGAAAAGAGTACATCAAATCATGGTGGCGACCTGGTAAGACACGTGGCGTCGTCTGGATTGACAAGAGAGTCCGAACTTACCCAAACGAACCCCTTCCCGAAATCACAATCTCCCAAGACACCTCACGTTTCAGGTACTTTTAACCCATTTCTTCATTCTCTGACGTGTTTTACAAGAAACCTCATTTAAATGAAAAAAATCATGTATAGGTACACGCATCCGGTTGGGGATAGATCGGCGGTGAGGATATCTCGAGTAGTGACTGAGACGCTAAGGTTAGGAAAAGAAGGAGTACGGTGGTTCGTGATGGGAGACGACGACACTGTGTTTGTGGTGGACAATGTGGTCAACGTCCTCTCAAAGTACGACCACACACAGTTCTACTATGTTGGTAGCTCCTCGGAAGCTCACGTTCAGAACATCTTCTTCTCATACTCAATGGCATTTGGAGGTGGTGGGTTCGCCATTAGCTATGCTCTGGCCCTCGAGCTCTCTAGGATGCAGGACCGATGCATCCAACGGTACCCTGGTCTCTACGGCAGCGATGATCGCATCCAAGCTTGTATGACCGAGCTCGGCGTACCCCTTACCAAAGAGCCTGGCTTTCACCAGGTACATTTTTTCGAATTTCAATTTCGTTCTGTTATTTAGGTTTGGCTTCGGGTAGAATCAGAACGACTTATCTTGACTCATTGAAATTGTGAACGTGGTTTTAATTTTATGTATGCAGTACGATGTTTATGGGGACTTGTTGGGGCTGTTAGGTGCACACCCGGTGGCTCCTTTAGTGTCGCTGCACCACATCGACGTGGTTCAGCCGATATTCCCAAAGATGAAGCGGTCACGTGCACTCCGACACCTGATGTCTTCAGCAGTTCTTGACCCAGCCAGCATATTCCAGCAGTCCATCTGCTATGACCAGAACCGATTCTGGTCCATCTCGGTCTCATGGGGATTCGTAGTTCAGATAATCCGAGGCATTATTTCCCCTCGTGAGCTTGAGATGCCTTCGAGAACATTCCTCAACTGGTTCCGCAAAGCTGACTACATTGGCTACGCCTTTAACACAAGACCTGTATCGAGGCATCCGTGCCAGAAACCATTCGTGTTTTACCTAAACTCGGCTAAGTATGACGAAGGACGTCGCCAAGTGATTGGGTACTACAACTTGGACATGACAAGGCGCATCCCTCGATGCAGATGGAGGCTCGATTCGCCTGGGATAATCGATTCAGTCGTCGTTCTCAAGCGACCTGATCCTCTCCGATGGCACAAGGTTGGTTCCACATTCTCTTTTTGCTTCATTTTTAACAACTAGCATAAATTCTAAACATACCGGTTTGGTTTTCGCTAGTCAAGTTATAGCTACATAACCGGCTAATTTCAGATGTTAAACCGGGTTTAAAATTGTGTGTTGCAGTCACCGAGGAGGGATTGTTGCAGAGTTTTGCCGAGTCGGAGAAACACAACGATGTATATTTGGGTCGGGAATTGCGCAGACGGAGAGATCAGTGAACTCGAACATCCTCAGCAGTAACGATTTCTTCAAATGGCTTTGCAAATCTTTGGAAATATTCTGTATTGTTCACAGATCACAAGAGTACTGTTTCATCCTAAATGCAAAACTATTGTTTCAATCTTAACAATCTCAAGTCAACTCTAAAATAAAATTTCACTCTTTGTTTTTCATTGCAAATACAAAGAAAAAACGAAATCCCTACAAAGAAAATACACTCTTTGGATTATTCTATACTCTGTTCATAGAAGAAATCAGTAAGAAACTGAAAGAAGATTCGCACCGTGAAGAAACTTTTCTCCTGTCAGAGTTTAACCGGCGAGTGGATTAACCGATTGCGTTACATTGTGATGAGATTTGGTTGCGTTGTGATGAGTAGTCAGATTCTGATTGGTAGAGACGAGACCTGGGGCTGGAGGAACAGCAGAGGAAGCCAGAATCGCTAAACTGACATGAGACTCGTTTCTCACGACAATGGATTTCTCAAGGCAATGTATCGACATTATCTCTCCATCGTTCATGTCTACGCTCACTGTGAAAGCCCCATTAAAACAATATCAGAAAAATTCTTGACCCATTTTCTCGGGAAAATTTGCAGAATCGGAAGTGGAAAACAGTAACTTAGATCCAAAGAAAAAAACAAAGCAAGAAAGATTAAAGAATCGGAAAAAGAATTAACCTGAGTGGGAAAAAATCCAGAGGGTGAAGAAGCAGAGAAAAATGATCACCGGAATTGCGTGGATCCAATACTCCGATACCGGGAAAATCCCTCTCCGGGTGTTTCCTGTCCTCCTGCCAATGTGAGAAGAAGAGATTGGGAGCTGAGAGAAGGATCTTTCCGCCATTGTGATCTTATCTTGTAGCTTCTCTTCCAAGAATCACAAAACCAGTAGAGAGAAAGAGAGAAGAGAGATTTATGAAGCCTTGTTCGATCAGTTTTGTTATTAACGGCGTCATCTTAACGGATTCGCGCGGGAAAACTTGCATCACGTGCTGTGAAGTGTTAACATACTCCCATTCCTTTACATATTTACCAATTTTGCCATCATCATCATAATTTTTTAGGGCTTGTATTTATACATTAGTTAATTCTCATTTGCCATACTTGGTAACAGACACAAAGATGTTTGTGATTGTTTAACATGTATATATATTGCCCAACAAAATGGTTTGTTCGACCAGAAAAAAAAAGCATTCTACACAAAAAGAAGCCGAGTCAAGATGTACATCCACAAAAGATGTTAAAAATGTAGTTTTTGATTTTATACTTTCCCCCAATTTCTTGGTGAAGCCAAAACTATGATTTCATTTTACCACTTACGAAGACCCTTCAGATTCTGTTTCCTTGAGGAGGTCTGGTCTTTTCTCTTCATCATCTCTATCTCTGTGAAAAGAAACATTCTTCCTGCTGCTGCTGCTAGGACTGTTCGGATCATATTTGGAAGAGGCTAAGAAGTTGAGAGCTAATACTACATCAGATACCACAGGTCTCATGCTTGGCTGCTCTTGAACGCACATTGCTGAAATAGCAAGTGCTTGGTACAGTCCTCTAACCGGATATTGTCCCTGAAGCAACGGGTCAACCATTTTCGGGAAGTTCCTCCTGTCTTTGAACAATGGTCGTGCCTACATAAAAAATCGTGAAACAAATGAGTGCTGTTTAAGCAAAGATCAGTAAGAAACACTGCCAAGAGATAGAACATACCCATCCGACCAAGTTCTGATCTTTACGCGCTTTTCTATTATCAATCGCTTTCCTTCCAGTGATAAGCTCAAGAAGGACTACTCCAAAACTGTATATATCGGATTTAAATGTGAGCTGACCTGTCATAGCATAGTCAGGAGCACAGTATCCATATGTTCCCATAACCCTTGTAGAGACATGGGTTTTATCCCCGCTTGGTCCAACTTTAGCCAGTCCAAAGTCGGATAGTTTTGGGTGAAAGTCTTCACCAAGCAGGATATTCGAGCATTTAAGGTCTCGGTAGATCACAGGGGGCCTCATTCTGTCATGCAAATACTCTAGCCCTCTTGCTGCACCAGCTGCAATTTTCATCCGGGTGTTCCAATCAAGAGGTTTTTTACCAGAAGGAAGATCTTGAAACAGTCAAAAACAATATTGAAAGTTAGATAATTGACAAAGCAAGTACAAGGTTTGAGAAAAAAAAATGATAGTTGAGTGACAAACAATACAGAGGCAACAAAAGATAGGATTTTGCCGGCTAGTGATTTACCCAATCCCTTATCCTGTCCCACCCAATTAAGCAATCAAACCCTCAATTCACAGATAGTCCATGACAGACCATGATCCTTCGGTTTTATTAGGGAAAACATCCTTTTTGTATACAGAAAGAGACAAAAGAGAGAAACAAAGTTGAGTTTACAACATACCATGTAGATGATCTTCAAGAGATCCTAGCGGCATGTACTCATAGACCAATAGTCTCTGATCTCCCTCAGCACAAAACCCTATAAGCTTCACAAGATTCGTATGGTCAGCAAGACTTAGTGTCAACACCTCAACCACAAATTCCCTGATTCCTTGAACACCATTACGGTCAAGTTGCTTGATTGCAACAACCTAGCATCACAAAATTTCACCAACCTTTCAAAACTCTGACAATCACAGCCAAATGATCTAGAAAGATAGGATTTTTATTTGTCAGACTATTGCAAGTACCTGATCCAATTTTTCCAAAGTTCCCTTGAAAACTTTTCCAAAACCTCCTTCACCAAGAAAACAATCCGATCTAAAGTTACCAGTAGCAACAGCAAGTTCTTGAAAGGTAAAAGTCTGAGCTTTCTTCCCTGTAGCTTGATCATTTAAATTTAAACCCTTCACGTCCAGAGATAACTGATCCTCCTTACCAACTCCTTCATCGTTTACATCTCGATATGGACTAACTTTTGTTGAATCTACAACACATTAAATGAGCTATCATGTGACTTAACCCAAAAACAAATATAGCAAAAGAAAAAAAAAATCAATTGAAGATTTGAATACTAAAAGCAAACAAAAAACCCAATTTTGACATTTTCTTCTTCATGAGAAAACAAAACCTAAATACCTAACTCTGATTTAAAACCCACCATCACTTATATGGTGAACAGTACACATGCATCGAAATTCTCGGGGAGATATCATACAAATTCTCCATGAAAGACTCTCTCAAATGTAACCGATACAGAAACCCTAAACATAAGAAATCTGATTCAAACAATTCAACAGTTTAAAGATACTTGGAACAACGATGATGGTCGAAATCACTCAATACCTGTACTGGGTTGAGTCTGATCATCTCGCTTGTCGCTCTTAGCGACGCTGCTACTACCGACGATTTTCCTATTTTTCACAGTATCCTTGTTTATATCTTTGTTGGTCTCCGATCGTTTGCTAGATTTCTTACTGCTTCCGAAACAACCCATCGCAGAATCCAGAAATTGAAGGAGAAATGAGCAATTCAATTTGTTTTCCTCCTCCTCTCGTTTTTCCTTGTTTCCGCGTCGAGAAATCAGAAACCCAGATAAACCCAAATCCAGAGAAGAGAAAAAGGGAAGAAATCAGAAGAAGAAAGAAGAATTGCGAAAAGGAAGGAGAGAGAAAAAGAGAGAAGCTAGTGACAAACAGAGAAAGCTTAATTTCTTCGCCTTTTTTATATCGCGTAATCAAAAGCTTTCCTTAGAGAGAAACGTATAGCTATCCTCAACGACAAGGTCCATGGTACATTACAATACGCGTCTAATTAGAATAAGCCACGTCTACACAAAGCCGAAGAGAAACGTACGGCTACTATTTAAGAGATCGTATCATGAAGCGCCACGTAAGATAGCTTTGGTCAACTTTTTAATTTGTCAATGACCTCTAGACATCTACCGTCCGTCGGTTCGAAAACATTCACCGTCGATCTGACGTGGCGTTTAGTTAGTGGGACTATGGATTTGGATTGTGACTAAACCTTTTTTTTGTCACAAGTGGTGTGATTGAAACTAATTTTCTTTAATTGATAGGTTTAAATCTGATAATGTTCTTGATAAATAATTTGGTGGGATTCTATCACTTGACAAAAAATATACCAAGAACATAATCAGATTTTATGATAAAGCTATGTCTATAAAATAAGTTTAACAAAACAAAAAAACTATAAATAAGTAAAAGTGATAATTATAAAATTAAAAGTTTTTTTTGTCAAGTGATATTTTGGTGTGATTAACTTGATAAAATAACAATCATTTGATAAAAAGAAAAATACTTTTAATATTATAATTATCACTTTTACTTATTTATAGTTCTTTTGCTTGGTCAAACTTAATTTTATAGTTTCTGCTGCTATAAAGTTATATTTTTATCATTGAATTCTTATTTATAATTTCTCCCAAAAGGCTAAAATCATTTTATGTTTTCAGTATCATTAATATTCATGGAGTCGTGTAATATTAGATTGACCTTCATGGTTCAGTTAATTTAAATCTGTTTGTTGCGCCACAAACTCTACAAACGCACAAGACCACCATTTTCAGTCTTAGTCTTAACTCTTGTAGCTGTAAACACCTGTTAATGAGATTATTTGGTTTTACTAGTGTGTTAATTTAAATTTATAGATGCTAGAACGTTTTTGTAGCTGTCACCAATCGCCTTACCGGGTGACGTTGGCATGGACGACGGCCAATTACATACCGTTTTGGAATTTTTAAAAGCCGAGAAACGAAAAGAACGTCATTGTGGGTCCACGTTTTAACTCCACGCGCTTTATTGTCGAAAGAATTTTTAAAATTTATGTCACGAGCTTTTTTTGTTTTGTTTTATGGTTCCAACAGTGATTAACTGCGACGCGTTTCAACTGCTGGCTCTGTTACGAAGAACAATTTAAGCCAAATTCAAAAGGATACTGCCACGTGTACACGAAATCAATGTTCTTCACAGCAGATTAGTCCTACATATATTTCTTTACCTACAAGGCTTAGCTTCGATAACAACTCCGGTTAAATACGTTGACCTTTAGGCCGTAAAGACTTTAAAATAGACAGACTATCACTTGCTGGCAAATAGTAAAAGCTAATATGCTGGAAAATAGTAACTTATTAGAAAGAAGAAGAAAGCAAACTTTATGTTCTTCGACTGTATACAATTAGTTTTTTTTCCCCTCAATAAATTTACCATGATCCACTTTTTTTGGTGTTATGATTAATCAAGAATTTTGCCTAACATTACTATTCCATTTTCAGTTTTACTCCAAGCCCACGATGGCCCAAAGAATGATGAGCCATTTACCTCATTGCCTATTAGTTATCCATGCATGCATAAATGACATTCTAAGGAACAAATCTATGAATTATACATGTTGTGAGGGAAAATCTAAGGAGTCCACCAGATACTTCCACCTGTCTAATTCTAATCCACGCAACCAAATTTCCCTAATCAGATCTCTGAAATAAAAAAATATGATACTGGTTATAGCCTTAAATATTATTTTTAGATAAATGACCAACTAATTAGTTACTGTCGTAATTGTTATTTTTATTAGAAATGGATAATCTTGTCAGAAAGGTTATTAACTTAAAAAAAATTATAGTATTACTTAGATTTTCCTTTGTGCTGGTCCAGTGCGTAAAAATCTAGTCAGTTTTAAAAAAATGGATTTGTATAAGTATCTCAGATTTTTAGTCAACGTTGGATTGAAGATAAGTTGTAAGTTATAATTTATTTTGACAGCTCAAGTAATTTAATAAAGGAAAGGAACATAATGTATACAAAATGTATAGGTCTACATAGATATTGCTTATTAATTCTTTGGAACCAGCATTCATAAAATAAAACTAGACGTGTTTGGCTTTTATTGCAACACAGTTTTCATTTAGAGATGTTTTCACGTTTAGTTACATGAAGATACATATGCAACGATGTTGACTTGCTTGGTCCAATTTCATTTTGTTATTATATTATATACCAAATTATCAATAGTGTATACACAACTAGAAATTACCTTTCGGAATTCATTTGTATTATATGGAGTATATTTTTAAAAAGCTAGCTAGTTGCGCGAATAAGAAAGTTTGCTATATAGGCGTTACCAAAAAAAAAAGAAAAGTTTCCTATATATCAGTTTAGTCAATTGATTAGGGAATTTTAAGGAATTTGGTGATTTAGCTTAGATTTAGGCCGAGTATGGTGGATTTAGCTTGATCATGTATAGATTGGTCGAGATGAAATTATGTGCAATAAACACTTAAGGGTTTTGATTTGGTGAGCACTTTCATCGGATTGCACAACCATCAGTATACAAACACATGCACACTAGAATACGAGCTATGTTCACTCTTCCCCATAACTTAGAATAAGCTTGCAAGTGTCTTAATTGTGGGGAGAGTGAGAATTTGGAAGATTACTTAATTCTTGAACTGTAAAGACTCTCTCCAGACGAGCTCCTTGATGTCTTGTTCATCCAAAATTGTCTCCTCAAAGTCGAAGCTGAAAGGAGAAGGACACGTTGGTTCTTCGTTGATCTCATGTAGACTTGCCAAGTATGGCTGCTTCAATGCTTCCTCCACTAATTCCATATGAAGTAGAATCGTTTTGTTAATATTTCACATTCCATTTATAGCATCCTAAGTAGTAAAACAACGTGAAATGGCACCTGTGATGCGTTTTGAAGGATCGAAAACTAGCATCTTTTCAGCAAGATCTAGAGCCACTGGGGAAATGTCTGGAAATTTTTCCCTGAATGATTGTTTTTGAACATGTGGGAGTCGTTTTACGTACTTACGCGCATTATCACTTTTCAAGAAGTCGAGATCAGAGTCATCTGGTGACCCTAAGAGCTAAAAATGAACCAAAAAACAGAGAAATGCTTTTTATACACACACACAAATGACTAATTATATTTGGATTCAGGTTTCAGTTGTTTACCTCAGTGATGAGTTTCAGCTGCTGAACATAGTCTTTACCGGGGAAAAGAGTCTCTCTTCTGAGTATCTCCATAAAAATGCAACCAACTGACCAAATATCAATAGCTCCTGTGTATTCCGAGCTGTTGAGAAGCAATTCGGGTGCACGGTACCATCTCGTGACAACATATTCTGTCATGATCTCTGTCTCATTTGACGTTCTTGCAAGCCCAAAATCACAGATTTTAAGATCACAATTCGTATTTAAAACCAAGTTGCTCGGTTTCAGGTCGCGGTGAAGTACATTTGCAGAGTGTATGTACTTAAGGCCTCTCAAAATTTGGTAAAGTAAGTACTAGGGAAAACAAAACCAAACAATCTTAAATGTTAGAAAACATTATGTCAATGGATCTGATATGTTGATTTGAGGAAAATTGGGGAATACTGACCTGACAATGGTCGTCGGTTAGAGTTTGAGTGGATCTAATGATCTGGTGCAAATCAGTATCCATCAATTCATAAACAATATACACATCTTCGAACCTCTCCTTCTCTGGTGGCTCTATTATATCTTTCATTTTGATAACCTGCGTAGCAATGTGATACAGTAAGAAAACTATATGTGTGTTCATCAAAGTTAAGAAGAGATTACATTGTCGTGATCCATGTGGCAAAGGAGTTTGATCTCTCGGAGTGTTCTTTTAGCATCAATTCTGTTGTCAAATGCGTTTGCTATCTTCTTTATGGCAACTTCTTCATTTGTCTCTGAGTTTGTCGCACAGCTACAATCAGAAAAAAAAAAAAACTGAATTGAGGAAAAGTTTGATTGCAAGAATGAAATTTTTTTTATGATCAAAAGTGATAAAGACTTACCAGACAATACCATAAGCACCTCGACCGACAGGTTGAATAGGAGGAATGTATTTTGAAGACAGCTCGAAAATATTACCGAGTACATTGTAAATTACATATCTACCATCATAAGTCAAGATTCCTCCATCTTGCATCTTCTCCATCTCTTCTTGGTAAGAACTTTGATCAAGACAAGTTTTAATATCAAAAAAGAAAAGACTGTTTCATCTCTCAAGTAGCTGTTGTTGCCTTTAAAAAGACAAAGCAGTGAGCAAGAGGAGAGAAAATGATGGTACCTTTAGCTTTAGGTGGGCCAAATAAAGACAAACTTTTTTATTTGATCGTTGAGCTTTGAAATTTGAATGACCATTACTATTCAAGGTGAAATTTGACTTCTGCATCATCAAGGAAAAAATTCAAAAGGAATAAAAGAGAAGTAGAAGATAAAAAAGTTCTCTCCTTGTGGATCAATGGGCCCCTAGCAAATCATCTCTTGTGTGCTAAGTAAACAGAGCCTCTGTAGAACTAAAACCTTTCTAAACTCATTTTCACCGTCACACAAACTTAGGAACTCCCAAAAGTATCAATGAATATTTCAGATTACCTACAACAAGTTACGACTAGATACTACGAAACAATGCAATTCTCCCCTTAGAAAGCTTTAACATTGCTTTTTCATTTTCCTCAATTATGATCCAAACCATTTTTCTCTGCAATGACCATGCTTCAGAAGGACCAACAGACATAAAGAAGATTAGATGTTTGTTACTACTAAGTCACACTTGTCATTGGACAACATTTTTGCTGCAGTGACGTGTTTCTCTTCCTCTCTGGCTTCGTTCTTTACATGACTACATGAGGGTAACGCAAGTCTGGTTCAGGACTTCCGTTGAGCAGCTTGCGGGCGTAAACCAAAAATTTGAAGAAACCCAAACAAAATTTCAAACAACTAATCAAACCGTTACATCGTTAGCTTCAAACCGAGTTGGTTTATGAGAGTACTAATCAATTCTAAAATCTAGCTCCGTCACCCGCGGATTGAAAGGAAAAATTAAAAAAAAGTTAAACCAATCAAGGATGATGGGTGAGAAACATAGCTGTGACTTTATCATTATCCTTAGTCCAATTCGAATCTTCTTGTGCGTGAGCCGCGTTCACACTGCGAGGGATCGAAATGACGCAAATACCACTGCCGAACCTGGTAGCAATATTCATCCCTTGATGCCCAGTTTCGTCAATTAACTTAAAACAAATCAACATCGACGCCTTTTGGATATTTTTCCAAGTTAGTGGGCCCGCCATACCAAGCATGTTCCCTCCAATAAGCTTGACAATTATCTCGTAATTATATTGAGGATTATTCTTTTCCCATCTATCAATCACCAACCCTAGGATCCAAACGTCCATTTTAAAGCCGTGCGTTGAATCACCGTCGATTATATTAGCAAATATTGACCACAAGATATCCGTGATCCGACGGCATCTATAAACATACTAGAACGTTCTGTCTATGAAACAGCCCATCTATATATTTCCGCATTTCTTCCCCTAAACGCTCCCAGAAAGTACTCGTGTCTAACTCGTGCCAGCCATTCGCATTTTCACAGGATTTATCTCGAAAAAAGGTAAACAGCAACACGCTCTCTCCCTCCGATCCAATCGCTTTTGCTTCCATTTTCATCTTACATCGATCGAATCATTGTCATCCCTGGCTTGATCTGAGTTGAATGATGTGTTTATCGTAGTAGATCCTTGATCCGTTGCTGAGGTCGGCGTTAGTAACGTTAGCCATTGATTTTTACATCTCCTTTCTGTTCTGTGGTTCGATCTTGGTGAATTTCTTGACTAATTTTCCGAATCTATGAAAGTTTTTGAGGATTTCAGCTCACTCGCATGGTGTGTTTGATATAGTTTGATATTTGTTAGTGATTTTGATTTAGGTTTTTTTTTCATTCGTATGCAGCTGTTTTAGAGGCTCTTGTTGTTTATAATCCATGGCTTTGCTGAATTACTTCTGTTTTGGGATTTGATATGTATGTATATTTGTTATGGGGCTTATATATATGTGCATATGTTGCAGATTTGAGCTAAGATGACGAAGAACTACCCAACCGTGAGCGAAGATTACCTCAAGGCTATTGAGAAGTGCAAGAGGAAGCTTAGAGGTATGATCGCTGAGAAGAACTGTGCTCCCATCATGGTCCGACTCGCGTAAGTACATAACCATATCAGCGTACTGTTTCCGCGGTATTCAGGATGTGTACATCTCATGGCTAATCTGTTTGAGTAAACTGCAGATGGCACTCAGCTGGAACATTCGATTGCGCCTCAAGGACTGGAGGTCCCTTCGGAACAATGAGGTTGGAGGCTGAGCAAGCTCATGGAGCCAACAGTGGTATCCACATTGCTCTTAGGTTATTGGAGCCCATCAGGGAGCAATTCCCTACCATATCTTTTGCTGATTTCCATCAGGTACATGATTTTTAATTAAATAACTCTTTGGTTAACGGTAATAATTTCAGGGTTTGGATTCTATCTAACTATGTCCTTTGGTGTGAAATTGATTATTCAGCTTGCTGGTGTTGTGGCCGTTGAAGTAACTGGTGGCCCTGAAATTCCTTTCCACCCTGGAAGAGAGGTTAGTCGTTGCTGTAGATTTGTAGGTTGCTATTTGCTATTTTCATGGAGATGGGCTGATTGATATTGTCAGCTTGTGAAACTTTATTGCCTGTAACTGATATGGTTATCTTGCTTTCAGGACAAGCCCCAGCCACCTCCAGAGGGTCGTCTTCCTGATGCTACAAAGGGTTGTGATCACTTGAGAGATGTCTTTACTAAGCAGATGGGCTTATCTGACAAGGACATTGTCGCTTTATCTGGTGCCCACACTCTGGTTAGTTTCTCTCTATCTGTTCAAACCTTTTTCTTTCTTTTTTTTTGTTCCAATCTTACAAATTTGTGATGAATTTTTGTTATTTATGATAATGCAGGGTAGAGCTCACAAGGATAGGTCTGGCTTCGAAGGTGCCTGGACTTCAAACCCTCTTATTTTCGACAACTCTTACTTCAAGTGAGTATCCCAAGTTCCGACACTCTTGATACACATTGGGGAGTCAATGGTTGATACGTTTATCAACTAATTGTTACATGTGACCAGGGAACTCTTGACTGGAGAGAAGGAAGGCCTTCTTCAGCTTGTATCTGACAAGGCTCTATTGGAAGATCCTGTTTTCCGTTCTTACGTCGAGAAATACGCTGCTGTATGCATCCTTTCTGTCATCCTTCCTCTGTTCTTCACTTGGTAGAGAGAAAACTCATGGTTTCTTGTGACAATGTTAACAGGATGAAGATGCCTTTTTCGCTGATTACGCTGAGGCTCACTTGAAGCTTTCTGAGCTCGGGTATTTATTTTGAATAATCACTACAAATTAAATAGTAAATGAGTGGTATGATTTGACTTTGAAATCTGTTGGTTGCAGGTTTGCTGATGCTTGAGAGCTGTGACGAGTGTGTGACTCATGGCTACTTTTGATTTGGGGTGTCTGGAGGGGTCGCATTGCATATGAACTTTGTCATTTTGTTGCTTGAATGTACTCTCTTGGATTTGCGTATCTTGTTTTTTTTTTTTTGTGGGGATTTTGTGATTTGACGCATATCCGTTGCGCTTTTGCTGGTTAGACAGTTTAATAAAAATTAATTTCTCTCAATACTTTTTGCTTCAATCATTCATATCTGCTGTAGCAATTTCATCGCATTTTGTTCTAGAGGTACGAGTATTTCTCTTACTTGATGAGTAGAGTTTATTTTTAGAGAATTTGAATACGCTAAGATCCAAAGTTGGCTACGTAACTGAAAAGCTCAAGCTAGAATACTCATACATCATACACAAGATCAAACGAACTCTGTTTTTAAATCATTAGGCATACTCTATTCCAACAACTATAACTATTTTTTTATCCCTAAACTTGATATTAATGAAACGTACACGCGCAAAGCAACTTGATTTACATCACCAAATGCAACAGCCTGAAAGGAGACCGCACACAGCAGGTATTCTGGCGAATAGGCAGATTCAGTTGATGTTGATTGCAAACTCGGCGATGCTTTCGATCAATGAGACACGTATTAGCTGAGACAGACGGCTCCGGCTTATAAAGAATTTGAAGTCAAGAAGCGATTGCTCTTCCGTATTTTTTTGAGGTGAAGGATCTTTCTTCTGTGCTTCTCTAAACCGGTTTTTTAAGCTATCTGTAAGTTATCGATGGAAACAACTGTTATGTTGGTCATGAAATGTGCCGAATCTACAAATAAGACGCTCTTGGATCTGAAGTGGTCTATGTTGAGATCCTTGTGATTATTACATGTCTTAACCATCATCAACAACTCTATTTTAGTGTTGCTTTTCTATGCATTCGCTCAAAGAAACATTTTATTTCCTATCTAAGGAACGTTCTGAGAACACCAAATCGTATATTTTAGAAAAATATGAGACTGGAGCGACGAAGAGAGCAGTGAATTGTGGAGTGGCTGTTTGTGAAACGCATTCACACCATTTAGAGTTCAAAGCGGTGGGAAATTGGCGGTAGCATTACTGAACTCCTCTTTCATTCCGTGTGGACCTCTTTTTGTTTATACTATTCTTCACTTTAATCTAAAAGTAAATTCAAAGCAATTATAGCTCAAAAGAAATTAACACTATCATATCAAAAGGACAAAAAATAAAGCATAGTATTTTTCTTTTTTGTCGGCTAATTTGAAAGCATATTAGAGATGTTGCGATTTTAATATATATATATATGAATATGATGTACCACAATTTTTTCTTCGAGATCCCTTACTATATTTTATGACAATTTTAAATTCCTAAATACTTCAAAATTTGTAGTACATCTATGAAGCTCTTCGTCAAATCTATCACAATTAATTTGTTTGATGTCAGCTTTAAATTTCCTGTAACTTTCGCGTGTAGCCATCTATTAAAGATGACCAAAATGAGGTTGCGTGGTCAAACTTTTCATTAAAAGAATACATTACTTTCTAATTTATTCCCCAAAAAAAGACTCATGATACTCAGATTCACTATAACCGTTTATCCAAAAAACTCTACAACTCTTAACGCTAATCGATCTGTAGGTTCTTACATATTTTATACAGTGGGTGGATGGTCATTTTAAGTCCTAATCCTAACCAATTATTTTTTCTATAAACTGGGAAGTTTCAGACATATGAGTTATGACTCGTTGAATTCATAGTCAATAGAGTCAAATATATCATTTATTCGGTACACAATGAAACTTAGGTTACATCGTTAGATTAGATGTCACTATTAAACTTGGGCAGATGATTGTAATTAATAATCCATTAGCCTTCGCTTGGCTTACGAACACTTGGCAACGTCTATGTACTTTCCTTTTTACGAGGGAATCGTTTACAAATCCTATAATCGATATAATTGATTCTTGAGAGACCAAAATCACCAAGTATTTTGAATTTGACCCCCATGTTATACTCTAAAATTTGTGTGTTGAATATATGTATTTAGGATATGCTGAATGATAATATATCATGTGCGATGGCTCCGAAAAAGAGGTGCAGGACAAGCATATGATAAAATCGAAAATAAGAGTAGTGTAATACAGACGAATCTGTCGAAGCAAACACTATGAAACAAACAGAACAAAATAAATGATGATTATGAATTTATGATAAGCGTAGTGCGAGTATAATAGTAACTATTATTCAAAACAGCATTTTAAATGGCTGACTTTTTCATATATGCATATATATATATAGTCAACCAAACAGCATTTTTTCATATATCCAAAACAGCATTTTCATATATTCAAGACAGCATTTTGTTGAGACAAATCAAACTAACAATCTCCCAGTGTAGACGATGCAAAAGACAATCTTTGACCAATTGAATGAATAAGACAAATGAATCCATATATATATATTTATGAATTTAATATTAAAAATTGATACTTCAGTTTTGTGTTAAAAAAAGAAGAAAAACCGATACTAATTAGTACACATAAAGAAATCCCACTCAGAAACTAATCAATAAACTCGATCTTTTTATGTCTAATCTAAAGTAATTTGAATGGGCGTGAACATATATGTACGTGCGATATGTATATACCCCTAAAGTGGCATAAACGAATGATGTCCAGAAAACGTACCCTACATTCAAAATATATATTGACATGTATATCCAAATTATCACTTTGTCTACACTTTTGGTTTGGAATTAAACTTTTTTTCTGTGATTACCATCGGACGGACGGATTAAACGGACGTTTTGATGGACGTTCATTAATTAGACCCCGTCCTCTTATGCGATAACCGATTCAAACACGTTCGAAGACAAAATGACCAAAAGACAAAAAAAAAGAAGAAGACAAAATGACCGCAATTAGTTTACGTCTTAATGAGTTTTTTGGGGCTATATGCACACTATAACTATCGTATCAGCCACATTTACACTATAACTAAATTTTAATTGTTTAATACACACGAAATTTCGAAGTCTAATTCTAAAAAAATTTAAATTTTATCGGGTTACAAACTAAATCTGATACTGAACCTATACTAATCCGAATAATCATAATTCAGTGATGATCTAAAATTAGATTAATAAAATCTCTTCTTCATGGTCTTCCTTATTATTAAAATCTTCTTTTTCAAATTTTATAACTGATTGAAATCTTCATCTTCTTCAACTATGAACTGATTTAAGATAAATCTACTGAAATCTAAAACCCATATCATCAATCTATTGAAATCTCTCTCTCTCAATTTTATAAAAAGCTCTGATGTATTAATTTCTTTCGATGGAACTTGAGTCAATCGGATGTCAACCGTATCAAATTTGTTGGAAAACTTCAATTGGGGCTTAGATTGAGAAGTGCTCTCAGAGAAAATGAAGAAAATTTTGATTGAAAATGACGGTGACAGCTTCACCGTTGAATGAACCGAAGAGTTCGTACAGAGAATTCAAGTGAAAAATTGTACAATTTTGTAGAAGAGTGACGACATTACCAAACCAATACAATTCTCGAAACAAGTTACATCTTATTGAAACCCAGCCTGTGTATAGATGTTCTTCATAAGACTACACGAAACCCAGTCACTGTCACTCCCTTTTTCAGCACTAAACTCCGTTTCTCCTCTTTTCAATCTTCGAGACGAACCTCTCTTCATGCAAATCGACGATTTCGTATTATGCCTATCAATCCTTTAATCTCTATTGATAATCTACAGCTTTTTTAGTAAGGGACAACACTTGCAACAACAATTTCGAATTTTTTTATGGAAGAAGCTATGGCTATTCACTGGACCTGGGTTTCTGATGAGCATAGCTTTCCTCGATCCAGGTAACCTCGAGAGCGATCTTCAAGTTGGAATCATCACTGGAGCAAACGTCAACGAATCTACACAATTCTGACTATCTTCTACCGGAGCAACAAGTTTGATTTTCTTCTACAGTCACCTCGAACTCTCCGTCTCGATCTCCGTTGATCAAAAATCTCAGATCGTAGGTAATGAGAAGATGTTTTTGTTCCTTGAAAGAGAAGACGAGGAAATGGAAGAGAGGATGGGGAATCCGACGACCTAGAGATTTTGATTTTAGGGTTTTTAGTTTTGATTTGGGAATTTTGTATTTTTTGTCAGCTTTTTTGTTGGATTTAGATTTATTAATTGTAATAGGGTCTTAAACCGGTTGAGAATCGGTTATTGTGGTTAAATTCGAGTAGCTGTTAATTATTTTCTGGTTATCATTAAAAGAATGATAACCACAAATTATTGGGTATTTAAGATTTGAATAATTAGAATTTAAGTTTTTGTATATTGTGTATTAAGCAATTAAACTTTTGCTCTGGATAGATATAGATGACGAATTTAAATTTGTGTAAATGTAACTGATACAATAATTATCGTGTAGAATAGCACGTCAGCCCGAGTTTCTTTCTTAAATGATTTCCACATCTTACGTAATGGAATTCATTCAACAGCACGTTTTTTTTTTAGTTAAAAAGTGTCACATTTTGTTCTGTGCGATTGAGGTAACCGAGGGCAGTTAAACTTTACATAGAAAATAATTCGGGTGATATTGTTTTTGAGATATCTAATCATTTATTTATTTATTTTTTGTAAAGAAAACAAAGAAGAAAATCTTTAGTCATTTTCAAAGAGGAGTTGAAGATTTGGTTGAGAGTAGTAGCAATTAGCAAGAGCACACCCAATAACTCTTTTAAACCAAACTACTAACGATCCCACTGACTACGTGTCTTTCCTCTATTTAGTTTATTCTGATTTTTTCTTATTAATGTTGGTGAAGAAGACGATACAATTGAATAATTGATGCTTTGGGACCGCTGCGAATTAATCCTCTAGGTTATAATATCTAAATGATTCTTAACGCAATTTCCATCTTCTGCGTATATATATATATATATATATATATAATATACGTATAAAAAGGTTAATTTTAAATTTGGAAAAATGTGTATGTAAGAGCCTAGTGTTTTTTTTTTTCCATATATACATATCGATGTTTCGAAAGAGAAGTCGTTCGATCAGAAAAGTCTTAGACAATAGACATAGTCACATAGCTAATATATAAAATGAGTTTCAAGAATAATGGTTGATAGAAACAAAATACAATTCAGCAAAAATTAGGCAACCTAAAATAATCGCTTGGCCTTTTGTGTTAATTTCTCTACCAGTACTTAAGTTACGACTTACAAGTCACCAGTGAATAAAAATGTTGATCAAATTAAATAGGATATACTCCTACATTACTATGAGATAGAGAATAGTTTATGCATCAAGTACTCTAGTTAAAAAAAACGTGTATTCAATTGGTTGTTTTTTAGAATCATTGAGGTTCTTAAATATGGGTTCTCCAAACTTGTAGGCGTGTTCTCAAAACCAAGACACATGCATTTTATGAGCTTAATATATTTTTCTTCTTAACATACATGGAAATGTAATCCGTTGATTCATAGTCTTCTATATCCAAAATCAACCGTAAAATGATTTCACAGGCGTATAAGTTTCAGTGATTTTGGAGTCTGTTAAGTCAGAAAGACTATTATATAAAGAGTAGAACACCAACGAGATATTCTAGATGTTTTAAAGAGTAATTGAAATTATACGTAAGGAGAAAAATCAAGAAGAGAAGAAATTAATTGTACCAAAGTCAAGCAAACCGTTGAAACATGAAACATGAAAGCGTCGAAGAATTTAGTAGCCACCGTAATGTGGAAATAGGTTCCAACTTTCAACAAAATAAATATGACGTCATAATTCGAGCTTATGATGTCAGGGTGGTCACCTCCTTCAAGCATCATTTTGTCTCTCTCCCTATATATACACTTCTCTGCTTTCCTCACCAAAAAGCAATTCACTTCCCACATTTCAATAGTCGTAAGTTGATATGGAGGGTAACGGTGACACTTGTGCCGCCACCACTCCAATTATCTCTTCTTCTTCTCCTCCACCACCGCTTTCGCCGCCGGTGGTGCTCAGCCCATGCGCTGCTTGCAAAATTCTGCGGCGGCGTTGCGCAGAGAAATGCGTTTTGGCACCGTACTTCCCTCCGACGGATCCAGCCAAGTTCACCATCGCTCACCGCGTCTTTGGAGCCAGCAACATCATTAAGTTCTTGCAGGTACTTGACTATCTTATCTATTGGTGTAATACTTGGAAAATAATATTGAAAACTTTAATTTGAATGAAGACCAAAGTTCATATCACTAATAAACAGATGGGATTAGTGCCGTTTTTATTAGGAAGCTAGTGAAAGATTGTTTAATAACGAAAAAATGGGTTCATAGATCTTGTGAAAATTAGACCGTACATGTTCTGTAATGTCAAAAAAACTTCCTACAACATGTTCAACAAATGTATTGCACACCTAAATTTTCTAAGAAAAAAGTTAATATATATATATATATATATATGTTCACATAACTAATCCATGTTGAGTCAAAAAAGGAAAGAAAATCCATATGTCATTTTCAAGGTTTTCCTTTTTATATATCTTTTGAAAAAGTCCGTGTAGAATATATTGGTTTTTACTTTTTACTTTTTACTCTTCTTGGTCAAATACAAAAAATCCTCATGCTTATGAACTTTTATTTGTCTTCATAAGCCTAAAAATCAAACGATCACTTGTCTTTCCAAATCATATGATTGATTATTTATCTATATGGAATTCATTTTCAGGAACTTCCAGAATCACAACGAACTGATGCGGTCAATAGTATGGTGTATGAAGCCGAAGCTAGAATTAGAGATCCAGTCTATGGATGTGCAGGTGCCATATACCATCTACAGAGACAAGTGAGTGAACTCCAAGCACAGCTTGTAAAAGCTCAAATTGAGATGGTGAATATGCAATTTCAAAGATCAAATTTACTAGAATTGATTTATAATATGGACCAACCAAATCAAGAACAAAATAACATGTCCTCTGAGAGCAATGATTTGGGATTCCTTGAAGACAACTCAAACACCAACTCGTCAATGTTGTGGTCGGATCCTCTTTGGACATGATCATAACTATATATGAGTTTGACTAAATCCCTTTAGTACTTACTCAGCGTTAGTTTTGCATTTTCATATTGAAGACACTCTATTGTAATATATGGTTAATTTTCAGAGGATTCATGTCCAAAAAATAATAGTATAACGATTCTTATGTCGAAACAAAAGTAAGAAGAAGACAGTATGAGAGATAACATACATAAAACTATATAAATGCTATAAGATCATAACCAGAGCAAACGCAATAAATAATACTATTGTTTCGTTGGCTTTTAGTAGGAGAAGATAAAGATATCGGGATTTTTAGGAAAACACCCTCTGACTCTTTTCTTTCATTAATCTCATTATATTTTACTTCCCCAAGGCAATTTGTCCTTTTCACCTTTTGTACCACCTTAGACACAATCATGCAAACTTACGAAACCCATAACTAATTTGAGCCCAATTATAATTAATGGCCCAATGGCCTTCTTTGACTCTTTTTTGGTAACTTAGTCACGCGACTCTCTTCTTCTTCGTTGACCGTGGAAAATAAAGTAGAATTTCATATGACCGTACTTTTAGAATCCTAAAACTTCACTAAAACTGATAAAATTGCAGCAACCACCAAAAGAGGCTTAGAACATCTGAGTCGCAAGAGGATCCGACCAAATTCACCAACAGAAAATACCAATAAGCATATAATTTGACAAAATCGAGCTCCGAATCCATATACTTACCGAATTGAAATCGCCGGAGGCTATTAGTAATTCTCCCAACTCGACGTTGAGGTTCTCCGTTCGAAGGTGGACATGTTGGGCCAGATACAAAGGCCCGTTAAATCGAACAAATATGTATTAAGCTGTACGAGTTGGTATATTCGACAAGAAATAAAACCGATATTTCTCTTTGTCCCGCCTTCTTCTTCCGCGAATTCGATTCCTATCTCGACGAAAAGAAAAAACCCTAGCTACTCCTACTCTTATATTCTCCGAGACCTTGGTTTCACCATCTCTATGTCTTTCTCTCCTCGTACATGTTTTTTCCATCCTTCCTGTTCTTCGGTATGTGTGAAATTCATATCTTTCTTTGAAATCGATTTGTCTCTTTGTCGTTGAATTTGTATGCTTTAGTTCCTCATTTTGCTGGAATCTGGTCTGATTCGTGTGGAATTGGGAACTGGCTTGATATGGTGATCGACGTTTAAATTGCTTTAGTTCCTCAAGCTCTTGATTCGATTTATTTGCTTCTAAGGGTATTGTTTCTAGAATTCTCTTTACCTGATATCTTATGGCCAATTTTAAAGACTATAAGTGCTGTGATTGGAAAATGGTGTATTGTAAGCTACCTGAATTAAAAAATGATATTTTTTTCCCTCTACACTTTGCTGATTTTCCCCAAAAACAAACAACGGAGTAAAGAAAAAAAAATCAACTTGGACAGAGGGGAAAAGGAAGAAAAAGTAATATGGAGATCTAGACCTTATTAACGGTGGTTTCAAGGTTCTGAGCAGCACCATAGGCGAGGAAGATTAACAGAAAGGAGTTGCTGAGGATATGAACATCCCTAGTGCAGCTCTTTCCGGTTCTTATCTTCCGATCCTCACCAGAGACCAACGGCGCCTCCTCGTCTTCTCGAGAATCCATGGCAGAGAATTCGTCCAGCTCCGAGAAAGATGAGCGGTGCACCACGGAGACTGGAAGTCAACCCTGTGGAGAGCGAGAGATACAAGGATGCCCGAGATATTAAAGCCTGCAAGGATTCATTTCAATCGATTTTAGAAGATGATTCGGTACAACTTGATTGACGTTCGATTTATTATGCTCGGTTTACATTGAAATTTCAGTTTTTCATCTGTTTAGATTGACTTGAGAATTACTTGGGGCGGGACGATTTAAGAATTTCCAGATGTATATTTTGGCGTTTGTTTCCCGGGAAAAACTAAAAAAGAAATCGGTTTTCTTTTTGGTTAAATCCGGTCTACAGTTCCTAGACAGTAGGATACGCCGGTATTAGCACGTATTGGAACCGAAGCTCCGGTACACCTCGCCGCGGTAATCGAGTACCCTTCGGCTGAGGTTAAATTTTTTCCAGCATGATTGACAAAAAATCGTCAAATATTAAAAATTCGATCTAAAACTACCAGAACAAGAAAAATCTTTCTCACAGAAAAAGAAATATACATATATCTAAGAACTGGTGAATTTTGTAAAGGCCTTCGTACTCTCAGACACGGCGTGTTTCGCTAATTCACGGGGCAATACTAGCCTAACGGCGGTTTGAATTTCCCGGGACGTGATCGTGGGCTTCTTATTATACCTAGCCAATTGCGAAGATCCCTGTGCGAGTTTCTCGAAGATGTCGTTAATGAAACTGTTCATGATTCCCATGGCTTTTCCAGAGATCCCAATATCAAGATGAACTTTTTCAACACTTTGAATAAGTAGATCTTACAAGTCTCCGTGCTCTTCTTAGTCTTCTTCTTTCGCGATCTTTTTCTCTGCCTTCGGTGCCATTGATTTCGATAGGATTCGGCCTGCGTTCACGGGGCAATTATATATAGTCTCATGCGTTCTGTGATCAATTGGGCCTGCATTTTCTTTTATCCGCATCTTCCATAAATGGGGATTTAACGACCCAATAAGGAGGAGACTCGATGGCTTTTGTTTCTCTAATCAAATAAAGAGGCTTCATATATATATCCCCAATCTTCTGATTTTAGGGTCGAAGAGCGATCTTCAAAACCAGCTTAAGGAGCTTAAGGCTGAGTTCGCTCTTCTCCGTGTCGCCAAAGTCACCGGAGGTGCTCCAAACTAGCTCTCTAAAATGTAAGTATTGAGAAACTTTAGATTTCGATTTTAGCTTCAACATTTTTCTAGGGATTGTAAATCGAAGTCTACATTTGCTATTCTCTTATTCGAATTTTGTTGCTATGTCCTTTGCTAAGTTAGATAATGGAATCATTCAGAGTTAGATTCGTTATTTTATATGCAGCTTATGTATCGAGAATGTGAATTTGTTATCGGTTCTTACATTTCCTGGTATGGATATTGTAATCTGAAATTATATGTGTTTGTAAAGTTACAGCAAGGTCGTCCGTAAATCCATAGCTCAGGTATTGACGTGACCTCTCAGAAGCAGAAGTCAGCTCTAAGAGAAGCATACAAGAACAAGAAGCTCCTTCCTCTTGATCTCCGTCCTCAAGAACAAGACGCCTCACCAAACACCAGGTCTCTTTATTCTGCTCAATCAAAATCAGAGTCATCATTTATATAGTTTCTTAAATTAGGGCATTGAAAAACTCTGCACTAGCTTAAGTTTTTGCGTGGGTGATATTGTGGGTTTTGTGTTTATATTACAAAGACATTTACAGCTTCAACGGGTTTAAGTTTAAGCAGGGCCGGGTTTAAAACCCTATTTAGCCAGACGCATAAACGCTGCACTAAAATTGGCTTACTATGGCTCAATAGATAGACACAGGCCCCATAATAGTAACAGAGGTATTTTCGTAAATTTTTGCAGTTGCCTTTTTCGTTATAGTGCTCTTTCCCGCACCATAACAAATTCCACTGACTCCGTCGTCGTCTCGCCGGTTCACAGCTTGTTGGTCGCCGCCAATCTGTAGATATTACGTGGTTCGGACCTGAATAAGCCACGTGTGAATGTCGTCGGTTCCACACAGAACAACAGTATTTGCTTTCTCTCTCAGATTCCATCTTTCTACTTCTTCTCGAGCCTCCTCTCTTCTCCGATCATCTTCTCCTTACCTTACCTTGGCTCGCTCTCTTTGTTTTAATTCCCCAATCAGATTTTCTCCCTCAAATATGCCTAAGAAGCAGGTTTGGCACTTTAATTTTCTGATTTTGCCTCAGATGGTATTTTTCTACAAGTCTGGGTTTATATCAGGATCGAATTTTAAGTCCTACGTTACTATCAAAAACCAATTATGACTCTCTAAAAAATCTGCACTTTCTGGATTTTTATTGCTCCGTTGACAATGTGCCCCGTGTAGAATGTTAGTTTATGGTGCAGTAATATAACTATGAACTAATTATTTTTTTGATAACGAGTTTGACTTCGCATCTTGCTTACCTATCGTTTACATTCTACAAGTTTTTGTTCGCGAGATTTTCTTATTGCTTTTGGGTGTATACATAACTTGACTATTTTTTGTTTGTGTTTGTAGAAAAAGAGAGCTCACGCTGAGCAGAAGTGGCAAGTAAAGCCAAAGATGGATGCTCTATCTGAATCCAGTGATCGTTCAGCATCCTTTGTTGCAGAAGCAGTAAACGACCAATTTGGTGGGTTGAGTCTTGAGGAAAGCAACACTCATGTTCCAGTCTTACCGAGTCAAACCTCAAGCAACCAGAGTGTTCACAATCTAGTATGGAAGCCTAAGTCATATGGAACCGTTAGTGGATCATCTTCGGCAACACAAGTTGGTAAAGCATCGGCTGTCTCACAGAAAAGCTCACCTGGAGATGCAAAAGTTGGTCCCAATCTCAGCAAAATTTTTGGAGGTAGTTTGTTGGAAAATTTTAAGGTGGACAATTCGAGTTATTGTCATGCCCAGATCAGAGCCACTTTTTATCCAAAATTTGAGAACGAAAAGACTGATCAAGAGGTACATTTTCAGTAGCCTCTCAATGAATGCTGGTTGTTTATAGGATTAATTGTTATTTTCCTTTATTTCATGTTGCATTTATCTTGATTTTAACAGATAAGAACAAGAATGATTGAGATGGTATCAAAAGGATTGGCAACTCTGGAGGTAATAACAACATATTTACACTATATGTGAATGCCTTTATTGACACTGAAATTCTAACTGACTACAGACCTTTTGTGATGCACCTTTTACAGGTATCTCTTAAGCATTCAGGCTCTCTCTTAATGTATGCCGGTAATACCGGTGGAGCATATGCGAAGAACAGTTTTGGTAATATGTAAGTTCATTTATTCCTTCCTTGATTCATGAGGAGCTTTTCAGAGATAATCTTAGACAAAGGGGAAAACCCCAATGAATAAACCCAAAAGCATTAGATTTTTTTACCTTTTCATTCGTTTCACTAAGAGCATAGATTACTTCTTCATTTTAGTTTTATGCAATAGTCATATCCAAGAAAAATTCTTATGTTTTCTCCTTCTGGGTATTTGTTGATTGCTGATGGTATTGCTCTCGTATTTATGGATAATGATTCCACACCGTATAGAAGCTGTACTAAAGATATATTTTGAAATAATTTTTGACCAAGCAAACGCATTGTACTACTGAGATGATGACTAAACGGTTCTCCCATATTCTAACCCAATATTTCATTTGCAGTTATACAGCGGTTGGTGTTTTTGTTCTTTCACGGATGTTCAAGGAGGCGTGGGGAACTAAGGCTCTAGAGAAGGAGGCAGAGTTTAATGATTTTCTTGAGGTATTTTCATGGACATAATTTTATACAAGCAATATTCTCATATGCTCTAGGCTTAATTAATTGCGAGAAAAGGTTAGCTCATAGTAAGTAATTTTTTCTCAGAAAAATCGCATGTGCATATCTATGGAACTAGTAACAGCTGTTCTTGGAGATCATGGTCAACGCCCACTGGATGATTATGGTGAAAATTATTTTAGATGTTCTGGAGTCAATGCATACCTTATTTATCAAAGTCAGCTAAGTCTTCTATAGTTTAATTAAAAAAGAAATGTTAATTTGCATCTTGCAGTGGTAGTGACAGCTGTTACCGAGTTAGGTAATGGTAAGCCCAAGTTCTATTCAACTTCCGAAATAATTGCATTTTGCCGGAAATGGCGTCTACCAACAAATCACGTTTGGCTGTTTTCCACAAGGTAACTTAACCACTTTCTAGTCATTGCTACTATCTTCCTTTCTGCTCTTGCCGTTAAATGTCATTTTATCTAAGGCCCTTGTTGTTTTCAATAGAATTGTAGTGAAGAAAGAGTTTGAATTACTTTTAGTAAGAACGTGCTGATAGGATCTGGTTGATGCATTTATTGTTCTAACTCCATTTCAAGCTTTAGAGATTTTTTAGTCCTACTAAGAGCAGATATTGCGGATATGTTTGGATGCACACACTGTCCAAAGAGTTTTTAGTAGTCGTGAGGACAATGACAAATTTAATAGTGGTGGTTGCATGTATTTTGTTACATTTTTGATGAAGGAAATCAGTGACCTCTTTTTTTGCCGCATTTGATGCACTCTGTGAAGAAGGGATAGCAACCTCAGTTTGTAGGGCTCTTGATGAAGTAGCTGATATATCGGTCCCAGGTAATGTTTTTCATTTTTGTAGTCCCTTTTGCTTCTTGAAAATTTTTTATTTGTTTTTGAAGGAATTCAATTGTATGATATTCATTGAACGGATAATTTCTTGGATGAAAATAAGCAGGCTCAAAGGACCATGTTAAGGTGCAAGGTGAAATATTAGAGGGTCTCGTTGCGCGTATCGTGAGCAGTCAGAGCGCGAGAGATATGGAAAATGTCTTGAAAGATCATCCTCCACCACCCTGTGATGGAGGTGCACTATCTTATCATTGTTTAGTTTTTACATTAGTTTTCATAGTAATTCACTCTATCAAGTCCGTGTAGATTTTAAAATTTTGTTTTTCCTTGTTTTTTTAAATATTTCAGCTAATCTTGATTTGGGTCTCAGTCTAAGAGAGATATGTGCTGCCCATAGATCTAACGAGAAACAGGTTCGAAAGAAATTTAAATATGAAAAGCTTCATCACGTAGAAATACATTCTGTTATCTCTTGGTAAAGATCTCTCATTCTAGAGGGTCCTTTTTTCTTTTTTTTTGTGTGGGTGCTGTAGCAAATGAGAGCACTTTTAAAGAGCATTGGGCCAAGCTTTTGCGCCAGTGACGTGGATTGGTTTGGAGACGAATCTCATCCGAAAAATGCTGACAAATCTGTCATAACAAAATTCCTGCAATCTCAGCCTGCAGATTATTCAACTAGTAAATTACAGGTAACTTGAGCTCTGCGTCTGTTGATTTTCGCATTTGTGGGTTCCAGTTTTAGTTATATAGATCCTTCACTTGCAATGTTCTTTCATGCGGTTAATATTTACCAGTTTCAATTATTTATATACTTTTGATGAGCAACTGAATATCTGTATTCAATAGGAAATGGTACACATGATGAAAGAAAAACGTCTTCCAGCTACATTCAAGTGTTACCATAATTTTCATAGAGCTAACGACATATCGCCTGACAACCTATTTTATAAATTGGTAGTCCATGTGCACAGTGATTCAGGATTTAGGCGTTATCAGAAAGAGATGAGGTTATCTTTAAAGACTTCTTTAGTTACTTGTGTCTTTCAGTTTGATAAATCCAAGGAAAGATTGATTTCAGTTTACTCAACCGTATAATTTCCATATTGCAGGCACATGCCTAGTTTGTGGCCTTTATATCGAGGTAAAATTTTGTGTGCTGCTTATTGTTGAGCGTTGTTCTATAAGTCAATAACTAGGCATCATTTTCTGATTTATTTGTTAGACCAATAATTTTGTCTCTACTTTTCATAGTTCCTAGTCTTTGTGAAAAAGAACCTTGTTAGGAAATCAAATTTTCTTGGAAATATCAAATTTTGTTGTTGTGGTAGCACACATTGATCTCGCCAAACAGAGAATAATTGGACATGAAGACATCTCTGCTCTATAGACTATTGCCATCTGTTATTTCATTTAACGATATTAGTTAGTGATTCTCTTTGGGTTTTTGTTTTCAGGTTTCTTTGTTGATATTAATTTGTTCAAGTCAAACAAAGGGAGGGATCTGATGGCTCTGAATAATGCAGTCAAAGATGCCAGTGAAATTGGTGGTCAACAAGGAAAGGATGGTTTGGCTGATGATGATGCTAACTTAATGATCAAAATGAAGTTTCTCACATACAAGGTATCTTTTTCTCAGGAAGGTCTTCTGGGATTTGTGATTTGTTGCATTTTGCTATTTCTTTCGCTACATAATTATCATGATCCTGCACATGTCTTCAATCCTTTGACAGTTGAGAACCTTTCTGATTCGCAATGGCCTATCAATTCTATTTAAAGAGGGGCCGGCATCTTACAAAGGCTACTACCTTAGGTGAGCACTTTTTTCCTAAGAATAGATACATGTGTCAAATGTAATAGTGATGTTTTTGGTAATCCCGGATTTTGATAAACATGCATTGTATTGTAAATCAAAATGGGGAGACTAGTTTTAGCTTGCTCATTATGTTTTTGATTGTGTATCTAAAGGGAGATGCATGGTGGAGATATTGGATTTGTTGACGTTATCAAGCTATAGTATGATTCTTATTAATATTATAGCTGTTTCTGTATCCAGGCAAATGAAAATCTGGGGTACCTCAGATGAAAAGCAGAAAGAACTTGGGAAGATGCTTGATGAATGGTACCATAATTACATTACTCTACACATTTAGACTAAGCTTAAATATTTGTGTTGAAACTTATGTCCTGAGCAAACGTGTAACCTACTGCCTTTATGCTTGCCTTTTGTCCAATGTTTTTTCAGCTTCTGAATGTGGATTTATCCATCACAACTTCTCTTCTGATTGTTCAGGGCTACTTATATAAGAAGAAAGTGTGGGAATAGGCAGCTATCTTCATCAATATACTTAAGTGAAGCTGAGCCATTCCTGGAGCAATACGCGAAACGAAGCTCAAAGAATCAGGTTTTGATAGGGTCTGCTGGGAACCTAGTGAGAACTGAGGAATTCTTGGCCATTATTGATGGTGATCTAGATGAAGAAGGCGATCTTGTGAAGAAAGAAAGAGCACCAGCTACTCCTGAGCCTGCTGTGAAGGAAGCTGTACAGAAGGATGAGGGGTTAATTGTATTCTTTCCAGGTATTCCATTTTTCACTGTTTGTATATTATCCCATGTATTCTGGTTGTATGTTTTATTTTCATTTTTGTGGCTATGTCTTATATTGAACTTATTGATGGTAGTCGTTTTTAGCTTTTGAGATATTATAGTTGTTTGTTTTAGTAATTTAGACGATGAGAAATTGGTCAGAAATCAAGTTTTTTTTACTACTGACCAGAAGTAGAGCAGCATATTGTTAGGGAGTTTTCCTCTTTCATCTCATTTCCTCTAATCTCTACAATTTTAATGTGTGTTTCAGGGATTCCTGGATGTGCTAAATCTGCACTTTGTAAGGAGTTATTGAACTCCCCTGGAGGCTTTGGAGATGATCGGCCAGTGCACACTCTGATGGGTGATCTTGTAAAAGGTATTTTAAAATGTAGGATTTTGTCAAAGTTGCTCTGGTCTTTCAGTTTTGCTCTGGTCTTTCAGTTTTGCTCTGCCAATATTATTCTTGCTGGACAGGAAAATACTGGCCAAAGGTTGCTGATGAACGTCGTAAAAAACCACAATCGATTATGCTGGCTGACAAAAATGCTCCTAATGAAGATGTCTGGAGACAGGTAAGTAATCCTACCCTGAGAATCTGGAGAGATTAGGAATGAGTGTTCAGGCTTATAAGATTCTCTGCACTCTCCTCGTGTAAGCTTACATTTGGGTTAGCTCTACCCATGCATCCTTTAAGAGTGGCTTTGTCTTATTATGGGTAGATTTTTATCAAATATTGTTGCAATCATATTCAATTGCTTTGCTGTCTAATGGTTATTAAGATTAACTTTGGTCCCATGATACTGTTGCTTGGTTTACTGAAGACAAACTTTTGACTACTTGTAACCTGCCTTTAAATTATATATATCTATATATGCACAACTTGTAGTGTGGAAGCCTAGTTATCTTTCGATAGAGTACTTGTATCAATAATAGGTCGCTTATGATGTCTTTCACTTTTTGTGTGTCTTAACAAGTCTCATTTCAATATTATTCTTGTGTTTCCCTATTAGATTGAAGACATGTGTCGGAGAACTAGGGCTTCTGCGGTTCCAATCATTGCTGATTCTGAAGGTATGTAACTATGTATCCATTCTTTGATGCTTTCCGGTTAACAATCTTCTCGTGTGCTTGTTAATATGGTCATATTCGGTTCATTCCACAATATTTTACCTTTAATTGTTGGATGACCCTGTGAACATTTTGAGTATGAAAGGTTGAAGGATCAATTATCTGTTACTGAATTTGTTCCAGTTTTTCATATCTAAGCTTGATACTCAATTTTCTTTCAGCAATTATAGTTGGAAGTTTATACTTTGCTTAAAAACATTAAGTATTATTCTGTTTTGTTTTCGCATTTACTGCCTTGCCTCATCCTCTATACACTTTGTGATTCATTTTTTGTTTGATCTTTACTTTTGGCCCGCTATGAATGCCCAGGAACCGATTCAAATCCATATTCACTTGATGCCTTATCTGTTTTCATGTTCCGTGTACTTCAGCGAGTTAACCATCCGGTATTCAGTTGCATCTTATACACAGTTTATCTTCAACTGCATCATCCAACTTTCATCAGAACCCTGCATCTCTTAACAAGCTATCGTTTCTTTCATATGCAATGAATATTTTTAGGGAAAGCTTGACAAAGCATCTTCAAATGCAGGATATGTGCTATTGATGTTTTATCATCTTTATGAGGGAAAGGTATTATCACATGCACTGCAGCTGTTCTTTAAGTAAATCTATGATTGGATCTCACATTTAATTGAACTGTCTTTCAACTTTCAGAACCGCAAAGAATTTGAGAGTGAATTGATTGAGCGTTTTGGCTCCCTCATCAAGATGCCACTATTAAAATCAGACAGGTATACGTTTGACATCACATGCAAGCTAACAAACTCGAACTTAGCAGAGCTACAATTTGAAGCTTCATATTCAGTGGATTTCTTAACCACTTAATTGATTTCTCTTTGTGTATCTATAGGACTCCTTTACCTGATCCTGTTAAATCGGTTCTTGAGGAGGGCATAGATTTGTTCAATCTCCACAGTAGAAGACATGGGAGGTGAATAGCCAACACTATCAGTTAGACATTAACAAATGAAAGGGAATAGTAATAACTTAGCAAAAACATGCGAGCATGACATCAACAACACTCAAATTTGTTTTTAATCTGTAATTAGACGTACTTGGATCATATTACTGGAGAAATCCTACACATAAGTTTGCTGACAGACATTTTTATTTCTTGTTCTGATAATTCTTTCTACTTCATCTCTTCAGCTCTAGCTTTGGTTTGGTTTGCTTCTGACCTTTTGTTTTCCTTCTAAATTTTCTTGCCATAGACTTGAGTCGACAAAAGGAACATATGCAGTGGAATGGACCAAATGGGAGAAAAAGCTGCGAGATAATTTAGTTGCAAATTCTAAGTATCTCAATTCTATTCAGGTAAAAGATCCTTTGTCATTGATGGCTCAAGAAAAGCTACAATCCCCATGATTGTAGTGTAACTACTTCGATATTCCTTCAGCACATGATAAAAGAGCATAAGAAGGGATGCATATGATGTCTTTTGTTTCTGGTTTGCAACGTTCAGGTTCCATTTGAGTCTGCGGTTCATCAAGTGCGAGAAGAGCTAAAAAGAATAGCAAAGGGTGAATACAAACCACCAAGTTCAGAGAAAACAAAACATGGGTCCATTGTTTTTGCTGCCATCAACTTGCCTGCTACTCGAGTTCACAGTCTTCTTGAAAAGGTAACAAACTAAATTCTTAAACTACCATTAAGAAAAACAAAGCCTTATGTTTTTTTCATATTTTGAGATTATGGAGACACGAACTCTTCAACAATCGAAAACTAAAGGCTGAACGTTCATAAACTCTAATCTGTTTTTGTTCCTGCCCCAATTTGTCACAAATATAATGTAAGACACATCAGTTTTTCTTCTATTTTATGCATAAGAACTCGAGGTTGTGTATGGAACTTGTTGGTAATAAATGTTTTTCTTATCAGTTGGCCGCAGCAAACCCAACAGTGGGATCTTTCCTAGAAGGAAAGAAGAAGAGCATAGAGGAAAAACTTGAACGATCTCACGTGACGCTTGCCCACAAGAGAAGCCACGGTGTAGCAGCCGTAGCCAGCTATGGTCAGCACTTGAACAGAGAGGTACCTGTGGAGCTCACCGAGCTCATCTACAACGACAAGATGGCTGCTCTAACAGCCCATGTCGGATCTGTGGACGGGGAGATGATAGTCTCCAAGAACGAATGGCCACATGTTACGTTGTGGAGTGCGGAAGGCGTAACTGCGAAAGAGGCCAACAGATTACCTAAGCTTTACTTAGAAGGAAAGGCGAGCCGCTTGTTGATAGATCCTCCGGTCTCAATCTCAGGTCCTCTGGAGTTTTTCTGAATCATTGATATGAAAGTTGCTCTCTCTTCAGGTTGCTCATGGAATGGGACACTTATGATTATTGTTAACAAATCGTTTCCGTTGTCATGAGATTTTGAGGTTAATATATGTTAATTTTTCATTCTTTTTATTTGGTGTGGAATAAATGGTATAATTGCCTCTTAAGAACCTGCATCCATTGAAATACAAGTATTTACTCTAAAAGAAGAGTGTCATATAGAGTGATGATAACAAATACTGCCACGATAGTTAAGTTTTCTATCCAATCTAAAAGCATTTTGAGACAAGAAAATAGCATCTTACATAATATATTACAGATGATTAGTAGCCAAACATTTGCTTGAATAACCCATAAATATTAAATCGATATTTAATAACCGATAAACATTTGCTAGTAATGATAATTAATATTTTGGGTGGGGGATAATTTGGATGTTTTAAAATTATGGAGAAATTAGGTGAGCGAAAAGATATAAAACAACCGACCCCAAAGGCCCAAGCAAGAGGATTGACGGCGAGACGCAGGGGCATGATTGTAATTGTACACATGATGTTATGTTGAACCCTAACTTGGTTTTCTTATTCACCATTATAAATAGAGTCGTATCCTTATATCAGTCTTCTCCTTTTTGCCGTTACACGATCTTGTGATACCTCTGAGGTAAGCGTTTTGTACTCGTCTACGATCTTTTATTCGTTTCTTTCACTTCGATCCGGTGATCCTTGTTATTGTTTTCAAGTCGGAGAAACTCTCGGGTTGTTTGCTATAAACCTCTTGAAATTGCTGTTTTTGGTTGAATTAGCCAGCTTAGCTCAGTGGATAGAGCACCACAATTTTCTTTTGTGGTAGAAATCGGTTCGATTCCGATAGCGGCTATTTACTATTGTAGTTTTGAGAAATATGAATTTCATGTAGATAGATATATGTTTACTGTTTTGATTAATTCATTTTGAATGATCTTTCTGCAGATCTTCTTGACCAGTAGCTATGGGTAAAGAGAAGTTTCACATCAACATTGTGGTCATCGGCCATGTCGACTCTGGAAAGTCTACCACAACTGGTCACTTGATCTACAAGTTGGGAGGTATTGACAAGCGAGTCATTGAGAGGTTCGAGAAGGAAGCTGCTGAGATGAACAAGAGGTCTTTCAAATACGCCTGGGTGTTGGACAAACTTAAGGCTGAGCGTGAGCGTGGTATTACCATTGACATTGCTCTCTGGAAATTCGAGACCACCAAGTACTACTGCACTGTCATTGATGCTCCTGGTCATCGTGATTTCATCAAGAACATGATTACTGGTACCTCCCAGGCTGATTGTGCTGTCCTCATCATCGACTCCACCACTGGTGGTTTTGAAGCTGGTATCTCCAAGGATGGTCAGACCCGTGAGCATGCTCTTCTTGCTTTCACCCTTGGTGTCAAGCAAATGATCTGCTGCTGTAACAAGGTGACTAATCTTCTATCTGTTATATGACAACTGGTTATTTCTGTCTCATTAATTGGTTTCTTTTATGTTGTTTGCAGATGGATGCTACCACCCCCAAGTACTCTAAGGCTAGGTACGATGAAATCATTAAGGAGGTGTCTTCCTACCTGAAGAAGGTTGGATACAATCCTGACAAAATCCCATTTGTGCCCATCTCTGGGTTTGAGGGTGACAACATGATTGAGAGGTCCACCAACCTTGACTGGTACAAGGGACCAACTCTCCTTGAGGCTCTTGACCAGATCAACGAGCCCAAGAGGCCATCAGACAAGCCCCTTCGTCTCCCACTTCAGGATGTTTACAAGATTGGTGGTATTGGAACAGTGCCAGTGGGTCGTGTTGAGACTGGTATGCTTAAGCCCGGTATGGTTGTGACCTTTGCTCCCTCTGGTCTGACCACTGAGGTCAAGTCTGTTGAGATGCACCACGAGTCTCTTGTTGAGGCTCTGCCTGGTGACAATGTTGGGTTCAATGTTAAGAATGTTGCTGTGAAGGATTTGAAGCGTGGGTATGTTGCCTCTAACTCAAAGGACGACCCTGCCAAGGGAGCAGCCAACTTCACCTCCCAGGTTATCATCATGAACCACCCTGGTCAGATTGGTAACGGTTACGCCCCAGTGCTCGACTGCCACACCTCTCACATTGCTGTCAAGTTCTCTGAGATCTTGACCAAGATTGACAGGCGTTCTGGTAAGGAGATTGAGAAGGAGCCCAAATTCTTGAAGAATGGTGATGCTGGTATGGTGAAGATGACTCCGACCAAGCCCATGGTTGTTGAGACATTCTCTGAGTACCCACCACTTGGACGTTTTGCCGTGAGGGACATGAGGCAGACTGTTGCAGTCGGTGTTATCAAGAGCGTGGACAAGAAGGACCCAACGGGTGCCAAGGTGACCAAGGCTGCCGTCAAGAAGGGTGCGAAGTGAACTGTCGTCATCAGAACTATATCCGCAGATGAATTAAAGAACTATGTTAGATTTTTCACTCTAGTTTGGTATTTGGTCGCTTGTTTGTGTCATAACTTCGTTTCTTCTTCGTCGGAACCAAACTCTCGAAGTTGGTTCTTGATCGGAGGTGGCGGAGCTACATAGCCGCCCTCAAGCTGCCTGTTTTTTTTATCTTCAGTTTTTCTTATCTGAACTTTTGTTTTGGAGATATTGTCTTCCCATATTTGTCTTATCTTTTTTTGCGTGTATTAGTCTTAAATTTATCTTTTTTCTCGTTTTGAAAATATTATCGATTGGGTGACCAAAAAAACCTGCTTATCAATTAATTTTTTTAAAAATTTTCTGAGACAGTGATGAGTATTATAAACTATTTGTTTTGCCTTTCGACAGGTGGAGTATGTTAACAAAAGGGGATTTGAACGGTTTGAGACGTTATTAAAAATCCCGTATAAAGCCAAAATAACCTTAGAAAGTTACATTTTGTAGCGATTACTGCCGACCAAGACGCCAATTTGGAATATAAAAGTGCACTAATTGAATGCCCGGTTTCTAAAGGAATAAAAGAATTTGGATTTGTCGTTTAGTCAAACCAGTCAAGTACGATCAGTTCAATATCGGTCCATGTGAATGTTGATTGTCCATCTAAGCCATGATCACACCCAACGATCATAAATCCTGTCAGTCCCTGATCAAAAACCCAATGATCATGAATTTATTATCATTTGTTCTATCAATCAAAAATACTTCCAAGACGGTTAAGCTAAACTCTCCAAATATCAAATAATGCTTTTAAGGGAGTCATGTTAGTATTTTCAATGATAAATTAAACGATTTTGTGCTAACCTTTTTTCATCTCTATGATAAATTGAGAAGTTTTGCATCTCCATGCAATGCTTTATCTACTCGCAATCTTACCAAATTAATCATTTACGGTTCTAAACTTGGTATAATTGTTTTATCCATGGCAATTGCAAGGAAGTATTAGAGAGTCTCAACCAAGTTCAACTCAATGTTAACAAAAACCCATGTGTTAGTTTTTTTCATAAATAGTTTCATATAAATATGCATTTTATGTAAACATTCAACCTAATTGCCATTTGGAGTAATTCCCCTTCTTCCATTTTACATGATATTAATCTAAAAAATCTTTGATATTGGTGTTTATCTAAATTAAGCTTTCATTTTTCTTTAGTTTTCTTGCATCTAATAAAGATCAATGAGCTATCTTAATTTAAGTTTTAATTTCTATCTTATTAAACTCATTTGAGCATGAATCAATCTTGCTTTGGAAATCTCTACATCAAAACTTATGCAAAACTAGGAATCCAGCTCCACACAATCTATATCCAAATCAAGAAGTTGTCTTATTTAATCGAATCATCGACAATTAAGCTTGAAACTTTTCTTTCATGGTGTTCGCAACCAATGGTCAGTTTTAATCAATGGTGCTCAAAGGAATTTTAGTGTCTTCAACTGGATTCGAGATATAAGAGGATGGACAAAAATATTTAAAAGAACAAAGTTTAAAGGGATAAAGAGATCGCAGAATATACTAGCTAACAACATCTTGGCAAAGCAGTCTCTATTAAAGTCATTGTTTGTATCTTATTTTTATGTTCCTGATTTGATTACTGAAGCTCTTCACAATGATTATGTAAACTCTTCTTATGATTAATAAAGTATTAAGCTGTTAAAAAAAATGTATCTCCTAGCTACGATTCATTTTCTCGGGGATCAACTCAATATCCGCTGATTTTACAAATTCAACAACTAATGGGTTTACTCATGTCTCCAACTTGGGCTTCGACCTGGCTTTACTCATCTTTGGTTAGCTTAGATTCTCTGCCTTTTGGGACTTTCTAGAGTGTAACAATTTGTAACTCTTGCCACTTTTAATTATAATGCATCAAATTTTATGGAAAAAAATGAAAAAATGTAACATCTATGGATGGGCATTTATTGGGCTTTTAATTTGCTAACGACAGCAATCATGAGATTATGGACTGTCATAGTCCAAATAAATATACTTTGGTATAAGTTAAAATAGAGTCCACGGGTGGTTTCCTTTTTATGATTAATAAGTTTTTCCTTTTTGTTTCTTTCACAAACTTTTTATGATTAAACCATAAACTTTTATTGATAAATTTATATATCAAAAGATAAAATGCAAGGTGAAAGAAAAAGCTGAAACACAGAAACATAATAAAAAGTTATCTATGAAAGTTTAAAATTGTTTTTCAATAATCCATGACAATATGTAAAACTCTTAAAAGTCAGAAATATTCTGATATAAAAGTCATTAAAACTCTGCATAAGTAGAGAGACCCTAATAATAATATTAGAGATAATATCCGCAGGACTGACACAATATCATATAACCGAATCCCGAAACATGTTCAAATTCGAAAAAACAAATGAAATACAAAAAACAGGAAGTTTAAATGCTAAGTAGCTCTGCCACCTCCGATCAAGAACCCAATTTCTAGAACTGCGCTCTGACGGAGAAGAAACGAAGCTATGACACAAACAAGCGACCAAATACCAAACTAGAGTGAAAAATCTAACATAGTTCTTTAATTCATCTGCGGATATAGTTCTGATGACGACAGTTCACTTCGCACCCTTCTTGACGGCAGCCTTGGTCACCTTGGCACCCGTTGGGTCCTTCTTGTCCACGCTCTTGATAACACCGACTGCAACAGTCTGCCTCATGTCCCTCACGGCAAAACGTCCAAGTGGTGGGTACTCAGAGAATGTCTCAACAACCATGGGCTTGGTCGGAGTCATCTTCACCATACCAGCATCACCATTCTTCAAGAATTTGGGCTCCTTCTCAATCTCCTTACCAGAACGCCTGTCAATCTTGGTCAAGATCTCAGAGAACTTGACAGCAATGTGAGAGGTGTGGCAGTCGAGCACTGGGGCGTAACCGTTACCAATCTGACCAGGGTGGTTCATGATGATAACCTGGGAGGTGAAGTTGGCTGCTCCCTTGGCAGGGTCGTCCTTTGAGTTAGAGGCAACATACCCACGCTTCAAATCTTTCACAGCAACATTCTTAACATTGAACCCAACATTGTCACCAGGCAGAGCCTCAACAAGAGACTCGTGGTGCATCTCAACAGACTTGACCTCAGTGGTCAGACCAGAGGGAGCAAAGGTCACAACCATACCGGGCTTAAGCATACCAGTCTCAACACGACCCACTGGCACTGTTCCAATACCACCAATCTTGTAAACATCCTGAAGTGGGAGACGAAGGGGCTTGTCTGATGGCCTCTTGGGCTCGTTGATCTGGTCAAGAGCCTCAAGGAGAGTTGGTCCCTTGTACCAGTCAAGGTTGGTGGACCTCTCAATCATGTTGTCACCCTCAAACCCAGAGATGGGCACAAATGGGATTTTGTCAGGATTGTATCCAACCTTCTTCAGGTAGGAAGACACCTCCTTAATGATTTCATCGTACCTAGCCTTAGAGTACTTGGGGGTGGTAGCATCCATCTGCAAACAACATAAAAGAAACCAATTAATGAGACAGAAATAACCAGTTGTCATATAACAGATAGAAGATTAGTCACCTTGTTACAGCAGCAGATCATTTGCTTGACACCAAGGGTGAAAGCAAGAAGAGCATGCTCACGGGTCTGACCATCCTTGGAGATACCAGCTTCAAAACCACCAGTGGTGGAGTCGATGATGAGGACAGCACAATCAGCCTGGGAGGTACCAGTAATCATGTTCTTGATGAAATCACGATGACCAGGAGCATCAATGACAGTGCAGTAGTACTTGGTGGTCTCGAATTTCCAGAGAGCAATGTCAATGGTAATACCACGCTCACGCTCAGCCTTAAGTTTGTCCAACACCCAGGCGTATTTGAAAGACCTCTTGTTCATCTCAGCAGCTTCCTTCTCGAACCTCTCAATGACTCGCTTGTCAATACCTCCCAACTTGTAGATCAAGTGACCAGTTGTGGTAGACTTTCCAGAGTCGACATGGCCGATGACCACAATGTTGATGTGAAACTTCTCTTTACCCATAGCTACTGGTCAAGAAGATCTGCAGAAAGATCATTCAAAATGAATTAATCAAAACAGTAAACATATATCTATCTACATGAAATTCATATTTCTCAAAACTACAATAGTAAATAGCCGCTATCGGAATCGAACCGATTTCTACCACAAAAGAAAATTGTGGTGCTCTATCCACTGAGCTAAGCTGGCTAATTCAACCAAAAACAGCAATTTCAAGAGGTTTATAGCAAACAATCCGAGAGTTTCTCCGACTTGAAAACAATAACAAGGATCACCGGATTTCTTATGCTGCTGCTCCCGAATTTCAAAATCACAATACAAATCGACATCGGCTATTAGAAACATGTCTGATCGAGTAAGAGATCAATTAGGTTCACTCATATATATATATCTAAAAAACAATCAATCGCACAAGAGAAAATTGCAGAGCCAGATCAACCGATTACTTTAAGTAACTGTACAAAATCAGCAAGAATAAAAACAAAATCAATTTGATCGTACTGTAGAACGGTGATTTCTTCAGTTTATAAGCTATGTAAGCCACGGAATCACAGATTCTAAGCGATCAAATCAATAAGTTGCGTAAAATCCAAAAGATACATGTAAAGAAGCATAAAATCTGAAAGTAATGAATCAGTAGAAAACGAGAACGGATCGAAAAATTTTCAAACGAAGATCGATAGAAGAATAAGAAAGCAGATCGTTGATGTGTATGAAATGCTTACCTCAGCAAAGAGATACAGCAAAAAGTAAATTGGGTTTTGCGGCTAAAGATGAGTGGAGAGCTACGGAATTGAATTAGAGTAGCGTACGAGTTTATATTTATAGTGGTGAAACGTGAGAAAGTTAGGGTTTTAGATAATATCCTCCTTAGTACAATGACAATTTTACCCTTGCGTGTCGCCATCTTATATTTTTGCTCCGGTAATGTCTCTATTTCAACGACTCCTCTCACCGCTCTATATTCTTGAGGGCACAAAAAAGGTTTGATGTACATTTTATTACAAAATGGCACATAGTTACATCAAGTATTATAACAGCAAAAGAAATGAAAAAAATTGACTAGTAATTGTATCAAGTATATTATGCACATGTTCCATAATGATAACGTTGGTAGAAGGGATCACTAGCGAAATTTACGTATTTGTAATACATACAAATATTTAGTCTAGGTCATGGACTCATGGCTATTTTTCAAAAGAATTAAAATGTACACTCAAAACAAACAAAGACGAAGTAAAAAATATAGACTACCTTCTAAGTCAAAGTGTTTTAGATTGGTATCATAGCAGGTTTTACCATTTCGATATGTCCTCATAAATAAGTTCTAAATGAAAAAGACTAGGTGAAAGTTTCAAAAGAGTTTTGATGATATAAGGTCTTGCGCTAAAAAGAAATTGACTAGTTGAAATTTTTTATCGCTTGTGTTTGTATTTATGGTTTAGCACTTAGCATGACATGTTATGACTGAGTGATCTTTGCATGGACAATGTGTAATGGTTGGGATAGGACCCATTGATTAAGTATTTTACTTGGAAGGAATCCGAAGATGGCGAATGCTCTTTATCGAATGGAGCAACCGACTATTAGAATATAAATTATTCTTTCTAGATATACTATGTAATTAGTTCTTCATATTTCGAAAGATACGACTGTAACGACATACCTTATATATTGAATCGTAAAAACAGTCTTCGAGGAAGAGAATTTAAGTATCTTTCATGATATCAGAGTTCTGCCTAGAATTAAGATCGCTTCTACTCCTCTCTTTCTTTTCTCTATCTCTTCTCTCTTTGTTTCTTCGTTAAAGCTTCATTAATGGCGGCTATTCATGCGACTGATAGGCTTTACAGAGTTACGAATATCAAATCGCACATGTCAGTTGTGCTTGATCTTGAAGAAGTTAACTATGATGCTTGGTGAAAATGGTTTCTCACGCAGTGTCTTTGTTTTGATGTCGTTGGTCACATCGAAGGCACCACTCTCCCAAACAATGATAACAGCGATGCGTAAAAAAAACGAGATGGTATTATGAAGCTTAGGCTTTACGGAATTCTCTCGCCTAAGCTCTTTCAAGCTTCGGTTGTCACATGGTCGACATTTCGCGAAATTTGGTTGAAAATTGAAAACCAATTCAGAAACAACAAAAATGCAAAAACAGCAAGGCTTGACAATGAACTTCGCACCAAGGATATTGGTGGTATGAAAATGGCTGACTATTGTTGTCATATGAAGTAGGCCGATTCTCGTTGAAAGTACTCACTCTCCCCAACTCCCAACATTAGCATTAGCAACATTGAGATTGTTAACATGGGAATTAACAACATCGTTCAACAATTAATTAGAACGTGCGATTGACAATGACAAAACCGAAAGAGAAATTTCAATCAAAAAAAGATTTTCACGCAACAGGAGAGCTATATTAGACGAGACAAAAGATAATATCCGCAGGTAGACATTAATATAACAGAATCGCCAAAAAAGTTCAGAATCAGAAAACAAATAAAAAGAAAAAAACAGGAAGCATGTGTGCGTAGCTCCGCCACCTCCGATCTAGAACCCAATTACGAGAACAGCGCTCTGAGGGGGAAGAAACGAAACAGAAACATGCGACAAGATACAAAACTAACGGAAAAAAACAAACATTCTCCTTTGATTCACCTGACGTTGATGATAGAGTTTTGATGATAGTTCACTTCGCACCCTTCTTGACGGCAGCCTTGGTAACCTTGGCACCGGTGGGGTCCTTCTTGTCCACGCTCTTGATGACACCGACTGCAACAGTCTGCCTCATGTCCCTCACAGCAAAACGTCCAAGTGGTGGGTACTCAGAGAATGTCTCAACAACCATGGGCTTGGTCGGAGTCATCTTCACCATACCAGCATCACCATTCTTCAAGAACTTGGGCTCCTTCTCAATCTCCTTACCAGAACGCCTGTCAATCTTGGTCAAGATCTCAGAGAACTTGACGGCAATGTGAGAGGTGTGGCAGTCGAGCACTGGGGCATAACCATTACCAATCTGACCAGGGTGGTTCATGATGATAACCTGGGAGGTGAAGTTGGCTGCTCCCTTGGCAGGGTCGTCCTTTGAGTTGGAGGCAACATACCCACGCTTCAAATCCTTCACAGCAACATTCTTAACATTGAACCCAACATTGTCACCAGGCAGAGCCTCAACAAGAGACTCGTGGTGCATCTCAACAGACTTGACCTCAGTGGTCAGACCAGAGGGAGCAAAGGTCACAACCATACCGGGCTTAAGCATACCAGTCTCAACACGACCCACTGGCACCGTTCCAATACCACCAATCTTGTAGACATCCTGAAGTGGGAGACGAAGGGGCTTGTCTGATGGCCTCTTGGGTTCGTTGATCTGGTCAAGAGCCTCAAGGAGAGTTGGTCCCTTGTACCAGTCAAGGTTGGTGGACCTTTCAATCATGTTGTCACCCTCAAACCCAGAGATGGGCACAAACGGGATTTTGTCAGGGTTGTACCCAACCTTCTTCAGGTAGGAAGACACCTCCTTAATGATTTCATCGTACCTAGCCTTAGAGTACTTGGGGGTGGTAGCATCCATCTGCAAACAACATAAAAGAAACCAATTAATGAGACAGAACATAAACAAAAAGAACCAGTTGTCAAATAACAGATAGAAGATTCGTCACCTTGTTACAGCAGCAGATCATTTGCTTGACACCAAGGGTGAACGCAAGAAGAGCATGCTCACGGGTCTGACCATCCTTGGAGATACCAGCTTCAAAACCACCAGTGGTGGAGTCAATGATAAGGACAGCACAATCAGCCTGGGAGGTACCAGTAATCATGTTTTTGATGAAATCACGATGACCAGGAGCATCAATGACTGTGCAGTAGTATTTGGTGGTCTCGAATTTCCAGAGAGCAATATCAATGGTGATACCACGCTCACGTTCGGCCTTAAGTTTGTCCAACACCCATGCGTACTTGAAGGACCTCTTGTTCATCTCAGCAGCTTCCTTCTCGAACCTCTCAATGACACGCTTGTCAATACCTCCCAACTTGTAGATCAAGTGTCCAGTCGTGGTCGATTTGCCAGAGTCGACATGACCAATGACAACAATGTTGATGTGAAACTTCTCTTTACCCATGGTTACTTGTCCAGAAAATCTGCGGAAAGATCAATAAAATTAAATCAATCAGAACAGCAAACATATTAAAAAAATATGAAAATCATACTACTCAAACTAATATCGTAATAAGAGCCGCTATCGGAGTCGAACCGATTTCTACCACAAAAGATTGTGGTGCTCTAACCTCTGAGCTAAGCTGGCTAGTCCTATTAAAAACAGCTATTTCAAGAGGTTTACAGCAAACAATCCGAGACTTTTCTCGACTTAAGAGGAAACATCAGATTTGTTTATGCTGCTCTAGAATTACACTTTCACAATACAAATCGATAATTGAAATCTTTAAAAGGAAAATTAAATCCTTTACTAAGATGTAAAAATCAATTAATCGAACAAATGAAAAAGAAGTAAAAAGTTAATCAGACAGATGATCAAGAATGTAGATTATAAATCAACAGTATGAAAATACTGTAAACGTCCATTTCTTCGATCGAAAATCGATAAACAGCGAATCAGATATTCATATATCAACAAAGAGCATCGAATCTAAGAGAAGCGAAGAATCAAACAAGAAGAAAAGAACGACAACAAACAAAACCAGAACGGATCGAAATTGTTTGAGCGAAGGTGAACAGAAGAGTGGGAAACAGATCTTAGATGCGTACGAAACGCTTACCTCAGAGATATCGCAAGAAAGTTAGGCGGCTGGGGTGAAGAAGAACGAGCTAAGGAATACGCATCAAGGGGATACGAGTTTATTTATAGTGGTGAATCGAGAAAAAAAAAAAAAGAAGTTAGGGTTTAACGTAATATCCTGTGTAAAATTACAATCGTGCCCCAGAGGGAATAAGTTAAGCAAAAGAACCCCAGTAAAATAACATATTCCAAAAGAGACTCGTTAAGTGAATGTTTCAGAAATAAAGCAAATCATTAGACAAACACAAATACATAAGCTATAAAGTCTATAACAAGAGATATTTGGAGAAATCATGAGTGAATGTTTCAGAGACTCAAAAACATTTCAAATGAATCCACATATATGCTTCCCTAGTAATCCATATGCCTACAAGAAATCATTCAACAAACATATTGATAGGCATAAGGTACCAAAACAAACACAGTTTAAAGAAACAATTCGAATTCGATTTGATTGAAGTAATAATTATACCATTATAGAAGCTCGCATCTCCATCATGTATGCTTCCTGAGAGTTCTTCGCCGGCGGATCACTCACCTACCAGCCAAGTAAATTTCAAAAACAGTAGTCTTCATGTTATCAAGTGATAAGTCCTAAGTGTAAACCCCCGAAAGAAAGAAACGGCTTTACCCTTGAAACATTGACGATTTGGGTCAAGTTATCGACGACAGATGAGATGTCAGTCTCTACTCCCTGTAACAACGTTTTTTACTTCTGTAAAGCTCATCGTCGCTGGTACTTGAAGAGAACCGAAGAAGATTGACTATGGAGAAGTGAACCGGTTACATACAGACAACAAATGCGTAAAATAAAATAAAACAAAACAAGGCCTGAAATATAGTAATGGGCCGTACTAAAAACATCCTTTGATGTAACTAATATATATATATGTCGAACTAAAAAAATCCTTTGACATCTCTGTTTAGCTTGCTCGGTATTAGTTTTGCACAAGGTAAGCGGTTCAGATTCTTACACATCTAAGATCCGTCTCCTACTCTTCCATGTGATCTCTTTTAATGAATCTCGATTCAGTTCCTTCGTATTAGTTTTAGATCAGATCGTTTCGCTTCTCCCACCTCTTAGGCTCTTTGGAATTTCATCCGATCCTAATCCGAATTTCCAAGTAAATTGTTGTTAATTGCTTTCAGTTTTCCGGGAGAAATTACTTATTTTGAGCTTGCACTTTGCTAGCAATTGATTAATAAACCCTCAAAGGTATTGAAAGTTTCAGTCTTTTTAAAGTTTTTTTTGTTTATATTTTTGGGGTAGATTTTACAACTGAATGATGATTCTCATTCTGCATTGATCCTTTGTAGTTTATTGTCTCAATGTACAATTGCTTCACAGGTCAGGAAAGGACTTAAAGCACATTGACATCGCTTTTTGAAATCTGTTGCTGTTAATCAATCAGGTGATAATCATATATTCTCTATTCAGCTCTCTCTATTGTGATGTTTTCTGATTGTTAATGAAAATTATTATTTCGAGGGTAAAATTGACGATGAAGAGTGACTGCGTTCTGGGAAATTTTTTTGGATCATATATACTAAAAAGTTTTTGGCTCTTTTTTTATTTGCTTACTTGTTGTTCTTTCTCCTTTCCTGTAGATTTCCCAAAACAGATACCTACCTTAGATTTCTAGAAAGCGTTGCCATTTATTCATATTTTAAAAAAGCTCGGTTTTGATGCCTATGAAAATACCTAAATGATTTCCCATCTTAGTATATATAGTCAACTATAATTTTCGAAATAGTGGGATTAAAAGAAATTATTTTACAGTTTACTATATTGGAAGAGAAGTTTGGTGAACTAGAAATATTGGCTTTGGTACGATGACGCTTGGTGTTCGGCTTGTTGCTCCCATGATTATACTTCTCCTCCTTTGTCTTCCTATTGAATTAATTAAAGCGGAAGTCATTACACTGACCCCGGAAACCTTTTCTGACAAGGTAAGGATTTGAGGTCCTGAGCATTTTTTCATTTGCGTGAACTCAAGTGGTTTACTGGAATCAGGTAAGATTTAGATTTGTGTTCTGTGCTCCTTTGGTGATAAGATATTGAGAGAACAGGACTCGCACATTATGTATAAAGATTGTTTGCTCATAAGTGTAGTTACTGATCTATCTGAGTAGAGACTCCCATTCTCAGATTATTATGTAGTTCTCATAGATGCCAATCCCCTATCAGTTTCAACATTATGCTTTGTTTTTGTTTTGGAGTTTGATTGTTAGATCAATTTGTAAAGCTACCCTTGTCAAATAGAAGTTCAACTTCAGATGGTTTATCTCGGTGTAGCTTGTACAGTATTAGTTCAGACAGAATGGGAAGTTTACTCTCTCCATGTTTATTGGTTCAGGTGAAGGAGAAAGATACTGCATGGTTTGTAAAGTTTTGTGTTCCTTGGTGTAAGCACTGGTTAGTATTCTTGTTTCCAGAAAATATATAACCGAGTAATTTGGCTTGTTGATGAAATTGGATCTGAATGTCAGCAAAAAATTGGGGAATTTGTGGGAAGAATTGGGAAAAGCAATGGAAGGAGACGATGAAATTGAGATTGGTGAAGTAGATTGTGGTACGAGCAGAGCTGTTTGCACCAAAGTTGAGATTCACTCATATCCAACATTTAAGCTATTTTACAATGGAGAAGAAGTTTCAAAGTATCAAGGTAAACTTGCTTTACATGCACCCGTTGTTTTGAAAGCTTAGACACACACCACCACATGCATATTTGGAACTTTGCTATCCTATAAGCTGATCTTCTTTTTTGCATTCATGCATTTATAAACTCAGGGAAAAGAGACGTTGAATCGCTCAAGACGTTTGTTGTAGAGGAAACGGAAAAGGCAGCAGAAAAAGCACAGATTGAAGACAAGGAACTGTGATTCAACTAGAACCAAGTCTGCCTATGCAGTTGTGACTTTCACTGTTAGTTAGATAGGCCTGACCTTCACTATGAGGAACATATTTTTTTGGCTTTAAAAGTTTTTGCTAAATTTTCAGTCTCCATTTTCTTTAGTTAGATAAGCAAACACAGTTGTGTACGTAGTCGAGATTTCTTACAAGTTTGTGTTGTGTTGTACTTGCAGCTGAAGACAAGGTTGTTGCTTTGAAATTTCGTTAGAACTAAGTAACAATTGAAACAGTGATAAGGTGGGTGACATAGTGTAACATTAGTCACCTCGACTGTGACTGTCTTTTGACAAGTAAAATTATCAATACTCTACTATTGCTTCTACTTCCCTAGCTACAGACGTTTGGCAATGCAAACTCTGAGACTCATTCAACTTCATGCATTGACCAGCAAACAAAAATATCAATTCGTAGGTTTTACATCTTCGGTGTCCACCAACTGATTTTAGAGTGGTTTTAAAAAACAGAGCATCCTCGATATTTACTTACCACAAGAATAAGTTGCTACCCAAGAAAACTAATCTCACTACTTCCGTCTAACAATGACAAAATGAAATGACATTTCCTAACAATCCACCTCCACTGTCTCAAGCAAATCCAGTTTCCTTCGAATGGACTTAATCGTCAGTTTCAGAATCAACAACTTGTAGGATGTTAAGGGCCGAAGAACCCAGATTCATCCCACGAACAACACCTCCATATCCCACCTTGACTCTGTGGCATAGCAGCAACATTGAGTCCCATAGTGCTGTTCTTCCCTGTTCCATTTCCAGTAAAAGTTCATCACGAACAAATAAAAAAAACTTTCACATCCTTTGGATACGTAACTCCATGCATATTATAAAAATGCACTTAATACGTCATTACCTGAAGAGTAAACTGCAATTTCTTATCCCAGTACAAGGCGAACGTCGGGGGGCTCTGTTTGTCTACAGCAAGAACAAATGCACCAGGATGGAACGTCGAAGGTACACCCAATACCACTGCGATGTACTTCTCTGGAAATCGCTCTTTCGGAGGCAGAACCCCTAAGAATAGCGGGTTCTTGCTCGCCTGAGTCCCTGTATAAGAGCTGGGGTCCAGATGTAACATCCATTTTGGGTGTTCCAAGAAAGCACAGAACAAGTACAGAAGCAGATGAGAATCAGTTGGAGGCTCCAGGCTCCATTTCTTGTTTCTCTCACGAGTATCTGCTCTTCCGTTGTATTCATAGTTCTTTACACAAGTTCCTTCCGCGAGCTCTGCCAAAAGTCAAGAGTTATAAGAGTCACGATTAATCAACTAAAATTTGGAATGGATTTTTTTAGAATGTTTGATACCTCGGATTCTTTGTACTGTGTAATCTGCTGGAATGCTGCTGCACGGAAGTAGGCCCTTGACCCACTCTCCTTTCATTAAGCACTGAAGCCTCTGATGTTCACTTATAGCATCAACGCATTCCTGCATGACGGGAATTAGTGCCGCTTGCTGTTGCTGTTGTTGTTGCTGGAACTGCTGGTTCTCTGTACGCAGCTTTTCTGTAGATTCCAGAATAAAGAATTAGCAACTATATGCAGACTCAAACATTTAGCAACAACACATAAAATGACATGATATCATTATTTCTCTCAGATATCCAATCAACTCCAACATTCTTAAATTCAGTAATTTTATTGAGAAACATCAAAACTTAAGTTGATAACATTATTTTCAAAACAACAGAACAGCACTTCAACTTAACAAGGATAACCTTCCGGTCCACAGCACCCTAGAAGCAGTAGGAAAGTTACTTACGCATGGAAGCATCAATAGCCTGTACAAGGTTTGCGCGTAATTGATGAAGAAGTACATCTTCATCAAGAGAGTAAGATGGTTGCCACCCCTTTGTTCGATCAACCGGTAAGGCAGTCGTAGCTGTTCCATTTGTTGGCAAATGACTCCCAACTTGACTTACTGTGACATTACCACCAAGCTTTGATACTGTTTGCATTACCTACACAAATGACAAATTTTAAATTTTCCTTTACAGGTAAACAAGAAATTATCCTTCTGCCTCTGATTTGAATATGGTCATCAACTCATTTATCAGCAAACAAGTATAGGAAGACCAGTGTTTATTTAGAAAAGACTCCATACACAAACCTGAATATGACTGGTTTCAATCTTGTTAAGCAGAGGTTTGAGCAACACTGAGGAACACCATTGCCTTAGTCGGTCACGCCAGTCTTCTATCTGAGGATAGACACCTAGGTGCCTAAAACCTTCAATAGCTGCTTCTAAGGACATTGGATTGGGGAAATCACCCTCTCCTTTCTTTGGGGGAGTCGTAAATTTCTGAACACCAGGAGACATCCTGACAGGTCTTAGTGGTGTACTCCTAGTAGTCCCAGATGCACCAGTTGAACCACCAACTGTACTCGAACTAGCCATGGCAAAACTCCCAACTGTTGGTGGAGGCGTCAGCATCTTCCCAGCTGACTCAGTGATTTTCTCATCTATTTCTGCTAAAAGGTGCTCAAGCTGCTCTTCCGTAGCTATGTCTTTTGCCGAACTCCGCCTACCAGACCAAGGACTAGAAACAGCCTTATCCTGACCAGATGAAGCACGGTTAGAAGAAACTGGTGAACTAGAAGGGACAAGATAGAAAGACGGTGAACCCATTTGTTTGGAAGGAGTGCTAAATGGACTAATTTGGCTCCCACTACGGGAAGTCAGCTTATCACCACCACCAGAAGACTTATGCGCTGAACCAGTAAGCGTTTGATGTATTGGGACAAGCGGCTCCAATGACTGTGAAGGTTTCGGTGGTGGACAACTCTTAGGAAAATCTGACACACTCTGGTCAGCTTTTTTCTTTATCCCAAGAAGCTCAAGCTGACGATTTGATAGAGAAAACTGATCTTTGGTTTCTTTAGAGGAAGATTTAGTTTCCGCTCGAGCAGCAAACTTTGCTCTGTGCAGAGATATGCCTTTGGACAACGCCATCATTGCTCCAATACAAAAAAAAGTCACCAGCCCTTGCCACGCCTTTACAGTAACATCTGAAACATAAGGTAAGATGTTAGATACATTAGGAACAATAAAATACAGAAGGCAATAAGGAAATCTCTCGGTAAGAACATGCAACTCACAAGCTGCCTCTTGGGATATTTTTCCGGATGTTAAAGCATTGGTCAACCATTTCTCCCTGCAACATGAGATAAGCAAGCAAATTATTCAATCAACACTGATTCTTAATAAGAACTTTCCACTTGCGAGTTTCAGCATTGTGATAAATGACCGTTCCCAGATAGCGATTCATATGAGCAACAAACAATCCTAAATTACAGAGAAAGAAGGGAGATGTAAATACACTAAGGATTCAAGTCGGAATGTTCACAAATTTTCTTGCTAACCAGAAATATTCTAAAAACCTAGACAAAAGCTCAATGTAAATACTCCAAAAACACAACTAAGAGGCAATGCGTTACTCCAGTACGAAGCTGAGGCTATTGGTGAGACTTACCCGGCCATGAAGGAGATGAGAGAGAAAACGGAAGCGGCAGAGAGAAAGAATATGAACAAAAGGACGGATTTCGAGGGGCGGAGGCTATTGGCGGTGGAAGCGGCGGCGAGAGCAGGGTTCCGATACACAGAGAACTTGGATGGCTTCGGCGAAGGGGACGAACCCTTAGTCATGGTAATCTTCCTCCTCGCATCAGAGTCCATGGTAGGAATCGATTTCTCGAACAAACCAAAGAGGAGAGGGTTTTAGAGATCGTCGGATTTTCCCGGCTGCTCTCACTCGCTCGTTGTGGACCCACCCATATTTGACACAATTTGTTTAATATAAATGTTTTTTGAATTTAGGTGGGTATAACTAAAATTTGAAAAGAACTTATGTAAATGTTAATACTAATTCGGACAACTCTTACAAATTTAAACGTGTGACAAAGCAAAAATATGTTTACATTCTAGAATTAAAACATGTGCAATCTCATTAGGGGTTATTAAGAAAGGTGAAAACTGGGCAGATGGAACCAAATTAACCAGGACAGGACACAAATTCCAACCCAAATGGTTCAGTTCCGTTCCACGGTTTCACATTTCAGCCTGCATCTGTCATGCCTCTTTCCCATTCCTCCAACGCCACCTCTGCTTTTAGTTTCTCAGGAACACAATCTGCATTCAAGATTTTACACGTTATATTAAATTGCACAAGGAATTAAGATAGACAAATACTTGAGAGGATGTTTAAGTACCCGCAAGGAACTCGTATCTCTCCTCGTTACTCACTACAGAAGCTGCAGAGTAAATAATAGCGAAAGAGATTTCAATTCATCATCTATTTGTTTTAGTATTGATTTTTTTTTGCAACTAATCTTACAAGTGACAAGAACAGATTAACTAAAATCTTTCTAAGACTGACAGAAAACCCAAATGGATACCATATGCCTCAAAATAATGAGTGCATCACCATGAGATTTTCGAGATGGAATTGGGAATTGAGGTTAACATCAGCATTAGTTCAGATTCCAGATATAGGCATCTATGGACAAGAGATTAGAGATTAGAGCTTACAGAGGTGTTTGTAGTGGATGAATTTCTTTTTGTCCTGGACAGAACTTTCATACGCTTCTTCAGAAAACCGCTCAATGAACATTTCCTTCAGTTACAAAAAACCAGTTAATGTAACGTAAACGCAATGAACATCGATTTTCAATAACACAACATGAAATCGAAAGGGATAAAAAAGGTCGAAAAGCAATGCCAAGTTCCAATACAAGAAAATAAGATATACTTGTCAAGAAGCTTTGAAGTGTTAATCTACAAGATACCAGGCATCCAAAGCACAGTCTTCAGTTAAGCTCTCAAAATATGAGCCTAAATCATATTATGACTATCTAATGTGTTTGTAATCTATAACAATTGCAAATCTACACAAGGTAAAAGCACCTAAACCTATGAAAATCAAACACTAACTTCGGTTTCATCACTCAAAACATATGAAGATAAAGCAATAACAATAGTACCCAGCTTAATTAACAGAAAAAAACCTCATTATTGTAGCAATTAACACTGATTAGCAATTGATAATCCCAAATTCATCAAAAACTTGTGTGGAATCAAGTTCCTCAAACTATATAATATGTCAATAATATTATACCGTGGCTTTGTTGACAAGAAATACGGCGTCCTGCATGATCTGAGGAGCAGAATTATCGCTTCTCATGATCCGCCGGATCCGATTCATCGGAAACCTAAACATCTTAGCATCTTCCAAATCTCCCTCGTCCTCTTCCCGATTTTTGCTTCTATTCGTCAGAACTCCTCCGCCCTTTCCGTTACGGCCCTTGCTCACGACGCCATTACTTTTCTTCGGCTCACCACCTCTTATTGCTTCTTCCACAGAGTCGCTACTCAAAGAATCCGAGATCTCGTAAACCTCCGGCTCCTTCTTCACAGTGTTCACCTTATTCGTCTTCTTCTTCGTTTTGGAACCGGAGCAGCGTGTATTACGACCACCGGCTTTATTGACACCATTGCTCTTCGCCTTCTTCTCGTTGAGTTTCTTTGACGACACCATTAACTCGGAATTACTTCTGTTTCACCCTTTTGTGGACTGCTACATGGGCTTACATATCTGAGCCTTATAGGCCCAATTTATCATGATCAATAAATTACCAATTATTGTATGACTTTGACCTCTTGTTTTTCTTTACATAGTCAGACAAACATTTCTAATTTTTTCAAGTTACTATATTGCCTTTGTTAATTTTCATCCGAAACATGTTTCAGTAGATTATCCGCCTGTTTCACACAGAAAAACAAGATTTTCCACTTTAAAATTTCATTCTAAGGAGATAACATTTTTGAGTTTTTTATGTGAGTACTATGATTTGCAATTAGATTCAAACTTGTGGTATATCGCTGATCAATAATTTTAAATTTTAAAACCACCAAAATTTATTTTAACTTCTAAAACAGTGTTAAATAAGGTTTATTGTTGAAACATATGTTATACAATATTTATTTGTATCGTTCATCTTCTATGTCATGTATATAAAGGCAAAGGTGTTAGGAATGATATGGATATAAAGCTACACAAAATTATAAACAACATGAATATTTAAGATTCACAAACTAAAATAAATAATTTAGTTAAAATTAAAATGTAAAAAAAATCCAATACAATTGTCAATGTTATATATAATTAGTTTCCATCATATAAATAAATATTTTCATTATAATTTAATTTAACGAGAATATGATTCTAATTTTATTTATTGTTTATGATTTAATGTTTTGTGTTCAGTTTTCCAGATAATATATATTTTTAGATTTTGTTTATTTAGGTTTTATAAAAATTTTTTACTTGTTTATATATTCAAATTTTTATATTTCTAATATATATTATATGATTCGTTACTTAATACTTATTTTAAATTTATCTATTTTGAGACGAAAATCCGATATGAAATATTGAACAAACACAATTTTTTTTCGATAAATTAATATATTTTCGTTTTTAAAATTTAAAATCATAACATATACAAAAAAAATCTAAATTTGTATTAATTATATATATATTATATAATATTAAAAATAATTTTAAAATAAAAATTAAATAAAAGTAAAAAGAGAATCATAGTTGTTTTTTGAATATACTAGTTTAAATTAGGTAGATTTTAAAAATTTTAAATTAATGTTAATATTTATATTATTAAATTTGATATTGTTTAGATACAAAAATAAGTAAAAAATGTTTAAATAAATAATAAAAATATATTTTTAATAGTGTTTGGATGAAATGACATATAGGGATTCGTAAGCGTTGTATACTGTAGTCAACATTACACGGTAAGAGCATTATCTTGTTTCCGACATAATCTAAAGATCTTTTCGGGATTAGATAAAAAAGTATGGGGTACGGTAGGAAGTATGAGACAGAAGAGGTGTCCACAAATTGGAACCACCACGTTTTATTAACGACACGTGTCAGACTCCATGAACTTCTCTCCGCAATATTAAACGTGGCTTAGTTCGTGTCTCCAGTTGCTCTTTTAAAAGGAGAAGAGACGACTTTCGCTTTCGACAACTCTCTTTCTAACTATTCCGACACAACCAAAGCTGTGAAACTGTGTAGTATGTTATTAATGGCTGTTAATGTAGAAGAACCGATCCTTTCAAGATTGGATCGTATTGATTTCATGATGAGGAAGCTAGAGGAGATGAAAGGAAACTCGCCAAGAAGCTCGAGCCCGTCGACTCCATCGAGTGGGACCCAACCATCGTCACTAGACCTGTCTTCACCGAGCACAGGGAAGCTGCAGTGCCGTTCGATGGAGCAAGTAATGGAGGAGACTGAGCGGAAGGGAACTTTGCTAGAGAGACTTAACAATGCAGAGGAGCAAGTTCTTAAGCTGTGTTCACGGTTTGAGGAAGAGGTGGAAGAAGAAAGGAAGAGATCAGGAGAGAAGACGACAGATAAGGAGAAGAAGACGAAGAAGAAGAAGGGATTGAGGAAGCTGGTCGATAAAGTTGTTGGATCTTCTTCTCCGACTAAAGTTGTTGGATCTTCTTCTCCGACTAATATCCATTCCAAGAGCTGGCGTTGTTGAGCCTCTCTCTCCATAACACCATCGATGTATACTTCAACTATTTCTAAATTAAGCTTCTCTTTTTTTCTTTGATGAAGCGCTTGTGAAAAGAAAAAAAAAAGATCGTTTAGAGGTATCGATTTCGATCCTTTGTTTGAGTGTGTGTGTTTGTTGAGGTTTTGTTTGTGTTAGTGTGCATTTTTTTAATGAATGAATCAATGAATTGTAGAAGCTTTTTTACTTTCTCGGAAACGAAGAAATTAAGAGAAACCGTTGCCTATAACTATGAAATATAAAACTAGGGGATATATATAACAAAATTTTATGAATGAAAATTCGTCGTGCTTGATCCAAAAATTCATACAATTTTCGGTTTTTATTGTGACTACGTCATGATCAATTTCAAGAGCTTAGGGGAGTTTCTAACATGATTAAAAAATAACAATAAAAAAGAAAATGAGAAGATGAGAACTTCATGAGAGATTATTAATTCGTTCAATTTTTAAAAAGTTTTTAAATTTTAATTACATAATTAATTTATATTAAAAATATATATTTTTTCTTTGAAAGAATATATGAATCTCTTCGCATATTTTAGACGTCTAAAATAATCAAGGACACCAGTGATTTTACAAGACTTTTTATTATTACTATTTTTATTTTATTTTTTTGTTGCCCAAGACATTTTCAACTTCTTTAAATCAAATATTTTGTTTTAGAAAACCAACAGATCTTCAAAAGTAATATTTCGGTATTTGTGAATGATATATGGCATTCGAAAAAGAAAAATTAACTGTTTACATAAATTCTGTGAAGAAAATTAAAGAAACAAAGATATTTTAACTTTTAAAAATTTCCAATGGTTTTAAATGACAAAAAAGCAAGAAAAAAGAACCCATTAAGTTCAGTCAAAATTCGTTCCTGCTCTTGATTCTACAATATTGCTGGCTTATTTTTATTCATGGTTCATAGTTTCATAGCCTTATATATTTGTAACACAATAACTTTTTAATAAATGTGATCTTTATCACAAGTCACCTGCTGGCTGCTGCTGGTGACGCAAGTATCTCTTCTCTGTTAACATCTCACGACGATCATTCAATTCAAGTAGCAATAAAGATGACATAATGATACTATCATCACCTTCGTCATGATCACCACACATGACCACAAAAATTCACAAGTCTATAAGACACAAATCTGTGAATTAATGGCGATTTCATTTAAATAATACGCTCAACCTTTTTTTTAATCAAAGAAAAAAATCTAATATTACGCCCATTTTTTACTTTTTCTCCTTCTTTATGCAAATTTGGACCTCGGTTTTTCAAAAATTCAGCCTCCGATCTCCGTCTCTCTCTGCTCCCATCATCTTAGGATCTCAATCCCTTTTTTGACTGATCGATTTTAGGGTTTTGGAGCGATCTACCTAGATTCACTGCTAGGTTCTAGGTTTTGTGGTGGATCTAGCCTAGCTTCTCCTTACTCTTCAGCTACGGCAAAGCTTTCCAGCTCAACTCCTCCCTCGCCGCCATGTTTTGGAAGCTCACGTCTTTCTCTGCATCATCTCCTGTGAGTTAAACAGATTTCTTTATACAGTTGTTATGATTTCACGGACAATTACTGGAGTTTTCTATCCGTTGTTTCGCTTATTCGTATAGTTTCTGTTCCAATATTGAATTTGCTCGATTTCAATTTTCTGCTCTATTGTCATCCTTTGTTACTGTTCTCCAGAATGTTGTCAATATCACTTACCCGCCAGTTTATGAAAGTTTAGAATTGTTCATGTAATCGATGTGTTACGAACATAGGTGGAGACAATTTTAGACAAAGAAAATTTCACCTTGGAAGAGCTTCTTGATGAGGAAGAAATTATTCAAGAATGCAAGGCTTTGAACAGCCGGCTCATAAACTTGTAAGCTTTTTATCATTTTTATTTTGCTTATTTTCCTCATAATCTGTTTCATAGGACCAGAAAAACCCTATGCTGGATAATGGATATGGAAACCAATGTCTTCTGTATTTCATTCGTATTTTCTTGGGAAAATTTATTGATCGAGTATTAATGTTTGCAGTCTAAGGGATAAAGCTCAAGTGGAGCAATTATTGAGGTACATTGTCGAAGAACCTCCACAAGATGCTGACAGTAAACGTGCTTTCAAGTATTATGCTTCCTTGATTCTAACTGCAGTTACCTTATCTTACCATTCTCTCTAGCTAATAATAGATTCTTCTTCTTTTAGGTTTCCATTCATCTCGTGTGAAATATTTACATGTGAAATTGATGTTATTCTAAAAACTTTGGTGGAGGACGAAGAGGTATTTTTTTTCCCCATCATTTTACCTTTTCGTAAAATAACACTTCATACTTTTCATTTTTTTCTCCATCTGGAGTTTGTTTGATTGTTAACTTAGATCTCATTTGTTTACTTGATCTTATCTTGCAGCTGATGGACTTGCTTTTTTCCTTTCTAGAACCAAATCGTCCTCATAGTGCATTGCTGGCAGGCTATTTCAGCAAGGTACTCTCTCTTACCATGCATAATTTTGCGTATTAGCCAACTTCAGGTACTGTTTTTTTTTGTTTTTACCCCTATATCATTTGGCTTGATTCATTTCAAGGCTCTGAGAAGTGCTCCTTATTTGTCTCTGTTTTGTTTAGGTTGTCATTTGCCTTGTGATCAGAAAGACTGCAGCGCTTATGAATTATGTAAAAGTAAGTAATAACATATTGGAAAGTGGATGGTAATCTTCTTCATTTCTTTTTCCCTTTTATGCGTGTGTGAGCTTTACAATTAGATTTTTGTTTATTTGGAAAAATGTATAGTCTTTTTTCCATCAAATCTGGGTCGATATGCATGCTGAACTATAGCTGGCTGGAAATTTAGATAAGACAACTTTAATAGTATGTAAGACTTTTTCTGCTAACTGTGCTTTACGGGATTGAAATTATTTTCCATTGTAATCTTGAAAGATAGATGTCTGTCGATTTAGTAAATGGTAAACAGAATGAGATTGACATGACTCTGTTGTTCCCTCGAATTGCTGGTAATTATTTTTATGTGACAGACAAAATTTAGTTGAACTGTTTATGATTTGTTTTGGGTTGAGGTACGTACACTGGCTACAGTTCTCAAAGTAACTTTTTATGATCACAGGGGCATCAAAATGTTTTCTGCCAGTTGGTTGATTTGATTGGGATAACATCCATCATGGAGGTAATTGGTTTGTCTTAGACTCAGTGCAACTTTGTGTGGTTTCAGTGGTCATTATTGCTAAGATATATATGCGACATTCTCTAGGTTTTGGTTCGCTTGGTTGGGGCAGATGATCATGTCTATCCCAACTTTCTGGATGTGATGCAATGGTTGGCTGATAGCAACTTACTTGAAATGATCGTGGACAAACTTAAACCTTCTGTAAGTTGTAAAGCTTTTCTACAATCATCACAAAGACAAGAGGCTTGCGGCTTTTGTTTGATACGCTTAGGTGGTGTTAATCTAGGATATCTGATCTGATATGCCTAGTTTCTTTTATCTTCTTCAGCCTGATCTGATATTTGTATTTTTTTTCATTCTTTATTAACTTGAATCAGAGTCCTCCGGAGGTTCAGGCAAATGCAGCAGAAACATTATGTGCAATTTCTCGGAATGCACCATCAGCTTTAGCTACACAGCTCTCTAGCCCTGGGTTTGTAATCTTTTCTTCTATGATTGATTCCTACCACTTCGATAGATCGATAAAGAAGTTTTTCTCATGGCAGCACAATTTTCTCCCTTTTTTTGCAGCTTCGTTGCTAGGATATTTGGCCATGCTCTTGAAGACTCTCATTCAAAATCGGCTCTAGTTCATTCACTTTCAGTATGCACCTCTCTGTTAGATCCGAGGAGATCTACTGCTTCGTCGTCTATGTTCAATTCTTTTAGAGGTCAACATATGTTTGAGTCTCCTATCCCAGTTTCCCCAGAGACTATCGATGCCATGCTCCCCAAACTCAGTAAGTGGATCCTATGATGTAATATGTTGACATGACCATCAAGATAATTATTATTTTTCTCCCTTTTGTTTTGTGTTGGATGCACATGATTTAATTGTGCACATGGAAAATAGTCAACCCTTTTCTTGTGTGATATTTCTTTCCATTTGCTCCTAGTGTATTTAACACCTATCTGCATATCTTGCTTGCTCTTCCCTGGTCTCTATTGTGTCTGTTCTATTTTGGTTTATGTTGATACAGGGAAATCAGGGTGTATGTATTCAATGGCCTTAAGTCATCAACATCTTTTTTCTTTGCAGGCGACTTCCTTATGCTTCTCACTGTAGCATCTGACAGCACAGTATTGCCTACAACATATGGTGAACTGAGGCCTCCACTTGGAAAGCATCGTCTAAAGGTCAGGTCCAAAAGTTGAGCAATTCAGGGAAGAACTTATAGTTTTTTAGGACACCAACAGTACTTTTAATATATGTAAAGTCTCTATTTTTTAATTGGACTTGGTTTTCCTATTTTCTTTGTTTCAGATTGTGGAGTTCATTGCAGTTTTGTTGAAAACTGGAAGTGAAGCTGCACAAAAGGAATTAGTTAGTTCAGGAACAATCAAAAGGACCTTTGATCTGTTTTTAGAGTAGGTTTTGCTAAGCTTCAAATTCTTGGTCTCCGTGTTGCTATTTCTTCTAGATCTTAAATAATCAAAATACTGTCAACATGTGAAGGTACCCATACAATAACGCCCTGCATCATCAAGTGGAGAGTATAATACTTTCTTGTTTGGAAAACAAGAACGATTTGATGGTTAACCATATTCTTCGAGAATACAATCTGATTGGCAAATTTCTCTCTTCAGACAGAGACTCAGATCTCTCAGGTGACAGCCAGGTATTACCATTTGCGATGTTCACAAAGGTCAAACTGATCATTGGTATATGACATAAGGTCATTTTAAAGCAGCTTCAAATCAGAGCCATTGACTCATTGCTCCAATGTTCACTAGCTTAACAAACATTTTCCGGCTTTTTTTTTTGTGTGAGGTAGCCCACTGTAGCTGCCACTGGGAAAAAACCCCCTCGGGTCGGGTATATTGGACATATCACAAGAATATCAAATAAAATTTGTCAGTTGAGTAACAGCAATGGCCAGATAAAGGCATACCTTCAGGTTGGTATTATAGTCATACAATCTCGTGCCATGTCCATTTATCATATGCTGCGTTTTTGTCACTTTACATGCATAAAAAATGCAAACCATTAGTTGAGTCTTGTGATGGGTAGTCCTCTTCACTCTCAGCACACTTGTCATGTTCACTGACTGGCTGTGTTCATTCTCAAATCTTTAGGAAAACAGTGAATGGAATGAGTGGCAAGGTAGTGTTCTGCAGGAGCGCAACACTGTTGAAAATGTCAACAGATGGGGATGCGGGTACGTCCATTAATCTCTGCGCACAAATCATTTAGGAACATTTAATTGATCAGTTACTGTTACATCACACTGGTTATGGATGTAAACATTCATGTGTGATCCTTGTTCCCCTTCGATGAAACCCTTAAAGATGATTCTGCAGTGATGACTGATGGTAGGGTATATATGCTTGTGGGCGTTCTTATTTTAAGTTTTAGTTCTGCTGTAAGGGTAACCAATCAATAAAATTTCTTCTGATCAGTAAACCTGAAAGTTGCAGTTTCTTGCTCTGTAATCTATGCCAGATCCGTAGAACTACTGAATTTGAAGGTTATTTGTTTTGGAACTCTGCATTACTCTAGATATTGCACAACTTACTGTCACAGACAATTTTATTTTTCCTCGTGATGAGATTACACATTGAATGCATCGTGGCTGGTCCTGGGTTTTGGATTTTATCTTCACTCTTGGTTATAAAAAATCCTTATTTCACTGTTCCATGTAGGCGCCCAACTACACTACAAGATAGGACAAGAGATAGCGATGAGGAAGACAGGGATTATGATGTTGCAGCTCTGGCCAATAATTTAAGCCAAGCATTTAGATACAAAATGTATGGAAACGATGACAATGAAGAGGTATATTCTCATCCTAGTGTTTTTTTCCTCATTTATGAACGATTTACCTGGTACTGAATTTATCATCTTTGTACCTTCTCTGGCCAGGACCACAATGCCCTCGATAGAGACGATGATGTAAGTCTTGTACACTTTCTGTTCCCTCTTTTTTTTGTTGAAAAATCTAGGACACTATCAACATCTTTATCACACTATGATACATATGGGGATGTACACTAATTTGCTATTGAAATTTGGAATGTTTTCATACTATTCAGGATGTTTACTTCGACGATGAATCCGCTGAAGTAGTAATTTCATCCTTAAGACTCGGGGATGACCAAGGAAGGTGAGTTTTTCTACTAAAACTGGTGTCCTAATATTCTTACTTTGACCCCAGTTGCTGATAGAATTATGACATTCTCTCTAAATAATGACTTATATCTTTCTCATTACCTTGTCCCAGCTTGTTTACAAATTCGAATTGGTTCACATTCCAAGATGACAGATTCAGCAGCACACCCTCTGACACAGCAGGCTCCAAGACGATAGAGGATGTGGAATTGAACAGAGCCTTTAATAACACCAGCAGCAGTGACGATGACGAGGTTGTGGTTGGAAAAGAAGACAATGATCTAACCGGAAATCCTAAAGACAATTCGTTGAACACAACTGAAACCAACTTCCCAATGGAGAGCCCAATGGGTTTCTTCGACTTTAACACGTTGGAGAAAACCGAAGAAGCCTTTGCTGAACAGCCACCTGGATGGGTTGGGTGGGGCGAACCATCAGATATGCAAACAAGTGGAACCGGTCTGAACCCATTCATTGACGATGACGATGATGACAGCAAGACCATGATGAACCTCGACATGATTCAAAACGGGTTGTCACCCACAGAAAGATCGTTGTTCGAGAATGACGTGGAGTTTGTGGGAGTGGAAGCGGAAGGGACAGAGAAAGCGATGGAGCAAGCGATGAAAGAAGGGATAGTAGGGGAAGCTGGAGCGATGAAGAAGAACCCGGAAATGGTAGAGGACCCAAAGCCGGAGGAAAGTTCAGGAGTGAAAGAGTTCAACGATAACAACTTCTGGAAAGTGGATCAAGAAGTTGGAGTTTTGGAGTGATAAGTCGGTATCTTGTACAGTGTGATTTTGTATTAGAGTAATGGAACAAAACTTGCTTTTAGTTGAAATTGAGTCTGTCTCTGTGGAAAAAAACAGCTTTCTCTTTTATCATTAGGTTTCTGTGGTTGTTTTTATTGTAGTATGCTTACCAGGAAGTTGTCCGTCTTTAAACTATTTAAAGCTCTTTTGCTGTTTAGTTTCGCTTGATGAGCATCAATGTCAATGTGATTTTCATTGCCGCGGAAATTGATCAACGGAAAGCAAAAGTGTATGATATGTACTTATTAAGGTGAAGTATTTTGCAATTAATGTTTCTCTATCTCACTTCAATTTTTAAGCTAAATTTGGTATTTTTTTCCTAGTAAATAAGTTAAACAAGAAAAAGAGGGAAATAAAAAAGTTATGAAATTGAAGAATAAAAGAATAGGGTTGTTTGAAAGAGCTAAGAAAAAAGGGGCAAACATTGGCTTCACCTGTCTTCCTCTGATACACAAATGTCAGCCAAAATATCTTCTGCAAACATAATGCTCGCAAAATTAGAGAGAGAACATAAAACACATAATCAAACAATACTATGTAATATTCCTAACTTCAACTAAACCCCTAAACTCTCTTCATCAGATTTTGAAACAGTCACTAGCCCCTACTTTTATACCATCTTCCTCCATTGAGTTCCCATTTCTTCGGATCAGAGACCAAATATAAAACTGCCCTGCCTTCTTTGTCTTTAAGCTCCGGATATCACCGTGTGCTCCTGCTGGTATCAAACTGATTGTCTTCCTTCCTTCTCATCTCTATGATCTTCCTGTGTGAGTTTGAATGCACAGATGGGATGAAGGTCGGGCTTGAGGCTGGTCGGTATTCTGGAACTAGACGACCAGATCTGAACCGTACCCCACAAGCGTTGCAGAGGGTCTTTGGTCCATTGGGTCCTTCCCTCCACTGCGGTGTCTTGGTTGTCTCACAATGAGTGCATTTCCGGACAATCCCATCCGAGTTACCTGCCTCTAAACTGGAAGACACTGTATGGGTGGTCACGTGAATCTTGCGTTTCTTCTTGGCATGTTGCTCAGAGTAGTAACTCTCGGATTCTGATTCACCCCGAGTTAACTTCTCAGGCTTTCTGGGTTCAAAGGGGAAGCGATGGCTAAACTTCAGTGTTGTGGGGCGTTTGCGTTTGCTTCTGTTGCCTTTGACAGGGAAAGCCAATCTCTGAGATATGGAGTTGTGGGGTGAGAGAGAACCGTAACTGTTCTCGAGAACTGACATTGGACTTGAAGACTGAAATAGCTTAGAGACTTTGATATCAGGAGGCGATGAAGATTGGTGGAGAGTGACATTTTTGCCAGAAAAGGCTTCAGACGAACTGGACTGTTTCTGCACCCACGAAACCAAACAAAGCAGATGGAATGAAATTCAGGAACACATTCAATGCACCGGTGAAGATTCATAAAATAAATGAATGACTCAGCTTTACCCTCTCTACATAATAGGATCTGAAATGCTGCTAATTTTGGTGTAATGAACACAGCGGAGAGTGAGATTTTAAGTCAGTCAAATTATGTGTGTAGCTACTAAGCAGACAATTTCAGGTTTTTTTAAAATTGTAATGGGGTAAAAGAGCTATGAAAACTAATCTAACGAGTAATATAAAACAAGAACTCACCAAAAGAGGAATGGTCTTCTGAATCCCCACACGTCCTCCAGCCTTGCCATTGGCAGAAGGAGTGAGCTGAGAAGGCAAAGTAGGGAACATATCCATGGGAAGGTCTTGAAATTTGGAAACCCAATCAGCCTCACCATTGGTGGTATCAATGTCTTCAAGAGGGAAATCGTGATTGATGAGACCAGCAAAGAAATCATCAGATAAAAAATCTTCGAAATCCTCCTCATCCTCAGGTAACCAACTCATGCTTCCTATACTGTACCCACAAATGTTAAACAATTAGCAAATTCACCACAAACCCTTTTAAGACTGATTCATGTCATGTCCACTAAAATTCAAATTTAAGGTTTCACTTAAAACCCTGACACAGACTAAGTCATACTAAAGCAATTTCAAGAAACACAAGTACCAAGAAAGAAAAAAAGAAAAAAGCAGCTATAAGCGTAAATTCCTCAATGGCTACATTTGAAGGTAACAAAGACTGAGTTTAAACTTAAACCACAAAGAGAAGTATCGGTCGCATGTTTCCCAAACCAACAAAGATACAAGAATCCTTTCTACATTTTCCGAAACGTTGAAACACATGAAAATAACGCAAACGTTAACACAAGAAACGCAACACAAGACTCAAAAAGAAAGCTCTCCACCTCAAGAGTGAGAGAGACACACACACGAACCTTCAAATGTAAATAACTACACAGAGAGCAGAGAGAGAGAGAGAGTCGTACGATGACGAATTGGAGCTGTCTCAAATTGGGGATTTAGGGCTTGCAAAGGTTCAAATTTGGGAGAGATAGAGAGAGAGAAAGGCAAAGGAGAAAGCAGAGAAGAAGGGAAGGAGGGAGAAAGGTGGATGGAGCTTTCAATGTCTCGTCAGTTTTTTTTTTTGTTTTTTTATAATATATAAATGATATTATAAATATGAAAATATGGGAACTGTTTTTCATGTTAACATTTCTTAACTTTAAAGAAAATCTCTAATCAATGTGTGGAAAGAGATGAAGAAGAGTTAAATAAAAAATCTGTATCAACGCGTTTTAATTAAGCATTCTAATCATTCAATTAATTTTTACATTTAATTCAAACGTTTCACATATATGTTATATTTTCATTTAATAAATATATAAGGTAACTAAATGATAATCAAATATTTATCTGAATGGTTGAAGAATATATGTGGGAGTAAGAAAATAATTTAAGGATAAGAATTTACCAATTTTAACGTGGTAATAGTAGTATGTTGACATAAAAAAATATATATAGTCAAAATGAATCAAAATAGAAATAATTAAAAGAGAAAAATAAAAAAGCATAGCACATGCGAAATCAGGTGACAAAAAACCTAGAGGAAGGATGGTTCGTAGATCTCGATCTAATAATAATATTATGTTAATTATATTTAGCAAACAAATAAGTTGGGGTTATAATATAAAGTTTTTGTCAAAGTGACATGGAGAGATCACCGACGATTACGAGACGAGAACCGAAATTTAATAATTATGGCGTTTCCTCATGGGAAAGTGGGGCCCTTGCCTAACTCTTTGCTTCCATCTTCCACATGATCTGTTCTTCTTCCTATCAATTATTTTTATTAATTGACCAATAACTATCATTATATATATATATATATTTTTATAAACTTTCGCATATTGTAAGTTATACTGTGTCGTTGATAAGAAAACAAATCTCATGTGGGGGTATATTTACTGCATTTCTACAATTTTTATCCATTATTTATTCATTTGTACGCGGACAATTAATGAATGTATATATTGAAAAAACAAATATGGATTCTACTATAAATTGCACTGTCAATTGCGCGAAAATGGTACAGTCAAATTCAAACTACATTGATAGTGCTTTGCAAAAAGCAAGATCTTATTAACTTTAAAATAAAATAAAATTTATTGGTTGCTTGTTGAAAAAATGTTCTTTTAAATCCTGAATGAATTTTTTGAAAGCTCATTTTTATCTGTAATCTAAAATCCTTCAAAACACAGGATGATTTAAATTAGAAATACCAATCTCATCGTCGAAACTCTTAAGCGGAGATCAAAGGTTCGAATTTCTTGAAGTTTACAAAAAAAATGTGTAAATTACCAATGTTAAGAATTTCTTGTTTTTTATTCTGTATAATACTAACGAGCACTAGTTTTGTAACTTTGCTGTATTTTTTTTAGCCTTTTAAAAGAAAGAAGATAGGGTTACTTGTGATTTTCCCTTTTTCACCTGTAAGGCAACAACACCCAAAACTTTTTCTTTTCCACGAAAAGTCGACAAGAAAAGAAGAGAATATTACAATTGGATCCATAAGCTCCTCCAAATAGCTGATTTGGCCCAAATAGAGTGAGAATGATCAAATCTTAACCTTAGAGGTTCTTCTTCTTCTAGCATTTACAAATAGAAAGAAGAGGAAGAGCAATAAAAGCAGCAATGCCACTGGTACGAACTTCCACAGCTTCTCATCACCCATTTCTCCAAAAACATTCCTTAACTCATTCTGCAGATCAGCAATGCTTCTCTTAGACTGCACAGACACATTGTGAATCAGAAACATACGAGGAAGTCTTATGTCGGAAACAAAAGGCGAATGTGAAGAATGCACTTACAGTTGAAATCAACTTCTTCGACACTAATTCATGTTCTTTGGCAAAGATTTCTTTTGCATACTTGTAAAGTTCCACATCGAGGTTGTTAAGTGATTTGATCTGCTGAATGACCTCTTTAGGAATTCTTGAACGTATCTGTAAGATGCACATAATCAAAAGATGTGAATTATTCAGGCCTTATCTCATTAACTTTGCTAGTTTAAATCATTTACAAATATATATATATATATACTTTACCCCTCTGGTAAAATTTGCTGGAGAAATTCTCTTCAAGGAGTTGACCCGTCTGGTTCCTTGGGACTTCCGTAGATGAGTAATGCAGCCTTCATAGACTTCCATAAGGGTTTTTACAGTCATCTGAAATGTATCAATAGATAAAAAATCACACCCGATCACGCATTGATCATAAATCCCAAAAGGAAATCTACTTACATTTCCACTCTTAGCTTCTAGCTTATTCGATGCAACTTCAGATGTATCATTCTGCAATGTCACAGGCATTTTCAGCAAGGAAAATACAATTGACAGTCGAATAAAAAAATTATTACCTTCTGCAGCAGAACTTTACCTGAATATTACTCTTATCTGAGCCTGATTCTGAAACTGTACCAGTTGCTTCTGAAGCATCAAGAAAATAAAGTTGAGAATTTGGTGAGTGCAAGTACAACACTTTGTTAACCTGACTTTAGATATAGCAAAAGCAATAGAAAGCCTAGGCTGTATCCACAGGAACTGTCATATCATCAATCTACTTACTCTAAGAAACTAAATTTATCCACAAAGAAACATAAATGTAACAAGAAACAAGTCTCAAACAAAAGAGGGCAAGAGAACCTTTAATGATGATGTGACAACAAGAAATAGAGAGCAGGAAAATCTTCACGACAGAAAACAATCAAAGCTTATACAATAAGCCCCAATAACAGAAAACAATAATCTTCAAATAGAGATGAATATAAGGAGGGAAACAACAGTGTTCAGAATGAAGGACACTTAAGATTTAGCTCTTGACTGGAAAGACTGATTCGAGTGTTTGGTACATGTTTCTTAGTTTTTACTTTTTACATTTTAGAGAGAAAAAACTGTATACTGTGACTATAGAATGATCCATTACCCTCACTCTAAGTTCTAGGTTCTTTTCAGACAGAACAGCAAAGGTATCAAGAAAATTGATAGGTACGAAAATTAGCACCAACCTGATCTAGATGTTTTGGTATTCGCAGTTGTATTGGACGGAACCACTTGAGACAGCAGTTGAGAACCCACTACATTAGCAAAAAGTGATGCAGATTCTCTGTGCTCCTCTGTCAGTCCAACATACAACATGCTGTCCAGCCTCCTCTGCAAAATCAAAAAAGCTTACAGAGTCTGCTAATTTTAAAAGAGCAATACCAAGATGCAGTGAATTATGATGATGAACATGTGTAACTACCTTGGCGACTTGGAGAACAGGCTCACCAAGGCTTTTGAACTTCTGCACACAATGCCGAAGCTCATGTGCTTCTGATAAATGGGAGTTATTTGTCAGTCCTGCAATCTGTGAAATGAAATGAAAATGCTCTGGAGATCTCTAATTAATAACTTGAAAAAGTAAAACAAACAACATGAATAAAGTACCTGAAATGTCGCTCCATTGTGGATAATGTCATGAGCAGTAGGCGCATCAAGATATTTGCGCAAAGGCATAAGCATCTCCTCCATATCATACGGGTTATCATCCTCAATGATAACTACACCCTTAACTTTTCGTGCATCTCGCTACAAAAGGCCAAGCATGAGTATCAAGCTTTAGTTGATAGTTCTATGTGCTCTTATCATGTCTGAGCTTAAAAGCTGTATATGTATATGCAACAAAATAAGACAAATGTGATTGGTTGACATACCCGAGCAAACAGGTCTTCTCTCATCCATGGAACTAAGTATTTCCATGGCCATATGTCTAACGTGCTTATTACATTACTCTTGCGTATGTGGCCAGACATCCTCATCGCAGAAGTTAAATTGGGATGCACCAGAAACCTAGCAGCTACCTCTACTGAAAATTCATAAGTGCTTAACACACGGGCAATAGGATCCCGAACTATTGTCATCACCGAAGTTTTCTCCCTCGGAAGCTTTGCCATCAAACTGTAATCATCATGTGTGGCCAACAACTTGCACTTTTCCTTCCTGTAAATTTAAGAGTCGAAACGATCTTAACTGTCACTAATTACAGTGATATTTTAATAGGAGCCGAAACTCAGAAAGTCATATGATTTTGGAGGAAAATGCAGGAGAACAATTTTCCACATCGAAATATCCCAAACAGTTAACAGACTAGAATTAAATACAACTTAACGAGCATGAAACTACAAGAATTTACAGCAAAATGATTGTATTCATCGAGAAAAACTAATCTAAGAAAGAACCATTTCCTTTTATACTATGAGTCCATTTCATCATGTCTTTATTCATCCCATACTTGTCAAATCTATACAACCAGTAAATCTCATATCTTTTAGTTTGACGACTATCCAAATGAAAGAGAAGATCGGGGGAAATCAGACAATTCACTAACTGCTTTGCTGAAAGGAGGAAAATGGTGGAAAGGTTTAGCAATAACATAATAATGTTTCTTAACACTCACGACCAAAATAGGGCTCAGAAAGCTTTAACTTTATTATGTGATTAAGCAGGAACAATTTGACAAGATCAATTAAATTGGTTCAAAACAAAACCACGAGTTTGTATTGCAAGAAAATGGCAAAAGCATAGGGTTTTCCTAGGCTATACCAACTTTTGATACTCTAACTAGAGTAGGATAGCAATACCACAGGCATAATATTTTCTTCACATTATTCTTCCTTAGCTAAAGAAGGCTAACGAAAAGCAAACTCCAATGATTCTAATATGCTAAAATACTTAAGCAAAGTTAAAACTCGAGTCTATTGATCCCATGTCTATAGCCAAGGCTGCTAAGCTACCTAAAAGTCAACTTATCAACCCATAGAATGTACAAACAGCACTCTGTAAGGCTTCATTATTAACCATTTCCACAAGGCAGAGTCTTTGGCATCAAATGAAGGCAAGAAATTAATGAGAGGAAGCTACCTTGGATTAAAGTGGAGCTTGTCGTAAGATCGAGGACATTCCTCAGAGGTATCATACAATTTCCTCAAGAAACTACAAGAGCATAAACACAACACTGATCACGCCCAATCAAAAGAATCATTCAATTTTTATGGTAAGGGTAGTAAATCACCAATGAAAATATGTCCTGCCTCCAGTACGGGGAACATGGAGAAAGAAGAGCAAATCCTGAAGCGAGCGTTTGTCTTCGTGTGGATGTTCTTCACGAGACGAAGAAGAATCAGCCCACTTTTTCACAACTCTTTCGCAATGACCAAAATCAAGCTCCGCAAAGGAGACAGCAATAACTGATGATATAATTTGCCAGTTAAAACAAAAAAGAAATAGAAACAAAGTCTCAGTTTTTTATCAATCAAAATCTCCACATACACCATTCTAACATACCTGAGCCAAGAAGAAATAACCCCAGAGCCAGCTTCGAAATAGGATTCATTTGCATTGTGTCCCGATTCCAAACCCTACTGATCACCAAAACGAGAAAAAAA